>BRDC01000025.1:0-682610 GCA_024343385.1 Tremella yokohamensis | reverse complement strand
ACCCCCAAGTCAGCTCGACCACTCGTTGGATGACCTGTAGATGCTTGGGGGGGGGAGGGGGGGGGGGGGGGCTCACATTGCCTTTTCACCTCGCTCGGGTCTGCCGAGCGATCGAGACCCAGTACCTCGAATGGGTCCGGCGGACCGCCTCGCCGGCCCACAGTGGGGAATCGGTAGTCTCTACCTCGACCGCCTTCTCCTGATCCTTCCGCTTCGCCTCTTTGCTTTGGCGGGTTTGACGGACCCCCGCCATCTGGGTCTGACTCGGCTGCCAGACGGGCGGCTTGGGCGTACCGCCGGACACCCTCCACCGTCCCTACGTCCGCCCGACAGCGCCTGACAATGGTCGATCGCAGCATGCTCATTGTCGCTCTGCTGACAAGCTGCCTCACGGCTGTTGATTCGAGTAGAGCATGTCAACAATCGCCCAGTCGGCTTATGAAAGTGGTAAGAAGTGAAGCAGAAAGGAGATCCAGATTGGGGTGATGATTGGGTGACGTTTTCGATCGACACACCTCCACCTCCGAAGAGGACTGACACGCCGAGTACTCGCAGTACGAGCTACATCTATGCTGCACGCATCCGCGTCTACAAAGACTCGGCGTATGCTATGAGAGTATGCGCACGAGGCAGGTGAGATATATACACGTTGATGATCAGAGACAGAAAGGAAGAGAAAGATGCGAGGGATGATTGCGATGAACCTAAGGAATGACAATGCCTGTCGTTGCTCCACTCCATGCCTGCCTCTCTTGCCCCCGCCGTCCTTCCCGATCCTGACAGTCCGCCTAGATCACACCCTTGGTGGCGTTCTTCGAGATCAACCTCGCCTTCTCGATCTGTGCTTGACCTATCACATCAGCCAAACCCCTACTACCATGCGAAATGATACTCACTCCTCTTCGCCAACGACTTCTTGTAATCGACAATCGAGATATCCTGCTTGGTCAAGTTGATGACCTTTTTGTCCTTGACCTCCCAGAGGTCCTCGGCAACTTGCGAGATGAGTCGGAAGTCGTGCGACACAATGACGACACCGCCCTCAAACTCCTTGATGGCCTGCGCAAGCGAGTCGATCGACGCCATGTCCAAGTGGTTGGTCGGCTCATCGAACAGGATGATGTGCGGGTGCTCCATGGCGAGAAGGGCGAAGACAACTCGGTTCCGCAAACCGTCGGACAGCTGCGAGATCGGGTTGGTCTGGTGGGCACCGGTGATACCGAACCGCCCGATCTGCTGACGCCAGAACTGCACATCCTTCTCCGGGAATTTGGTAGAGTACAGGGCGGCAATGTGCTCGACTGGTGACCTGTCGTACGGCAGCTGGTCGGCAGAGTGCTGGGAGTACTTGGCGAGCTTCAGCTGAGTATGTCTCGAAATGGTTCCCTCGGTCGGCTGCAGTTGACCAGTGATGAGGTTGAGTAGGGTCGACTTGCCGGTACCGTTGTCACCGACAATGGCTATACGCGAGTCCATGTCAATACCGAGAGAGAGGTCCTTGTACAGGTAGTCCTTCTTCTCGCCAGAGTAAGAGAATGCGACGTCGGAAAAGGCGATGATAGGGGGAGGGAGCTTCTTGACATCCTCAAAGTTGAATCGCAAGGGCTTCTGTGTGTCGACCTTCTCGACGAGACCAGCAGCCTCCATCTTGTCGATGATCTTTTGCTTCGACTTGGCCTGTTTGACCAAGTTGGCGTAGGTACCGGCGGACGCGATGAACTCTGCATCGTCAGCGAGCCATCCAATCCTCTCTTCTGCGTGACTCACTCTTGATGTGGGCAATCTCCTCTTGTTGCTTGGCATAGGCTTTCATCTGGTTGACCTCGTTCTCGCTCTTTGTCCGGACGTAGGTGCTGTAGTTACCACCGTAGTATGTAAGCTTCTTGCGGACAGTGAGGTCCATGATGTTGGTGCAGACAGTGTCCATGAAGTCGGCAGAGTGGCTAAACGTAAGTTGTCATTGATCCGCAAGACCTTGAAGCAACTTACGAGGTCAAGATGAGGATATGGTTGTAGGTTGAGAGGTACGCCTCGAGCCAGACGACGGCTCCGAGATCCAAGTGAGAAGTCGGCTCGTCCAATAGCAGCAAGTGCGGCTTGACGAACAAAGCTCTCGCCAACGCCACACGCATACGCCAACCACCGGACATGTCTTTTGTGGGTTTGGCCATCATGGTCTGCGTGAAGCCGAGACCGGAAAGAATGGCGCCAGCCTTTGCCTCGAATGTCGCAGGGTCCATCTCCTCAAGTTCCTCGTAGATGGCCTCGAGCGCAAGCTCGTCAACATCGTCGGCAACCGACATGTCCTCAGCAAGCTTCTCGAGACGTGCGACCTTTTCCTTTGCCGAGGCGACGATGTAGTCGACGGCGTTGATGTCGGAGGGGTCGGCGGCGCCTCGTACGAGGTAAATCTAGCTGTGAGCTTGACCATTGCGTGGATAGGAAAGCTCACATCAATGTGCTCGGGAATTTCGATATCGCGGTCGGCGAGCGATTGCAAGAAAGTCGACTATCAATCAGCTCGGCTCGACGGACTTTCATTGAAGCTGACCTTTCCTGAACCGTTCTCTCCCAAAAGACCATAACGCTGGCCGTAGTTGAGCGAAATCTCGGCGCCCTCAATGAGCAGCCTGCCATGGAAAGAAAGTGTGTACTGGCAAATCTTGACGTCTCGGCCTTTCGCATCGGACACACGCACGCCGTTCTGGAATCAGCCTCGAAGTCCTGCATCTCTCGCGTGAGAGTGCAACTCACCGCCACTCTGTTCGTGGCCAGGTTCAGCTTCTTCATCTGTTGCTGGGCATCGAGCAGATCCTCCGTCGAGCCATTGGCACTGAGACTCGTGAGAGGCGTCGAGCCCCCGGCGGTTGACGCGGCCTTGGAGGTGACACCCGAACCAGACTTGCCCTTAGCAGCCTTTTCTGCCAATCGCTTTTGCTTGGACGCGGAAGGTGCCATGATGGTGGCGAGTGATCGGACAACGCTTTGTTCGGGTGAAAAGAGAGCCTTAAGATATGCTGGATGCTACTGTCCAGCTGGGTGCGTCTGCTGTGACGCTTTTTGAAGAGATAGAGGGTGGTCGAGTGGAAGAGGTGAAGAGAAAGGGAAACCTTTTGGTGTGGGGTCAAACTGCACCCGGGGGAACCAAAAATGTTGAGTGATTACGTCATCATACTCTTCTCCGAGATATGTAAAGTGAGATGGTCCAACGATGTCGAGGCCATTGCCACTCGGCAGCGACAACCACTATCCTTCTCTCACAATTGACTGTGAGCAGCAAACGACGATCGACATGCCTCTCGAGGCCATACCGCAGCTACCGCCAGAAGACGTCGAGCGGATCTTGCGATACCTCGACCTACCACCATCCACCACCCTCCCCTCGCCCCCACTCGTATTTCTCAGCGAACACATCCACACCCTCCCACCACCCCTCCTGGCGCCTTTAGGGAGCATAACAACACCCCGCCAACGAGCCAGCATACCATTGATCAAATCCCGTCGGTGGCTCTACGCCAGCACCTCACCTCCTCCACCGCCCTTACGCGCCGATGCCGGCCGCCTGAGGTGGCCTCTACTCTGGGAACGGCTAGGCGGGTCGTCCCTGCCCCCGCCGAGTCGCGCGGTCGAAGAAGAGGAATCATGGGTCGCGGAGAACTTCTTGCCTGGTAAAGAAGGCCGGCAACATGTGAAAAAGCTCGGCGGGTTCTTGAGGGGATTAGAAGAAGAGCGAGAGGCAGAAGGGGTGCGCGAGGCCCGGAGAGCCGAGAGACGGCTGGACGATGTTGGTGAGGAGTTTGATGAGAGTAGTGATGAGGAGGATGATGAGAGGGAGAAGATTCGTGTGGCGGGCTTGGAGGAAGATCAGGACGAGGTCAAGCGGGTTTTCGAACGACGGTTGTTGGAGATCTTTGTGGATGGCCTCGATGTGCGTTATGCGCTGCTTGGAGAGGGGCAGGGCTGATGTGCAGACTGTGGACTATGACGAGGTGGACTTCAACGAGCCGCCTGGAGGGGATTATCTAGCTCAGCGAGACCAAGAGGAGCATTATTTCGACGATGAAGCGCCCAGTCGGACGCCGAATGGGAGTCACGAGCAAGGGTCCGGTACGAGTGACGGGGCGAGCATGGACAAGCAGAATGGTCAGGGAGAGTATGATTATTGATAATCGTCCGAGTGTAGCGGTACATCTGTAGCTCTAGATCTGCATTGTTATATCTTACACCAGTCTCTGCTGCTACAACGTGGATCTTCGTCACCTCCTGACTCCCTTCGTTTCCCTCGCACTGGACTTCTGAACCATCTCCATGGTTTGGTGTCTCCTAAGCATCCCCTGTGGGGAATTGCACTACTCCGTCCAGCAGCAACATCCGGCCGTTGCTCGCTTCTTTCACGTCCACCACGCCAATATCGCCAGGGACGATCCGGTACCCTCCCGCCTTGGTGTCATCCGACACGATCTCGATCTTGAGATCCTTGAGCAGCGTATCGACCGGCTCGGTAGTGGGCAGCTCCGGACTGCCGGGTACGAGATGTGCCCGCAGGAATCGCTCAATGTTGGCCGCTGCGTCCGAGTCGGACGTATCTCCCGCGGCTCCCTGGTGGCTGATCAATCAGCGTCTGCAGCCTGGCAAGGGGCTGGTGATTACTCACGGTTTGCGAGGAAGCTTCATGATGGCGCTGTCGAGCGGGACAAGCAATGTAGTCTTTTCTTTCCCAGTCTGCAACAATCGGGCGTTCTGCCCGTCAGCGTCCTCATTCCACAAAACGCATATGCGGACATACTACGCTGCTGATATCCCTTGCATAGTCCCACCACAGACTGGCCCGTCTCTCCACGGTCAAAACATCGACAAGGCTCATCCCTTTGACCTCTCCGCCGATATTACCCATGTGCGGCGGCGGGTCCATCAGGCCCGGCGGAGGGAACGAGGGGTCTTCCTTGGGCATGAAAGGTAGTTGGGAGGCGCCCGAGGTCAGTGCGAATGCCAGTGCGCCGAATGTGAGCAGGCGGATCGGTAGAGAAGGCATGATGGTGGAGATTGGATGAGAATAATCAAGATTTCAGCTGGGAGAAGGACGAGGAAAAAGAGAGGGTGGCGTGAGGTGGGGCTCATCCGACCCTCCACCAGATGACGAGTGACGAGTGTGGCACTTTTGTTCCGCGGCATGGTTTTCAGTACAGATTGATAGCGACGGTCGCAGGCAGCAGTGGGTATGCAGGCTCCCCAGGCTGGAGCTACATTGCCAGTGGTGGCCGTTCGATGCTCTCGGTGGCTGTAGGTGAGTGCGTTCAGATGCTTGTGTGGTCATATCAAGCCTCGCAACTCGACTGAGCTGGGTGGGAAAAGCTGAAACAATAGGCCAGAGGTAGTAACCCTGAACGCTTGACCCCAAAGGGGCAAGTGTCAGGCCAAAAGTCCGTCATCACCGACCGCCCTTCCGTCCGAGTCACCTCGACTCGCTCTTCGCTATTGTTCTACTCTATTCCTGCACCACCAGAGGTAATCGCTCACCGAACTGGCACCGCACCGCACTGTCGGCCGCTGCCCATCTCCGCCATCGTCCTCGATCTTATTGTCTTCCGCATCTATCTCCTATTGTGTCTGGGTGTTTCAAGTGTCCGTGCCCGTGCCTATGGTCCCCTGTCGGCCTTCCTTTGACCCTCTCTGCCCTCCTTTCCTCTTTCCTCTCTGCTCTACAACAGCAGCATGACTTCCACCGCCGCTTCCTCGGTCTCGTCCTCTTCCAGGCTACAGACAATACCGTCTGCACTGCAACATCCCCCCATTTCACCCTCGAGGGCTTTCGCATCGGCCGTGCACCCGTGAGTTTTCCTCTCCTTCCATGTGCCTGCCCTGCGCTTTAAAGAGGTCCGAGCTGACACTGTATTCCTTTCGGCCCTCGCCCCGATCTTGACATTCTGATGGCCCTTGATCAATCAAATTCCCTCTTTTGGGCCTTTGAAATGGTCGCCTCGTTTCACCCAAACGCTATCATCATCCCCAATCCCCCCCTCCTCCCTTTTTATAATCCCACATCTCGACGCCGCACCGACCTCTCTCCTCTCTCAACGTTGGCTTCTTACTCACCCTTCCTCCTTCCGTCGCCACTTGTCACCTCATCGTCATCACTCGTCATCGGCCAACGGCCACCGACCTATACATTATGCTCGTCGCTCACCGACACCCATCCAACACCTACTCTCATTCTCACTCACACTCGCAATCGCCTCGTGCCATCCCCTTACCCACACCGCCTCCTTCCTCTTCCGGGACGATCCGACCACCTGCACCCCCGACCCTACCTCTACCTCCTGCGCCACCGTTCAAACGCAGGACATCGAGCCTTCGGGATCCGCTCCCCAATGCCACACCGCCCGTAGGCGACGACGGTGACGACGAGGACGACTATGAGCTGTCTTCTAAACGAAGCAAAGTCAAAGGGAGAGACGGAGACGAGTGAGTCGTCACCTCTCCATCTCTCGCAAAAGCCTTCTCCCAACCTACGCTCCATTCCCGCACCAGCTCAACCCTTTCCCGGCTTCTTGGCTGCTGTCACTGGCGCCTTCCAACTTCCCAGATCAGGTCTTCGACGTGACTGCGGGCCATCTTGGCCGAAGCGGACGCCTTCTCCCATGCCCCTTGACCTTCACTTTTGCCTCTGTGACGCTCGTGAGACCAGACGTCTCGGACGTCCGCACTTACGACTTCGTGCTCTCCGCCGTTTCATCTTGCTCGCTATTCCGAATGATGGCCTTCTTACCATCCCCACATCCTTTTATCCCGTCCCTCCAAACGCGTAAGGGCCCTAGCCTCAGGTGGTGGCTCGGTGGCCCCCAGCTCGCATATCCACCTCACCCACCTCACGCGACAGCTTCTCTCACACTCTTCACCGGAGTCTGGCTCTGTGACAGTCCCAAGACTGCCTAGAGGGTCGCCTTCGCCGTCGACAGAACACCCTCCATACCTCCTTCCATCCAGGCCACCATGAATAACCCCCTCAAGCGCTTCACCTGTCCCATCGCGCGTCTCTTGTTGTTGTTTCCTTCTCGTTGTCTCTGCCAATCATCTCCACCATGACTGACGCTGTGCTTTGTATCAATCTCCTCACCGATCCATCCGTCTATCCCACACCTCCGCAAACACGCAAACACTCGCTCGGTTCTCCATCGCCGACTTCTCCCACCACCACATCTCACCCCTCGCTCGCCTTCTTGTGCGACCCGCCACCCGTACCTCCCGATCACAGGGATTCGGACAACTCACCCAGTCCGCAGACCAAGCGCCGTCGGACGACCAAGAAAGTCATCAGCAATCACCACCATAACGGGTCATCAGATCACTCGGCCGCGGCATCGCCGCCTTCTCCCAGTGGTGGCGCGCGCGGCTACCCGCCCCCGCCTCACTCGGCACGCGGTCGGCCTGCCAACTTGTCGAATATCAAGCCGATCGGCTTTGCCGCCAGCCGAGAAGCCAAGCGCGAGGATGGCCTCGATCACGGTGTACCCAGTCCTGTGGTGATGGGCTTTGACTTCAAGTCGATTGACGAGGATCAACTCAGGACTGTGCGTCAAGCCACGGGCGAGGCGCTCCAAGCTGATGGCCAGGTGCGCAACACCATCAGCATCAAAGAGCAGCAGCAAGCTCTCATTGCTCAGCGTCAAAGGGATAGCGCTGCGACTACCCCGGTCGTCCCTCGTGAACTCACCTTCAAGGATTGGCAACCCAAGGGCTCGGCATCGTCCTCGGTCGGCAAGCGCAGGGAGAAGACGCGGGAAAAGGTCGAGAAGATGAGCATTGTTACGTCGAATGACAAGGATGTTCATTCGGGATCCAAGGTGAGTCGAGCTCCTTACCGCAAATTGTAGCTGAAGGGGGCAGAGTGCACCGCTTGGACCCCCTCTCTCAGCTCAACAAGCGTCGCCTCGAGAGCCGCCGTCCGGATCGCAAACTGCGGTACCCCCTCATGTCCTTCCTCCCATACCGGCCTACGCCAATGGGATGGATCCTCGCACGGCACCTCTTCAGCGCAACGGTGACGAGGAATACCGACAAGCCGCCTTCTATCGAGGTCACAGTCATCGGCCATCCTATTCGGGCCCTGTGGAGACTCGCGAATCGAGGAGGAACTTCACCATGCCCAACTCTGCTCAGCCCTCTTCTCAAGCACGTTTCGAGTCGATGGCCGTCCCGCAACCCCCTCGATCGGTTGCTTTGCAGCCACCACCAGCATCATCCACCTCTCCCTCGAGGAGACAAGACTTCCTGCAACCTTTCAGTCGGATGTATGACCTCATGTCTCAAATGGAGCAGCTCCGGTACTCGATGATCGACGCCCATCACCGGTCGGAAGATCAGTATCAGCTACACCTGAACGCGATGAGCGAGTTCAAGGCTACAGCTGCCCAGGCGAGCGCGCTCTTGACGACGTTGCAAGCGAGCGCCGAGAGCCTCAAGGACATGGTGCGGTATGAGATCAGTCGGGCCGAGTCGGCCGATAGGAAAGAATTGGAAGACCTGCGTGAAAGGGTGAGGCGTTTGGAACAGCAGCAGCCTCAGGCGACTGCACCCGAACCCGTCTCGGAGTCGGCGCCTTAGATGTCAATTGGATTTTGGGTCGTTGCACCTTGCACCTTGTACCTTGTGCGTATCTGCATGGACGTGGATGGGTACTGGGCATTCAAGATAGGACTCGGAAGGGGAACCATTGGGGTCTTGGTAGTTGCGATTTAGTTATGTAGTTTTTGTACATCATGCGTCTTTGATCTTTATGGACAAGTAGTAGTTGCAACTGGTATTTGATGATTGGCTGGGAGAGGTTCGGCTAATTTGTTGTGTGAATTACGCCATCGTTCCCCGTGCAAAATTGTATCCGAATCTGGGGTGATAGAGTGGTGATTACGGCATATCATGACCGCTGAGGTCCTCACCGTTGCTTGCTCCTTTTTGGACGGGCTGCTGACAAGCGACCCCGCCGGGCGTCCCTCTTCGTTTGTCGAATACCAGTTCTTCTCTCTCTCACACCACACATCGACTCTTCTTCCACCACGACATCACAACCAGACGAGTGCGCACCCGACCGTCCATTTCCCAACGCCAAGACTTTCATCCCTGCATCGAGGAATCGACTGCAGCGACAGGACCCGATCAGAAGGGGAAGGAGCACGACCGCCACGTCCTCTTTTGTCTGGACAGGTCCTCTCTTCTCTTTTCGCTTGAGCTTGGAGTCGGAGTAGGAGCGGCAGTGGACGGCGGACAGCAGACGGAGCAACGAGATAGGTTCGCCTCGCGGCGCCGACCTCGACGGCAGTGCCAAGACTTTTGTTTTCTGATCGAGACTTTTTTGGCGACTATAATAACCTCGCTCGCTCGACTGGTGTGGGACTGTCCTCGCCGAAAGTCCGACATACCGATTGTTCTCAAAAGGTTCTAGAGTGCTTCTCGACACTTCTCCTTTGCCACCACTTCACCAACCTCACCAGACCACCACCACCACCCCACCAGCGCCATGTCTGACGATGCTGGCGACGACCCTTGCGCCGCCTCCAACGACCAGTCTCTTACTGGTCTCCGGATAGGCTCCATCTTCATCATCCTCGTGAGTCCCTTCTCGCAGCGCAAAACGACCAGTCGAGTGGAGCTGACTCTTCAGGCCACATCCCTCTTTGGAACGTTCCTTCCTATTTTCTTGAGGGGTTCGCGTCTCTTCCCTCGATGGGCGTACGAGTGAGTCGTCCCCCACCCCACCGCCCACACCTCGCTGACCACTTAGATTCGCCAAATTCTTCGGTACCGGCGTCATCATCGCCACCGCCTTCATCCACCTCCTCGCTCCGGCATTCGACGAGCTCGGCTCGGAATGCCTGCAGGGGACGTGGACAGAGTACGACTGGGCTCCCGCATTCGCGATGATCGCCGTCTACTTCATCTTCTTTGCCGAGATCGCCGCGTACCGTATCGGTTCCGCCAAGCTGTCCAAGCTCAACCTCGCCTACTCGGCCCATGCCGACGATGCCACCGACGCCCACGGTCATGATCACCAGCACGACCCGCCCCTTGCCATCGACACCTCGGCACCGCACGACCAGTTCCACACCCACCCTTCGCGTCTGGAAGACGACGAAGGTACCACCGGCACGTCGGCAACTACCGCCGCTGCTCTGCACGAGAAGAAGCTCGACGTCGAGTCTGCCCCCGGGGCGGCTGACACCGTCAACCAGCTGCCTTCCAAGTCGGAAGCCGTAGCGCAGCTCGTGGCCATTGCCGTCCTGGAATTCGGTATCATCCTGCACTCCATCATCATCGGCCTCACCCTTGCCGTCAACGAAGACTTCAAGATCCTCTTCATCGTCATCGTCTTCCATCAGATGTTCGAAGGTCTCGGTCTCGGTTCCCGGCTCTCGGCACTGGTCCTCCCCCGCGAACTCGCCTGGACAAAATACGCAGCCGGCGGTTTGTACGCTATCTGTACCCCGATAGGTATCGCCGCTGGCCTAGGGGCCAGGGCGAGCTATAACGGTAATGGCGTAGCTGCCAACATCTCTTCTGGCGTCCTGGATGCTCTCTCGGCGGGAATCCTCCTCTACACCGGTAAGTCTCTGCAGCCCACCAGCTAGTCTCTGCTGACGGTCAGGCCTCGTAGAGCTTATGGGCCACGAGATCGTGTTCAACCCCCGGATGATGAAGTCCAACTCTTGGCGCCTCGCATATATCTTCAGCTGTATGCTCCTCGGTTCGGGCCTCATGGCTCTGCTGGGGCGGTGGGCATAGACACACGTCATATCATCCCTGGAGAACTGTTGCATAGAGTGTGGCTTAGCATACGATGCAGATCACTTGACATCTACATACTTGAGTCTTGCGAGCTGTAACACGCTGGCTGCCAGGGCGGGCGTGAGTGGGGCCAGGGCACTGAGTGAAATCACGGCTGACAGCTTGTGCAGTTGGCGATGCAGGTGTTTTGTGCAAGGTTCCAAGTGGGTACTACAACACTGCCAGAGCGGTCGACACCATGGCCACTCCTACGAACAGAACGAGCAACGAGGTGGGTACATGCGACGGCGAGGCGGCGCTCGTACCAGTGGTGGTGTTGCCGACGTACTTGCCGCATTTACAAGGCTCGAGGCCGTACCGCCGGGCCGTAATCGGATACGGCACGACACCTGGTCTGAGCGACCCTTCTCATCGAGCGAGTGCAGCGAGGAAGCGGAGGGACGAACCATAAGTGATCAGAGTCTGGAGCGACCAATCGGCAGCTTGTTCCGTCTTCCAGGTCCACATGATCCATCCAGACTATCATCTCTCAGCTCTCCACCCCCAACAGTTCACATCGCCTTGGTCCAGTAAGGAAGACAATAGACGAGACCCACGGCGCTGCTTTCGTACACGTACGTTTGGGCCTCGAACGATCGCGCCAAGTGTTCGGTATACTCTGCGTCCCATTTACTCGGGTCGGCGCCGGTCTTGGTATTGCAATCGCCGGGGAATGCAATCCTGCCGTCAGCCGAGATAGTGTATCCGACGAGAAGAAGAGACAACTCACGGTGCTGTCCCGTTCAACGTGTTGTCGAAACGGGCCCCTTGCCCTCTCCCATTGAGCCACTTTGCGCAGTCTGTATTGGCCGGCGTCCACTCGCCGCAGATGGTCCAGTGAGCTTGGTTCGATCTTTCTAGGTAAGATGCCTGAGAACATGTCCAGTCGAGATTGTCGTTGTACCCCATAGACAGGAGGGAATTGTCAAACCTCCGATTTTCAGCGCGGTCTTCCCACTACACACTCAAGGCAGTTCAGCCTCGCTTACATGCTGTAGATATGCTGCGCGTCAGCCTTGTTCTTGACATCGAAGCAGGAGACTAGCCGTGTCCATCGCCACATCATAGTAATTCGGAACAGTCATAAACCCCGTCCACGCGTCCAACCCCTGGTACCCGTCGTCAAGAGCGACCACCAGCGTCCCGCTCCCCGTATTCGACGCTCGAACCGTCGCGTACGCCTGGGTGTAGAAGCTCTGCAGGAACGCCAGCTCGCTCGAGGTGTATGGGAACGGCTCGTTGATCAGCTCGATAGCTATCACTGCGTTGCCGTAGGCTGGGGCGGTGAATTCGTGCGTGAGTACTTGAAGGGCTGTCAGGGTTCGCACCAGGTTGGTCGAGTTGGTGAACCATTCTCGGGTCCCTCGCAGGCCTCTGCAAGTCAGCAGGTGAGCAGCCCGAGTCGCTATAGGTCTCAAATGATGTTCGGAACTCACGAATTGTCAAACCCATTCTGACTCCCCGGGGCACCGTGCAGGTCGATCATCACCTTGAGGCCGAGCGAGCTCGCCCATGATACCGCTTGCTGCAAGTACGACCAAGCGCCTGTCTTCAGCCAACAATCCCATACGACATCCAATTGTTGACTCACCAACCAAATACGGCTCGCCATTCTCCAAATTGATACATGACCAGACTGCGGTCAGCAACCCATGCTTCAGAGAAGAGACAAGGCGCACAGCCGACCTGTATGCGAATGGTATTTAGGCCTACTCGGGCGATACTGAGGTCAGCACCCATCCACCAAGCTCCCGGCTCTTTGCGCATCGCTCTACGATCCTCGCCCAGGGGAGTAGCCTCGCTGAGCTCCGGCAACACTCACTCTTCCAGCTCGGTATACTGAAACCAGCTCCCCCAGTGGTTCTGTATTTCCCCATACGTGTCATTTTGAGTTCGCATATACTGCCCGTACGTCCATTCGTCCACCACCCAGCCGGGCTTGGTCTCAAATATCGACGGGGTGATCCATGGCTATACTCAGAGCCTGACCAAGGAAAGCCGAGCTGAGTTTGCTCACCTCCAATACCAGCCTGGCGTCAGCTCCGCCTCACACTCAGTCAAATATGAGCTCGAGTCGACTCACCATCCTCCGACGTTGACACCCCTCATCGGCCCAGATCCCCATGTGAACCCCGGCGCCTGGACAGTTGTCGTATTCGCCCGCCTGTCGAAATTTCCCCTCTGCTCCAACACCAGCGCACTCGCACCCTGTAAGAATCCAGAACATATGGTCAGAGCTGCGATAGCTAGCGCGCTACCTGTGCCAGACCTGCTGGCGAGTATCATGGCGCTGCAGTATTAGTACTTTTCAAGCTGTCGGAGTCGAGTTCAAGTCAGCAGTTGTGAACACGAGTCGCATACACTTTTCGTCCTGCACCACGATGAGCATGCCCCGAGCACGGGCCAGTCGGACATGACTGCCGAAGTTCTTTTTTGTGTTTCCCGACAATAGGCCCTCGAGCGATGTTGATAGAACAACAGACAGCAGACAACAGACAACAACAGACAACAGACATGTCAAAGAGGTCCTTTGACACCCCGACGTGGTTCCCCCACTTTCCCCCACTTTCATCCCCACTTTGGCCGTCTTGAGCGCAGTACAGGAAAGAAAGGATTCATGAAACAGTACGAAATCAACAACGAAGCTCAACAGATGATTATCCACAGGATAACTCGCGAGACGGATGTTCCTGTGGGTGTGTCTTCGTCGAGAGGATCTGGAGCTTAAGGCTTGATCTTACAGGTGCACTTCGCAGCGTTGGGGTTTTTATGCCAAAGGTTGCACATGAGCGATACCGCCAATGTCTTGATGGCATCATCACCGGGTTCTGACCACATCGGTTGTTTCTGGCCCTGAGGGAAACATAAGGTCCGTATGATCGTGCGAGAGGTTTCTGCGAGATCGGCCGCATCACCGCCGGACGTAGAACGCAAACCCTCGTCCCACGCGCTCTTCGACACTGACCTGACGAGGGAGTTCGAGACCTTGGTGTCCCCCCGGTCGAGAGTGGTTCTACCAAGGAATTCACCAGATTCGTCCACGCACAAGATCGCCCAATCGTCGGACTCGGCAGAGGGCGACCATGAAAACTTTTTGTTTCCCATCGTCGTGACCTTGTGCTGTCAGCAGACGGCCACTCGCCACACGGAATCTCACCAAATTGACTGGAAGACCAATCAGTCGCATTAGCTCCGCCGCAGGGCTTGCCGTAAGTACCAGAGAAGTCCGAAACGAGGTTCGCTTGGTCGTTGCCGCAGCTTCGACAGGAGGGGCGAAAGGGTGACTACCGGATGTGGTGCCGCCTCGACGAGAGTGGCCACCGCGGCCACTGCCGCCATAACGGGCACAAGCGCGGTCTCTTCGACTCGAGAACTTTGTGGAGGGCACAGAAGTCGATGTGTGGGGAGCAGGGACGTCTGCGAATCTGTGATGAGGCATCTTGTGGATACGGTAGAGGAGAGGAACCATAGTGCGGCAGTTGGATTGATGAGAATCAGGCTTGAGAAACGATGTCTGTCGAGGTAAGTTCCAAGGACGATGTGGGTATAAAGTAGTGCTCAACGTTTGAGTACAACTCGGTCAACAAAAGAGGTTCATGTGCTGGCGTTTCGATTCGTCACGAAGACAGTGCACTTCCAGCGCATGAAACGCTCTGGCAGCTTGTAGAAGCGAGATTCGCCTTCTTGGAGCACAAAGAGAAAGATGGCTTGACGCTCCCAAGCCCTTCCCCACCTCCCCAGAGCCTCGCTTGTCCTGGAGGACACGGTGGCAAAGATTCAAGTCCAACAACCGCATGCATCTAGGCTCTTCGATGGCTCTGTACGGAAGATACTGTGCGTATGTGGCGGCGACGTGGCTATCTGTGGACGCCCACTCGCTCATGCTATGCTCTGTATCATGACCATGCGTTGCCGGGTCATGATCATGGCTGGACCGGAGACGAAGCTGTCGATTTGCGAAGACTGCATCGTAGTGAGTACACTACCTCGTGGTCCTGCCGCACTCGAAATCCCGTGGCTTGTAGCGAGAGTGACATGGTATGCATATATCCGCACATGACGGAGCCAAGTTCCAGGGGATGCTGATATACACAATTGTAGTCGGTCAAACAATAACAACACAGTCTGTATGAACATCGCAACAAGTCGACAGTTGGTATAGCAGACTCGATCACCGACTCACCTGCTAGTCAGGTGTCGACCGTGGCGGTGAGACTGTGGCACTGAGACCGTGGCGGAGTGCATGGAGACCGCCTGAGGACACAGACAGTGAGGCGTCGTGACATTTATATACAGGCTGAGGAATCTACCGAGCACGTACGTTGAACGTACGAGGTCGTGGCGCGGCTGAGATGTACGGGAAGTGAATCTACTATAAGAGGAAACTATTCTACGGGAGACACAAGAAGGAAATGGGTGTGGCTTGAAGGTACGAGACGGAAGGTCCAGACATTGGTCGGTGCGATTGTCGGATGGGGCAGGATGAGGCATGAGAGCCAAACATCCTATATCGAATGGGATGTCGGGTAGGATTGGATGGCGTAGGTGGCTCCAAGGTGTGCCAGGGTGAGATTGAGGCATAAGTTCTGAGGGTGGTGTGTCGGATACGGTGTTGGATACAGTCGTGGTTGTGTCGGTTGATGTTGGGACGAATGTTGGGTGAGGGGTACAGTCAGAGGCCGTATCCTTCTCTGAGACATGTAGGGGACAAGCAGAGCGGCAGCGGGGGGGCTCACTACAACTCGTGCTCGACGCAAGCGTTACTTACGCTTGGTCTTGGGAATCAGGTCCATTGTGTCTCGCGCAGCGGCGGGGTTTCGAATTGTTATGCTGCACATGAGCGAGACAGCTGCCCTTTTAATGTCGGCCTCATTGAGAGACGGGTCGAGGGCTCGCACCGTCTCAATGAACGCGTGCGAGATGGGATGGAAAGAGCTTTGCACCTCACCGATCGACCGAAGATTTGTCTTCCATGCCATCTTGGTCAATTCCTTATCCGATTCTGTTATGGAACAGTCCCAATGGACTTGAAGAGGAAGCTGCCCGCTGCTGCTGCCAAACTCATGACGTTTGATCTGCCATCCACTAGGGTTCGTTGGTTCGACCCAGGAGAATCTCGTGGTACTGCTGATATACACGATCTGACAGGAATCAGCAAGGGGCAGCTCGCTCCACGATATGACCTTGACTCACTCCATCACTAGCGAAAGGAAGATCGGTCGTCTCAATGCCCCTTCGATCCCATTTCGTAGCGGCACGCTTGCGTGTGACCTGTGCATCTGGGTGGGCGGACCCCAGGTGGGGTTCGCTGTGCACCGGTACACTGGAGAGCATTGCGGTGCGAGTGGCCCCAAGTGGATCCGTGCGTTGTATGATACACATGAGCGACACAACCACGTTTTGCAATTCGCCATCGGTCAGCTCGGAGCCTATAGTCTGCTTCTCTGGACGCTTGTGCTCATCCAGAGGTCGAATCAGGTGGATAAAGCCTTGCGATATCCAGCACAGATCCTCGGGGCGGCCAGATCCACATAGGGGCCGCAGACCTCTCTCCCACGCATCCTCAGCGACCGCTTTATCGATGTCACTTGGTGCGGTCAGATTGTCCCACACGAGATCAAGTGGGGTGTTGTCCATTCCGTATCGGGAGCTCTTGAGTTGCCATTTGTTGTCCTTGTCGGACTTGATCCAAGAGAATGTACAGCCGCGCTGCGTGACCGACTAACCTTATCAGCAAGAAACATCCACCGGGGTGCGGGAGACCGACCTGTCCATCCGGAGACAGGGGTAGACCGCTCGTGTTTAGAGGTCCTGCGTCTCCTTCATAAGTCTGAGGAAGTCCTGGGACCATACCAACGCTGCTGCTGCTGGCGGCCTCATCAAACCCTTGTGTTCTGTCCCAGCCGCCGCCCCGACTGGAAGGCCCTGGGAGTTCAGGCTGGAATTTGTTGGGCGCGGACCTAGCGTCAGATGTGTTAGGCTCGTCAGACCAAGGCGGCGGAAATGCCGTACTCTCGCCACTGCCTTCCTCAGCGCCACCGCTGCTGCTTCCCTCAACTCGTCCCATGACAGCAGGGGCAGCGGAGGAGTGCACTTACTCGATCCTTCTGTATCGCCTGTTCTGATAGGACGCCATGACTGAGAGTGTTGTTGTACCTCAGTTGTGTGACAATGTAGAGAGGATAAGAGGGGGAGAAGGTAAGAAAGCGCTCTAGTCTCTCGACGGTCGGAGCCACAATTGTGTGAAACAGACAGTGAGCGTGAACTTTTGTTCTTATAAAGGCGTGTTTGAAAGAGGCGCAAAGGGCTTTCTCAAGAGGCATCCAGGCAGACTGCTCGAGAGGAGAAGGTAAGAATACGCTCTAGTCTCTCGACGGTTGGAGCCACAATGGTGCGAAATAGACGGTGAGAGAAGACTTCTGTTCTTAAAGAAGGCGATGTTGAAAGAGACACAAAGGGCTTTCTCAAGAGCCATCCAGGCAGACTGCTCGAGAGCAAGCCCCATAGGTTTTTGGATCTAGGGAGGGCGTGAGGAAACACAACAACATCGCATCGCGAAAGACTGAAAAGCCCACCTACAGGTATTATAAAGTATCTCCCGCTCCACTCCAGTCTCCCAGCCCACATCATCATAGTCAAGAGCCGTTCCCCGTGCCATTCGCCGCCTGGTCGTCTCGCGTCTCCGCCTTCTCCCTCTCCTCCTTGCCTGAAGCGCCCGTCATTCCCGCCAACTTCTCCCTTGGCTTGTCGACCGCTGCGAGCACCTTTTCGACGCCCGCCATGTGTGGCTGAGCTTCGCCATCTTCCTCCTCGTGCGCGCGGGCTCGTTCTTCCAGTTCATCCTCGTCCGAACTCGATATACTGCCGCTGTCCGAGCCTTGGCCGTATACCATATGGTCGCCCTCCTTGCCCTTGATGTCTTTCTGCTGCTTCTTGATCTCCGCCAGCTTGTCGTCGGTGCACGCCTTGACCTCGATATGTAAGTCGGGGAAGTTTCGTTTTAAGAACTTCTTGAACACGGGGATCAGGTCAGCGCTGGGTCGATACGTGCCGGAATCATTGTCGATGATTAGCTCGTAGGACCGCGGGTCTTTCGGAGGCGGTTCGTTTGGCGGCCCTCCCGGCACGTTCTCGGCAGGATGGGTGTGCTGTTCCGGGTCTTCCGCGGACTTGTTAGGTTTTGACAAGCGTCGAACCAGAAACTCGCCGCTCCAAGCGATGAACCTCTATGGGGCGTCAGCTGGAAGCCACTCTGCGCGTAGACGACTAACGTTGACATCCGAGTGCATCGTATGTTTGCTCAAGAGGTCGATTCCGAATTCTTTACCTGTCTCGGTGAAGCGGAAAAGGCCGTCGAGGGTGATTACATAGGTGAAGATGCGTCCGCCTTGATCGTAATGCACCATCTTGAGGAATTGAAGGGTCATGTCTTTGCCCGGCCCGTCGGGCAACTCGCCATATTTGGTTTGTCGGTTGTAGTTGTATATACGGTCGTGCTGAGCGTGAGATGGGCTGGTGCGTATAGCAATGAATTCACCTGATGGTGTAGAGCCCGATTCAATATCCTTCCTCTCAGTCCCGTCCCTTCAAACATGCCTCCGACAAATGTCCTGAACTCGACATAACGGTGATACAGATCATTTGGCACCGGACCTTGTAGCTGGAGCTCGTTGGCCTGGAAGCTGAGAGTAAGCACAGACACGATGCAACTCCATGCAAAGACCTACTCGAACTTCTCCACGCCTTGGTCGTTGTTCGCCTTTGTGCCCGCGAGACGGCCAATGACTGGGGAGAAATGTTGGCGCCAAAAGTTGTTGACGGTATACACCTTGCCCAGGTCCTCCTTTGTCTTCCCCAGTACCTCGACAGAGATCACCATCCTCGCATGCAGCTCCTGATTGCGGTCTACCAGCATTCGACACGACCGCAAAGTGTACGCGCGAAAGTTGGCCCCAGTCTTGTGAACCTTGTATTCCTGCTCATGTATACCCTTCCACGATTCGCTGATCTCCCCCGTGGTGACGTCAAACTTTCCGAGCCTGTCGTCGTGGTCGTTTGCGTCCTCATCATACAACCTCACTTTGAGCTCCATGCCCGAGGCCGGCACGCCCGCCACCACCCATTGCGCGTTGAATTCGGGCTTAAGCGAGCGGTGGATAGTCGGAGAGCGATATCGCACTGGTGGGTCGTGTGCGTGCCGTGTGGGAAGAGAAGTGTTGATCTGAGCGAGCACGTAGGGGTCGGATGACCTCCCGCCAAAGTCGGATACGGGGATGTTCCATGCTTTGTGAAAGGTGATGCGAAGGGTGTAGCCCTGCTCTCGCGGGGCAGGGAGAGGTGTCTTGTCCAGTCCTCCGGGAGGCTGCTTCTCCGAGCTCATATCTAGCAGATGCTTTGAGTTGCTGGTCACGAGTCTCAATGATTGGTGCACAGTAGTGTTGTGACAGTGATCACGGCTGTGTTGGCGACATCCCCGCTGCCGCTATCGGTTTGCCCGAGACACACAAAGGTGGAAAATAGACTCCCCGTGCCTGGAAAAGAAGATGACGTATGACGCCGAAACCCACCGGGGCTATTCTTATCATTCCTCGTGGCTTTCCGAGGCCATCACACCGCAAGCCTAACTCCCAATAGATAGGCTCCTGGAATCTGCTCCCTGGCTGGTGGCCATGGGATGAGCTGTTGCTGGTGCACTGATCCTTGAGAACATATCGTTGGTTTTCCACTCGTTTCCACGCTCTTTCTACACAGCTCGGCGCGATCAAGAGTGTAGCGACGGTCGACAGAGCTCCAACTGCTCGTCGCCCTCTTTTTCTCTGCTTTCCTTCGCCTTATTACTACACCCATCATGAACGCCGCCGAACTCCTCAACAACACCCTTTCCCCAGGTACGCTCATCCACCTGCCCGGCGCACATGTCTCGCTGGACTCGTATGAGACCAGAGCTGACGAGAATAGATCAGGCGACGCGAGAGTCCGCGACAAAGCAGCTCGAGGCCGCGGAAAGGAGCAATTTCGTGGGTCGTCTCACCGAAAGGGTAGAAAGATCGCCAGGGTGGCGCGGCTGACGCGACTAGCATGGCTATCTACACACTCTGGCCGCTGAACTTGCCAACGAGGGCCAGCCGGATCATATCAGAACAGCAGCAGGGCTCGCATTCAAAAATGCTCTCGCGGCCAGGGTGAGCAATGTCCATCTCTCACAGGATCGGCACTGAGATCAGAATGCCGTCAATCAACCGGTGCTATCAGAGAGATGGTTGTCGCTTCCTGCCACGGCGACCACACCACTGAAGCAATCTCTCCTCTCGACTCTCGGCTCGCCGTCACATCGAGCCGGTGCAGTAGCCGCACAGGCCGTGTCAGCTGTAGCTGCCGTGGAGCTTCCTGCATCGAGATGGCCCGAATTGATTCAAACGCTGCTTGAATTTGTCGGAAATCAAGACAACACAAATCTGCGTGTAGCCACACTTCAGGCTATCGGCTACATCTGCGAGGTCATTGTATGTAATCCTAGAGTTGATTGCAGTCGTGTCCTGACTGCAGCCACCCGAAGTTCTCGCCACCCGATCCAACGAGATTCTCACGGCAGTTGTGCAGGGCGCACGGAAAGAGGAGCCAAGCTCGGACGTCCAGGCGGCTGCCATCCACGCCCTGTACAACTCCCTCGAGTTCATTCGCGACAACTTCGAGCGAGAAGGAGAGCGCAACTACATCATGCAGGTCGTCTGCGAAGCGACTCAGAACGCGTCCGTGACGGTACAGGTCGGCGCATTCGAGTGCCTAGTTCGGATCATGAGCGAATACTACGAGAAGATGGACTTTTACATGGAACGAGCACTTTTCGGCTTGACTATTATGGGCATGCGGCATCAGGAGGAGGCAGTCGCACTACAGGCGATCGAGTTCTGGAGCACCGTGTCCGAGCAGGAAATCGAGATAGCCGTGGAGGCACAAGAGGTGAGATGAAATTCACCTAGGCGTTAGCGTAGCTCACGACGATAGGCCGAGGAGTATGGCGAGCAACCTGCCGTCCAGTCAAGGCATTTCGCCAAAATGGCCCTGGCAGAAGTTCTTCCCGTCCTGCTGGATCTTTTGACACAGCAAGATGAAGATGCCGATGAGGATGACTGGACCAAGTCGATGGCTGCAGCGTCTTGTCTCGAGCTACTGGCGAGAAATGTCACCGACGACATCGTTCAGCCTGTTGTGCCTTTCGTCGAAGCAGGCATTCAAAGGCCTGAGTGGCAAAATCGGGAGGCGGCCGTCATGGCATTCGGTGCGATCCTCGATGGCCCGGAGCCAGCAACACTGGCGGGTCTGGTACGACAAGCTCTTCCAGGGCTTATCGAGATGCTCCGAAATGACCCTAGTGTCCCGGTCAAAGACACTGTCGCTTACACCCTGAGCAAGATCACGGACGTCATGCTCGAGATCATCGATCCCAGCGAGCAGCTCGAAGCGCTCGTCACTGCTCTTGTCTTTGGCCTTTCCATCTCACCTCGCGTCGCCATCTCTTGCTGCTCCGCTCTCAGCAATCTCATGACTCAACTCTGTCAATCTCCCGATTTCATCGGAGAGGCTCCGGCCACTTCTTGCATGTCGAAGTACTTCTCTGGCGTGCTCAATGCCCTTATGCCCCTCTCAGAGAAGCCTAGTAACGACGCGAACAGCCGATCTGCTGCCTACCAAACGATCGCCACATACGTTGCCTCGTCGCCAAAGGACACCTTCCCAGTTGTCCAGGAGGTCGCAGTGACAATGCTTGCTCGCCAGGAAGCACTTCTCGGTATGCAGAACCAGCTGGTTGGCGCCGATGACCGGAACAACTGGAACGACATGCAAATCAGCATCTGCGCAGTCCTGCAGAGTGTCATTCACAAAGCACCGGAAATCGTGTCGCCTTTTGCCGACCGGATAATGACCAACTTGCTCAACCTCCTCTCTTCCTCTGGCAAGCAGTCTGGCGTGCTCGAGGATGCGTTTGCGACTATCGGGGCTCTTGCAAGTGCACTCGATGCTCGCTTCAACAACTACATGGAGGCTTTTGCTCCGTTCCTCTTCACAGCCCTCGGCTCTCTGGAAGAACATCAGGTGGTCCAGGCCGGCATCTACGTCGCCAGCGACATTGCCCGAGCAATCAACGAAGCGATCACACCGTACGCCGAGCGCATCATGGTGGCGTTGGTGGAGATCCTGCGGTCGCCAGCAGTTTACCGGACTGTCAAGCCATCTGCCATCACAACTATTGGTGAAGTTGCCTTGGCAATCGGATCGGGCTTTGTGCCATATCTTGAAACGACGATGGGTATTCTCAGCCAAGCAGGATCTGCTGCGGCTGGCAACGATCCATCTTTGATCGAGTTTGTGTGGTCGATGCGGGAGGCGATCGTGGATGCCTTCATCGGCATCATGAACGGCTTGCGGGCCTCAGATCGTGAGTCTGGATTAACTCATGTGAGATTTCACTCACAACTAGCTGCACCTTTCCAGCCTTATGTCTCTGGCATCATGCAGTTCCTGCGCCAAGGCTTCGAAGATCCGAACAGCACCGAGCAATACCTCACCTCTACTCTGGGTCTGATTGGAGACTTTGCCGACACCTACAAAGGGGCGATCCGTGACGACCTGATGCAGGACTGGGTGTCACAGAACATCCAGCAGGGACGAGGCAGGGGAAGCTCGTCGCAGACTCGAGTAAACGCCGCGTACGCGCAGAAGGTGGGCCTGGCTTTGATGTTCTTGGGGTGGATATTGACGTTCAGGCCATCAAGGAGGCTACAAAGTAATGAGTACGCTCACGCTCCTTTCGACGTCACACACTACTACGAACCGCATGACATTCGAGACACTCACCCCATATCCGCTCACAACCGAATACAATTCAAGAACATCTCGATTCGCCACACGGCCGCGCTCTGTTGTCCAAGGACCATATCGCCGCCCCCATCAGCATTTGCATAGTTGATAGACTTGCATATTTTTGTCCATTTACTGGTAACTAGTCTTTCCTTTCCGGCCGCCGCTCGCCACCATCGTCATGATCATGGTCCGTAGCCTGGTTTTATTCTCCACTATCGGGACCTCGGGCAGGAGATCCACGACCGATTGCCCGAGTCACTCGTGCAGAGATGTATATGATGCGTCAGCTCGTGGAAATACTGCACAGCCCAAACCCGTCGTCAAGGTTTGAAGTGGTCGTGACTCGGGGTCAGGAGCACGGAGCACGGAGCTGGGAGGGGAGAGAAGAAGGTGTTTGACGTGGTTGGGTTTCAGGCGATAGGAGAGC
Source organism: Tremella yokohamensis (assembly GCA_024343385.1). NCBI lineage: Eukaryota > Fungi > Basidiomycota > Tremellomycetes > Tremellales > Tremellaceae > Tremella > Tremella yokohamensis. The sequence goes on along the minus strand of BRDC01000025.1, from coordinate 659,506 downwards.
GTGGTGGCGATGCTTCTTGGCCTCGTCGGTCGGGCTCCATGGCTGGCCGAGGGGTGTTGCTATACTTAAGAGTATGAGGGGGTGGGTGGACAGGTGGTCAACACGACCACAATTGTACGACTTGTTCGGGATGTCCTCGTCGACGACGGGATTCGGGGCCACACCGACGGTCGGGTCCACCCTCCCCACCTCTGCGTCAGCGTCAGCATCAGTATCGGCCTCGACGTCCAAACGACCTCCGTCGCCATCCGAAGGCGGCCCCTCTGGCGAGCATCTTCCCGGTGGCGGAGAACGACCGGGGAAGAAGAGCAAAGGTACACCTGGACCCAAAGCGCGTATACCGGCCGAAGCCAAGGTGATCATCGCTGTGGAGATTATTAATAGGGGTATTGCCGCTCTGAACATTGACGAGCTGGTGATTTCTGTGAGTTCGCCCCTCCCCTCTTCCTTAGCTTCAGAGCGGCAAGGTGGAGAGCTGATGGCAGACTGGGTTGAGCAAGCAGCAGATCAAATCCCAGCTTGTGGATAATCGTCAGAATGTCCGGAGGCAGTTGATCGAGCTTGCTAGGGGGCTGCAGTAGGTGCTGGACCCTTGGCACGGAACACACTCTTCGGGAGCAGCAGCAGGAGGTGGTGTAATGCTGGAGGGACGATGTGCTGGAGGATGGAAATCTTGATGCTTGCTTGATGATATACGGACTTCAGATAATATACATACTTGCTACGATGTCATCTAATACCTAGTCTCACTCCGTGCTGACAAGTCGCAGAGCCGGACTGACGAACGAGATCATTTCGATATCCATTTACGCTCGGCCGAGTCGGCGTCGTGCGCCAAGACCTCACCTCTGCCTCCCGAGTGCCGCTTGCGTCACGCATGCTCAAGAGGGCAGGTAGCCTTGCGACTTGCGAAGCGATGCGACCCGGATGCATATGTAAATATGAGGAGATGCGCTCCCGATCACCATCGGCGGTCGGCGTTAGATGACGCCAGCATTACAGTAGATCTCAGGGTGACAACAGCAGGTCCCCGACTTTCCCAGAGTTCAGACACCGTCCCGTCTCTTGTCGTCTGTCATCTATCCGTGACATTGACATATCGCCTCAAACATGAATAGAGCACAATAGTACAGCTACACTCTATCGTCTTACCGCCTTGCTCCTCGCTCCTCTCGACTCGCCATGGCCGCCGCCGCCGCCTCGCTCGTCGACGGAACGTTGGACGACCAGCTCCGGGCGCTGTCCCTTTCGTCGCTTACAGCCATACGGGCTGGTCCAGAACGTACATTGAGCGAAGAGACCGTCGTACCAGAACCAAAGAAGTCCGCGACGACCACTCACGACGCCGTCGGGGGTGCAGTCGATGCTATCGACGGCGAGACAAGACGCACGCCCCCTCCCGATCACGGCGACTCCGAAGCGATCACCCAGCGAGTCAGTTATCCCCTTCCTTCCGCCCAAATCACCCCGACTGCTAGCTGACAGCTAACACATTGCAGTTTATTGCCCACCTCCTCGACCCAAAATACGCAGACACCCAACCTCAATACGCCGCCATCGGGTACGAGCTCGAAGCGCTCGCATCGATCTACTCGTCCGCCAGTCTCAAACTCTCCACCTCGTCCCGCCCCGCCTCGCTCCACTCGTACACCTCGGACGACGCCGCTCTTCCCCCGCCCATTCCCGTCCCCTCCAGCTCCAGCTCCATCGAACCGGTACGCTCGGCCTCGCGGGGCAGCCATAGTAGTCGTAGTAGCGCGACGTGGGACGATGCGGTCTTTGACTCGGATTTCGGACTGAGTACCGGTGATCGGATACGATACGAGGTCACCCTGCCTCTATGGGACGAAGGCGATGATCTTGGCGGGCTGGTTGGTCCGGGCTCTGAACCGCCCAAGATGCGGTTACTGGTCAGCTTGCCCCCGACGTATCCCGATACGAGCCCGCCGCAATTGCAGCTCCTCGGGCGGTACCTCGGCAGCTTTTCGATCGATGCGGCTTTGTGTGAGCTGTCTTCTTGCACTCCGCGGTCCGCAGCTGATGTGTAGTCGGGGACATCACACGCACGTACATAGCATCGAAAGGTATCACCTTTACACCTGGCGACGTGTGCGTCTTTGATGGTCTTACCTACGTCCAGCAGACCGCGAGAGAGTGGTATAGCTCTCATCTCGCCGCTCTCGCCGATGGCGATCGACAGCGGCAGAAAGATCACGCGCCACCGTCGCTGGGTATCGATACGGAACTAGCCAAGAACGCCGTGCCCGCTCGGCCCAGCCCCCGATCGACTTTCTCTTACACTCATGCTCGACCTGGCCCTTCTTCGCTCACGGGCAGTGGACCAGGGGCAGATGGCACCGCCACTCCGGCTGCAGTGCACCGCGTAGAAGAGGCAATGTTGAGTGGGAAGAATGCCTCACCCACCGGTCTGCGGATATTCCATTCCGAACCAATCGTCGAGAAACGCTCGACATTCATCGGACACGCTGTGCGCGTCACAGACGAGCGGGAGGTCCCTTTGGTCATCCATGAACTGCTGAGCGATCGCAAGATTGCCAAGGCTACTCATCCGGCCATCTTCGCGTATAGAATAGCGAAAGATGTCGGGGGCGCCGCCGGCAAGATCTACGCTCTAGGTATGTCCTTGTCCCAGCTGGCTTGTAAAACAGGTGAAGAGGCAAAGCTGATGTGTGGAGATAACGACGATGATGGCGAGTCGCAAGCTGGCGGTCGGCTCGCTCATCTGCTTGATATACTCGATCTGGAGAATGTCCTCGTGGTGGTTTCGAGGTGGTATGGCGGGACTCTACTTGGTCCGGACCGGTTCAAGATGATCAATACGGCCGCGAGGCAGGCTTTGCAGATTGGCGGATTCTTGGTCGAGCATGAGAAGGATTCCAAGGCGGCAAAGCGGAGGTGATTCCACCCACAGGTTTCCGGTCTCATGATTTCTTGGACGACAAGTGGATGAGTTGATACCCCGGCGATGGTGGTTCTTGACGTGATGAACGATATATAGCATGATGAGAGGGCTCGCAGCATACATTATACCTACACTTGCCATGTATGTACAACAGACATCGATTCTCCCCATGACGATGCTGGACCTCGGACGGGAGTCTGGCTCGAAGCTGATCTGGCCACCACAGTAGACTATCTCGCCCGCCCTCGTGCTCGACCTCTACCTCTGCCCCTCCCTACACCTCGCCGAGCAAACGCCCCTCTCTTACCCCACGCACCCCTCCCTCGTCCAGCCGCCACCCCATTCGCCCTCCGCGCATCCGACTTGTCCGCCATCTCCTCGAGCTCTTGCATGCTCACTACATCATTAGCGGGGTACTTCTTATTCGAGCCCCGGCGCCAGTGATTCATGTAGAAATCTTGCTCGTCCTCTGGTAAATCGGGAATGAGCAGGAGACGATTGGGGTCGTTAAGCGACTTTTTAGTCGCTGCTGAGCCAACTGCGGGGGCATCAAAGCCCAAGCCTGAGAAAGAAGATGGGAATGGGAATGGGAACGGGTCCAAATCGTATTCGTCCTCCTCTTCCACCTCTGGCGGCACGTCGTCCGACCTAGACCTGGACCTGGATGGACGGTCGGGCGAGCCTGATCCGGCGAGATCGGCGACGTCGTCAATGTAGTCTTGGATCGACTTTGACTTGCGCGGACCGTTGGTACCGCTGGACGTCGGAGCGGCTTTGGTCGTGCTCGGTCTGGGACGAGCGACTTTCTTCGGCGAAGAACGTTTACGTTTCTGCGCCGACGAAGACGACTTGGGCGGAGGGGATAGTGCTACAGGGACGTAATCGTCGTCCGAGAGGAGCTCGACCACCACTGGTGTTGGAGCTTGGGCCTGCTTTCCCTTGCCCTTGGCCTTGGACGTCGAAGTCGACGTAGAGGCGGATGCAAGATCACCTGGAGGTGGAGGGAGAGGGGGAGGAGACGAGAACAGCCGCGCAAGTTGGTCATCCCCACCGCCCCTTCCGCGCAGAGCTGGACTCGTCGGCCACTCGATAGGCGTCTCATCCTCTTCGTCATTGTAGTCGTCCGCATGGGGCGTCACAGGCATATGCGATTCGGGCGTGTCGGACCAAGCGGCCGTCCCTCCTGATCGCGATGATCGCGGTCCTGATCTTGCAGAATTGGTATTATCAGATGGAGGATGGTCGTCTTCTCTCGAGAGGTCGATGAGGTTAGGTGGATCGTCGTCGGGATAAGGATCGGGCTCCGAGTCGGAATCGACGATACGTCTCTTCCGCCTGTTTGCGAGTTCAGCTGGGCGTCAGTCATCTAAGCGCACTGCATATTGTGCCGAGTCAAGATGGCAGGGAGAGACTCACCCAGCTGAGCTCTGCGCGGGTTGACCTTGGACGCGCGGCGATCGATAGCACCGACTATGCGCGCCGACTCGCGCTGCAGCTCGTCCAGCTCGTCCACTTCCATTTCCATTTCCATGTCCACGTCCAAGTCCATGCCTATGGCTCCTACACCTTCCATCTCTTGAAGATCAGGTTCAGAGATCCCCATGAACTCATCTTCCTCCTCTGCTCCATCCTCCATCGGTGACGGCCGAGGCGGCGAAGGAGACAGTACGTATGGTCGGGGCCGAGAAGGCCCAGCGCGATCGTGATCGTAGCTGCCGCTGGCCAGCGGCCGCTCAGGGGACGTAAACAGCCTCACGAGCTGTGACAGATTACTCGTAGGTCTACTCCCCTCGCCAAAAGCGTCGCGAGGATGTGGGGCGTCCATGTCGACCGCTGGTGCCGCCGAAGTGGACGCCTGCGAACTGCCCGGCTGAGGAAGACGATCTTTCTCCACGTTTGGTCGGCCGGAGGAAGGATCAAAGTCTTTTGGCGGACTGTGGGTCGTTGACGCTGAGAGGTCTATTCGGCGCGTGATGCGTGGATGGGAGAGACCGAACATGAGACCAGATGCGAGGATGAAAGATGGAGAAGAGAGATGAGAGATGAGGGGTGAGATGAATAGTATAGGGTAGAGACACGACGCACAGACCTACCTCAGACGCGTATTTCAGGGGGAAGGGGTGGCGAAAAAAGTCAGGCTCGTCTTTCTACGGTCTACGGCCCATGGTCCAGTCATCTGGCATCTGGGACAGTGAATATGCAATGCAATGCAATGTACCGTGCAGGTCATCTACAATCTACGCCTCTGCCTCCGCCCCTCACTCAGATCAACCTCTCTGTCCTCAAGATGACTCTAATCCTTCTCCCTTCCCCAGCGCGTCGCTCCCTGGGCGGTGCTATCCCGCCACGGCACCTTACCAGCGAACGTCGCCATGCCATTCCCATCCGCATCGACACTCTGCCCCAACGTCCCTAACGGCGGACACCACTCGAACAGATCCACAAGCTCCGGGCAAGACGTATGATATGGATGGTACCGCGCATACGGGTTCCGCGTGAGGCGCTTGATGCTGAGCGGCGCATGGCACCCCGAGGGAGAAGACAAGAACGGCGTAAAGCCGTACTTGAGTTCACCGTCATAGTGGGCGGTCGTATCGCCTTCATCGTCGATGCCGACGTATTCAAACTGCTCAAGAGGGAAGTTGATCGCGGCGCGATGGAGGAGCTCGAAGCGTCGACGTTTCATGCCGTACCCCACGACGGTGAGACGGGTCGGGTATCGACCTGATACTTCTTTGAATCGCGCCAGGGAGAAGAGGAGGTTTTCGTACGAGTCGAGGGCGTACTCTTCTGTGGCTGCGCGCGAGTAGGGCGGTAGGACCGACGGGTCGGTAGTGGTGAGCGGGAGGAGCTCGAGGGCCGTGGCGAGGCGGTGGTAGGAGAGGCCTTCGGGTAAGGGCGGCGACGGGGGCAGGCGTGTTGCTCCTCTGCGGCAGTCAGCACCGAGCCTCTAGCCTCTCCTTGAGGAGACATCTTAGACTCGACGTAAAGGCTTGAGGGAGAGCCCTCATGGGGGATGAGAGGAGGACCCACCCCGAGAAAATCAACAAAGCCCTCGGATCCATCTCCAACCTCCTAACCCCCTCTCTGATATGCTTGACATACGTGCGCACACTACCCCCCTTCTGCATATTCTCCAAGATCCACTCCTCGTCCTGGGCCACAAGAGCAGGATCATGCCCGACCCAAATAGCGTGCCCAGGCACCATGATCAGATGATCCAGCTGGGCATACCGCCCGTCCCGCTCGACAGTTGTCTCGATCGACAGCGGGACCCCCGACGACACCTGTTCCAGCGAAGCGTCCCACCCGCTCGCCAGCTGTCGGAGGTGGAACCCCCATCCGACCGTTTTTGCAGAGGCCGAGCGAGGGAGGTAGAGCGAGATGTTGAGCAGGAGCGATGTGCCGAGGCACGCGAGGATGATGACTACTGCTAGGTTGGTGAGACGGGTGCGGGATCGTAAGTGGGCGCCGAGGGATGGGGGGAGGTAGGGGTAGTTTCGGTTGGAGGAGTTGGGGGTGGTGTTGCTTGGGAAGGGGAGGAAGGAGGTGCGTGATTTTGGTCGTTGTCCAGAGGCGGGAAGGGGGAGCATCATGTCCTTCTTTGCCCGCCCAAGAAGGGCTGAGGGATCACCTTCTACTCGTTGACGGTAGACTTGCGTGTGACGAGGGTCATCGAGCTGACCCTCCACAGGACCGTTCCACCCGACTTCAGCTGTCAAGACGAGCTTTTATTGTAATTGCAATACTTAATAGGACGACCAAAGTAAAACCGGGCCCGGACCCGACTCTCGCGCGTACTTCTCAATTCTCGTGGCGTTGTGGCGCGATGCAGATACCCTGTACATTACTGCTCGATACTGAGAACCCTCGCATGCATGGCAATACATCTAAGCGTACACTCTCGCGCGCGCTCTTTTGGGAACAGCCCGATTCGTAGATATGAACAAATGCGACTGCTAGTGACTCTTTTTCCTTCTCCCTGCCCACTACATCCTAAGCGGCAGTCTCGGTTCTCGTGCGCTTGGCAGGGGTACCGTTGGACGAAGAACTGTTGCGGCTCGGCGAGTTGTCGCGTGACGGCATGTGCTACCCTGTCAGCTCAATCACGGATCAGACTAGCAAGCTCACCTTCTCGAGGAGCTTGTCAAGAACGGCCGACTGGCCAATCTTGAGGGCACCCGAGTGGATGTGGGTGTGGTAGATACGCAAGATCATGTCGACGTCCTCCATCGATTGTGTCCGCACGTCGGCCAACTCCTTGATCTTGGCAGTGGCATCCTTGACCTGGTCGTCGGTCAAGACGAGGTTGAGCTGCTCGACACGCGACTTGACGGCGTTCCAGCCGGTCAACCGGTGACCGATCGACACGTAGCGGGTCATGCCAAAGTCGGATGGGTTGAGGATCTCGTAAGTCGAGGGGTTGGCAAGGATGGCCTTGGCGTGGATACCGGCCTTGTGTGTAAAGGCGCAGAAACCGGTGATGTAGTTGTTGAATGGAACCGAGATCTCGACGGCCTCGGCGACGAGGTTCTCGATCTCTCGGAGCATGGGCAAGTTGTACTTGGCCTTGACGTATTCGGGGTCGGCGACCATCATACGGGCGATCAGGCCACCGAGAGGGGTAATACCGTTTCGCTCACCGATACCGAGCACCGAGGTGTCGACGTGGGTGGCACCGGCCTCGAGGGCGGCGTAGGCGTTGGCGATGGCGCATCCGGTGTCGTTGTGGAAGTGGGTCTCAATGTCGCAGCTGACCACACCACGGAGGGTTCTGACGAGGTCGTACACCTGTCTCGGGTCGGCACAGCCGACGGTGTCGGCGACACCGACACGGTTGACGCCGATCTTGTCGACGGTGCGGTAGATGGAGAGGAGGTCGACGAGCTCCGACCGGAAAGAGTCTTCTGAGGAGAAACGGACCTCGACGCCCTTGGACTTGACAAACTCGATGACCTCGATCGCCCTTGATCATCAGCCGTGCTCGTCATGCCCGAGGGAGGGACTTACTTCTTGGTGATCCAAGTCATGTCCTTGCCGTGCGAGTGTTCCCGAAGGAACGACGATGTGCCAATGACAATGTCGACACCGTCGACACCGGTCTCGACTGCCAACCGGGCGTCGTCCATGTGACAGCGGATGTGGGTGAGGATCTTGGTCTTCTTGAGACCGAGCTTGCAGATGGCCTTGCAGTGCTCGAGGGATTCGGGAGAGGCGGCGGGCGAGGTGAGCTCGATGTATTCGACACCAAACTCGTCAAGCCTGGAGGTGAGCTAGACACAATGAGGAAGGGGGACTTGCATTTGGGCAATCTTGATCTTGGTCTCGAGGGTGAAGAAGGCATTGGCGAATTGCTCGCCCTCTCGAAGGGTGGACTCGATGATCTGGGATCAGCGATTGTCCGAGGTATTGGTCACACGAGCCTGATAGCCGCCGAAGAACTGTGACTGGACGGGAGACATGGTGCGCAAGATGCAGATAAGGAGACGAGCAACCAGCTTCCTCTGCGCCGCGGCGACTGGCCTCGCCGACGCAAAGTTCGGCAATGGCAGTCAAGCCAGTCGACACGGAAAAAGCCCACCGTGTCCGCGACAACGAGAGTAATGTGCATCTTTCGGCCCGGAGGGCTGTAGATGGCATCATCCCCATCCCGCTTGTGCCTCGAATCCCCAGCGGAGGTAAGAGAAAGAGATAACAACTCACCTTCCAATTGCTCGTGTTGCTCAAAAAGTCAGAAGCGCGACCATAGGGGTTCTTGTGCGCCTTGGAGGTCGGAGGCTGCACATGCCCATTGGAACCATTGGCATGTCCATTGGCGGTGGAGCCATTGGAGCCGTTGGTCTCGTTGAGCGAAGGGGGGAGGGCGGGGGTGTCAGTGGCGATGGGTACCATGTCTTCCTTGTTGGGAACTTCGTTGCCGTTGGACATGGGGTCATCGGGCGGGGGGCACATCTTTTATATACGCGCGAGGGCTGCTCGGTCGGTCGGTGGGTCAAGGGGAGGGAGTCTTGGCCCGCAGTTGGTGTGTGTCTGTGTGGTTGTGATATCGATCTGCGTGTGCTGTGTGTGGCTTGGCTGCAGGGCGGAGTATGTGATTGCCAAGAAGTGCTTCGAGTGATGTGCGAGATGAGTTGTTGTGATGGATTTGTGAGTGAGTGAGAGTGGTGTATGTCTGACTCGCCATGACTTTTTTTCTTTCTCGCTGGTTGGCTGGGGTCCCGGGGTCTGGGCTGGGAAATCTGCCAGCCCAGGCCAATTCGCGACTCGGGATCTTTCCGACCGGTCAATTAGGCGTCCCATCTCTCTTTCAGGTGGTGGTAGTAGGCGCCTTCGGCTGGCTCGTCTACGATGCATTTATACTGAGCATGTTGCTCGAGCTATACGATGAATCACCCGTGTCCGCTGCACGATGTACACTGCTGGTCACCCTCGTTCTCACGCTCATTGTCACCCTGTACCCGCTGATCATCACCATCAGCACCACCACCCACGTCATCGATCATCCGTCCGTGTTTCTAACAGCCAAGCCGAGCCGAACTAGATATGGTGACATGAACGACATCCAACGCGATACTGTGGCGATAAGACTCTGATACCACCTGCAAGGCTTTCAAACAGCTCTGATGCCGCCGATGCCAAGCCCCGCAGCCCCTCCCTAGGCCGACCGAACAAGAGGACGAGCCAAGCCGCTGCCGATCAAGTCATGACATGTCGTCGCATTGTCCTCTTGTCAACGTCGCCAGTGCCGCATGATCGGCAGTTACTGTCCAGAGGCCTTCAGGCCCGAGGGCGCGGCCCGGTGACGGCCTTGCCTTGGCTTGGCGTCCAACTCGCATCATTGGATCTGGGTGTGGATGTGAAACGACGAGGAAGAGGGTAGAGACAACGAGCGGGAGCAGCGAAGTCGTGGGAACGCACCCAGGTGTTGTCGACATGCTGCATGCGTCGCCCATCCCCCTTTCCTCGGCCTCTCTCCCTGTAGCCATGTTGCATGTCAACTCTGGCGACGCGCCAGCACATACAATGACAGGCAAGACACGTTGGTCAGTGCTTGGCACGTTCTCGACCAACAGACGTGCGTTGCGCATTGCGTGGAATAGAGAGGGCCGACGTGCGCCCTCCCACTTGCATCCGTCCAGACGCCGACGCCGACGCCGATACTGCGGTCAGCGGTCAGCGGTGTCTGCTCCACACCTACAATCGGATCGATCGGGCGCCGCTTGCATGTTGACAAGCGAAGTATACAAGTAGTGCGCCGCAGCATCCGACGGGACGCCCCGCTCTATCTTTTGCCAAGATGTACTCTAGGGTAGTCGCGACTTACAAAGGTCCAGTCGATACGCGTGGGGTTGTTTATGCACCCCAATCTGCTACTGTCCACTTGGCACCTTTCTCTGTGGCGACGACAACGACGACGGCAGCGGCGAAAAGAGCATTCGTGAGGAATCGTGTTTCATCCATCAAAGCTATCAAAGATTTAGTCTGAGCGGGTTGAAAGGACCCCCTCCTGGGCTCCTGACGCTATTGCCCCCTTGTGCGTTTGTTGTCGTCTTTGACTAGCCATGATGGATTGGAATACTGAATAGGCGCGGCATAGAATGTCTCCTCTATGTTGCCTACGTGCACACACGAGGACAAAAAACGCGGCACACCAGTCGCTCACCCCATCACGAGGCATCCCGACACCAACAGGTCGACTCGAACGTACATCTCCCAGCCATGTTGCCTTGACAGATGCTCACGCTTACGCCACCTGACCTTTCTCGCACCAGGTCCAAGGTCTCCTTTACCCAACGCCCAACGGCCCCTCCATTCGCGCATTCCAGCATCTCATCCCAACACCTCACATCCTTCCCAAGCGACATCCTTTGATCCGTCAGCCATCACCCAGCGGGACCCGTTCGACCGTTCGTTCCTCGAAAAGGTAGACTCGTAGCCGGGATGAGCAAGAAGAAAAACAAGAACAAGGCGGCTCAGCAGGCCGCCGCCGCGACTGCTGCAGAGGCCAAGGCAGAGGAGGGAGAGGGAGATGCTACAGCCGCAGCAGAGTCGGCGGACTTGCCAGAGCAAGTCAAGGAGCCGGTCGAGCATCAAGACCAACATGCTACTGTTATTGTCAACGTTACTGCACCTCCCCCTCCTGCTCCTGCTCCTGCTCCTCATCCTGCCGCTGTCGATCCCGTCTCTTCCCCTCGCCCGCCCACTCTTGCTCCTGCTACCTCTAGATCACGCCCAGCTTCGGTCGCCGTACCAGCCAGCACGAGGTCCCTTCATCCTCCTCTACCAGGTACGACCAAGACCCACCATACCGCCTTGCCCGCTGCTCCTCTGGCCTCTACGCGTTCTGTACATCCTCCTCTGCCGCCGCAACCCGGTACCACCAAATCCCACCATACCGCACTCCCACCCGCTTCCGCCCGTACCGTCAAGCAAGACCTGCCGCACGACTCGCCCCGCTCAATGACCAGCTCTCTGCGCCACCACCACGATCACGAGCATCACCACCATCACTCGCACTACGCGCGGTCGGAGAAAGCTCAGTCGGTAGCCGCCCCTCCTACCATCGTCGACAAGCCGCCTTCTGTCGTCCCGGATCCTATCCCTCCTGCCGCTACCGTCGTAGCCGCCGCTGCGTCCCGCGCGCCGTCGGCTGTTGGTTCAGATCGGACTGGTGGTACAGGCAGGACCGTCAAGGAGATCACGACGGTCGAGACGAGGGAGATACGTGAGAAGGTCAAGAATCCCAGATCGAGGCCTCCAACTGTTGCTGAGGCCGTTGCCCCTGCTCTTCCTGCAGAGCCTGAGCCTGCGCTGGAACCCCCTGCGATCGTTGAGGAGGTCCCTCCTGCCCCGCCAAGTGTCAGGGCTGCTAGTGTACGCGCACCAAGTGTACGAGCGCCCAGCGTTCGAGCTCCCAGTGTGAGGGCACCAGCTGCTTCGCCTCCTGCGAGTCACCATCACCCAGAGGTCATTGTCAACGTCAACATTCCCGGTCTGACAGGTCCTGCAGCTGCAGCTGCTCCTGCCGCTCCCGCTCCAGCGCCCACGCCACCCGCTGTACCGTCTCCCGCACCACCTGCTGCACCAACAGTGGCCCCGACTCCTGCACTTCCAGCCAATACCGTCATCCCGACTCCTGCTCCGATCGTCGCGGCCGCTTCCATCCCCCCTAGCCCCTCGCCCGTCCCGGCGCCTACGGCCAAGACACCCAAGATGGGTCTGGGCAGCTGGTTCAAGCGAGGTCAGACGGCACCAGAAGACGATGAAGGAGATATCATCGAAGAGCGCGTCGTCACTACTACGACCACCCTTCGGAGGGCTAGTCCCAAGCAAGCGGCACCGGTCCCGCCTACACCGATGCCGCAGTATAGCAACGTCGTGGAGAATGTCTCGCCTGCGCCTCGGCAGCCGTCTCTCCCACCCACAACTAAGACTGCGCCGCAAGTGTTAGAGAGGACGATCGAGGAAGAGGTTTCATTCCCGGTTAAGGCGCCCCCTTTAACGTTGCCTACTAAGACCACTGTCAGTGTCGAGGGGTCACAATCTCGACTTGGTGGCGTGTCTGATATGCAAGAGCCTGGAAGGAAAGCTGGAATACGGCCTATTCCTTACAGTATGCTGCGTGACCATGGCGAAAGACAGGGCTGACCGACAGTCGACTATGCCGCGCTCATACGCCAGACGCCTATCTCTACGCAAAAGTACCTGACTTCTAGTACGAGGCGCTCTTCCAAAGTCCCATTGCCTGATCCGCCCACTCAACCTGCCCCGACGTCTATACTGAAGCCGACGCCGAATAATGTTCCCGATACCGTCGCTCAAATCCCGCAATCTGTCGGACCCAAGACGGTCGCAACACTTTCTGCAGACCTCGAGGTCGATGCAAAGGGCCACGAACACCTACATGCGACTCTGCGAGACCATACCGGCGTGCACCAGATCGATCAGTTGGACGGCGTGGACGCTTTAGGTCTCACCGGAGCGATCGACGAGACGGGTACGAGGAAGACCCGGGAGAAGGAGCTGGAGCGGCAGCGACGGAAGAAGGAGCGAGAGGCACTGGCAGCCGAGCCGCTGTACCGAAAATTGGACGACTCGCTGCCCCCTCCAAAGTCTGAAAGGTGTGCTGTTTCCGGCCACTCATGGGTGAGGAGCTGACGCAAAGGTACGCTTACCCGCCTCCTCCGACCGAGATTGAGAATGCGGCGAGAGAACGGTATGCGAGCAAGTGGAAAGGCGCCTACCCACCTGGATCCCAAGGACAAGCTCAAGGGTGGGTCTTTTGTCTTATTCTTCTTCCTCTCCTTGCGTTGTCATCGCCGGAATCGGCTTGGAGTGGAGTTGGGAGAATGTGTGAAAGGGAGTGTGTGTGTGTTTGATGTGGTGCCTGAAATGCCCCGATGGCGATGGATGGGAAAAGGGGATCCGTGCGGCGTCCTCGTTCCTTTCCACCGCTTCGGGATACATGACTCAACCCTACCTTCCCCAGCATTTCTTTGCCACTTTGTCTTTGTACTTGTACTCGACTTCATACCATAGCTTTGCTCTCTTCTTGACTTGCTGTTATTACCAAGTTGACCGCATCTGACACCACAGTCGACCATTCCCACCCCCTCAACCCGCCCTCTTTCCCCGCCCACCGCCCTCCGTCGCCTCTCGACCGCCAATGTTCGGACCGCCCATGATGGGGATGGGAGGAATGGGAGGAATGGGAATGATGGGGATGCCAATGATGGGCATGGGCATGCCGATGGGTATGGGAATGCCAATGGGCGCTCCTATCCCAGGTGTCATGCCCGGCATGCCAGGTATGGGGTGGTACAACAGCCTTCCCGGAAGGTTCGGCAGGGACATGCTGGGAAGAGGTTCGCAAGTCCCAGTTCAGCAACAATACCCTTATCCTTATCCCCAATAGTCTCCCCCGCTCTTGCTTGCCCTTGAGAGACAGTGCCGCGAATGAGATACAACATGAATGTGGATGGGATTGTGTCTGATACCTTTGCAGACTTTGCAGGACCAGGTGGGGTCGGTTCGAGCCAGCCGTATCGTCCACCAGACCCGTCGACCCTGCCTCCGATGCCATTTGGCTTGCCGTTCATTGCTAGACCGGGCCAGGAGGGGTTCGACCAGTACGGACGGATGAGTGGGTCCCTCCCCGTCTTTAGACAAGTACGAGTCCGCTGACAAACAGTCCCGCCAGAGCTGCCTGAAGGTATGCCCACCCCCTCTGTCTTTTTCAGGTGCGCTGCTGACACTTAGGATGGGATGGTTGGGGAAGACCAATCGTGAGTGGCGTGCCCACCCAGCCTGGTGCTCCAGCCGGCGGTATGCCCGGTCCACAAGGTCCCGTCCAACCCGTCAACCCGCCGGGCACGCGCGACATGCCACTCACCACTGCGCAAGGGACAACCTACGGCCCCGGGGCCGGTATGGGAGCTGGCGCTGGTATGGGAGGGGCAGAATCAGCCACGCAAAGCGGAACGACCGGCCGACCAGATCAGTGGGTCTCTCCTCTGTCCGACAAGACCGTGTGGCCGGGCCGTGGGGGAAGAGTGTCGGGACAGCCGTGGATGGTATACGAAAGCAACCCCTCGCCTTCCCTCCCTGCTCCATCTGTATCTTCCTCTCAGCCGCATCTCATCCCTAAGATCGGTGAGCAGGGCCCGTACAAAGGGTGGAGGGCGTACTATCCCTCGTCGCCACTGTGGAAACCCCAGCAGCCTTGACTGTTTCTGCCAGGCGGACTTTAGAGGAGAAGGAGACGAGTTGATGCATCTCTAGACCGGCATGTTTCGACCGTCCGCCCGCCCAAGCGGACAGTTACTTTCGCTATGACGCTTTCGAGGCGTTCAGTCTCCCGGCCCAGAGTCTGAACCGGGCATGGGAGTTACATTGTCCGAGGGAACTCGTATCGCACGACGTGTCGGAGGAAGACTGGTAAGTCTTCTTCCTTCCCAGTGTGTGTAGGAAGTGGGGGACGAGGGGGGTGGGGAAAGTATGGGTGGGTCAGCGCTGACCAACGACGCAGGGCTCGATTCATCGACGACCTCTCCCGCGAAGCGCTCCAATCCGCACAACACGACTGGGGAGGCCGCAACCGTCGTTACCTCGGCCGCGGTCCGCAACCCAGTCTCACAGACGGCGTGCACTCCCTGTTGGCCTCATGGGCAGTAGCATTCTTCTCTCCGCGCGGGATAAGGGTGTACGCGGCCCAAGATGGGAGAAGGGTCATCCCTCCGCCTGTGGAACCGCTTTCTTCGCGCGGGATCAGCCGCGCGTCAGATTACTCGTCCGCGACGAGCGACGAGGAGCCCGATGAGATGGGTCCCGAGGAGGCGGATGCGAGGAGGCGGGATATCTATTTACCGAGGAGGGAGAGGGAGTTGAGGAGTCGGGAGCGGGCACGCGCGAGGAGGAGGGAGAGGAGGCGGGCGAGGAGGGAGGAGGAGAGACGGGCGAGTGGGGAGGGTGAGTGGGAGGTGCATTTTGTTTATCAGACTCCGACGCTTTGGCAGCCTGGAGCGAGGCCCAGGACTTATGGCGAGCCTGTGATCAGGTCCAGGCGTTAGTTCAGTTCACTCGAGCTTATGCCTACTTTACTTGAATGCACAAACTTATCTTGCTCTTGCTCGCCATCCACCGAGGTCAGCCGAGTAAGCATATCAATGGTAAGACGTCAGTCAGCTTCCACCTGTGCAAACGATACATGCAGAGAGGTTACAAGTACTTGTCAAACGTCTATACCATACCTAAAACATATCACTTTATCTGATACACTTGCGTTCATCGCTGTACATCGCGGGCAGAGCCGTTCCCACTCACGGCGGGTACTGGAGTAGGGGGCGCAGGTGCGCCAGGGGCAGGGGCCGCAGAAGGTGCAATTGCTGCAGGAGCCGCAGCGGGTGTCGGGGGTTTCGAAGCCAGCGCCGGGGTCGCCGAAAAGGCTGTCATATGGTCGTTATTGACCGTCCTCATCGGCGTAGAAGCGGCGACCGCATTCAAAGTAGCAGAAGTCTGCGGCCGCGCAGGGGCCGTGGCGGCTGTCGGAGCTTGGGCCGCCGCTTTCGGAGCCACCGCCGTATTGTATGGCGGGAATTGCGGCTGCAGCCATCCTGCACCAAAACGCGACCCATTGACATAGCTCGTAGTCGGTTGAGCGGCCTTCATATAAGGGTGTGGCGCCTGTGCGCCCAACCGATTTAGCTGATTGCTGCCACTGGCATCATAGATTGTTCGAGGGGAGGGCGGGCGGACACGAGCTGGAGACACCGGATGCTGGGTCAGGCCTAACGGAGTAGGCCGGTGCATGGTAGGCGGGGTCGAAGGAGCCACTCGATTTTCCGGCTTGGCTTGTGGCACTGAGAGGGACGGGTTGGCAGTGACGGAAGGGACGAGCGCTGAGTGGGAAGCTGATTGGGGAAGACCAGTGGGGGGTGGAGTGGCAATAGAAGTCGAGCCATTCTGCCGGGGGGCAAGCGTACTTTCAGACGGCATCGGCGAAGGTTCCAGCTTGATGCTGTTCCGATCCACCCGAGTCTTGCGCCGTTTCGCAGTCGGGCCATTCGGCGTATCATCACCACCATCGGGGTGAGCGTTGCCGTTGATCGCATGGCCTTCGGGGATGACGGGCGGGATGAAGTCTGTGGCTTCAAGCACGATGCCTTCTGGACCCGGACGAGGAGCTCGATACTCGATCGGAGCCTTGGCGAACGCCACAATGGTCTGTCGATAGTCGACAAAGATATCAGTGCCCATGTGGTCTGGTCATCAGCTTCATGACCGTACCACGCGAGTGAACCCACCGGTCATCTGCACCCTCACATCCCGGTTCTTCTGATAGTGTTTGCCCTCCTTGACACTGCAGCACGGACAGCGCCACGGCTTTGCACCTTCGCCCAGCACGTCATCCGGTGCCGAAACGCAAGACGCATGGTATCCCTGACCGCACTTGTGACAATGCACAACGACCAAGTAGTCTGCGGGGAGATGCGAGCACAAACAGTGAAACGTTTTGTCTCTCGCTTGACGAAGGATGAACTTGGGCCGGCGCGGTCGCATACGCGGTTTGGGGTTAGCCGGCATTCGCAAGTCGTACAATCGCTTCCCGATGATCTGCTCAAACACGACCCGCTTGTTCCCGTACAAGCCGTCAAATGTGACCGGCAACCAGTACAGTTTTCGTGCGTGATGCGCAAGGATCTCTGCATCTGCCGATGCGTGGGCTTGGAACATCGGGTCGATCAGAGGCACGACGACACGAGCGTATCGGATTGCCATCTCGATGGCCCCGTTGAGCAAGGTGAGCTCAGGCGGTGGAACGAGGAAATTCCAGTGGCTAATGTCATCCGCGAGATACGCCAAGCGATGCAGCGAGGTACGCGTGTCGGGGAAAGTGGGACCGCAAATGGAGCACCTGTACGGCTCTGCGGCGTTTTTCGCCGCGACGCCAACACACTTGGCGTGGTAATCGCCCTTGCAGATCTCACATTTGACCATGAGCCCATTCGGGGGGTCTCGACAGATGCAGACGTGATCCGGATTCGGCTCGTCGTCTTCTGGACCCAGATGCTGCCGGAAACCGGTCACGATATCTTCGATTGCTCCTGGCACTCGGCCCGGTTGACTGCCAATCAGGTCGGCAACTTCCTTGTACCATCGAGCGTGGAAGTCGAGCTCAGCCTGCAACTCGGCGATCTCGGGAATGGTAATTTTGCTGACAGGGCCTTGGGCGCCGCGGACGTTACGACAAAGACGTGTGATGGAAGTCGCCGTCGCCGTCGCGGGCTCCGCAAGGATCTGACGGGCGCTAGTCTGCCATCCCTGGGCTGTCTTGCGGATGGTTTCCAGCGCCCTCATCTGATCCAGACTCGTCGGCACAAGCTCTTGGCCCTCGATCAAGCGGTCGAGATCGTCGAACGAGATTTGAGGGGCTCGGAGGAGCGCCTGGACAGCGTCGGCCCATCCTCGACCGGCCTGCTCCCGCTTGCGAAGCTCGACGACACCAGGGTGGTCGGCGGGGATACCAAACTCCTCGGCTTCTTCCAGCAGTTGGAGGACATCGGTATACTGCAACGTGCGATCGTCAACGTCTTCTTCGACCTTTTTGAACCACTCCAGTCGGCTGACAATGGTCCTGAGCTGGTGGACCTCGGGCAGATCGATGTTCGCGCTCTGACCAAGAATGAGCACTGTCCTGCACTGCTCGAGATCGAGTTGATCAGTGGGTGTGGTCAAGATGACTGCCGCTTGTCGTTCAAAGTCGTCGATAGAGTGAATGATTTGACGGAGTTGAAGAATTTCCGGCGAGTCGAACGCTAGTCTGTCGGCCTCGGCAAGGAGCTCTCGGATGACTTGCGGTCTCCTGTCCGCTTCGCCGTCATCCTCATTGGCCGTGCTCTGCCGGCCCTTCTTTCGCCGTCCGGTGCTCTTTCGAGTCGACAAAGCCGTGACCCTCTCGGCCCATACGTTTGCTCGAGTCACCATCGCCCGCAGTGCGTCCATCTCCATGATGTTATGGTCAATCTTCTCGCCATCTGCTAATAAGGCACGCATAGATTTGAGTTGCGGTCGGGGCACCGAGAGGAGGCCATAGAGTCGTTCACGCCAAGCCATAGGGAGATGAGCTCGAGTTTGAATCTCTTCCAAAATCTCATTCAGCTGGTTCTCGGAGTATCGTTTTCGCAATGTTCGCTTGGTCGCCGGGCAACCACACAGCGAGTCGGCGTGGTCGATGCAAGTGATGTTTTTCGTGCACGTACATGTGATTTGCGAGAGATAGCAGAAGCCCTTGCAGACGAAACACTGGTATTGATCTTCCGGACAATCTTCTTCGACGAGCTTTTCGTTGAGAAGCGGGACCGCATCACGGAGACCCTCGCGCCTTCGAGTCTCTTCAGCAACCATCTCTGCCAAACTATCCTGAAGCCTGATTTCGTCAGCCCGCGGATAAGTGAGGCGTATCTTGACTGACCACATGGCAGTCTTGATGCTATCAGAGTAGAGGGTGATCGTGACGAGCAACTCATTGTGGGAGAAGACCGGCGCCTTGATGTGCTGCTTGTATTTGACGACGCATTCTTTGCCGTATTTGAGCCAGTCTGGCAAAGCAAAGTTGACGGCCTCGTTGAAGTTAATCTGCCATCAGCCAATTTGCCATAAATTGACCTAAGAACTCACGCCATGGTTGAAGCCGCAATGATACGCTTTTGGCCAAGTGATGACAAACTCATTTGGCCTCTGATTGCAAGCCACCACGCGAACTCCCGCCTCTCGCAGCCGGCCTGGGTTCATGAGAGTCGTCAACTCATAAAGGAGCGAAGGTTGCTGCTCGAAGAGCTCTGGCGCTTCACTCTTGATGGCTTCCTCAAACTTGTCGGCGTCGGCTCCTGGAACACCGTACCAGGTCTTGGTTTCGCCCCAGTGCATGTAGTTGACCGAGTAGGTATAGTGATCTTCGTTATGCCAGCAGAAAGTGGAGAAAAGCATTCCCAGGTATATCCAGGGAACTGTCATGCCCGAAATGTCGGATTTGATATACCGCAAGAGGCTGAAGTTTAGACGATGTCCTTGCAAGACGAAGGAGGAACGCACGACTCCTGAAGAATTGGCATGTTGTTCAGATTCCAAGGATCCCGCGCATAAGGCTCAAGTGGATGCGTCTCAAGTGAGGGCGCGGCGCTGTCATTCAGCCTCAAACGCTGCCTTTGCCGTCGGAACACACCTTCCATGGGTAGTGGAATGAATATCCGCACCGTACTCCACTTCAAGCGTTTCAGTAGCGCTCTCTGTCAAGCGCCAAAACTCCTTCTCCACATCGTCCTCCCCCACTGCAACCTTGCCAAACCAGCGAGCCGTCGGGTCGGGGGTCGTTTGTTCTGGTTTATGCTTGGTCCACCAGGAATATGCGAATGCCCCATCGCGCGCTTGAAACGACGGAATGGAGTGCTCATCACCCGTCTCGAAGCCGTAATCGTCTCCCTGGCCGAGCAGACATGCGGTACAAAACCATTCTTCGTTAGTCGGGACGCTTTTGAGCGGCGGATCTAGGCAGTAGGTGTGGAAGCCTGAGTGTCAGCTCTGGTGCCACCACGCAAGCCGAGCATGCGGCTCACCTCGATCGCAATCATCACATAGCAGCATCTTCTCCGGAGCGTGACCGCCTCGACAAACCTCACAGACTTCGCCTTTTTGATAGGGTACCGTCGCTTGAGGCGGGGAGTGAGGAGAAGGTGCGGAAGACATGGGCGAATCGGCTTCGCTCAGTTCGCTCTCACTACCGTCCCCGTTCGCAAATCCGGGCACTTTGATGTTGTAAGCCGGACCGGGTGTTGAGGCTGAGGGGAGTGACACCATATCTGGCATGGCTGAGACGGATCTCGCCTGTGATGTCGGCAGGGGCAGAGGCGAGGGCGAGACTCTTTCCATTCCGCCCATCCTACCAGTCGAAATCGACCGTGTATTTCCCATCCTGCCCGATCGAGTCGGCGACGTTGGTGTATCCACGGCGAATCCTGGTGGTTTTGGCAAAGCCGAACCGCTGAGATGGTTCGTCAAAGGAGTCAGTGGGGACACCGACGCCGACTTTGCCCGCATGATGTACCGGTCAAAGGGAAGAATGATTCGACGATAGGCATCCTGGACTGCCGCGCCAAAATCCGCCTTGCAACCGACAGCGGTGGCCATACTGTCCCATGCCTTCTTCCGTGTGACTTCGTCGAAGCCGCCGAGTTTCGCCACTTCCTTTCGAAGTCGCCACACGTCCAGCTTCTGTCGGTCGAAGGAGGGGATGGTGACTTTGGCATCGCCTTGCTGGCGATGGAACATGCCGAGCTGATCGAGGAAGTTGATCTTGGCCCTAGAAGCGGCTTCGAGCGAGTTGAGCCGCTGCAGCCTGGTCTTGAAGCGGAACGTGTCGGTCTCGAGGGCAAATGGCATCCGCCAGTCTTCTGGAGGGACGATCTTACATATGCCGTACTGGGATGCTTCTGCGCCGATGCTTGCGATGTATGCCATGGGATCCAGAAACTGCTGCGGGGTGGGGTAGTAGGTGGGACATTCTGGCAGGTCGAACAATCGAGGAGTCGTACGTTTCGGCGGGTAGCGAGGTGCTTCGGTTCTGACCGAGCTGATGTCAAAAGGTGGGTTTGGAGGCTGAGGACGGTTGAGTGGATTGCGCAACGTGGACGGCCCGGCCGGTGGGGGCGGCGGCGGGATGAACGAGGTCGCAGTGGGCCCATTACCAAATTGCATGGGGGTTCCCACCCTGTCGATGCGGGTGAGGGCCTCTTGCTTTGATCGTCTCTGTGATCGTTGTAGCTCGCCCTCTTCTTGGACTGGTGGAGGAAGGGGCATCGCCTCTGGGTACGATCGGCAGGTGACGAATGTCGCCCGGGCCCGGGTGCTCGGTTTCTTTGTCGGCGAAGCATCGTTGCCGGGCGTTTCTGGCTTGGACACTGTGGCCCTGCGAGCGCGGGGAACGAGCGGCATGGCTCGACTCATGCGCGACGACCTCGTTGATCGGTCGCTGCCAGAGTTTGAGCGTGAGCCGCCACCCCCCGGAGTGGCCATGTGGGAGTCCATGATGGAGCGGCTGAAACCGCTTTCGACGGGTTCGGGATCTGCTACCGTTGTGCGAGGCGAGAACTGCAGTGGTCAGCAGTGATCCGAGCAGGTCGGGAGAGGACTGACCTGGAGGATGTGTGAGATCGAGTGGAGCTTGTGACCCAAAAGGTCATTTGAGACACAAGAGACGACGATAGGAAGAGGGGTGAAATGGAATCCAATTCGTCCCGTCCGGCACAATTGGCCTTTGGGTCATCCGGATTACGCACGAGGGTTCCAGTCACAGTTTGCAAGTACTCATCGCCTCTCTCTAAGCGATATGGGGATTATGCATGCTTTATGGTCTCAGTACGTGCTGGCGATCTAGGGGTAGTGTGCATCTCTGCTCTGCTCCGTCACAATATGCGTGCGCTGATGCTTTGACCTAGCTTCTTGGGATCGCCAAGCCAAAACGTCCAGAAACGATTAGATGGGATTAGGGTGATTAGCCGATCTGGATGGCATTTTGTAATCGTCCCGGTGTAATCGATTTGGTTTTCAGGGACAGGGCCTGGGTCGAAAGAAAGGGGTGCACGGTGTCGCCCGATGCTTGGCTCGGTCCCGCGCTTCTCTCTCTCTCTCTCTGACGTGTCTCTCCCATATTTCTCTCATCTCGAGTAGACATCAAGCTGTATCCATTCTTAACGACACGACCAGCATCATCAAAGATCCCTGCACGACAATCTCATCACGTTTCAAGAACACGCGCCCGGGGTTGTCCCAATCACACCCGTCGTCACGCCAGACAGACCTCGCCAAACAATCTACCCCTTTGACCACCGAATTCGGCTCGACATTGCATCTTTGCGTCTCAGCTCTTGCATTTCGAATCGTCCCTTTGCTTACGACCGCCTCTTCATGACATCTTGCTCGTACAGCTCCGCTCTCTTCCGGCGCTAAGACGATGGCAGCCCAGTACGGGGCAGGCGCGGGCCCGTCCAGGCAGTACATCCCCCCTCTCCCTCCGCCCGTCCCCTCCAAATCGGCATTGCCAAACTTTTCTCCAGACATCGACCAGGGTGGTAGATGGGAGGATCCCACCGGCGGACGATCGTCGTCGAATCGCTCTAGCGCAGACAATGGGAGTATGGACGACCGAGATGCGGGAAAGCGAAATCCCCTCGTGGATTTGATGGACACGGAGAAGCTATACGTCGAACAGCTCGGTTTGGTCATTCGGGTGCGCCGTTGCTGTTGATCTGATGAGTGGTGGACTGATCTTGCCAGCGGGTCGCGGCGGCGTGGTCTCGCAAGGATTTTCCGCCTCCAAAGCTGGATACCATGTTCCGTTGTATTGAGACTGTGTACCGGGCCAACCGAGCATTCGGGACTGTGAGCCCTGCCCGAGGTTTTCAGATTGCGCGCTAACATTGGGCAGAAACTCAAAGAGATAGGACCTAATCCTGCCAGTCCGAAAGCCATTGGAGATCTGCTCATGCGCTGGGTGCGTTGCCTCATCGCATCCTCGGACTAGCTAAAAATTGCCAGATCGACGACCTCGAGACGCCCTATCGCAAATACGCAACGACTTATCTCTCGGGGTTCGACTCGTATACGCCAGTGACACGCAACGCCCTCCTTCCTGGCATCTTGGCCGAGATTTCGGTCTCGAATCCGCCCACCCCACCACTTTCTCAGTGGAGCTTGGACGCGTTTTTCTTGCTCCCCTTCAATCGTCTTCGATACTACCGCAAGCTGTACACTCGACTGTTGAGAGCGACAAAAGAAGGTCGAAGTGATCATCGACTCCTCGTCGTTGCCAACCAGAGACTGGAGACTCTGATCTCTCAGATTGAGAGCAGGTTGGAGATGGATGTGAATGAGGAGGACATCCTCGACGCCAACACCTCGCCATCGTCGGAGCCGAATGGCCACTCCCGAGAAACGAGCTGGCAAGAGAAAGAGCAGGAGCGGCAAAGCCGTACTAGTTCTGCCATGGACAGCTCGTACGACAGTCAAACAAAGTGAGTTTCCCGTTCGACCTATGAATGATTCTGACTGAAAGCTCTCCTTTCAACAGTCGCGTAGATCCCCGCACATCAAGCACGTCTTCAGCAACAAGCATCACACAATCTCCACAACGCGTTCCGTCCATCGTCAAACCTCTTACGACTTCCCACCCCACGGTGATCACGACACCCCCTCCAATAACGGATCTGGAATTGCGCATAGATCCAGAGAGAGCCATCGACCTGTTCTCGATGCAGCCAAAGGTTCGTCTCAATGCACGCCTACACTTTAGCTGATTATCAGAAATGCAAGCTACAAATGGCACCTGCGGCTTTGCCTTTCAGCCGGTTTTTAAGATCATCACACGACGTCACGGTTTACTTCACGCCAAATTCCACAGGGCAACCGGTTGTCCATACACGGGCACATGTGTTCATTCTATCAGACCTGTTCCTCGTGGCCGAATGGATGGATGCTACAGACAAGGCGATCAAGGCACAGCAGATCGCCCAGGAGCAACCAGAACGGGTCGGTCATGGAGGGCCCATGCCAGAAATGTGGCTCTGCTACCCGCCACTCGCTGGCAAACACCTCATGGTAGCGGAAGGCAATCAAGGTGAGTCCTCGGAGGCGAAACAAATGCCCGCAGCTGACCAAAAGCCAACGCCTTGAATGTCATGATCATGAGAAAAGAGACATTCGAGATTCATGCAGAGTCAGATGTGGCTCGGGATCAGATGATGAAGGATCTGCTGGAGTGCATCGACTTTGCCGCTTCGAGTGGGTCATCCCCGTCATCGGCGGAAGTGCGCTGACATCACAGTGTCTAGACGGAATACCGCGGCGCCGTCCCCAGCAGAAGCCAGATCTCCTTCGTCATTTTCGGACAACCGCTCAACGGAAAGCCATTTCCCACCCTTCCGATATCCGAGTCCATTCTCGGTTGGCTCTTCGCCTACCACTTCGCCCCGACCACCTGATTCTCAAGAGGTCTCCCCGCCGATGCCCCTCGCCGGCGCAGCGTTGGCATCTCAGATGCAGAACATGTCTCTCGAACCCGGCGACACCTTGCCATGGGGACGGGGGCCGTCTCCACCACCACCAGCGATGCCTCAGCCTCAATTGCCGGCAGCAAGTGGCAATGCCCTGCCCCCTCGAGGGGCTAGTCTTCGGACACGTGCAGTATCGGGCGATCATTTACCTGTTCCGGGTGCACCGCAGGCGTCAATGTCATTTCCGCCTCAACCCGACCCGTCCATGCAAGGGCACCCGCTTCCACGATCACCCTCTGGCAGATCGGTCACATCTAACGGGCGACCGCTGCACCAAGACGTGCCTCCTGTCCCTGCATTCCGAGGACCAGGCTCGCATCTCTCCGACCAAGTCGGTCCTTCTTCTTACCAGCATCAACCACCAAATCGATCTCGATCTGCTGATCCGCTTCGGCCGCCTGGCCCGATAGGGGGGCTGGCGCCGCTGGAATCACCCTCGGCTCGTTTCTCGTCATTCCCAATGGGTGTGCCAGAAGCTGGAGAGAACGACTCACCGCCTCAGTCGCCCACGGAAGAGGAGGCACCGACCCTGACCGGGCCGGCGGTCATTTCTGCGCAAATGAAGTGCAAGGTCTTCCTCAAGCAGAGTCATCAGCAGTGGAAGGCTCTTGGGGCGGCTCGCCTCAAGCTCTACGTGCAAAAAGAGCGAAACATCAAGCAGCTCGTCGTCGAGGCCGACTCGTCTGCCAAGACCATGTTGATCTCGACGATTGTCCTGACGGACGGTGTCGAGCGGGTCGCCAAGACCGGCGTCGCGGTGGAGATCAGCGACAAGGGTCAGCGGACTGGAATCATCTACATGATCCAGCTGCGTAACGAGAACTCGGCACATGGGCTGTTTGAGAGCTTGCTGGCGGGGTCCGACCGGTCCATCACGCGGTGAGGGTCGACGGCGGAAGGATAGAAAGCTGTATATTTGTCTAAATGTTGATCGGTTCATCTCTGCATCTACAATCTCATCGGTATCGGTTGACCAGCATGCCGTGTCTGCCTGTCGCCACATCATGCATACTTGCATTTTAGCCTGCAGTCATTGGTCAAAGGTAAGAAGCTATGGAAGATTGAAAGGTGCCACTGGCGGCGAACGCCACTTTGGACTGAACGTTCCAAGGGCGGACCTGTACAAGTTTCAAAAGCTCAGGCGCGACTCTGTGCACACTCTTTCCTTGCTTCTATCCCCTCTCGTCTCCTCTCCTCGACTTTGAGCATCGTTCATACCCCACGTCGCTTGTCACTCACCAAGGACAGAGCGGCGCGGCGCATCTGTTGCATCGGCCTCGCAATCTCGAGGCCGCACACGGGATAGACGAGGACGCGTTGTCTCATTCCTTGAAGGTGGAATTTTGATCTCCACTCTCCACTCGGACAGACGTTGCATAGCAGGTGCTTCTTCTTCACTCAAGCACGATCGAGAAGCGGTTGAAAGGTGCATAGGTATGTGGTATCCCACCTTTCTCGCTATTCCAATGCATGCCTCGCCATAGCTCCACAAGCTACGACAGGGGACGGCCGTGCCCTCGTGAGCACGGAAACTGATCAGCAGTCCGCCCTCGAGTGTCGTCCAACCACCCACACCGCCCCTCCTACCCCACAACAACTCCCACTCTCCCTCTCACCTTCTACCGCCCATCACCTCCCAACACCAAGCCGCCAAGATGCATCCCGGCGTACTGCACCGCCGCTTCCTCAACGACCTCTCGTCTTCGTTGTTCTCCTTCGTCCTACCCCTCTTGCCGACCAATGAAGAGCTCCACGTCAAAGAAGAGTGCGCCCCTTCTCATTCCGAGATCCGGGCACAGCTGATGGCGCAGGGTCCGCGGCCTCATCGAGAAGCTCATCAAGACTATCGAGCCGAGCGCTAGGTTGCTCAGTTTCGGCAGTAGTTGCAACTCGTTTGGTTTGCGCAATTCTGGTGAGCCTTCAAGCAGTCGTACACATAACGGGGGCTGATGATAGATATGGACCTGGTCGTCTTGATAGACGATCCTGAGGCTAATATCGAGCCGTCGCACTTCGTGGCCATGATAGGGGACCTTCTCGAGAGGGTGCATCCTCTCGTTTTTCGTTCCGACTGGACGTGGCTGATGGTGCAGGAAACCAACTTTGATGTCAAACCCTTACCGAAAGCCCGCATACCTATCCTCAAGCTCAATCTCAAAGCCTCCCCCGCTCTCCCTTTTGGCAAGTTCTACTCTGTGCGCCAAAGAGGAACCTGACGATTAGGTATCGCCTGCGATATTGGCATTGAGAACCGCTTGGCCATTGAGAACACACGTCTGCTATTGACGTATGCCACTATCGACCCTGCCCGCGTCCGCACCCTTGTCCTCTTCTGTCAGCTCCCTCATTCTGCCAAGTCAAGTAGCTGACACCGAAGTGAAAGTCTGGGCCAAGCGAAGGCGGATAAACTCGCCTTATCGGGGAACCCTTTCTTCATGTCAGTTTTTGGGGAGTCGTCACTCAAGCTGACATTGCAGACGGCTTTACCCTCATGGTTCTCTACTACCTTGTGCATGTCAAACAACCCCCAGTACTCCCAAACCTACAGCGCATAGCACCCGTGCGACCGATCACGGAAGATCAGGTCATGTTGGAAGGGCGAAATGTCTACTTCTTTGATGATGTCGAGACTCTACGGAGAGAGTGGTCATCAATCAACTTTGAGTCGGTGGGAGAATTGTGAGCCTTCGAGCTGCTCGGGTGTTCTGTGCTCATTGGTCAGGCTTATTGATTTCTTCCGCTTCTTCTCGCACGACTTTCAATTCAACAACTCTGTCTTGTCATTGAGGGCAGGTCAGTTGACTAAAGAAAGCAAGGGATGGGTCAACGACGTGGGTATCAGCTACTGATCGAGTAATTGGCGCGCAGCTGACGGGTAGATCGATGTGGGTGGCTTGAATGAGATGGCAAGAGACAGGAATAGATTGTGCATCGAGGTGAGCTAAGTTGGGCGTGCGATGCGGTAGCTGACCGAGCAGGACCCCTTCGAAATCACCTACAACGTTGCACGGACGGTCACCAAAGATGGCCTCTATACCATTCGTGGAGAGTTCATGCGAGCAACGCGAGTGAGTTGAGCGAAGCTAAACTATCACTGCGAGGCTCACGTCCAGATCCTGACTCAGCGACCGGACAGGGCTGTCCTCGCTTTGGCAGAACTATGTCGTGAGCGCGAGGAAGAGCTCCACCACGCCCCTCGATCAGCCTCGCCTGCGCCAAGAGCCCTCTCCGCCACTCGCGGCTCTTTCGGGCATCCCGCCGTACACAACGGCCTTCGAAGTCATTCGCAAGCTCCTGCTTTCGACCGCTTCGGGCCATCGAACACTCTCGAAACGCCTATTGCTCGCCGCGGGCGGCAGAGCGAAGGCGACGTGGGTGGTCGCGAATATTCCGCACAGGAGTTGTGGCTGCAAAGTCAAGGGCCAAACCTTGGAGGGGTCAACAATCTCGGTCTCGGCTTTGGCGATAGCTCTTTCGACAATACTTCTGCTCGCGGGCGAGACACTGTATCCAGGGGGGGTCTCGAAACGCCTGGTGGACCGTACAGGCAGTCGAAGCGATCGGCCTCTGCGTTCGAGGGCGGTTCCGGCTCGGTATCTGCCCCGATGAGCCCACACCGGCTGTACGCCCAGCTTGAGCTGGGCAAGGGACCCCAACCTGCTCATGTCCACTGGGGAGCATTTGACCCGCGAGCACAGATCAGTCCCGCCATGATGCCTGAAAGAGCCAGTGGCGCATCATCTTTCCGGACCGGCACCGCTTCGTCTGGCCCCTCTCGTTCAGGTTCGCTCAACCTCAACGCGCCAAACGTGGCGGCCCCTCCCCACCCAACCGGACTGAGTCTGGAATCCGCCGGCCCCGCCGAGCCGACAAGTCCACTGCCGCCATTCATGCCTTTCTCGCCACCGATGCCACAAACGACATTGCGACCGCTCAACGGGGAACCAGCGAGTTATATCTCCCCTTCGACACTGTTATCGCCCCCCTCGGCGCCGAAAGACCTGAGGGCCGTAGGAGGAGCGGGGATAGAAGGGTTGACAAGAGACTTTGGCAAAATGGGCGTCAAGCCGCCAGGGCATGGGCCGGAGAACGAGGCCAAGGAGCATGCGAAGGAGGCCAAGGGGACATCATGAGGCTGTGTGGAGCCACAAATTCATTGCATAAACATAGCCCCAGCGTAGAATCGCACCTTGCATATTCTTGTTCTTCACGGTGTACGAGTGGAAGAGCGGAATCAAATTTCCCCCGCGGAAATCCGAGAGCCGAGAACCGGAAGCCGATTCAACTCTCTCACTCTCTCTTTGACTCTCTTTCATCTCTTGGTAGTGTTGCATCTCTACTTGTTCACTCATATCGAGCAGCAGAGCATCTGCACACCTCCCCCACATCCACAGTACTCGCCCTCTACCACACAACACTCTCGCCACTCGTCACCATGTTCACCCGCCAGCCTCTAGTGAGCGAAAACACCCCCATCTGCTCATAATGAAAGTCAGTGGCTGATTCAGCAGTCGCCGCACCTCCTTCGTCCACTCACCAACCCCGCCTCGTCTCACACTCTCCAGCGCGGCCTACTGCGTAGCGTGCCCCTCGCCACTCGCCGCGGCCTCGCGACGCAGAGCGAGCCGTACGATGTCGTCGTTATTGGCGGCGGACCGGGAGGATACATTGCCGCTGTCAAGGCGTCCCAGTCTGGTCTCAAGACTGCGTGTATCGAGAAGCGCGGTGCGCTTGGTGGGACATGTCTCAACGTCGGCTGTATCCCTTCCAAGGCTATGTACGTCCATGCTGCTTTGGGCATGCGAGAGTGTGAGCTGACGGAGAGGCTGAACAATTCCCACATCTACCACATGATGAAGCACGACGTTGCCAAGCGCGGGATCGAAGTCACCGGCGAGGTCAAGGTCGACCTGAAGAAGATGCTCCAGGCCAAAGAGACCTCCGTCAAGTCGCTCACCGGCGGCATCGAGACCTACCTTTTCAAAAAGTACCCGGTAGACTATATCAAGGGCGAGGCATCGTTTGTTTCCCCATCGCAGATCAAGGTCAACCTTCTGGATGGTGGCGAGACTCAGGTCGAGGCGAAGAACGTCATCATTGCTACGGGATCAGAGGTCACTCCGTTCCCTGGTATCGAGATCGATGAGAAGCGCATCGTGAGCAGCACCGGCGCGCTCGACCTCAAGGAGGTACCGAAGAAGGTGCGTCCTCCTGCAGAGCAGGTTTGAGTAGGCTGATGCGACAGATGGTTGTCATCGGCGGAGGTATCATCGGTCTTGAGCTCGGATCGGTATGGTCTCGACTCGGAGCAGAGGTCACCGTTGTTGAGTACCTCGGTGCTGTTGGTGCTGGTATGGACGGCGAGGTCGGGTGAGTCATGTTCAAGTGGAGCTCATTCAGACTGATGAGGCAGAAAAGCGTTCCAGAAGATCTTGGCAAAGCAGGGTCTCAAGTTCAAGCTCAACACCAAGGTCATTGGTGCCGAGGTACAAGGCGAGACCGTCAAGCTGCAGGTGGACGCCGCAAAGGGCGGCAAGGAGGAGACGGTGGGTCCGATGACAAGGATTTCGGATCAATCTGACATGCAGCTTGAGGCAGACGTCGTCCTCGTCGCTATCGGTCGTCGTCCCGTCACTAAGGGCCTGAACCTCGAGGCGATCGGTGTTGAGACCGACAAGCGCGGACGCATCATCATCGACGACCAATTCAACACTAGCGCCAAGGGTGTCAAGTGCATTGGCGATGTCACGTTCGGGCCCATGTTGGCACACAAGGCCGAGGAGGAGGGTGAGTTGGGGTCTCTCTTATCAGAATCGGCTAACACGCAGGCGTCGCCGCGGTCGAATTCATCACCACTGGTCACGGTCACGTCAACTACGACGCCATCCCATCCGTCGTCTACACCCACCCCGAGGTCGCCTGGGTTGGCAAGAACGAGGAGGAGCTCAAGGCTGCTGGTGTCTCGTACAAAGTCGGCAAATACCCTTATGCGGCCAACTCGCGGGCAAAGACCAACCAGGACGCGGATGGTTTCGTGAAATTCGTGAGTGCCACTTTTGCCTCCACCTCCACCCGTCATGACCTCCTTCTCTTCCACTTATTTCTCCTCTTCCTCAACACCTGTCTTGCTCTTTCATGCATTCTTTCTTCAAGTCTAGGAGGACTCAGAGCTGACGACAGATTGTCGAGAAGGAGACCGACAGGGTATTGGGTGTCGTAAGTGTCTCTTTACCACCCCCGCCCAAACCAACCCCCCCCCCCCCCCTCCTCCCCTCTCCCCCTTTCCCCCTCCGCTTCCCTTCTTCCTCTTCCCTCCTTGGCTTGCCTGTCTCGCCTGCATTGGAGCTCACGCGGAAGCACATTATAGGGCCCAACGCTGGGGAGGCCATACATAGCGCAACGATGGCGATCGAATACTCTGCGTCTGCCGAGGACATCGCACGGACATGTACCGCCCACCCGACACTGTCCGAGGCGTTCAAAGAGGCGGCGATGGCATCGTACGGCCAGCCTCTCAACTTCTAGGGGAACGTCGCTCTCGTTTGAGTGGCCTACGCCTGTACCAATCAGTATGGTCGATGCATGGTGATTGTCATCTCTCTGCTCAAAAAGGTGAGGTAGAGGTGTCTCGTGGGGTCGTAAAATTGTACAATGCTCGTCTCTCCTACGACAGACCACAAATCAATCCCGAACCACATGACTGCTACACCTGTGCAGGGGACATGGACCTGTCCACATCCCCTTCCACTTGCTCCGCCTTGAAACCAGGACTACACATTTCCGTCGGTGTCGACGTCCGCTCGCCCTCATGCTCATGCTCGTGCCCCTCCTCTCTATCCTCTCCACTATGCCCCTCCACAGGCGTGTCCACCCTCTCGATGAATCCCTCAGGGACCAACCCCGTGCGCTGCCTCCCATCTTCCATCTTGACAGCCACGACCCATCCCTCACCCACGCCCCACCCCCGAACATGGATGACATCCCCTTCTTCCAGGTCGATCTCGTGCTGACCCTCCGCGACAAACTGGTACATTGCCCTGTAAGTCCCGTAAGGTTCTTCCTCTTGCTCCTCGTCGTCGTCATCGTCGCTCAGTCCGCCGCGGGCAAGATCCTGAGAGGACGAAGCGGTAGATGAAAACGCATAGTCGTCTTCGTCGTTACCGAGATCCGGGGTTTGTATCTGGTTCAACGCCGCACCTGATCCTGAGCCCGAGGCCAGTCCGCTAGAGCTGGCATTGGGAGAAGATTGGCTCGGTCGGCGCCCGGAGAGACCTCGCCAGCCGAGGAGACCGAACCCGCCCCATCCGCTACCTGATCGTCGGTCGCCTCCAGCGCCACCGCCACCGGCACCGCCCGCATCTGGGTTGGGTGACGGTGCGAAGGGGAATTTCCACCGGCCCATATTGAACGAGCTTCGCGACTCGCGTTTGTCCGGCACGGGCGGGAAGACGCCGCGGTGTCGGTCGTCCGACGGTGCATAGGCGTAGTCCCGAACGATCACTTCGCCCGGCTGTCGAATCACAACTTGTACGTGCGGCTGGGGTTGGACGGGAAGCTGATCGTCTGCCAGTTCCGGTATAGGCGTGGTAGCTAGGCTTTCGCCCAGCGGTGTGGGCGGCTCGTCCGACGCAGACCCAGATCCAACAGCAGAGGCGGAAGCCGAAGGGGTTGCAGAGACAGGTGCGGACGCCGCGGCAGAGACAGAGTTGCTCAGTGCCGATTTTCGCCGCGTTGCCGAGACTGACGCGCGACGAGAGGGGTCAGACGACGACGGGCCCGAGGCGGATTGTCGACGGCCTAGCGTCGAAGTCGGTCCGAGAGTGGTGGATGACGCGCCTGATCCGGCTCGCGCTCGGCCTTGTAGTTGCGGCGAGAATATCTGAGATGGAGGTCGGGAGGACGCTGGTGATTGCGGTGCTGGGCGAGACGAGACGAGCGAGTTGGCGCGGGATAGTCGTCCGATTGGCAGGGCGGAGGGCTTGGACGGGCTCAGCCCGAGGACGGAGCTTGGAGTTTGACTGCGCTGCGGCGAGTCGGCGGGAGGGGGAACGGGGATGGAGAGGCGGTTCGAGTCGGCTACAAGCATCAGCTGGGCCTCTTCACATAGCAAGCGGAGGAAAGGGGAGAAAAGACGAAGAGACGCACGCCGCGGCGTAGACGAGGGTGGGGCGGGGTCCATGATGCGCAAAGTCGAATTTGTGGGCGATACCGAGGTATAGGCGGTAGGTTGTGATGCAGACGCAGAACGACAGAGACGACACGCGCCTGGACAGGTAAGCCAGCGCATCTCGGGGATAAGTGGGAACGACGCACGATACTGAGTAGTCTGTTGCCTACACACCAACTGCCAAGCGGTGATCGTGTGCGTCCGACGCAGCGATTGCCGAACGACAGAGGGACGGGCAGGAAGCAGAGGGTGTCAAAGGAGGACAGACGGGCCAACGGCCTGATGTGGTCGGTACAGCCTGGAACGGTGCTTGTGCTGGTCCACGCGCCAGGCGTGCTTTTTCTGCGAGTGTCTGTCGGTGTTGATTTTGACAAGAAGAGAAGAGAGACAATAAGCAACGCCAGACCAGTAGTGTCAGCGTATAGTAGCCCGTTTTCGCCTCTTTCGCTTCGGACACGGGCCACCAACGGACACACGCGCCCAAGAGTCACAGAGATTATGTAAACAAGTCCTCGACATCAACTCGACTGCATAGACACTACTTTGACTACTCGTACTCCTTTTCTTGACTTTTACTGCACGGCATCGACCTCACAGATGTACCTCTTCGATCGACCTCACTCGGGTGACGGAAGCCTAGTTGGCAATACCGCTAGACCGTCAGCTGGCCTACTCACACATCATCACCCGCTGCTGAAATAGTGAAGACTCACATCACACCGCAAGCGGCACGACCACCGGCGTTACCGGTCTTGAGCGAGTCGGCGTGGCCGCCCTTGCCAAGGTCGTCAGTGCCGGCGTGCACGACGAGCGAGCGGCCGATGATCGAGTAAGGGCCGAAGAGGGACACCTCCTTGTCTGCGAGTCAGCCCTATACCTACAGTCCTCGTGTGAAGCTGACCGGTGATTGAGACCGAGGCGGTACCAGAGCCGTCGGTCTTGACGTTGCCTGTACGTTGAGCTCTGCTTGAGTATAGGAAAGGGAACGACTGACCGAGATCACCGGTGTGCCTCTCCGAGTCGGTGGGGGCACCGTGGTTCTTCTTGTGGGGGTTGAAGTGGGCGCCGGCAGAGGTGCAGCCGTTGCTATTGATCAGCGACCCTTCTGGCTGAAGCATGTACAAAAGATAACTGACGAGTTGTCACCAAACTCGCTGATCACGTCAGCGACAATATGGAAAGCGTATCTATCAGGGGAGACTCACTGCACGTGGAAGCCTCGCTCGGCGTTGGGGTCGAGGTTCTTAATCTGGATGTGAGCCGAGTCGGGTGACAGGTGGCAGTTGAATATAGAAAACATGTGCAATGGAGAAGGGAGGGAGGTGGAGTGGGTAAGGGAAGGGAAGGGGCAGGACTGACCTCGCCAGAGACGGTCACGGGGGATCCCTCGGACTCTTGGGTGAAGGTGATGACTCCCGCGACGGACGAGTCTCCCTTGAGAACAGCGACGGCCTGTTGTTGTTGTGGGATGCGACAGTGAGTGTCGAGTGGGAGATGGGACCGATGGCGTGATCGGTGAGGGGGGTGGGGCCGTAGTCAAGATAGATGATGGAGCAGAAGCAAGTGTGCGGATAAAGGTGCAATGAGAGAACGGGCGTCAGCTTCTCCTCTTTGTGTTTTGCTGTAGGTGAACAGTGACTCACCTTGACCATGATGAGATGTATATGAGCTGTGGTGATTTGTATGAAGGTTGAGGCAATAACGGGACGGAGGAGGGGGAGGTTGAGGCCTTTATAATGGAACTGACTCTTAGTGCTTACAGTACTCGCGATTGGACCCTGAGATTGCGTTCCGTCGGTCAATGATCAATCCCGGCCGACGATGCCGAACCCCCCCTCCAACCATGAAAGCCGGTGTGGCACTCGACCCATTCATTCATTACATGGTTTACTCTACGCAAGTAAGTACTATAAAGATGGAGGCGAAGAACATCTATGCATCTACACCCCGACCCTACAGTTGTCCAGTGCAAAGATCAATACGTCCTCTGCACCCTCACGCTCCAAACGATCCATCACATCTGCCACCTTGTTCCGCTCCACCATGGAGCTCACCGCCACCCACCCTTCCTCCTCCAAGGGAGACACAGTCGCCGCCCGACGCCCGGGCGTGATCTTGAGTGCCGCCTCGAGGTTGCGACGCTCGACATTGTACGACGCGTAGACGTATCGCTTGGCAGCTAGCACACCGGCTATACGGGATTTGATCATCGGTATGATGGGTGCCAGGGCGGGGGTGAGGGATGAGTGGGGCCGGGTCGAGGTGATGAGGACTGCCTCGGAGCTGAGGAGAGTGTGGATGGCGTGCAGGCCAGCGGCGCGCATCGTGTCTCCGGATTCTACAGTCAGCCTCATTCACTCGCTGACCTGCTATGATTGTTCCGTCGAAGACTCTTTGACTCACCGACCAAGTCGACGATCCCATCCGCCATACCCAGTGCACAAGCAGCTTCCACACTCCCTCCCACATACTCCACACGAGTCTCCTTGCCCGCCGCGACCTGCTGTTGCTTGTCGACTTTTCTGAAAAACTCCCCGGCGAGAACTTCAAACGACGTGGCTATTCTCCCTCCGGCGAGCTGCTCGACGGTCTGCAACGGCCCGTTGACCGGCACTTGCACTTGCAAGGCGCACTTGCCAAAGCCCAGCGGGAGAAGCTCGGTGATGAGGTCCGCGTGGGTGGATTCGGCAATCACGTCTTGGCCTGTGATGCCGAGGGCGACCGAGCCAAGAGCGACGAAGCGAGGGATATCAGAGGCGGGTAGGAACACCCTTCATGTCAGCTCAACCGTCGTGAAGCCTTTCAAGTTGACTTACAGTGCTATAGGGTGGTTCTGTACCAAAGCCACGTCCAATCGGTGCGCCCGGTTGTATTTGATATCGGCACCTATCCGTCAGCCTTGAGATTCGGTCATCATAAGGACAGCTTACCAGCTAACAGCTCGAGACACTTTTCGTGCAGCCGTCCCTTCTTCGGGATGGCAAACAACAACCGGTCCTTCAGACTCTCGACCAAGAGCGACATCGTCGAGTCTGTGCCAAATGTCGAGCGGTCTCTCCTGGGAATAGAGGACGATGCGCTGAGAGGCACAGGCGGGAGTGTGATGGTGGATGCTGACATTTCTGCTGGGGTAGCCGGGGAGGAATCTCGGTTCCCGCTGGGTGTCGAGGGTGGCCGGGACATGTCGAACGTGGTAGAGGAAGGGGTGATCCGAGATTTAGGTGAAGGTCCGAGTGGGGCAAGCGGGGATGTCTATACTTTTATGCGATTGGAGCAGGTAGATTGCGCTCCTTTTGCCGGCTTTTGTAGCCTTCAAGAGGTATGTCTAGTCGTTCAAAGTAGGTTGAAAGCGTTGTTACAGAGCAAAAGTAGTTGAACTGACCCGACGCTCACTCGAAATTCAAAGTAAAAGGAACGTGCCTGGCCGATGAGGTCGGCCACGAGGCTGGCGCGCCTCTCTCCTCCGTCTTGCTGCCATTGATAGGCGCGTCAGAGACGCGTCCCGACGAGCAGGTGACATCACCTGCAAGTTCATCTTCGTACTCGGTTGCTTTCGATATCGTCTCTTCTCTCATCGACTGCCGCCAAGCTAGCTTACGAGCTGGGCCGTCCTCACGCAAGATGGGTATCAAAGGTGCTCTTCCATCATCCCTACAGCAGCTCATCGCTGACCCCGAGGCCTCACCGCGCTCATCTCTGAAAATGCACCGAAAGCAATGCACGACCACGAGATGAAGACGGTAGGTCGGGATCGCCCTTCTTGGGAGCATACTGAGAGGCAGCTGTTCGGTAGAAAAGTCGCCATTGACGCTTCCATGTCAGCTCATCTCTTCTGCCCCAAACAATAGCTGACTATCAGGTCGATATACCAATTCCTCATTGCTGTCAGGCAGCAAGATGGTCAGATGTTGATGAATGAATCGGGCGATGTGACATCGTCAGCTACCGGCTCCGCCGTTCGCCTCGGAAACAGCTGATGGGTAGACATTTAATGGGATTCTTCTATCGGACGATACGCATGGTCGATCATGGTATCAAACCGTGTTATATTTTCGACGGAAAGCCGCCAGAGATGAAGGGCAGCGTGGTAGGTACTCCTTCGCCTGGCCATGCATCCCCTCATGGTGTAGTTGGCAAAACGGTTCGCACGGCGAGAAGAAGCTAAAGAGGGGGAGGAAGAAGCCAAAGAGACCGGTACGTTCAGCTGTCAGTGTGACATCGGAGCTGAAAGACAGGTACTGCTGAGGATATCGATCGTCTGGCACGGCGGCAAGTGCGAGTGACCAAGGAGCACAATGAGGAGTGCAAGAAGCTACTGGGATTGATGGGCATACCCGTTGTGACGGTGAGCTGCCTCCACAAATTGGGAGCCAGCTCTGATCAACAGGCGCCTGGAGAGGCCGAAGCTCAGTGCGCCGAGCTGGCAAGAAAGGGCAAGGTGTTCGCGGCCGGATCGGAAGATATGGACACCCTCACATTCGCTTCACCTATCCTCCTCCGCCATCTCACTTTCAGCGAGGCCAAGAAGATGCCGATATCGGAGATCCATCTCGACGTGGTGCTGAAGGAGCTCGACATGACTATGGACCAGGCTAGTCCACTCTCATTCCACATAATGCTGCTGACCAGCAGTTCATCGAGCTGTGTATCCTGCTCGGCTGCGACTACCTCGAGCCGTGTAAAGGAATCGGACCCAAGACTGCCTTGAAGCTGTTACGGGAGCACGGCGGACTGGCCAATGTCGTCAAATTCGTCCGAGGGAAGATGGCAGAAAAGGCCGAGGAGAACGCGCTGGCCATGGATGACATCGCTTCTGAGCCAGAGAGCGAAGAAGGCGGTCGGGTCAAAGTCGACTCGGACGGAGAGGAGATTCCGATGAGCAGTCCGAAAAAGCAGACACCGAAAAAGAAGAAGAAGGTGACGAGTGCGGGAATGCAGATACCGGAACATTGGCCATGGGAGGAGGCCAAGAAGGTGTTCTTGAACCCGGATGTGGTAAAGGGGGAGGACTTGGACGTGGGTCTCGTGTCAATGCGTGAGATGGTGGTTGACGATCAGCTGGAATGGAAGGCGCCAGATACAGAAGGACTGGTCGAGTTTCTCTGCCGGGACAAGGGGTTCAAGTGAGTGCTGCTGCGACGAAGATAGTCAGCTGACTCGCAGCGAAGAGAGGGTACGGAGCGGTGCGGCCAAGTTGGCCAAGATGCTCGCTGCGAAACAGCAAGGTCGGCTGGACGGCTTCTTCTCTGTCAAGCCGAAAGAGGGTGCCGGGGCCAAGAACGGTGATGCAAAGGGCGCACTTGGAGCCAAGCGGAAAGGAGAAGAAAAGGGCGGAGCCAAGAAGAAGGGTAAAAAGTAGCATGTTGTATAAATACAGTACGTGGGTTTGCATGGGCGCAGCGTTTGAGTTTCATATCCTCTCGCACACTTTGATGGCGGCTTTGCAGCCGAACCCGACGATCGCACTGAGGAGTGCGTGCCCGGGTGCTTTCTGCGCACCGCCTTCGACGGCCGCGTCGAGGTGCTCGAGTTCGTCGTCTCTGAATTCCTTGATGATCTCGGCGAGGAGCGGGAGAGAGGGGTGGGGAGGTGTGCCGTCGGAAGAGGGCTGGAGGAGGGGTTGGAGAGCGGCGAGTTGGCTAAGGGGTTAGTTGGGCGCTACGTTGCTGGTCCACTCGGAGTGTGGGAGGGGTGGTGCACAGGTCGTAGGAGGGGTTGGGAGGAAGAGATCGTGAGAGGAAACAAGGTCAGAGGGAGCGTGTGTGGGTGCAGGAAAAGGAGAAGGAGCTCGCTCCGCTCGCTCGCTGCGGACGCACTCATCGTAATGTTCCCCAATAACAGTCTCCACAGCCTCCGTACAAGCCATCGCCCCTTCCCGACCTATCAACCCCGTCCCCGCCCCTAAACCCCACGCCAAAACCTGCCATAACGGCCAGAGCGCCGTCGGCCTCACGCCATGCTGTCTCCCTAACAGATGGGCGACGTGCAGGTGATGTTTCTCGTTGGTCCACATGTCTTTGATCTCTTTGGCGGTGCGTTGGTCCCCTCGCAGGTGGGTGGAGAATAGTTGGCCGCGGTAGATCCAGTTGGCGCCTAGTTCCCCGGCTTGGTCTACACGCAGGATACGGTCCAGCAGGGCTTTGGCCTCTGGCGAGAGGGCGGGTGGTTGCGTGGCGGGGTTGGGTGGATCGTTTGGGGTACTAGGGGAGTTGGGGGGAGGGGCGTAGGCGTGCGATGGGCGGGGAGTGCTGGATGATGATGAGTGGGGTCGGGATGGACCTGCCGAGCATGTGGACCATGCTGCTGCTGCTTTGGAGATTGGTTGCAGGGCCACTCGGACTCCTCTTATACCTGCAACAGCTGGCACGGGACGCATCTTGATGACTGGGACAAGAACGAAAGTAGATGAATCGGTGTGCCGATCGTCACATCTCTTTGGACTTTACCGGATAGACTCGGATCCGAATCACCCGTCTTCTCGCTTCATACAGCATATTGACGATTACGATGCAGCCATGCATGTCGTAAAGATATGTATGCTCAGATTCGCCGCCACTACCCGCCCAGGTTGTACATGCGCGACTGCTAGAGGCTCCTAATGACTTGCCCCTCACATCCCAGTATCTGCAACTGTCTCACTCTCCTTCCTAAGCTCTGCCCGTTCATTGTTGGACTACTCGTCAGCCCGCTCAGAGTCTGATGATTCAGTAGGTGAGCTCACTCGGCTTGATCTTGAAATGCAGTGTGATGAGAGAAAAGATGAAACACTGCTCTCAGCTCCACTCTCGCACAACCTAAACAACGAGTGGCCCACCTTGAGGTCCTGGACGAGGTAATAGAACACCCGCAATCCCTCGGCATCCTGACTATCGTTGACATCTGCCAACGAACCAATCTTTGCCGTCTAACCCATCAGCCTCTCCCCTCTCCTCTTCCTCTCCTAGTGACCCACCTCGAACGAGATGTGTTCCTTGTCAATCCGTACTTCCAGCTCTTGCCGCCCTACGATATTCTTCTTCGGCCACGACACGTCGTCCTCCCTGCTTGTTCAGCTGGATCTGAGCTGCACAATCGTCTAGCTGACTTTGTAATCTCGCTCTCTCGGATTATCCGCTTCAATTCCTCGACCACAACGGGCGAGACATACACTGTTTGTCAGCTCTATCCAGGACGAGTCCGCTCCGTCCATCACACATCCCTCCACGCGCTGCTCGAATGCCTGCTGTATGCTAGTCGGAGACAAAGACCCACTCTCTTTCCGGATCAATGAGTCGTTGCGGTAATTCGAGTTGTTGGCATACCGAATCCGACCTTCTTGTCAACTCTTCGCTTACCTATGGGCCACGCAGCTGACCATGCGAATACTCAAACTCCAGGAATTCATGTCCGTGCATGCCCTGGTGCCCGGTGCTACGCCATCAGCTACAGTCCACCCGGAGAGACCTAGCTGACTAGTATCGCAAGTAGAACGGATCGCGTTCCAGGTCGGCGGTCATGATGGGAGGCTAGGGAGATACGTGTAGCTCGAGGAAAGTTTTGGTTTTGAGGTATATCCTGGGCTCTTTTATCGTCTGCTCGGTGGTACTGAGCTCGATGCTCGTTGTTTTGGTGCGCAAGGCTTCTTTTAGGATGATCAGAGAGCGACTTGAATCTGCATCTCCAACTCAAGACAAGCGGAGGGCTTATCAACTTGCCACCTTCCCCCTCCCGGAAGTAAATCCACGTCACTCTTATAAGCAAGAGGGGAGAGGAGAGTGGGGAAGAGTGGGGGACTCCGTGACCGCGACGCCGAAGAACATCTGGCTCATCGTTGACAGCAGGTCACAGGTCACAGTACGGGGGAAACAGGATGACCACCCTCCCGCCTCTCTACCCGGGCGCAGCACTCATAGCGACCCTTCTTGCGGGCCACGGCCTGCGCAAAGGCTCCCTCTCCATGTCGGGCGCTATAGCGGCGGGTCTGGTAGGGTACGGACACCTCGCCACGCCCCTCAAGCTGTTTGGAAGTAGCATGATTGTATTCTACCTCCTTGGGTCGAGGGCGACAAAGGTGAGCTACCAGCTTCTTCGTCATCTTCAAATAACCAGAGGAAGCTGATGCATAGGTCAAAGCTGTTTACAAGGCGACGTTGGAAGACGGCCCAGATCCAAGTAAACCAGGGGGGAACAGGAACGCCATACAGGTGATTCCTCCTCAGGTTCCAGTGAAAACAAGATTAGAGCTGAGCGCAGGTATTCTCCAACTCCCTCCCTTCGCTCCTTGCTGCCGTCCTCTACCGCCTCTACGCCCCTCACCGCGTAGGTCGCTCCGCCGCTAAGAGGAAACGCTAAGAAGGTAGAATCTAAACTCGACCAACGTGACTTCGCACCTCGCAGGCCCCAGTCGCGCTCTCATCTACGTCGCCCTAGGGTGAGACCCCTCTCCGAAGATATTGAAGCAGAGCTAAGAGCAGACATCTCGCCACTTGCCTCGCCGACACATTCGCCTCTGAGCTCGGGATCCTCTCCCAATCCGCCCCCTTATCAATCCTCACCCTGTCGCCCGTGCCAAAAGGTACGAACGGCGGTATCTCACCTCTCGGCCTGGGCGTGTCAGCCCTAGGCGGCGCCCTGATGGGCCTCACCATGGTGATCGACTTACTCGTCGAGAATCCAGCTGTGCGAGATGGAGACTTGGCATGGGCAGGCGAATTACTAGCTTTCGGTACGGTCGCAGGGTTGGCAGGCAGTCTGTTAGACAGTCTGCTCGGTGCGACTCTGCAAGAGACCCTGTGGAGCGAGAAAGAAGGCAAGATCTTGACGGAGCATTCGGACGCTAGGAAGAGCACCGCAGAGGGGGTGAAGCGTATCGGGATAGGAAGGAGAGTGCTCAGTAATTCCGGCGTCAATTTCATTTGCGGGTGGGTCATGGCGGGCGTAGGGTACTGGTATGCCACCCGATTCTGATCGTATTCCATTATGCTAGATGCATCGTCCACAGCATTGTTGTACGCTTTCACATCTCAGAACCGAGTCGCCGCCGTCTTGGCAGCTTGCATCTTCCTTCTCGTCTCTTCTCTCCTTCCTTCGGCTTCGCCATGAGACCCGTGAGGTCCACGCAGCAAGTAGGCAGAAGCAAACGTCTCCACCTGGACATCAGCATAAACTCTGTGCTTTCCTAGACTAGGACTCACCTCTGCCGCCGGGATCGCGTGCCGGTCGTGCAACCAGTGTTCAAACACTGTTGCCGCCTCTTCTGCCAAAAACTCCCTTTCACCCTCTGCAGCTTCCGACATGGCCCTGATAGCCTCCCACACTTCTCGCAGTGGCACACCGCCCTCTAGTAGTGCGGAGGAGGCCATACCAGGTTCGTGGGGTATTCTGCCCACAGCGCCGAATACGATGGGAAGGACGATATCTGCCATCAGCTTCTTTGCCATTGCTGCGATCAAAGGGAGCCTCACCGAGAGGGGCAGCCTCGGATGGATAGAACCGTCTGCACAGCTCGACAATCTTCTCTCTGGTGCTAACATCCACAGGGTCCGGACACTCCGCAAGGAGCTGTGTCCAGACAGCCTCGCAGACATTGTCAACTCGGTTGTCCGAGACTTTCAATATCGAAAGGAGCGATTCGAGCAGGCGGAAGGGCGCGGCGTAGTTGTGCCAGAGCTACCGTTCGTTAGCCTTCACGACCCAAGAAAACGTTTGAGAATAGCCTCACATCGTCCAAGCCCAGTAGATTTGCGTTTAGCTGGCTCAGGGCATTCGCTCGTTCCGCATCCGACAGACCCGGGTGGTTCTGTACCGCCTGTGCAATCTCCAGCTGTACCTCGGTCACCTCGATCCGGTCCTGTAGCGAGTTTATGAATGCCACATCGTCCGAGGACAGGTTGGAAGCGGATTTGGCCGAAGTGAGGGCCTGGGCCAGGTAAGACATGCGAGCTTGGAGGTTCATGGGACTGGACATCAGCTCAGTCGTGGAAATTGTGAGCCAACTGACCTAGGTCTGGTGGCGAGGTTGTTCAAGGCGTAGGCTGCAGCAAGCCATTCTTCACGTCTGGCATAGAACTTCCAGAGAAGATCCCTACGATCCTCCAGATCATTGCTCGTCGTTTGCAGGTACCGCTCGATGTAGGGCGTATCAAACTGCAATAAGCCCCTGATACCGACATCTGTAGTAAGACCCCACCTCAAGAAGATTCTCGTGCATCCCGCGAGCCACCGTCCAATCGTAGAGATAGTAGTGGAACAATTCGTCGTCAGAAGCGATTGCCAGCGAGTACGCCTCGTTGCGTCTTCTCGCCGCGGCATCTATTGTCGTAGAGTTGCCGCTCGCCGTCGCCTGGTCAAGCATCTCGTCGTAGGATCCCAAAGCTTCAATGACGCATTCGTAGCACTCTGACCGGGCATCGTAAAGGGCTTTGCGGGGATCGGACGGGTGACGGCCATCTTGCACGTAGTCCTGAGCCTTGTCGGTCGGGTCCAGGTCCATGGCGCATTTCAAGGGAAGCTCTACGGCTCCGACTGTGTACTGCAGTGCTCGGTAACGCTTCGTAACCTCCTGCAGTCTTGGAGTCGGTAGCGTTCCGGCAGCTTTGGTGAAGAGACGGAAAGACTCTGAAAGAGCTTCGGCGCGTTCGGCTGCGTTGCGCGAGGACTCTGCGCGGCGCATGTTCTCCTCCGCCTAGTCATCAGATCTGCCTTGCCTGGACACCTGATGACGCACCTTGTATTGTACAACGTCGCCGGGCTGGCAGAATGTCCCACACGTCTGCTGTAGACGCTCGGACAGCTCGTCCACACTCAATTCCTGGCCGATTTGAAGCT
Organism: Tremella yokohamensis; assembly: GCA_024343385.1. Classification (NCBI taxonomy): domain Eukaryota; kingdom Fungi; phylum Basidiomycota; class Tremellomycetes; order Tremellales; family Tremellaceae; genus Tremella; species Tremella yokohamensis. Next base: position 616,008 of record BRDC01000025.1, on the reverse strand, counting down.
CAATGAGCGATGTGACGAGCTTCTTGGCGATCTCACGGCCATCAACGCTCGTGAAAAGAGCCTGATAGGTCAAGTTCGCCAATGTCGACTGGACCTGCGGATCACATCTGCCATAAGTTCCGGTCTCTGAGCGAGAGGTATAGACCCACCGAGCAACGATATCCGGTAATTTGTGATCCGAGAGTAGCAGGACAAAGTTGATCGCCTCGATTGCCTGTTTCAGCAGCACAGTGAGCCCATGCAAAGACAGCTCCTCTTGGTCCCAGGCGAGTTTGGCGTCTCCTTCAGCAGAATGGCGAGGGTGTTGGTAGCTACTCGTCAGTGGTGTCCTGAACATAGTACCCGCTGTTCTCACTTGACCTGCCATGTCCGAAGCTGCTCCAGTCTCCCCTTTACTTTGAGGAGTTGCGCGACCGACACACCAAGAGCTTGTTTGCCCATGATAGCCACAGTAACCTTTGAAGACCAGATGGGTTTTAATAGGCGGGCAAGTTGTAAAGCCAATCCCTCGTGCCGGGGGCTGTATACTATCGAGCGACCAGCAGTACTCTCGCGTATCGCCGGGGCAATATGACTGTCTATCGAATTGACCGCTGAGACCAGGTCGGCCTGCTTGGGATCGAGCTGCGAAGCCATCTGGACGGCTATCGCGCCAAGCTGATTTTTCCCAAAGGTGTTTCGAGCGTTAAGGACCGACTGATCTCGATCGCTGTCCAAACCAAGTTGCACCATATCTATCGGCCGAGCCTGTACCGCCCAGAAGAGGCCACTCGTTGCCAAAAGCAAGAACTGTCGAGCCTCGACCGTTGCCTGTCGTGGGAGTGGAGAGAGCGCGAGCCCGTCTGATCGGAACGGTCCGGTGGCAGGGCTGGTAGTCGGCACTTCTGCAATTGTCCAGATCTGGCTGGGAATGTCATCCTGCACGGCAAACTCCTGCAAGACTGCTCCCTCGGGACTGTCAAAGTTTTCTCGGGCCGAAGTTTGCCTTCCAGGGTTGGGAACGACAGAAGTGAGTCGAGACGAGGCTTGAGTACCGCCTTGCAGATGTTGCACGCCGAGAAGTGTGCCGGAAGAGTAGAAAGTCTGAGAAGAGAGCTTGAGCTGTTGCAACGGCGGGGGACGAAAGGCGAGCGGGCTGAAGGGATACGAGCCAAAGTAAACGCGGGTCCCCGTCTCGGTTATGGCAACCAGACATGCTCTCCGCGATTCGTGCGCACTGACGACAGCGATGTTGACGATCTTGGTCGCGCTCGGATTGGGTGGTTGGCCAGCAAGCCCGCGAGATTGTAGATCGGATTTTATCCGAGTGTATTTGCCGCGAGAGAGAAAGTTTGTGCCGGACACATCGAAATACTCGACCTCCCCTTGGGTGTGAAGAGTGTACAGTCGACTCTGAGCAGCATCGACGACGAAGGATTCGATGCCCTCTTTGCCTATACCATCAGTATTGACACTCGCTCGAAAGACTCCACCAACCGCTTGAAGACAGGAAGGACGGGACCCAATTTGCCAGCGCTCCGCTGGTCCTGTTGTGCACACTCAATCTCGACGACGCCCCAAACAGCCAGCCGGTCTCGGAGGCATACTCGAACTCGTACATATCCCGGTTCGCACCAAGAGCGAAGATCCTGCCGGTGCCGGTGCCGGCAATACTGATCATCGTCGTTGGGGTGTCTGCCGTCAAGCCGGTACTGTAGAGGTCGAGATCGCCCTGTGCGGATTTGCCAAGGCCAAAGAGCGTCACTTTGGTCGATGTGCAGATGATCAAAAGATGCGTGATGTGATCCTGAAAAACGTCCATCCGAGGTCGGACAACTGCGACCGACTGGATAGTTTCTGGCTGCTCGTCGTACCGGTTGAAATCGCGCCCGTCGTTGTAATTCCACAAGAAGAGCTTGTTGTCGACGGTGAACCAAGCTCTTTCCAAGTCCTCAAACAGCCCCATCTTGGCAGTTTGATGCTTGTCTTCATCATCAGCTGACAGTCGAGAACGATTATGACAACTGACAATTGAGCTCTTGATGCAAAGCATCAGGCAAAGGCGATGTGCGGGATACCCGCAGCGGTCGGAAGGCAGCTGATGCTCCTGGGACTGGCGCATACGGCTCGTTATCTGGCTATCAGCGAGAGCAATGCCAGTGGCCTAAGTAGCGACAGAGACGAGACTGACTTGGCGCTTGCAACATGTCTGCCAGATCCGGCGAGATCTCGTGATCGCTCAAGAGCGCCCGATCCACTTTCGCCTTTGCCCGTCCAAGCGGTCCATACACCGGGTCCTCATCCTTGGCCACGCTTTCCAGCTGTTGAGGCTGGAGCTGCGAACTGGGAGCACCATAGTATCCCCTGCTCTGCCAGCTCGACGTCCCCTGCATGCCGTATCCCCCCATACCGCCGTAGGGCTGGACAGCACCAGGCTGCTGCTGCTGCTGTTGGTATGCACCATACGGCTGCATCTGGCCTTGCTGTTGACCTGGCACAGGGCCGGACTGCTCGGCGTAAGGCTGGACCTGTTGTCCCGGTGCTTGGGGGTAATATGACTGGCCCTGCCACTGCTGTTGCTGCTGCTGTTGAGGCTGCTGCGACGAGCCTGACGAGCCTAGGTGCGGGACAGGGAGCCATGAGGGTGCTTGTGGGAGATGAGGGAGATGCGGCATGTGGACATTGGGAAGATGTGGGTAAAGGGAGGATTGGCCAGGTTGTTGAGGTTGTTGATTTTGCGAGGCGCCGAAGTGTGGGACGGGCGCATGCGACGCGATGGATTGGATGAGCGCAGACATCCTCGCTGCTCCTTGGCCGCTGCCTCGCTCTTCCGTCCGGCACGATGGAGATGGTCGATCAGAGGTTGAGCTGAAAAGACAGAAAGACTGACCGTTGAAAGTGGCTTTGGCTTTTGGGAGGAGAGTGCTCAGGTCGAATGTGGCACTGACGCGATTTCGCAGTGTGGCGGCTGTCGTGTCAATGATGAGCATGGGATGATGCATGGAGTGTTGTGCTGGCCTCTAGCCAGATGCAAACATGATGGATTGAGTGGGTGGAGCAGTTATATACAACAGGATTCCGCGATCGTATTCGCTACATGATGGATCAAATGTCCTTTCGTAACCTCCTCTTCTTCCCAAGGCGAGTCTTCGGGCTCTGGCTTGACGTGCCCTTTGCCTCTTCGGACGCCTGAGGCTTGTCTTGGGCGTGGACCAAAGATCCGTCGAGCTGACTAAACTTCTCTCTGAACCTCTCGTTCATCGCGTTGCGAAGCCTGGGCATGATCAATGTCGACCATATCAACAGACAGTACGATCCTACCGGAATTTGATGGCCGACGTGGTCCGTTCATAACCTCCCTTCTTGAGACCGGCTGCTATATCCTGCAGCGCTTTTTCGGACAATTGTGGGGACTTGACGAGGCGAAGCATCAAATTGTCCTGGGAGGTCAGTCATCTCCGCGATTAGTGCTGGAGCAGTGGAGCCGCTGCTTCCCGCGAGGAGCCGAGGGGGGTCTCACCTCTTTGGCAGTATACGGGCGACGTTCATTTGTTCTGGGAAAGTGAATTTGTGCCTTCGTCCACGCAGCACGGTGGATGGGCGAGGATGGTCGTGCTGACTGCTCGGGACGTGCCGGAGTAGGCTTGGCGGGTTTGATGTTCAGCTCGTCCTCAGAATCGTCGGCAGGAAGGGGAGGGAGGTGGTACATATCCCGAGTCCTCTTCTCGGACTCGAGCTTGGACCGTCTTTGCGACAGAGGTGGGGCGATAATCTGCGCGCCAGGTCGCGCGGATCCGTCATTCTCCAGGTCTCGAGAGCTGTCCGCCTCCGGTAAAGCCTCAGTCCTTCGGAACCGAGTATGAGATGGAGGGTTCTTTCTCTGCAGTCGCGGTGTCCAGAACCGGGTCGATGACTGTTCCACTGATTCCTCCCTGGCCGAAAGGTCCTCCGGGAGCTCGAGAGCGGGCAGAGGGTGCTGGACCTCCTGAATGTCATGTGTCGGCATCTCAACCTCATTAATGGAGCTGGAGGAGGCTGCAGAAGGGGATGCGTCGGCTGGTGCACCCGAGACATCGTCCGGGGTGGGCCACCTTAGATAGAATAGGCCGGTCATCGCCTCAGTGTCAGGAACTTGAGCGGCGGTGGGCGGGTTGGTGGACCAAGCGGGAGGCAACGGCAGATGACATGCCGAGTCCGGTGTGTTGAGCACAGTATCTGGCGAGGTGAATGCGTCGGATCGGGTCACAGTATCCGCACTGAGCTGTCGCGGCAATGGAATGGCGGTAGGGAGTGATGGCGTTGCTGGGCGTGCCGGGATAGCCACTAGATTCGGATGAGTCGTCGTGGAACCGGCTGAGGGCTGGAAGGGAGTGGGGAGTCGATTCTGGAGTCAGCGTGTACGGCTTGAAGCTGAGGGGAGTACGTTGCTTACAGACTCAGTCAAATCTTGTTCCCAGAAAAGCTGCCAGCCATTGACCTTCATCTCCTCCGGTACGCCGAGCGAGGCGATTTCATCCGTCGCCCAAAAAACAGAGAGGAGCTCGAGATCACCTGAAGTCTTGTCGAGCTCGGGGGCGAGGGTGGAGGAGAGAGGCCACTGTGGGTCAGAATCAGAGGCGGGGTCTACAGAGTGGGCAGCGCCGACTCACCTTCTCTCCAAAGAGGTCAAGCCCCCGAGCCTGAGGTGACCCAAGGGCGACCGACATGGTGTTATCGGTCCCAAGCTTTGCAGGCATGTCTACGGCGCGTACTGGGTGGCAACGAGATCAAATACGAAGGTATGGTGGTAGAATTGTCAGAATATCCCAGTCGAGGAGATGAGCTGGACTTATGAGGTGGAGGCGGCAGAGGAGGGCGGCGGGGGGGTGCCTTTGGACGGAGGTCAGTGCGTTATCAGTGGCAGTCCAGTCAGCCATACCACACCAGATCGAATTTATACCTGTGGGACCTGATTGCTTCTTCCCACACGACATCTGAACAAGCGCCTCTGCTCTACAGACTCGACACCAACTTCGTGAAGGGTATCGAATAAGAGCAGATCGACGACGGCGAGAGCGATACAGACGGGCTGAGCAGCAGGCGTGCCTGGACCGGCGGAGCCCGAGCCAGTGGCAGATCAGTCGGAGCCCCACGACTGTTTTCGAGAACAAGCACGTTCGTTACCCAAGCTCGTGTGACCCCTTCAACTGCGATCGCTTCATCTCAGCAACAACTCTTTCGTCACATGTTCGAGCAGAAGGATTTCAACAGTCAATGCGTGATTCATGATGTTGCTGAAAGCTCACAAAAATGGTCAGTCGACATCACTCAACGCCCTCACGCCCGCCCCTTGCCATACAGCCGCCCGTATATGAGCCGAGCAGTGGCTGACTATGCAGTGAGCGAACCACACGTCCATGTCCCGCCGGACGACCCGCTCTTCGGCTGGTATATCGTCATGATCATTGCTTTGGTTCTCCTTGGTGGCCTGTTCTCCGGCCTCACGCTAGGGCTCATGGGCCTCGACAGCGTGAGTCCGACCCTGGAGGTTGTCCGAATCAGGCTGACCGCAAGGTCAACCTTCAAGTCCTCAGTCTATCTGGCACGGACGACGAGAGGAGACAGGCGCCCAAAGTTCTGCGGTTGCTACAAAGTGGAAGGCATACCATGCTGGTGGTCCTGCTGCTAGGTGCGTGCTTGATTCCGCTGGGAAAATATGCACTGACTCTGAGGCAACACCCTCATCAACACGTCTCTTCCCATCTTCCTCGACTCGATAGTATATACGCTCGCAGCTGTCTGGTCGATGTGAGCTAAAGCTTTAGGTCGGCGGGGGTTGGGTGGCAATCCTGGCGAGTACGGTCTTGGAGGTATGTTGGCCCTTACTCGTTGACCCGGGCTGACAATGAGGTGATTTTCGGAGGTGAGCCGGACACTCACAGTCGTTCCTCCAGGAAGCTGACACTTGCTTTTCTCGTGTGGCCAACAGAGTAGGCTCAAGCTCCCTTTCTCGAACCCTCTGACCTTCAGGATTCTGCCGCAATCAATCTGCAGTCGATACGGTCTTTCCATAGGAGCTGGGTTCGCGCCGCTGGTAAAGGCCTTGATCATTCTCATGTACCCGATAGCAAGGCCGATGGGTTGGGTGAGTCATGCCTCGATTATCGCCCGTGGGAATTGAACAGTCGCAGCTTCTCGACAATCTGCTTGGATCTCACGACGAAGGGGTGACATATCGCAAAGCCGAGCTGAAGACGTTCGTGTCGCTCGGTGTTGAAGACAAGTTGCAGGACGAGGAGTTGCTTTTACTCGGTAGTGTGCTAGATTTCTCGGGCAAGACTGTCGGAAACGTCATGACCCCGATGGACGATGTCTTCAAGCTGTCAGCGGAGCGTATCGTTGTGAGTTGAAGTTCATGAAGATCGGGATCCTGGCGTTGAGAGCAGGACGACGAGCTTGTGAGCGAGATCGTGCAAAGGGGTTACAGCCGCATTCCGGTCTTCGAGCCTAGCGCGCCGGGAGCCTTCATGTGAGCTGAAGTTCTTGTATGCGGCTGACTCCTCAGAGGATACCTCACCATTCGGTCTCTTGTCGAGTACGACCCGTCAGACTTGAAACCGGCTTCTAGCCTCATCGAGCAAGTCCTTCCACAATGCCCGCCTGACCTCGCACTATTGGAAGGTGAGCGATGCACAATGTTGATGTGACTCCCGCTGAAGACCAGCAATGTCATAGTCAGCTTGTCATCTTGTCGAGGGTTTCACTGATGTCAAGCTTTCAAACCGGTCGAAGTCACATCCTTTTGGTGACCACTGCTCCAGGGCAGGATCAAGGGGCAATCGGCATTGTGACCCTAGAGGACGTCGTAGAGGTGTGTATGCGTCGTCGACCATTCTTGCGACACTGACTTTGCAGGAATTGATCGGGGCAGAGATCATCGTGAGACTGACAGAGTCGACGAGCTCGGGCTGACCCAGCAGGACGAGTCAGATCAGTATGTCGACATCCACAGTCGAGTCCCCGTCGTGCGACCAAAGCATCGTGAGCAGCACCCGGCGGGTCTGAAACGGATATTCGAGGGTCGTTTAGCGCGTCGGCGTGTGGTCATGGAGACCAGGGATGCCAAAGGGCGGGGACAGGTGGGGAGTCTAATTGATCACCCTCACGACGCAGCGGACAATGCATGAGTCTCGTCTGCCTTTGAGAGTACGCGGTGACTGGTTGATGCTGCGGGGACGATGAACAAGCATGAGCATGAGGTATGCATGCAATCCATCAATTGATCTCCCAGCCCCATCACGCTCGGCCGATGAATCCCACGTGTCGCGTCCCGGCCGAGCTTCTTTGTTTCCCCTCCCCATGCAAAGTCAAAGATCGTCTCATCTTTCCACGTCGTCCCAACATCGACTGTCCTCTTGATTCTTTCGAGGCTTCATCCTTCGCCAGTACCCAGTGGCCGTGTGCATAGCATATTACACGCTGGCCACTGCTGATCCTACCGCCTGCCGATCGCGATCTTGGTCTTTGGCTGTAGCTTTTTTTTCTTTTTCTTGCTTTCGCCCCTGGCTCTGGAATTTATATCTCCTGCTTGCTCGGACTATCCCATCGACCATCATGGCGTCGCCGATCGACCTCGTGATCATCGCTCTCACCATTCTTCTCCCACTCGCATGGTGGTTCAAAGATTCCCTGCCGTTCATCGGCGGTAAGAAGAGCAGCGCGGCTGCGGCTGCGGCTGGAGGGAAGAAGAAGAAGCAGGTAGAGGATGAGGGTGATCCGCGCGACTTTGTGGCCAAGATGGAGCGGGCCGTAAGTCTTCTGTCCCTCGCGTATGCGCCATAGCCCCTTCAGTGGCTGATCGCAGTCTAAACGCTGTGTCATGTTCTACGGCTCGCAAACCGGTACAGCCGAAGAATACACCATCCGTCTGGCCAAAGAAGCCAAGTCCCGCTTTGGCATCTCCTCACTCGTATGCGATCCCGAAGAGTACGATTTCGCCAACCTCGATACTGTCCCCTCGTCGCACGCCGTCTTCTTCGTCGTGGCCACTTACGGCGAAGGCGACCCGACCGACAATGCCCAACCCCTCATGGAGTTCCTGTCCGACGAGAATGTCGAGTTCTCCAACGGCCAGTCGCTGGAGAACCTCCGATACGTCATCTTCGGCCTGGGCAACAAGACGTACGCGTACTATAACGAGGTCGCCCGCAAGCTCGACGCGAGGCTCGAGGCCCTCGGCGCCAAGCGTATTGGCGAGAGAGGCGAAGGTGACGACGACAAGTCGATGGAGGAGGACTACTTGGCGTGGAAAGATCCCATGTGGGACGCTTTCGCCGCTGAGCTGGGTGTTGAAGAGGGTGGCGCTGGCGATGTTGCCGATTTCACCGTCACCGAGATCTCGACTCATCCCGCTGAAAAGGTCTACCATGGCGAGCTGTCTCCTCGTGCCCTCCTGGCGAGCGCCAGCGGCAACTCCACCCCGATCGGATCGTACGATTCCAAGAACCCTTACCCCGCCCCGGTCCTCTTCGCCAAAGAGCTCTTCACTGTGGGTGCCGATCGAAATTGCGTGCATATCGAGTTTGATATTACCGGCAGCGGCATGTCGTACCAGCACGGCGACCACGTTGGCATCTGGCCCTCCAACCCGGATCTCGAAGTCGATCGCATGCTCGCGTGTCTGGGTCTCGTCGGCGATCGGCGCCAAGCCGTCGTCGCCATCGAGTCCCTCGACCCCGCCCTGGCTAAAGTCCCCTTTCCCACACCCGCAACGTACGATGCTATCTTCCGCCACTACCTCGACATTTCGGCAGTTGCTTCCCGTCAGACTCTCGCTTTCCTCGCTCGATACGCACCGAACGATGCGGCTCGCGAGAAGATGCAACGCTGGGGAACGGACAAGGAGGCATACCATAACGAGATTGACGGACCGGCGCTCAAGCTCGCCGAAGTGCTTCAGGCTGCTATGGGCGAGTCTCAGCACCCTCCCTTCGAGCTCGGCACGACCGTCTGGCCCATCCCATTTGACCGCATCGTCTCGGTCGTCCCTCGACTTCAGCCCAGATACTACTCGATCTCGTCTTCGTCAAAGCTACATCCGTCCGCCATTCACGTCACTGCCGTCGTGCTCAAGTACCAGTCGATGCCTTCTCACGCGCACGACCAGGCTCGCCGATGGGTGTTTGGCGTGAGCACCAACTTCATCCTCAATGTCAAGAACGCGTCGTCCCCCACTACGCCCGTAGACTCTCGCTCGGCCTCGCCAGCTGGCACCCCGAACGGCTTGGAAAAAGTCACCATGCACAAGGTGCCGACGTACCGTCTCGGAGGCCCAAGAGGGCATTACCTTCGAGAGAACGTCTACCGCGTCCCGATACACGTCAGACGGTCCACCTTCCGCTTGCCGACGTCGCCCAAGGTGCCGGTCATCATGATCGGCCCCGGTACAGGTGTGGCGCCTTTCCGCGGGTTTGTGCAGGAGCGTGTTGCCCTCGCTCGCAAGGCGATCGAGAAGAACGGGCCGGACGCGTTGGCCGATTGGGCACCGATGTACCTGTTCTACGGGTGCCGAAACCGGGATGAGGACTTTTTGTACCGCGAGGAATGGCCAAAGTACGAGGAGGAGCTGAAGGGCAAGCTGAACATGAGCGTGGCGTTTTCGCGCGAGGGCCCGAGTGAGTAGCGTTGTGAGCTCGGAGCTATGCTGATTCAGTAGGCAAGGTCTACGTCCAGGATCACATCTGGGAGAAGCGCGCCGAGCTTGCCCCGCTCATCCTTGAGAAGCGGGCGTATGTGTACATCTGTGGTGATGCCAAGAGCATGGCCAAGGCTGTTGAGGAGAGGTTGGTTCAGATGCTCGCCGAGGCCAAGGGCGGCAGTGTCGAGGTGGAAGGTGCGAGGGAGCTCAAGCTGCTCAAGGAGAGGAACGTAAGTCTTTCGTGCGAACACAGAGGATAGAGAGCTGATGTGCAGCGCTTGATGACTGATGTCTGGAGTTAGTTGGGACGTAGCATAGAGTACTGGCATGCATACGATGTGTTAATCTGTCGACTCTAAGCTAGTTGGAGGTGGTTAGTCGCTGGCACATGGTCTGGTCGAGTCTCGGTGTTCCTGACGATCGATCGGACTGTTTAGTTTTCATCCCGACTCTTGCGTCATACCCTCGGCGTCGTCTCATCTCGCATTCTCTCTGGCGTCTGGATAGGTAAGGACGGCGTCGGGCAGACAAGACCGCATAGCTTGGCGAACGATCACATGCCCGTATACATATAAGCCACGCAGTCGACCTAGCACAACCCAACATCCCAACAACGAGATTGGAGGTTCGATCTTCCAGCATCGAGCATCGACACCATGTCCCACGTTGTGTTGGACAAATACAACCTGGCCATCTCCCTCCTCATCACCGTCGCTTGGCAATGTACGGGCTTCTTCATCGCTTGGACACTGCAATTTGACAAGATCACCGAGTGGATATCCCATTTTCACTCAGAGAAGAGAAGAAGAAGGCTGATACGGTGTAGTTTCACGGGCGGTAGTAATTTCTTTATATTGGCATTGATCACCCTCTGTACAGGCGGCAGTAAGTCTTCACCTTCCCTTCTGCTTAGGGGATCAGCTCGCTTCGCTCGCAGGCTGATGAACAGCCTACCATGCCCGTAACATCGTCGCCTCCGTCCTGGTGATGATCTGGTCCGCACGCCTAGGCGGGTTCCTCCTCTTTCGCGTGCTCAAAACGGGTAGCGATACGCGATTCGACGAGATGCGTAGTCATTTTTTCAAGTTTGCAGGGTTTTGGGTGTTTCAGATTATATGGGTTTGGGTGGTGTGTGAGTAGCGACCCCGCAGGGGGCGCTCCCCTCTGCTTAGTGCAGGAGGCCCCGCTGACCCCAGCCCTTCCCACCGTCGTGCTCAACTCTCCCGCCGTCTCCGACCCCGCGCACGGAGGGGGCGATTATCCCTTTGGCCACGATGCGGGGGATATAATCGGTATCATCCTCTTTGCCATCGGACTCTTCTTCGAGGCGGTCGGCGATGTACAAAAATATCTCTTCAAGTCGTCTAAACCGCCCAAGGGTGTCCCGTGCACCAAGGGATTATGGAAGTATTCCCGCCACCCGCCGTACTTTGGCGAGATCGTCATTCATATTGGACTTTACGTGCTGTGTCGTGAGCCCTCTCCTAGCTTATTCACGGTCTCGACCGACGCTGAGGGTAGTCACGCCGACTGATCGTGGAGTTGTCAAGAGTTCGGGTGCTCGTGCGGCGCAATACGCGGCTGTTCTCTCTCCTGTCCTCACTGCTGTCCTGTACGTCCCCCTCTTTCCTGAGAATATCTTGGTGGTCGTTAGCCTAACCCCCAGTCTGCTCTTCCTCTCCGGTATACCCACCGCCGAAAAGCCCACCGCGAAGAAATACTACCTCCTCTCCCATTCCCCATCTTCAAACTCTTCAGACGAGTCGACCGCCATGGCGACCCCGAGTCCAGCAAAGAACGACGCTTGGGCAAATTACAAACGATACCTCTCCACCACGTCCATTCTATTTCCCTTGCCTCCGGCCGTATATAGCCGTTTGCCAGAATGGATCAAAAGGAGCGTGTTGATGGATTGGCCGATGTATCGGTTTGACGAGATCAAAGATGGGCGGGAGGCTTTGGAGGAGGAGGCCAAGAAGAGGCGCGAGGAGGCGTGAGTGCGGAGCGCAGCGAGGCTACGTTCTTTCTCCTCGACGTCGAGATAAGTTATCTCCATAGACTACCCTTGGCGTATAATACGAGCACTGAAATGTATGTACGTACATTCATTATGCATGATCTACATTCTACATTTGACGTATGGCTCTATGTTTCTTGAACAAATTTGAAGACAGTCGATGCTGAGGATGAAGTTGTCGTTTTATAAAGAATCGACATGTCTCGTCTAATTGATGTAAGGGTAGTTGTCTTGTCGTGTTGCTGATGACTATGTCCGCTCCTTCCACCCTCTGACGAATCCCTTGACCCTATCCTCGTTGGGGTCCCTCGTGCGGCGCACAAGGAACCATATCATCGCGGAAAAGGCGGTAAAGGCGATACAGATGGGCTGGAGGACCCAGACGCCGTACCGATCGGATATCGCACCGATGACGCTGAAGCATCAGCACCTACCACCCATCCATTGGTCAAGGTGGACTCACAAAGGCATGATAGCACTTCCCCCTTGGCCCAAACTCGCAATCCACCCAATAGCCCCCGCCGACAGGTCCGGCTCCAAGACATCCACAATGACCACCATGACCGCGGGGTACATCGGGCCCAATACCACCCCTATCAAGCTGAAGCACACCGCGTTGGCCACCACCGAGTGCGTAAACCAAATGATCAGCTCGAGCGCGAGGGCGATGGCCGAGTAGACGTAGATGGAATTATGTTTGCCCATCCAGTGCGTCGCGGGGATCAACACGACGCGGCCGAGGGTCAGACCGCCGAAGAAACCGGTCGTGCCGTACCCTGCGGAACTGCTGGCGCCTCGTTCGTCCTCTAGGAACGAGGTGAGCCATCCGCCAACGGACACCTCGAGTCCGACGTAGATCATGATGTAGAACGCGAGGTAGTGCACCACTGGCTGTGCTAGGATTCGGCGCATCTTACGTCCGGAGTCTTCTTGGTCTGGTTCTGGTTCGGCCATGTCGATCTGGGCTGGCGTAGCGACCCCTGTTGATATTGGCGACGATGGTTCCCGCTTCTCTTCCGTGTCCAGTCGTGGCAGAGCGCCCCCAGCGACCTCGCGCTTGCCCACCACCTGGTCGTCCGTGCGAAGGTCAAAGATGAAGATCAGGGCCACCGCACAGCACATGGCCAGCCCCAATGATACCGTGTAATACAAGTACACCCTGTTCGGCACGCGCTTGACAAATTCAGTCGAGACGAGTGGCGAGATGGTTGCCCCCAGCCCGTAGAACGCGTGCAGGAAGAACATCTTCGTACTGGCATTTTCGAGCCGCGAGCACATCGCGTTGACTTGGGCGTCTTGGGTGCCCATGCCGAAACCGATCAGCACAAAGCCAAAGACGAACAAGGGGTAGGGTCCGCCCCAGCACATCATGGTGTAGCCGAGACCTTGGATGAATGACCCGCATGGCGCGACCTGGTATCAGTGGGGGATTGGGTGTGGAGGACAAAGGGCTCACGATGCCAAAGCCGAATCGGTCGGTCCAGAAGACATTGGTGGCGGCGTAGCTCTAACCATCAGTCTTATTCTCTGAAGAGGCAGGTCAAGCTCACGAAAAAGCCGATAAAGTTGAACGCCCAGATGATGGACACTATCTTTAGTGCTGGCTCTGCCCTGTCCTAGGTAAAGCACTCACCAACGAGGTAGGTGAGATGGTAGTACTCCTGCAGTGAAGGAATAAGAGGTCCTTGACTGCCGTCGTTCCATCCCATCAAGAAATTTGACATGAAGAGTCCGGCTCTAAGCCGTCAGCTTCTCCCGCAGTGTAGACCTATCTAAGGAGCTCACAACATGAGCTGTTGTCGCCTAGGACCAGGTATGGGCCTGGCCTCTCTGAGACGCCGAAAGACCAGAAGACTCTTGCCGCTCGGTCGAACATCTCCTTCCAGACACGCGTCATGGGAAAGCGTACCAGGAAGAGGCAGCTCTGAGACGCCTGCCCGTTCGTCCAGAATAGCAGGATGCTCGGGCAGAGCTCGGATTGAGCCCCCAGACAAAGTGCGCTCGACGATGCTGGACATCTTGCCACGGTTTCCTGTGGAGAATCTGCTCGCTCGGAGTCAATCGCCAGTCCCGGATCACCGAAGTATCTTATACCACTGTAGCTCCTCTGTCCAGCTGACCTATTGACCCGAGTCCGAGGCGTCTATCCGTCGATGCTGAGTGATCTGCTGATGATTCTGGTTCTGATCGCTGCTGGCCTCCGGCCCATCTTGGCCTTTGAGAGGCGGAAACGATGTCTGTCTGTCGGCCTAATCTCTGGCGATCGCGCGGCAACGCGGGTCAGCTGACAAAGAGTAAAGCAGTTTGTCAGGATTGAACCAGTCCATTCCATGCCAAGGCCTGTCTGGCTTTTGACTCGGCTCTCGGTACTCGGTGTTGGGCCGACTACAATGAAGTCGATGGACACCCACCGAAAGAGAAATAGCCGCGCGAGCCGCGCAAGACGATGCGGCTTACCGTGCGGATCTACACCTCAGCGGAGATTGCCGCCGAAGTCTCGCCGAAGGGAACTAGTCAAAGTCGCCACGAGTTTCGAGGATGAAACTCCGCTAAATCCCGTCTGGCCAGCGGGACCCTGCGACCTCGAATTTGGTCTTTGTCGAAGTGAGGGTAGGAAGAAGATACATCCATCATCTGCCCAACATGGGTGAGTGATTGCGAATATGGAGGGCACAGAAGGCTGATATGGACTAGAGAACGACAAGGGAGTCCTCGTTGACCTTTACGTGGGTGTTTTCGGTGTGATGCCACGGGATGTAGGCTGATGGACAGATCCCCCGACACTGCTCGGCAACCAGTGAGCTTGCTTCTTTTGCTTTTTGGGAGAACGAGCCAGGGCGAACCAATGTGGAGAAGGAGCGGAAGCCAGCAGGGAGAATGTCATATGTCGAGGAAGAGGCAGTGCGGGAGGTTCTTGCTGGGATCGAGCGCGAGGTGGACTCCTCGTGAAGGGGTTGGCGGTTATGTTAAAGGAAGGATGGAGTACAGGGAGACTATGGCTGGGACGACGGCGATGTGGACAACGAGGGTGGAGCAACGCAGAGACTGACTACAGACCGGCTCATCACCGCCAAGGACCATGCGTCCATCCAGCTCCGTGTAGCCGACGTCGACGCGGAGGGCAAGGCCATCAAGGGCCAGGGCACCACCATTGCCATCTGCGGCCGTATCCGCGCACAGGGCGACTCGGACGACTCGATCAACCGTATTGCCACCAAGGAGGGATGTGAGTGTGGTTTCTTCGTGTCACCTTGGACCAAGTCGGGCGAAGAAGTACAAATGGGAAATGGTTCTTCATTGCGTCCGCCCTGAAGAGCCGCGAAGAGACTGAAGAAGATATGGGGGACTGCGGTGGACGGGATGCAGATGGCATTGAGGAGAAGGGCAGATTGCTGACTCGCAGTGCTGAAGAACGTCTGGCAGTACTCGCGATAGGGTTCCGGTGGTAGCATCCTCACTGCATGTATTATCGGTCACCAGCATACCATTATGGGAGTCGATGTCTCGTTGCGGCCTGTCTCGACGTTCTATCAAATGGCTTCATCCGACCTACTTCTCAGACTCTCTGCAGAACGTCTGTCACGCCGAGGTGCGGTCTGCAACTTAAGAGGCTGCAAGTCTTGAGGATTGATTCTGCCTTGCCGTGTGTTTAGCTGCCCACGTCCGTGTCGACATGTTCCCTTCGTTTGGTGTCCTGAACGTGTCTCGAAGCTCCAGTTTATCATTTGACGTGGAGGTGTCGCCACGTCTGTGCAGTCTTGAAAAGTGTCCAGGTGACGCGACATGACTGTCATTGAATAATCCACGCACGCATGCCACGCAGCCAGGCGCGTCTCTCTCCTCGTCTCACTCTCTTTGCATGCATGGAAACTGCTAGTCTAGTGCTGCCCCCCTACGAGTCCTATATGCATGTGAGACTCTACGCCGTGCAAAGCAAAGCTGGAATCCATTAGTGTTCCTGAGAATTGAAAAATGACATGTTCATTGACGTCATCCCCTACGACACAGAGTTGCGTGCCACTCCATCGTCACCATCACCCATGGCCGCCCACCACTCTCTCTCACCTTCCCTTGTTCCCGCCCCTTTCAATTTTCACACTTGTACTCTCATCTCTTTCACCTGTAGCAACTCGAATCGTATAGCTACAACTCTAGAGACATGAGATTCTCAAAGTCGGTCGTGTTGGCCGTACTGGCAGTGTCACTCGGCACAGATGCCAAGCTGTTCGGAAAAGACAAACGTGAGCCCCGACCCTCACCACAACCCCCTTCGAGGGTACTCACTGACCATCAGCCGTCTATGAAGATTGGTCGCTCGACCAGTCGATTGAGTTCCTCAAAGCTCAAGGCGCAGCCATCAAGGATAACACCAACCTCGCCGAGGTGCAGAAACAGGTTGGAGAATATGCGGATGCCGCGGCCAAAGTCAGCTCCTTCCCACCACGTCTGCAAGCTCGAGCTGACGCCACAGTGGGGTGCGGGTGCCGCTGGTGTAGGCCAGGCCTACTATGAGGCATACTCTGACAAGCTGGTTGACACGTGAGCCAGCTTGGCAGTCCCTACTTGTCCGAGAAGCTGACCAGTAGTTGGACAGAGAGCCAGCTGCGAGAGTTTTTGATGGAGAAGGGAGTTGTATCCCCCGCTTCCACCCGCGAGCAGCTCTTGGTCCTTGCCAAGCAGCAGTTTGTCCTTCTTCGTCAATAGATCCACTCGCTGACTCGTAGGGCTTCCGCCGCGTCGACCGCCGTGTACGGTCACCCGACCGACCAGGCTTACTCGTCCGTCTCGTCGGGCTACGCCTCGCTCTCTTCGCAGGCCGCATACGCCTCGGCTAAGGCTTCCAAGAAGTTTGACGACGCCAAAGACTTCATCTTCTCCACCTGGGACGACAACCAGCTGCGCACCTGGCTCGAGCAGCACGATGTCATCTCCACCCCGGCCCCTACTGGCCGCGCCGCCCTCCTGAACAACGTCCGCGTCGCCTACCTCAAGGTCACAAACCCGATCTACGAGGCATGGTCCACCTCGGCCATCCACGAATGGCTTGTCGAGCACGGCATCGCCCACCCCGAACCTACCGCCCGTGACAAGCTCATCGACCTGATGAAGAAGAACTACTTTGACGCCAAAGAGACCGCCTACAGCACATGGTCCGAGTCCGACATGCGTGACTGGCTCGTCTCCGAGGGTGTCATGTGAGCATGCGCAACTTCGAGCGTAGACTCGAGCTTACTGACCGTAGCAGCAAGACTGACGCCGCCAAACTTCAGAAGGACAAGTACGAGAAACTCCTCGACGAGCACTACACCCGCGCCAAATCGACCGTCTGGAGTGGCTGGTACGACTCTGAGATGCGCGCCTGGCTCGTCGACCACGGGTACCTCAAGTCGGACTACGAAGCCAAGCGCGATGAGATGATCGGCCTCATGCAGTCCAAGTATAACCAGGCCACCGCGGCCCCTTACCTCGCATGGCCCGATGCTCGTCTCCGCGCCCAGCTTCGCAGCTACGGCATCGATGACACCAAGTTTACTACTCGCCCCTCCCTTCTCCACGAAGTCCGAAGTGAGTCCATCACGGTGATAATCATCGCAGCAGCTTACAGCAGTCCACTACGTCCAGTCCCAGAACAAGATCGAGCAGATCCTCTCGGCTATCCGTGAGACCATCAGCAACGGTGTCGACTTTGCCGAAGAGAAGCTTTCCCAGGTTCTCGAGGTCAGTTATCGCCTTCGTTCCCAGAGACTAGCTGACAGACCAGCTCTTGACTTCGAGCAAGCTTACTGCCGAGGAAAAGTACGAGAAGGCCAAAGTCGCCGCCTCCACCGAGCTTGACAAGGCCATCAGCTCCGCTTCGTCCTACGCTACGTACGCCGGCGCCTCTGCCACCTCGGCGGCTTCCGTCGCTTCGGCCAACGCTTGGGCTTCCGCCTCCTCCGCCTCGGCCGCAGCCGTATCCGCCGCCAACTCTATCTCGAAATCCCTCTCTTCGGCTGCGAGCTCGGCTTCTTCCGCTGCCGCCAAGTCTGCCGGCGTTCCTTCGCTCAGCAGCTCGGCGTCAGTAGCCAGCAAATCGGCCGTCTCAGCCGCTTCCTACGCCTCGTCTTCCGCTTCGTCGCTCGCATCCTCGGCGTCGTCGGTCGCTTCTGTCGCCGCGCACTCTGCATCGCTGTCCGCCTCGAGCCTGTCGGTCTCCCTCTCCAGGTCGGCCGTCAGTGCCGCCAGCGCCGCCTCGGCTTCGTACACTAGCCTGAGCAAGTCGCTCAGCTCGAGCTGGTCAGTTGCTAGCAAGAGCGCCTCGTCTTACTCTGCTTCGCTTAGCAGCGTCTCGGCTGCCGCCTCGAAGAGCGCCAAGAAGGAGCTTTAGGCGGGTCAAGTGAATAGCCAGAGATGTGATACCCAGTGTCAGACAAGAGGATGGGTAGCCCGACACAGGCAGGCCACGATGAGGAGCAAGAGGAGATGTGAGCAGAGAGCGAATAGCAGACAGCAGACCATAGCAGATGTTTATGAAAATGCAACGAGAGACTTTCTTCGAGGGCCGGGTTCCAGACGTGCATGACTTGACATGATTTTATGGCTGACAGACATGATGCGTATCTTCTACATATGCACTCGGGTGTATGCTACATTGGCCAAGGTGTCGGTGGCACTTCTTCCAATTCCGGCAAGTCGTCCAGATCGTCCTCGTCCTCTTCGTCACTGCCAGTATCATCCGGAGCAGGATCGTTCCCTTCTGCCTCTTTCTTGGGTTTGGGTTCAACAAGTTGGACAAGCTCGTCCGGCCTGTCTTCTTCTGGCGGGGGCGGCGTGATGTCTGCCGGAGTCTCGGTATCGAGCGCATCGAGCGCATCGATGGTCGACTGCCGGGCAGATGCTTCCGAGTCATCTGACGATTCAACAACCGGAACATCGACCTCCTCGTCTCCGTTGGCGTTCTGAGAACGATCATCGTCGTCGGCCTCCTCCTCATGTTCGTCATTTTCTTCTGCCCCTTCTTCCCCAAGCCCAGCGAGTCCAGACCAAGACATATCGTTGATGCTCAGTTCCTCTGCAAAGTCCTCAGTATTGAAGGTGGCATCCTGGTCGAACGTTGTATCGTCCCATTCTGTCGTATCGATCGCCGCTTCCCCTTCGTTTTCGAGCTCTTGGCCGATATCTTCCGCGGCAGCCATGAAGAGAGCATCGACCTCCCCTTGCATGTCCTCGACAGCTTGGAGTCGTTCGTCGGGACCTGCCGCGGCTGTCAAGTCGGTCGAAGCCACCAGGACCGACTCGACTGGTCCATCGGCTCGCACCGAGGGCTCTGGATCGCCTTCGATGTTGTCGTTAGTCGCCTCGGCTTCTGGCGAGCTGTCAAGCATTTCAATGACGTCCGCCACTGACAGGGTTTCGGGAGGGGCCGATAAAGGTGCAGCTGTCGACCGCGGCCTCGTCGTGGGCAGTATGAGCACCACCGGCTCCCAGCGCCTCTTTCTGCCCAAAGCACGGTCGAGTGCTCGAGGATCATCAGTGAACAGCTCGTCGTCCGAGTCTGCCAAGCTGGCGTCCGAATCGGAAGGCGGAGCGTCCATGTCCGTATCCACAACATCCAGCATCCGGGGCGGATGCTCAAAGTGGATGACGGGATCAGGACCAGCCATCGAGCCATGCTGGACTTTCTGCCTGCACCATTCGATCCGGTGAGCCGTGCGGTATGTGGTGCCTGGTACTGGGGGCGTGGCGAGCTCGTCCACCCTCAACTCTCCAGGAAGCTCAGGCAAAGGCTCGAAGTGCGGAGCGGGAGGTCGGGAGAGGTCGGCCAAGGGTACGGGCTTGTCTGGCGGCAAGTCGTGCGTCTTCATGACGTGCCTTGCGAGATGCGAAATGTTCGGCGAGGAGAGGTCGCAATCAGCGAATGGGCAGTAGAGGACACGGGAGATGTGCCGCGCCGTCATGTGTTGCTTCAGGTCGGCAAGCGAGCCGAAACAAGGCTTGTCACAGTCCCTCCAGTGACATCGCCAAAGCGTGGTCTCTCCGTACATCCCGCCGTGGAATCGACCTTGGGACGCATGATCTAGCACCTCAACATGTCGAGCGAGCTGCCACTCTGACGCTAAGGAGGCATCGCAGCCCTTCCACATGCACTGTGACGGGTGTGCACGCTTGAGAATGGTCTTTGGGTCCAGAATGGTCCGCCATGGCTCGATCATTGCCGGACCAGGACGGTTGAGGAAACGCTGGGGGATGGGTTCAGGTTCGGATGGCCTTGCCCAGCGCGCCGCATCGCCTTTCGGCAGAGGGACTTTGATGGCGCGCAAACCGCCAGGTCTACGGATGTATGTCTCGGCGTCCGAGTCATCGTCTCTGAACGCATCTATAGATGTGTCAGCAAAAACCCCTTGTGCACGAAGATGAGGACTTACCGTAGAAGCCTTGCCGTATGAGCTTTGCGCGCTTCTTCCGACCGATGGTGAGGACGACCCTCGCACGATCTACAGGACCTGACGGCTCAGGCGTGTTGTAAGTAGACGATTCGACTTCTGTCTTGATCCGTTTCCGAGGCGACGAGAGCTCGATGTACGGCACCTGACGCTGTTTGGAAGGGCCGGGTGACGAATCAGCGCTCGAAACAAACTCGATCGAAGCATCGCGCTCGGGTCTCGTATGACTCGTACGCAAGCGGGACGGCGCAGACGATGGGGCTCCGCTACGAGACGCAAGGGGCGAGGTGTGGGCTGAGCGAGACGCCGGTGGGCGCGCCTTGGGGCTTGGCAGAGCAGCAATGGGCCGAGCAGGCGCAGAGAGTCGTCGCAGTACGCGCGGAAGACTTTTGAAGCTAGATCGCGTGAGAAGAGCATGCGCCACGGAGGGGACGGAACGCGATGCACGAGGAGACGAGTCCGCTCGCGCACGTTTGAGGGATCGAGCGAGCACCGGTGACGGCTCCGGAGGAGCGGTCCTGCGCGTGACACGAGGCACTGTTGTTGGCGCCTGCGCCTCTGTCTGAGTAGACTTTCTTTGGCGCGTGACAGGAGTGCTGGGTTGCTCGGAAAGCATGGATAACGCATCAACCAGAGTCGGTCCGCTGGCCCTCGCTTTGCCCTTGTCTTTGCGTTTGGTCGCAGTGTTCGAAGTCGGCTGCGGGGTCGACTGACTGCCCGACAGACTGATTGTCTTCTTCGGACTAGCGAACCCGATCAGAGAGTGGAGCGAGTTCGAAGATGGGGAGATATTTGCCGATTTGCCAGCTTGACCATGAGGTTTAGGTCCCGAGGACGAGCCTTGCACCTGGGAGGCGAGATGCTTGTCCCAGCGAGCTCGCGCGACATTGACGATGACCTCTGCTCGAGACGCTCCAGGCCTGCCTGGCCGGATGGCACTGGGCCCAGGTGAATTGGACGACATGGCCGCCGCCAAAGTAGCGGGGTAATCCCCTGCAGCCATGCCGTCGTCGATGAAAGTGTCACTATGCGACGCGAACCTCGCTCGTTTCTGAGAGTTTTGGGCAGGAGGTGTTTCGATGGTGTGGAATGACCAGTCTGCCGGTGGTCGAGGGTTTGCGGCAAGAGGAACACCTTTGGCATCGCGGATAACGTGACCCGCCTCGTCGAGCTTCGGCAAGAACGTCTCATAAGGACGGTGAAAGACGAAGCCCTTCTGGTCAAGGACGATCTTGCCATTGCCATCAAAGACAGGAATCGGTTGCGGTCCCTTCTTTTTTCGGATCGGCAGACCTTTGGGGTCCAAGGGGACTGAACCGTCCGGTAGGTGGAAGACATTCTTGAGCATGTACGTCTCGCCGTAGTGGTCGCGAATTGGGAGGCCGTCCGGGCCGCAGAAGTATTTGTGGTAACTTGGAGGACGACCAATCTTCTTGCGAATGGGTTGGCCATCCTCCCCGAGAACAGGGTTGCCGTTTTCATCCATAACGACTCGTCCCCGTCGTTTCGGTGCTGGCGGTAAGAAAATCATGTGTCCGTCCTCGTCCAAGATCGGATTGCCATCCGTATCTCGTAGGTAGTCCGGATTGCTCTTCTTCTGTTTCTGTCTCACCGGGGGCGCCATCGGCGCAGGGGCGGAAGCAGGAGCAGCAGAGGTGCCTGCTTGTTGACTGGTCGATCCGACGAACGCAGCAGAAGTGCTCGCAGCGCCCGCCGGTTGCGAAGGACCGGCAACGGTCTGCCGTTTGGTCGAGTTTTGAATAGCGGCAGGAGGTCGATCCGGCAGACCAGGGATCATTACCGTTGGATTGGCTTTGAGGATGGCCAAGAGCTTGGACCAGAAGATCAGCTCGTCCAGGCTGACTTTGACCCCCGGGACCTGTTTCGCAGAGGCTTTGACGGCGCTCAGGATCTCATGGCATCGCTTGGAATACTGATAAATCTTGTCGCCTGTCGGAGGCTCGGACGAAGATGACTTTGGGAGAGGGAGTGCGTCGGAGTCGACGAGATGCTGGAAGGTGCCGACCTTGGGCGCCGTGTAGGAAGAAATCTCTGATCGGATCGCCTCATGAATGACCGACGCAAGACCACCAGACGTCGGAGGTGGGCCTGAAAATGGCGAGAGTATGTTGTTCCCCGGCCGAATTGGGTTGCTGCCCGACCGGTCCTGTGCGGCTGGGGGCCGAGCCGATCTTGCTACCGTCTGAGTGGATGACGACTGAGCTGGCCTGGCCGGCTTGGCCACGGATGATGCAGCGGGAGGCCGTACGACCGTCGACGGCGCGCCTCGTGCCTGAGTCGATACGGCGGGTGGATTGGGTCGCTGCTGGGAGGCTGGCGCCGCTGGTCTCGGCGCTTCCGGGCGCTTTGAAGCCAAGGACTGGGTCTGAGGAGACAGATGCAGGGCGGCGGGGTTGATGGACGTCGGCAGTCTGGTAGCAGAGGGTGCTGCTGCGTTGGTCGTACGTATGCCGTTGGAAACGGGAGGGTTGTCACCGCTCCTTTGACCGGCTGACAAAGAGGAAGAAGGCTGATCCTGTGAAAGGGAGGTTGTCGGTCCCACGGTACGGGGGAGATCGTCCTGCGGCGTCGACGCCGAAGGTAGTGCTTGGCTCGCAGGAGGTCCCTCTGGCGCCGGCACTGTCTTCCGTGGTCGTCCCCTCTTTTTGGGCGGTGCGTTCGGATCTGCAGGTGGTTTCGGCTGTCTTGGCTTTCGAGGTTTCTTCACTGGAGCTGCCGCGACGTCGCCCTGCTCGCCATTGCGCGCGCTGCCAGCGTCCACTGGAGCTGCTGGTCGAGACGTCGTGCCCTGTGTGGCGTGTTGTTGAGAAAGACTTTGTGGATTCGGCAAGGCAGTCTGCGGGGGTGTGATATCTGGCGTGTATGAGAATTGATCATAAGACGAAGAACCAGAAGCACGGGACCACTGAGTATCCGGCTGACTGACCACGTGTAGGTCAGGCGGATACACCGAGGAGAACGTGTTGCCGTTGTGGGCTGACTGGCCAGAGGGTTGAGGAGCAAGCGAGGACGTCCTCTCGGCATAATCGAGGGCCGAGATGGAGGGCAGCATGGGCGAGACCGATTTGTTGCCTTGGTTCTGAAGACGGCCAGACACGTTCGCGGAGGAAGAGGGGTAAGCAGGGGCGGGGTGTGCGAGTCTGCTCGATCCGCCTTGTGACTGGGATGCGGGAGGATACGAGTTGAGTGTAGCGGGCAGTACATCTGGCGATATGGGCGCGGACGACCATCCGGAGCTGGTGGCTGAGGCAGGATCATATCTGTGCCTTGTCGAGCTCGTCTCGGCTGGTGCAGCAGCTGAAGTGCCGGACCCGTTTTGCGGCGCGATATCACGGACCGTGTAACCCAACGCCCCATCTCTCTGAGAATGAGAACGATGTGATGAGCCAGCGCCGGCACCCCCAGCCGCATCATTGGCCGCCTGAACACGCTTGGTCTCCTCCCACATATCCTCTAGCTCCTTGAGCGTCTTGGTGAAGAATCGCTGGAGCATCTCCGGCGGTCCCGGGTACTCAGTTGTCGACTTGAACCCCAGATCCTTGGCCACGGTCGGCCAGCCAGCGCGCTTGGTCACGTCGTTACTGCCGCCCGCTCGGAGCACAGCTGCAAAGAGCGCATAAGAGTCCATGGGCACTCCGTCGATTTTCCACTGTGTCTGTAGACCCTGGGGTATCTTGCGCCGCGAGATGAGGTAGTGATGGACTTGTTCTCGCGAAGGGAGCGAGGTCGGGCGGTACGACGAGGTATACGGTGTAGGCGGGAGTGCCGGCTCGGCAGTGGCGGCGGTGGTGGACGTGGTGCGTGACGAAGACGTCGGTCGGGCGAGCCATGGGGCATAGGTCGCTGGTGCGGTTTGTGTGCCGGAATTGGAGGAGGAGGACGAGGAGCTGTGGTAAGAAGGAAGGTAGGGGTATAACCGCGAGGACGAGCTGTAGGGGTGGTCATGCTCGTCGGGCCTGGGATCAGCTCCATGAGCCGTGAAAGCTCGACCAGCTTTGACTGACCTCGATGCACGACCCGGTGGATCGTTGTAGTGCCCCGACATGAGGCCGAGCTGTCCACAAGGCAAGACGAGAAGAAGAAGAAGCTGCTCTGACGCTCTGACGCTCTAGCTGGACCATAGACCGGCATCAGCATTAGATCGGCCACTGATAAGCGCGACCCCCGAAGCCACGCGACGGCATCGGTCACAAATCCCACGTCACCCCTTCCCTCGCTCCCTCGCTCCCCTGCTCAGAGCCAGCTTCACGAGGTCGAAACTCCTCATCCTTCCTCTGCTGTGAGTTCCACCGTCAACAACCCCCATGCAGCTGACACGCAGTACACGGGATGACACTCCTCGGCCGCAGAGCGTTGACCGGCGCCACCGTCCTCTTCTCCAAGGAGAACGAGGCGGGTGGGCCCGGGCGGACATCTGCCGTCTGGCGGCCAAACTACCTTGTTATAAAAGGGACGGCTATGAGAATACGGTCTGATTCAAAGCAAGAAGGATCATCCTATCACACTGTACTTTGTATCAGCTCGCTATCCATACATACCATCATCTGCATGCACATACCGTACTCTCAGCTCTGGACCAACGCGGGTTGAGTTAGGCGCCCGTCTTGGAAATAGGCGCACGAGATCTCCAATTGATCAGGTGCCGTTTCTCCCGACCCTTCCGGCCCCCCGTCTCTCTGGCCTAGACCAAAGACCAGTGTCGCTTTTCTTTCTTCTGTCAGACAGCAAAGCAAGCACGATGGCATCGATCGTCCGTCTCACCGTACGTCTCTCCCCTCCTCTCCTCGATCAAGAAGGTTATCGCTGACGAAAAGGCCCGCCGGGCGCCCATCTTCTCGCGAGGTCTCGCAACTTCGGCCGTCGCCCGAAAAGGTGTGTTCAGCATTTCATTTCGTCGATGAGGTCTAGGAGACCCAAGTAGAACCGAGGAGAAGGAGGAGACGGCTGAGATCGATGAAGGACACTACTGACTCCAGACCTTATCCAGGACTTGTACGTGTCTCAGCTGAAAAACTACAAGCCCGCCGCGCAAGTAAGTCCAGTCCTGTCACACATCCTCACTCCTGCCATCTCTCGACAACCTCCCTACCCAAAACCATTTCTCGATTCGATTTTGCGAGAGTGGACTGTCGCTCACTCCCAGGCCAAAGACGCCCACAGCGGTCTCGTGCGCAACTACACCGCGCCCTCCCCGCCCAAAGCCCCGGCACTCCCTACCGACCTAGCCGCCGAGCTGGCCAAGTTCGACTCGGAAGAGCCAGTCATCGGCTCGACGTCGACCGCCTCGCCCGCCGCGCACAAGGGCGAGGAGGGCGGCGAGAGCGCCGAGGAGTACTTGGCGTTCTTGGAGAAGGACTTGCCCAAGGCCGAGGCGCACCACTAGACTGTAGACTGCACCAGCAGTCTAGCCCAGCCGAGGTGGACGGGATGGGGTAGAGCTGAACGAAAAAATGCATGGCGTGGACGTACAGGTTACGATTGTTCTTCGTGCTGAAGACTATTCTTAGGCCTCTTCCCGCTCGGCCCATTCTCTCCTCTCTTTCCCCTTCTTCCTCGCTTCTTCTAGCACCGCGCCCATGCGCCCGCTCTCCCCCATAGCCTTGAACAAGGCAAACACAGCAGGCAGGAGGTTGTGCCGCCTCAGCGCGTTATCCCGCTTGCCAGCTTCCAATAGCCTCTCCTCGTGGTCGAGCTGTTCTTGCAGGTACATCCTCTCTTCCAGACCGAGGGCGGGATCCTGCATGAGTCGCTTGAGACGGGGTATGGCCGCTGAACGTATACTGAGGAGGTTGAACATGAGCTGTGGTCAGCTCTCCTCATTCACGGCACGAGCAAGGATCCTGCAAAAAAGGCGAAGACTTGGGGAAAGGAAAGTAGATGGGACAGCAGAGGAAGACTCACTGCGCCTGCAGGGTACGTAGCAATCCGAGCCCCAATCGCCTCTTTAGCCACCTCAATCCAATTATCCCCATCCACAGCAGCATGCATGATCGGGCTTCCCCTCAGGCCATCCAGCTCATACAGGAGCCCATTGACAGGCACATAGGCGATAAAGTGATACGCGTCTTCTTTATCCTTCGACGATGTCGCAGAAGGATCAACTGCGAATGGTGTCGAGCGGGAGAAGGCGTTGTGCGTCTCGCGAATATGATCGTCGGCAGCGATAGTGTGGCCAAGCCTGCTATCAGCTTCGCTCAGCATTGTAAAGATAGAGATAGTTACATCATGGAGTCCATACCTGCTCCGAACTCCCTCAATGTGTCCAGCCGAGTCTGCCATTTAGCCCAGTCCATCATGCGTATACTTGAAGAGACTTGCGCCGTGATCGACAGCCTCTTCCGGGTATTGCGACTCGACCTTGGGGATGTTCATCACCTCCCTCAATCAGCTCTTCCTTCTCTCCTCGTAAAGAAGGTATCTCACAGCATTAAGAGCAGCAATGGTCCCACAGGAGTTATTGATCACCTGTCATGAGCGTCCTTCCTCCAGGCTTGCAGACACCACAAGAGGGGAGGGAACTCACCTGGTTCGCAAACCACACCCCGCTCTCTAGACTGTCCACCTCGACCCCAGCCCCCTCGCCACGCTCATTAGGCCCGATATACTTGAAGAGGAAGATGAGCGCATGAATAGGTTTTTGGTCCTCGACAGTGGTCTCGTCCAACGAGTAGAGGTCATCCTGGTCTCAGCACACATCCTTATCCGCTGCCGTTCGGCAGCGAGCCGATCACGACCGAAGGCTGCAGCACCGAAGATGGGAACGATGGGTGAGCAAGGGGGACACACCACTTGCAAGCCTTTCACGCCGAGATCTTTGAGAAGCTGTGTGAACACTTGCGGGTCGGATTCAGTTAGACACCAGCCTGCCGAGTCCATCTTTCAGAGTCGAGTCGGCGAGTCGGCGGCGAGAGAAGGCGACTAGGGGAACACGAAAGAGGAGAGAAGCAGAGGTACAGTGACCGAAATGACGAACGACGAGCGCGTCAAAAGTCGGTCGTCCAAAGTGGAGGTATCACCGAGGCCACCGTGGTGTGGTGGCAAGGGTTACATGCGCTTCTATAACGATGTCAAAACCAAAAAGACAACAAGGGGTAGGATGGTGATACAAAAGCTGCGCCTAGCTCTCGATGAACCACGATCGCAGCTCGCTCAGCTGGTCGTGTAGTGCCTTCCACTCTTTGACCAAGTCGCGCACCTCGGTATCTCCCATGGCCACATCCTCGCCCTCTTCCAGCTCCTCAATCCCCCTGTGCACACCGACAAGCCGTCGAGTGAGCTCCGAGTACCGCGCATAAAGAGTTTCGTAGCGGTCCCGCTTGCGTTCCTCCTCGGTGCGAGTCTTTGAACGTTTCTTGATGTCCGGCAAGATCCGGTGACCGTTGAGTCCCGGCTCGGGTGGAGTCTGCGGTTTGTCGGGCGACGTAGAGGACGATGTGACTTTGGGTCCAGGTGGCCGTCCGCGCCCTCGCTCCTCTTCTTCACTACCAGATGACGAGCTGTATTCTGGAGCAGGCCGTTTCTTCGGCTTGACTTTCCGTTTGGGCTCGCCGTCGACGGACATTGGAGATTGTTTACGTTTCGGTGAGGGAATCGACTCTGCAGGAAGGGGCGTGCCATGTTTGCCAGCTTTCGACTCCGCGGCGGTGACCCGCTGAGGTGAAGGCAGGGGTACCTGACCACCTCCAATTGCCGCTCCTGCATCTTTGATATTCGGCAAAGAGCTGGCGCGTTTCTGCTCCGCCAAGTGCTTAGCCTTGGCCTTGCCTATCAACGTCTTTGGCGTCTTGCTCGAGCCCTTCTTGGACTTTTCCGGGCTGGTGCTGGTGGACATCGGTGTCGAAGGTCTGGAAGGCGGGTGCACATGGTTGTTGGCATTCGCTGATGTCCGAGAAGAGGTCGACGACGAAGCAGACGGTGATCCAGAACGGCCTCCATTGCTCTTTCCACTTGCGCTTCCGCCTCCTGCACTGGCGTTCGAGCTCGTAGAACCATTGCCGTTGGTCTGGGGAACAACGGCAGCTGAGCTGCCGTTCATGTCGACATCGCCATTGGTCTCGGATGCCGAGGAGAGGCTGCTCTGAGCCTCTTGCTCCAAGCGGTCCAGCTCGGCTCGCTCCGGGGTACCGCCTGCCATGCCCAACTCGTCATACGCCTGCCGGGCAAGACCAATGATCTGCAATTGTTCGCGGTGCGTGTACTTCCAAGCTCCAATCTTGATCTTGGCGTACTGTTGCGGCTGCAAACTGAATTTGGGAGGAGTGCCAGCAGAGCGCCCAACCTGGACATCAGCCTCGTATGCTCGTTCGGTTACGAGCGCGAGACATCACTCACAACATTGACCACGCGCATGACATCCACCTCATTCCCCGCTACTTTCTCGATGAGGTCCGGCGCAGTGATTGGTCCAAGGGCGAGAAGCTGCATCACTCTCGTCTTGAGTGGTATTACCGGACCGGAGCCCGCTCCGACCGTGGCAGCGGGACTGCTCTGTACCCGACCCATAGGCGCCGTGACTGGTAAGCTCGGCGGCGGGTTGTGAGGTTTGGGCGCCTTCTGCCCCGCGACAGCCGCGGCCCTGGCGGACCTAGCATCGTCGAGTGCCGCGATGCTTTGTTTGAGCTTCTCGCCCGCTTTGCTGGCGGAGCGCGATGAGAGCGGTACGGAGAGCCGCGTTGATGCTATGGCCAAACGGCGTAAGCCGGACGGGTCAGAGGAGAGAAGGTGTATCTCGGAAGGCTCAACGGTGTGGGCTTCGAGCGGTATACTGTCGCCCGGTACATCGATTTTCTTCCGGTCAACAACCCCGTTAAGAAGGCAGGTAAGGAAGAGGGACATACGAGTACACCGGCGTCCATCCAGACTTTCGCCTCGCCATCCTGGGCATCTTGAAGCGCATCAAGCGTATCTTGCGGTAGTCGTATCACATAGGCGCGCTTACTCGGACCCGCAATGGGCTCAATGGGGATAGTGGCCGCTGGCAGCGGCATGTCTGCGACCCGCTGAACGGGTGTTGTCGACGATTACAGGGCAGACTGAGGAGAATGGCGATCTGGCTGGTTGGCCGACGAGGAAGGTGTGGCAGAAGCAATCGGAGTGAGGAAGGGTCGGGGTGAGGTGTGAAGGGGGTGGGTGCGATGTGGGAAAAAGGGGCGGTCCTTTGTTTTCGTCACGTTCGACGGCAAGGCGACCGCTCGCGACGTCCACGGACTATGACATAGGGTCGGTAAGAGTGCTGCTGGCGCGAAGTCCGGTCTCGCTTGGCACCTCGTGTGCAGTGTGCTGAAGCGATGCTGCGAGGGAGGCGAAGCGGTGATTCCGTGTGGCCTGGCGGCTGACTGTTCGAACACTGCTAGGTGGGACTGGGTGATTGGCAGCGAGGGTGCTTGAAGAGGGATCGTGACGTGTCTGAGACAGAGGGGCAGGTGAAGATGGGATGATGGGCGATGAGATGGGTGTAATATTGCTCTTTCGGTCTTGTTTCCCCCTACACCATCCATCCTCCTTTGGTCCATGGTCCAGCCTATCTCCTCTCCAGGCCTAGGCACTAAGAACGGGGTGGAGGTGAGTGAGCACGTGATCAATGATACTGACTATACTTAGAGGGAGCTGGATGTGAGGGAGATGAGCACGATCATTATGCATGACGCTACGACGTGCGAGACTATAGGTGCTGAAGCTCGCGACTTTACTTGTCTACTAGTGTCTAAGCATCGGCGCCCTTGATCAGCTTCTTGAGCTTGGCATTGGGAATCGCCTGCAAGTCGGAGCATCCGCCGATGAACTCTTGGCGAATGTAGACGTGCGGGACGGTCCCCTGGCCGTTGAGGCTCTTGAGGTATTGCTGGATCGCGGCTGGAGTCAGCACCTGCCCTCCTCAGTAGAGAGGGGAGGAGATCAAGGGGGAGAGGTAGCAAGCGAAGGGCTATCTCGTATCGACAAGAAAAGGCAACTCACATCCTTCGTCCATGAGATCGATGCTGCCCGTCAGTATACCATCCACTTGCTCGGATCGCAAGAACGTACTCAAGGTACTTCAACTCATCGGTCTCCTGCTCCAAGATCTTCTTGGCGCGGTGGCAATACTACATTGGTCAGCGCAACTCCAGACACATACTCAATCGTGCAGAGTGCCGAGTTGGAGTCATATGTAAAGCAAAGACTCACGGGGCAGTACGACTTGCCAAAAATGACAAAGTTGTTGTCCTTGATAGTACTATCGACAATCTCCTTGGCTGAAGAAACCATGGCGGGCGATTGAGAAGACGAGAGTGCCGAACCCAGCTTGGCGAATGTAGGTGTGTGTAGTGTTGGCCTTGGTCTGATATGCGCGGAGAGGACGGTAAGTCTTCTCAGTGCTGCAGTTGATGACATGCGATGTCTGGTGGCGATGACAAGAAGTCAAGAGGGCTGGATGGGGGGTGACTAAGAAGCTTTCTCTGGCTCTGGCTCTGGATGGCGTAACCGTATCCCTCGCCCGGCATTTGCGGGGGCAGTCACCCTGGCGGCCTGATTACCTCCGTCATTCCTCTAAAATAGGCTCGCCACCTTGATGTCCGGCATCCGGTCATCAGGCACGGCGGTCCAGAGGTGATGAGATGGAGACGGTGTTTCATTAGCCAGTGCTTTGATGAAACTGTCTGTCAGTACACAGGTCAGCCTCGACCATGCTCAGATTCACACAAGATGGAAGGGGAAGAGAAGAAGAGAGATCTTCCGGCGAGGATCAGACGGGCACTTCAGCACAGCATGGCAGAGGGACGCGTCTCGTCTCGTCCTCCATCTTCCCTTACCCATGTCACGGTTCCATGAATCGCCTTTTGTTCGCTGACCGAGGGTGCTGAGCACTGACACCCCTACTCCTACATTTATCCAAGCATCTAGCATCCCAGGTCGACGTCAAACTCATTCTCACCACTGGCCTTTCGCGCATCGGCTCAAAGGCCACTGCAACTGAGCCCGACTCGGTAGAGCCTTTCGTAGCTCGCCAAAGTACCTTTGGCCACCCGTCCCAGCGTGAGCAACTTAGCTTCACCGATGCAGACACGCAAGTGCTGAGAGCGATAGAAGGACCTCCTTGGATGGCACGCGACGTGCAGAGCACAAGCGAATGCGGCTTGACAGCAACAACGGCATCACTGTCGCTACTACTTCTCGACACCATCGTCACCTTGCACATAGACCGTCCCTCTCATTAAGCGCTGGTCGCTCCTCATCCTCTCACCTCACACTCACCCTGCAATCCACGCCGGATCGACAGGTCGATCTCGGCACCCATTTGTGTCTCAGACAGGATTTGAGACATCCGCCGACCGACTCCGCTCAGTCGTCCAAACAACACGGCGTTCCCCAGCTGTGCTGGTGATTTCCGTGTCGACCTCATCGCATACACCTCTGCATAGCATCATACCGCCAGCGCGCACCACTGTTTGTCCGGCTTTCCGACGACGTGGAGCATTGACATCTGAGAGAAAGACGTCTCGGATTATCCATTTTGGGTAAAGGTAGTCTCGCATCACAACATCATGTCCCGTCGTTCGCCGTCCTCACATCGGCTCTCACGCAGCAGCATGGTGTCCCCGCCGCCCCAGAGGCCTCAGAGACCCGATGCCATGCCAAGCCGTCCATCTCTGAGTCGACAAGCGTCTATCCGACGCCCATCCGTCCCCGACATGCCAGCGATGCCTGTGGATCAGCCGTACCTCCCGCAGCCCACGTCGAGGAACTCCTTCTCCCGCCCACCTTCCTCCTCCTCCATTCACCGTCCTACCGTCGTTGACACCTCGACTCTACCACGCTCCGACTCGCTCAGACATTTACCCCGCCCGGAACGTCCCGCGCTACGTCGCTCACCCAGCTCTTCAACCGCCTCGGTATCAGCAGCAGAAACGATTGGCTCGTCGTTCTTAGACTTGCCCGATGCGGTCCTTTCCACCCACACGATCCATCGTCCCGCCGGTGAGAGAAGCCGCTCGACCTCCCGAAGCAGCTCAGTGCGCTCGAGCGAGCCTGAGAGCATCGTGAACTACTATACCATGTCCCGCTCGCCCTCCGTGTCGTCATCGTCTAGCGGGCAGTCGCAGACAATCGTCACTCCCTTGCCTGAAAAGGAGAAGAAGGTACACCGAAGGAGCAAGCTCCTTCCCGCCATTCCTCTCACTGTCGACACCTCGGCGTCGCCCGTGCCGTCCCGCAAATCGCAGGTGGAGCGGCTCGACATTCCCTCCAGTCCCGACGAGGTCCGCTTGGTCATCGATGGTCGGCGGGAGAGACAGTCTGTAGGAGGAATGGTGGACCTGCTACGCAGAGGCGACGCCAGTCTGCAAGGGGATTGGGTGGATGATCTGAAACGGCGGGAACGAGCTGCTAAAGCCGCCGGTATGGCTGCGGGCGGACGGGATGGCTTATCTCGCCAAAAGTCTGTGGGGACGTTGAAGAAGCCGCGACCTATAACACCTCCACGGGTGGCAAAGAGGAGTTCGACTACCCTGCGAGACTCCTCGCAAGCGTTTGGTACTCCTCCCCCACCGCCCCCTGGTGCTCTGTCTCTCAATACTCCGTCGCCAACCCTGCTTCCCCCACCTCGGCCGCCAAGACCCGACTTCTCACTCTCCCCCGAGCAGCAACGTCAGGTGTATCTACCGGACATCTCGCCAAGGACAGTCCGGCGCGCATCCCAGCAGTCCTTTCGGTCATCCCCTCAACAGCTCCCACGACCACCCCCACCTCAGCCAGACTTCTCGTCTCCGCCTACCACTACCTGGGCCAATCGTCCGTCCTTGCCAGACAACCTCGACTTCTCTTCCCCGCAGATCCTCCTTCCCCCTAAGATCAACTACCGATCTGTCTCGCCTTCCGACTCGTTCAACTCGGACGCTCCTACCCCTCGTGCCAGCCAGAACTACCGTCCTGAACCACTCCCGCCCACTTCGAGCACGACACTGTACAACGCCGTCTGTGACGCGTCCACAAGCAGGAAGAGGGACTCGACTCAGCGTCGACTCTCTGCGCTCAAAGGTCTGGTGGCCAATCTCGATTTCTCGCAACACTGGTCGTTGTCTGACCCCGTCGATACGCCTTCAGAGACAGGAAGCGAAGGCGAGATGTTCTGGGCGTGTTCGGGATCTCTCGACTTTTCTCACATGGTTGCGGCCAACCAAGACCATGGCTGGCCCTCGACATCGGCCTCGCACCAGTCGAATCATCGTACTCGACAAGCTCAGACTCCACCGAGGCATCCTACCTCGTCTGACCTCAAAGATCCTCGCAAGTCCGGTACGCCGCCTCGTAAACCGAAACTCACGCGATCGAATTCTGATCTGAATGTCCCTGAACCGCCAAAGCCAGTCAAAAGCAGGCAGGAGCAGTTTGGCGTTGCATCTGGGGGATACTCGAAGTCACTCCAGGCCCAAGCGTCCGAGTCAGCCGATGAAGTGCCAACTTCGTCATGGCGCGAGGGCGTGTCCGCTGCGACCTACCGTCGCATTGAGGCACAAGGCCCGATCGAGCTCAAGAGGCAAGAGGTGTTGTGGGAGATGTGCGAGACCGAGACGGCCTTCCTCAAGTCGATGCGTACGGTCTTGCGTCTGTTCGCTACCCCTCTCAAGACGCCCCAAGGACGGTGGATCGATGGCATTGCGCCGAAAATCACGGAGCTCTTCGACTCTCTCGAAGGTGTGGTGCACGCGCACGGGATCCTCAATACGGCCGAACGCGACTTAAGCCGCAAGACCGAGGTGCTTAGTGCCGCGTCTTTCGTGCGAGTCTTTCGCGAATGGGTGGACCGGCTTGAGGTGCACGAAGAGTATTTGTTGAAATTTGAGAAAGTGGTCGCACTTGTCGAGGAGAACGTGCGTGATCCCGACAGTGTCTTTGGCGAGTTTGTCAGGATGCAAATGAAAGAGGAGGTGCTGGGGAACATGTCTCTCGGCAGTATGCTGCTGAAGCCGGTTCAGCGGCTCACCAAGTACCCTCTGTTCCTCAAGGTGAGTCTGGCAGTGTTCGACTGCGATGCTGCTCTCTGACAGATAGCGGCTGCTTGATGTCACGCCCCACCCTCATCCGGCACATGACGACCTACTGTCTCTCTTGACACATACCGAAGGTATCATACGCACACTCCAAGCTACCAAGGCTCGGGAAGACGACTACGATGCTCTATACGCCCTGTCTTTGCGGCTCCAAGGCCTGCCAGACGATTTCCAGCTCGCCCTTCGCGGACGGAAACTGCTTGGTCAAGGCCAAGTCCTCCGCGTACCACCAGCAGCACTGCAGTCCAGCCCCGTCGGCCGCTCCGCATCCATCTCGTCACGTGGATCCATGTCATCCGCCTCTTCGGCCCCTTCGTCGCCGTGGGACTTGCAGAGCATGTCGTCCGCCCGCACGTCGGCCTTTAGCGTCTCTACGACGTCTTCCTCCACGCCCAGTCGGAGCGGTTCGGTTCATTCGTATGCCCACACCAGCCCGCTCAGCGGGCCATTGGGCCGTAGTCCCAGCTCTGCCTCTGGCTTTGAGCGCCCCACCACGCCGAGCGGCAAGAGGCGTAAAGAGGAGGGTCTGACGATGCTGGTGTTCGACGATATGGTCCTCATTGCCCAACCTATCGATCGCGGGTTGTTCAAGAAACGTCAAGAGGGGTTGAGGGTATTGCCCGAGTCGGAAGGCGGCGTGGGACGAGTCGTCGAGGTGCGCGACTGGTCCGGCTGGAACGGTGAGCCATGAGTGTGATTCAGTCACAGGACGAGCTGATAGAAGGCCACGGCGCCTTGTTCTCAGTGACGATATCGAATCGCTCCGGAACATTCACCACTGCATTCACCGTCCCGGCTCTCAAAGCTACATCGGGCTCACCCAAGCCTGGGTCCCAGACGCAGGCAAGGGCAACTCTGAGTACGTTGCGGGAATTCTTGGATGTCCTTGCGCAAGCTACGATGAGCGATGGGGGAAATGGGAGGTCAGAGGTAGGTATGAGGAGTGAAGAGAGTGGGAGTAGTGCCGGTGAGGGCGGGCAGGAGATGTTGCGCGCCGGGATGGGTGAGGAGGAGGTCTTGGATGAGGTGGTGTGGGAACGGGTGAGGTAGAGTGAGCGCGCGAGCAAGCGAGCGCAGCGAGTAGGGTCTCTCTCCACGGTAGTGAGTCGTTGAGCATGGCATGGATCGAGTTTCCCCGTCCTTTTTCTTTGTAACGTTTCGAGCTGTCCACTGGCCCTTGTCATGTATGTGTGACGTGCCAGAAGACCGGATGACGCACTCAGTCGATGGGACAGTACACGTCAAGACTGTCAAAGCATCAAAGGATCATCTCTCCTTGCTTCCCCGTGCCACAATCTCGTGTCTCGTATTTCGATAATTGGGTGCGTCACCACTGCACCCTCCTATGTCATGTACAGAAGGCGAGTGGCCATTCGAACGGTACTAGCACACTACATAAGTCGACCAGTCATGTCCCCGCGCTTTTCTCTCCCTCTCCCACCAAACCACTATCCACACGTCACACAAGTCTCCACTTCATCGCCTGTCACTCACTCACTTACTCACTCGCCTGCACTACATCTCCAAGCACAATGTCTTCCTACATTAGCGACATCACTCCCCTCCTGATCGCTCTCATGAGCACCACTGAAGTCATCGGTCTTACAAGCCCAATCACCACCGACTGTGCGATCAAGACGGTCCGTGAGACAGCGCAAGAGAGAGCTCCCTCCCACAGAGAAGAGTCCGCGTACTGCGTTCAACCCACCCAGTTGGTCAACCTGCCTGGTCTGGGACGGTTCCGCCCCCCACCATTCAAAAAGGTCGACTCGACCACGGTTATCCTCTCTCCAGCTTGAAGACATCGTTATCGGATAAGTACGGTCTCGTCAGAGACCATCCGAGGTTCCATCAGCTCGCACGGAATTTTGTATGCTCATGCATGGTATGGTGCACAGATGTCTATTTCGCCTTTGTGCTCAGCCAATCTTCCAGCTCCAAGCTAGTCCTCAATGGCGTATGTTTGCTTGGCCTCAAAGTGCAATGTCCAGGTACTCAACATCTTCCTAGCGTTGACTTCCTCGCCCGACATCCTGCTTGTCAGCATCGAGATCAGGTGGTAGAGTCGAGAGAACTGACGAGATGCCATATGTCAATGGTGCCAGCCACAGGAACATGACAATCACCGCAGCAACCAGTGCGAGCGTCACACCCCAAGCCACCGTGTTCATTCTTGCCTTGACTGC
Organism: Tremella yokohamensis; assembly: GCA_024343385.1. NCBI lineage: Eukaryota > Fungi > Basidiomycota > Tremellomycetes > Tremellales > Tremellaceae > Tremella > Tremella yokohamensis. The sequence continues at coordinate 579,679 of BRDC01000025.1, read as the reverse complement.
AGGTCTCAAGCGCGTCTTGAGCCCGGCGACAGACACAGGATAGTCGACATCCTCAATGAGCACAAAGTTGAGCACCGCCCCAGCAACAAGGCACGCGGCCAAATGTGCGGGTAGGTAGTGATGAAGGAACCTCTGACGGGACATCAGGAAGAAGGGGAAGTAGTGGAACGCCCAGGTAACGAGGAAGAAGCCGGTGTTGCGATAGAGGCGATTCCGGATGCCTTAGACATCAGCCAACAATCCGCCTTCGTAGTTTATCGCTACTGACCATCCTCAATCGGGTCCAATCCTCTGCGCCGGGCAAGCAGATCGGCGAGCACGATGCCGACGTACACGCTGACAGCAATAGCAGTGATCCACCAGTCCAAGATGTTCCCAATCATGTAGATCTGCTGCTGGGTTTCGCTCTCCGTCCAGAAGCTCACTCCGCTCAGACAGAACGGCCATTCGATCGGGTTGCTCGCGTAGGGGTGGTCGGACGTAAGACCGGCGTTGTGCTGCAGCATCAAGATCTGCAGCTCGACAAACTTCTTTATAAAGTTCCTCTTCTTGACCTGTTTCGGCTCGACGTGGACTGTGCGATTTTTAAAGTCGTGTCCTTGGCCATCTTCGATGATGTCCTCGACAAACCAGCTCGTCGTTTTGTCACCCGAGTTCTTGTTTCCATTGACCTCTTGTTGCCCGAATGCCCAGTCTGGAAGAGCTGTCGGATGGGTCCAAAGCAAGACCTTTGTCGGGACATGGATGAGCTTGAAGTGCCCGGACAAGGATTTCCACGCTTCGCCAGGGTGGGCGTCGAGCAGGGAGACTTGGAAAAGAGTGTCGTTATGCCTCTCTTCGTCTTCCGGGACGACCGTCGTGAACTCCTGATTGGTAGGCATGAGCGGCGAGGCCACATCGTGCGTCAGTAGCAAGGTGTCGGATCCGACATGTCGCAGCTGAATAACATCGTTGTGCCGCACAACGCGACCTCGTCCAGAGTCTGGGATCTCTTTTGTCGGCAGGATCTGCCAATGGTTGTTCGTGTCGTTATGAGGGTAGCATGTGACTTGCTGGCCTGTGGATCAGCTTCTGCGACAGTTGCGATCGAGCGACCGAGCAAGCTGACCCTGGGAGGATATCCGACCATCGTCATATCTCAAAGGATAGTGCTCGAGGTGAGAGTGGAGGAACTGCTTCGTGTCCTTGTGTTTGATCGTCACGACATCGTAGTAGCGGATCTCCTGGGCGTTGAGGAGCAGCTCATTCCCCAGTAATGTCTCTTGGAAGGCAGGCGACATGAACGAATCGCCGGGGCCAGAGTAGATGAGGATCTTGAAGTGAATCCAGAAGAACGAGAGGTAGATGATGAAGGGGAATATGATGAGCCCCACGGCGCGATAGGCAAAATGGCGGTAAAAGTATTTCTGCGTGTCAGCTACGCAAATCACCTTTTGAACTGCGAGGCACGCACGATATCCGGGTTCTTCTTGACATCTAAGATCTCCCACAGGTCCCACACGACAGCCAAACCGACCGTGGCAAATGTGAGCAACCCAACCATCTTGCACCCGAGCGAGCACGCCAACATCAAGCCCGTGAACAAGAGCCAGCCCCACCATTGGCGCGAGAACTCGCGGTATCGCTGCTGGTGGAATTTGATATAGCCAAACACCGAGAGCGCGATGAACAGCACGAGAGCGGCGTCAAGAAGGATCAGCCGTGTTTGCGTGACATGGCCGTTATCGAAGAGAATGAGGATAGCCGAGAAGAGGGCGATACCGATGGGATAGCCCGACTCGCGCATCGTCGCATAGACAACGGGGACAGTCACGGCGCCCATGACCGCGCAAAACGACCGCATGCCGACGTATGGCACCTGCTATCAGCCCGCCGCTCAGCCGTGAGCATGCGCAGTCACGCCTACCTTTGACAACGTGTAGCTGTCCCCAATGTTGTCGAATCCGAAATCGCCTCGGAAGCCTACGAGGTACGCCCCGAGCGCATTAAGCATCTTTGCCAGCGGCGGGTGGACGTCAAAGTAGTACTCTCGTCGTAGGTATTGTCCGGCGAACGCCCCAAAATGTACTTCATCGAAGACCACCTGGTCCGGGTGGCCGATACGGTAGAAGCGGACAATAAACGCGAGGACGGTGAGTGCCGTGGCTACTGCCCATGAAGTCAGGCGCTCTTGCCGCTCGGCAGTCGTATCTGGTCGCTGTTTCGGTGGAAGTCGTGGGCGCTGGCTCCATCAGCTCATGCCCCACTGCCCCTACAAGCTCAAGATCAATGCCCACCTTGTCGTCCTCGGAGACGCTGCGTGACATGGAATGCGGTAGCGGGGATTCGGTCCCGCCCGTCCTACGTTTCCTAGCGAGGGACATGATGTCGAGCCTGTTTCTCTGGCCGAACCGTCTCTGTCGCTCGCTCGAGACTCCAAGAGCCGGTGCTGGAGGATGCTCCTTGCTTTGTCCAGAATTGGTCGCGGTGGACCTGTGCATGTCGTCGTCGACGCGACCGAAGTCAAAGCGGGATTATTTGTTCCTTCCACCTATGAGCCACGTGGTACAAGCTCGGAGATTGTCTCGGCGCCAATGACGACTGCTCTTCGGCCAGCGAGCTCTTCTCTGTTCAACTCTTGGCATTACTCCTCTACACAGCAGCAGTGGCAACAATGCCCACCTCGATCAAGCCCCCAACGGCAGGCGCTGTGGTGCAGAGTACCGAGCAGGAGGCCAAATCCCTTGAGAATCAAGCCGAGAACAAGCTGCAAGAGCTGGCTAGCGAAAATGCCGATACGACAGATAGCAACGTCAGATACGGTCAGCTCTTCCCTACAGGCGCAGCAGCCAGATCTGACGAGCAGCTGCGTATCTCAGACGAGCACGAGATATCGTGCGGGCCGGTAGCCGCTATACCGCATACAGTGCGCCTCCAGCTTAAGACAACGATGTCGATCAGCTGACCATCAGCATCCGACGTAGGCGAGGCATTCCGACCCGTCGTGCCGCCCTGGATCGTCACCGCTGCCTACGGGGTCTCGTGGGCTTACCTCATCGGAGACGTGTCATGGACGACGTACAAGTCGTCTCAGCTCGGCCCGTCGCCGCTCGAAGCGGCCAACATGTCCGAGCCTACTCGACTGATCATGGTCGCTGTGAAACGCTCGGTCTTTCAGAGTATCGCCTCGATGGCCTTGCCGGCATTCACGATCCATACGGCTGTCAAACAGGCCGGAAAGCAGTTTGCAAAGAGCAGCAATGTCACACTGAAACGCTGGGGACCGACCATGGTGGGGATAGGCATTGTCCCGGCGTTGCCGTATCTCTTTGATCACCCGGTGAGTTGCCCCCAGTCTGCCGACTGCCTGTGCACAAGCTGAATGTCAGGTCGAGACGGCTGTCGACATGGCTTTCGAGAAGGTCGAGGAGCAGTACTTCAGGAACCAACATCCTGGAGCGCCCGTCCCGAAGAGCGAACTCTAGGCGCCACCACCACCTCCGGATGATCCAAAGTCGCGCCTACGCCGCTCTGCCAACGGAGACGAGCACTGGCGTATACACGATCAGTCGTTTATCATCGGACAGCGCAGTTGCTGGGTTCGAGAGGTTGAAGAGGAGATCAGTAGATCCGCAAGACATCCTGTAGAAGTACACTATGCAATCTCTATCGAGATCCTGATCCCATCTTCACCGCCGCCTCGAGTCGTATAATCCTCCAGTCTTTATCTCCCTCTTTGACACTGACGAACATGCCCTCGTCGGGCCCCCTCTCTCCCAGAGCCTCCCAGCCGTTACTCAGCAGTCTCGCATCACGTCCGATGGCGGCGGGTACAGGTGTTCCCCGGTACTGTCCAGTCGTAGTGAGATTGATCTTGTGCGTATGGATGATACCGCTACTCGTAGCGGTTAGCCGTAGCACAGTGCCGGAAGGCGAAGCTGAATCGGGCTCATACGTCTCTCGAGCGCATATCGACAGCGGGGCTTCGTGCCATGGAACAACGACTATTGGCTTGGCGTGATCGAAGGGTATGCGGATAGGTGCAGCATACACGAACGACTCCGTGCCGCGAGTCAAGACTGCCACTTCGCCCGAGGGGAGTGTAAGGCGCTGAACAGGAGCCCACACCTTGCCTTGCTGCCCGATATCCAGGTCGGTCACGGTGCTATCGGCTATCCGGATGAGACAAGCCTTGTGGCCAAATGACACGAAGAGGCCCAGACCAATCTCATCCCTTTCCCAGTCCCCTTCGTCGTTCACCACAGGCGTAGCGAGGCTGATGAAGCCCATATGCACCGCCGGCGACGGTAGGTAGAAGCTCTTCTTGCCCTTGAGGGCGTAGGCGCTGGTTGATGTCGGACCGCCAGCATAGAGGACGATGGCCTCCTTCGAGCCTACCGCCGCTAGAATCTCGGTGCCGATCGTGCTGCTGACACCCAATACGTCTTTCGCCGGTAGCGTCACAAAGTCCCTCGCCCATGCCTCTGCTAGACCTGCCTCGGTGCCAGTGTCGCGCGGACGGCCTTTGCCTTTTGAGCGCGGGTTCAGATCGATACCGCCATGAGCGGCGTCCTGTGTGGCCGACCATCGCGCGAGCGAGACAAGCGACTCGAGCTTCCATACGCGCGCCTCTGCGCCTTTCTTCTTACCGTCTCCTCCTACGTGAAGCAAAACAGCTCCGCGGGGCGTTTTCCCGGCCTCGCCCGAAGCGGACAGCACGCGGATGGCCCACACAGCCAGGCCAGACCACACGTGTCGCACATTGTGGGACACGACGACGAGCCCGTCCGGCGTGCCGAGCAGCACGAGCTTGCCGTCGAGCAGCGGGAGGCAGCAGGTGATGGATCCTTGAGCATGAGGTGTGCTGCGGTCCGAGGGGCCAGCGTTGGAAGGGTCGAGTGGGTAGTCGACTCGACATAGGTCGGTAGGTGGTAACGGGACGTTAGGGACGACGGGAGGGGCGTAGGTCGGGGGTGGGTGTGAGACTTGGACTGGAGAAAGGGGTGGCGGTGTCGGTGCAGCGGCACGCCGGGCTTCTGTGCGAGCTTGTCGATCTTCGCCTTCGGGGTATCGTTCCAATGCCCGCTTCTCAACTATTCATCAGCGATACAATATAACAGTATGGGTGCCCAGCTCACCCCAGCCTCGCCACCTGTTGAACCTCGAAGTAGATCCATGTCCAGCATCTCCTTCTTGGCTCTCAGCTACCTGACTCTCCCCTTCGTCGTCCGGGGCAACATCGATAGACTGCTCGTAACTCGGCAGACCCTCTTGACCTTCGACGCCGAGTATGCGGTCTTCGTCTATCATGTGGAGGTATTCGAGTAGTGTGAGTGACGAGGCTTTGTATGTTGATACGAGCTGTCACTGTTAACCGTGTCTACATGGCCTGATGATGCTCTGTTATGGTGCCATGGATGCTGTGCAGTGCATGTCTTTCACTCGGCGACGGCGTAGGGTGGACACTCCGGCTAAAAATGCTTCCGAGAGGTCCGAGCGCCGACACCACGTGGTTGCAGGGGAAGTGGCAGCTCTCACATTGTCACATATGCGCAGCGCTGAAGTAAATAGGGATACTGACTTTCAACATCGGAGAGGCGTACGAATAGGCAATCAATGCAGTCGCGCGCCAGAAGAGTTCCTCGAGGGCGTACCGCCCCGCCCTGCGAGTCAGGCAAGACCAGACGAAACCACTGACAGCAGCCCCTGATCAGCGTTGAGCGCCCGTCTTTTTCTGAGTCGTTGTCAGGGCGACGCTTTTGTCGTCACTCTAGGTAAGGTGTCAAATATGTGAAGCTGCCCAGATGAAGTGCAATTCTACCGCTTGTTGGACGGTAGCCTGCTTACGGTGTGCTCACTCGTTCAAGGCTCTAGGAGGTGAAAGAATAGCCTAAAGAGCAAAGCGCACGGCATTGACGGGTGTGAGTGTGAGTTGCAGACGGGTGTGAGTGTGAGTTGCATGTTGACCAGGCTCTTCGGCTCTGGTGGCTGACGAGCAGAGTCGGCGCTCAACTTCCAATGCCCCTCAAGTACCTTCGAGATGTTGTTTCGGAAGGGCTCGAGTGTTACTACGAATCTCAAGCGCTCGCTTCGAGGAGCCACAAAGTCATCTACGACATCTTGCCAGATGATCCTCCGATCTCGCCACCTTATCCCATCGTTTTGCTTATAGCGCGACCTGTCAAGCCCAAGGCCCCTCGGATTACTGCTGCGCATCGACAAAGACGTGCCCCAGGGCAGGAGCACCAAAGCCTCGTGGCCGTCGCGCTCCAGAATGTCAAGGCGGACTTTGCAATCCGCTACGATGTGGTCAGAAGGCGGACGGGAGGATGGAGCGATCTCTCTCCGGCCGACGAGGACAGAATGAGGTCCATACTTGCGCGAACAAGGGCTCTCAAAGTCGTGTATCATCCGATGGCGGAACGACGCGCAGTGTCATACCGCGGGTCGTCGGTATCGGTCATCGAGCACCAGCATGTGTGCTCTCACCGAGACCGTGCCAACGCGATTATACGTCGCATGAAGGCTCTCCAGACTCTTGTCCTTCAAGGCGCTATCACCGGCAACGAATGGTGGATCTGCCATCATCCCAGTGGCTGTCCGCCTCTGGAGCACTTGAGACCTCGACACCTCGTCCTTTTCGGCTGTCCTACACCAAGTATCTCGGCGGTACACGGGCTCCCGGAACAGACTCTCACCTGCATAGAGGAGATCACCTTTGTAGTGCACCCGAACGAGAAGCCAACAGATCGACTCGACTTTGAGCCCTCTTGGCTTGGCTCTCTCGCACGCGCTGGTCATCCATTGGTCAGACTCAACATTGTCTTTCGCCCCTATCGCCGTTCGAAGACATGGGAGCCGAAGCGTGTTTCCAAGCGGACAGCAGCGATGTTCGGCGAAACGACAGAGAACTAGCTGCTCCGGCGCCGACTTGCGCTCAATGCCGTGCTCATCAGCTTGACGACCGCCATACTGGAACTGAGTGCCCTGTGGCCGTTGCAGGGCACGATCCTGCCTGGATCGTGCCCTGCCCGACTGTTCGGCCTCGAGAAGCGAGCCGCCCCCGAACAGATTCAAGACGCTTTCGAAGACGCGGTGTGGCAATACCTTTGCGATCGCATTGCCCATCAGGCTCACCCTGCAGCTACCGCCGAGCAAGACCGAGCAGAGGAGATTCGGCAGTTCATTGGCCCCACTGTGCCTCACTTGCATCAAGATCAGCAACGCATCGCAGAGGATATCATGTCGCGAGTTCGATTTCAATCGGTCGAGAAGTACGCCAAGAGGGCCGTCGCTGCCGGAGTGTTCCTTCAGAGCGAGTTGGACCAGTGGCTGGCGTGGCCTCGCCCTTTCGAAAGGACTGGAAAGGCCCAGGCGAAGGCGAAGGCGCCGAGATAGCGGGTCGGTAAGTGAACATTCTGATACATAGTAATCCGTTTCATACTCTCGGAAATGTTGATGAATTGGTTTTGCCACTTTCACGACAGTGCCACTCTTCGATAGATCGTCGCGCCATGCGATGTGACGCGTCCGACATGGCTCAACTGTCTATGCTCTCACATTTCCATTCGCATGGCTGCACAACATGGCAGAGGCCGGTCCGTCACGCGTCAGGCAGCCCAGGAAGCTCGGCAGCAGCTCGGATGATATAGAGATTCTCGATACCGACGCGGTTCCCCTGGCTGCGAGGCGGCGTGGTCGAAAGCCGAATTCGTCAAAGCCATCAGCAAAGTCAAAAGCTGCAGCCTCTGATGATACGGAAGGCAGCTCTGATGAGGTTGTCTTCGTGGCGGCGAGTCTGGCAAAGAAGTATAGCTACGCCGCCAAACCTGCTGCGATCGCCAAATCAAGGCGATCAATCAAGGTTGGGTCGCCTCCGAGACAGAGGAGCGAGAGTGTCAAGCTGGACGAGGATGGCGAGTTGAGAGAGGAGAAGAAGATTCTCAAGCCGCTTGTGCTCAAGCCGCCATTAGAGATACCCAAAGCGAGCCCGCCGCCGCCGCATTGGCTCGGCAGGACTGCAGTTCTCGTTCCTCTTGTCGCTTGCCCGGTCTGCCTCAACGCCTTTCGGAAAGCGGACTCTGGTGCCGCTCGATGGGTGAACATGATGTACTAGGCCGACGTGCGAACGCTGACGTCCAGCGACACATCTCTACATGCATCACACCCCCTTACAAGCCGCCGAATCCACCACCAGATCTGGAGCGACTCATACATGATGCCCTGATTGCACTCAATCCCCGAGAGCCATCGACACTCCTCGAGCATCATGCCAACTCTGCCGAGCCTATGGATCTAGTCGATCTGTCAGAGTCATCCTCCTCGCCGAGGAAGGCACCGGCCCCTTCTCGAGGCTTGCATCGGACATCGAATGTCCGTCCTGCAGAAGAGAGGGGAAACCTCTGGGAAGACGAGGTGCATGATCGTCTTCGCGAGGTCATCGGCCAGACGAGCCCCACTCAGCCACTGTCGCAACAAACGCTCCAACGGTCGCCGCGATCGCCCGTCTCACCTGTCACTTTGCCAGGGACGCAGCCGTTGGGGGAATCATCTCTGGCGCGCCGTTATCCTCGATCCCCGAGTACACCCGAGGTCGAAGAGACGCTGGACATTCCTCGATCGCCATTGTCGGACAGTTTCGATCTGCCACCGTCCAGCCAGAGCAAGCTTCAAGAATCGTCTCATATTGATGAGGACTTTGGCGGCATTGAGGATATCGACGATATCGAAAACAGGTCGCCTATTCTTCAGCCCTTTCGAGCATGGGGAGTGGCGCGAGCCGAAGGGCTTCTCCCCCGCAAACGGTCATCGGCATCGATCTCGCCCGTCTTTGACAGGCGATATCCTCTCACCTTCCCACGATAACCCTGGCCCGATTCGAGCCGCCATGAAGGCTGACCACCCAATGGTCTCACCATTGGGGGCAACAACTACACCACGACTTTCTCGGCGGCGAAAGTCTCGTTCCGTAACAGTCACTCCAGGCGGGGCTAACAGCACTATCACACCCAGCAAGGTCCGCATAGGCGATATCGCTATCAATGACGATTCTGAGATCGTCGTTGTAGAGGACGATTGGGGAGATGAAGCGGTACTGCGCTGGGACGGCCCGGTAGATTTGACCCTTGAAGCTGAAGATGACGCGCCCTCAATGGACGAAGGCGGCAGCTCAGTTGCGTCGGTCGCAACGGCCGAGGCCGGTCTCGATACCGATTTCGACGAAGACGACGCATGGGGCAATGAGGCCATGCTCAACATGGACATGGACCCGGATTTCGAGCTCGATCCTACTCAAGCTGCTGCTCGGTTCAGCCCTGACACTGCCGACGATGTCTCATTGCCGTCTGCCACCGATACCGAGGAAGAAATACCGCTAGCAATCGCCAAAAGCCGCGCTGCAGCAAAGTCGAAAGCGAAGATGCCAGACTACGCATCATGGGATCTCGCCAAGCTGCAGAAGCTTTGTAAAGGCTATGGATACCGTCCAAGCGCAAATCATGCGGCTCTGGTGCAGATCGCACAAGACTGCTGGGCGTCCCTGAACCAGTCACCACCTTCCCCTTCCCAGCCCAAAAAGGCCAAGACAGCGTCTGCGAAGAAGGGCAAAACCAAAGTGGTGGAAGCGGTAGAAGCTGAAGTCGACCTGGATGAGCAATTCGAGCGGATGATCAAATCGGACGATGACCTATATGTCCGCATCTTACGATACGAGGTTGGTCGAACATCCATCTGCAGAATGTGAACGTTGACAGGTAGCCGATCGCATTTGAGGAGCTCATCAGCAAATGCCTAGCGGCTGGGATCAAGGGAGTCGGTTGGAAGCACCGGCTGAAGCGCTTTCTCGACTATCAGGTCTGTCTCTGCGTTTGATAGTGAATGTTGGGCTGATAACAAGGGAATCTCATTCTTCACCGAAGACCCGACTGGACAACGACGACGACACTGAAGTCATGTCACTTCGATTTGCGGATACTCAGGAATCTGCATACGACAACATGCATCTTCAGGGCTCATCTACGTCTCACGACATTTCCTACATCTCAGACAAAGCAAAGCTGACGGCTGTCAAGCGGAACTTCTGTCAAATGCTTGCGTTCGGATCAGAAGTTCTAGCAGATCAGCTTGTTTGTGCCGCACCAAGATGATCACTGACCTCTTTGCCAAAGAAGAATCGGCAGCCCATGGGCGAAGTGTACTTGTTGCTCATCTGGTGCAGGGTCTTGCTAAGCACGGCCGGGCCACAGAAAAAGACACCGCAATCAGTGTCGGGGTGTTTGTTGGCGATCGACTCGAAGACGCGGTCCCACTGCTTGTCAGCTCATAAGCCTGACTGGTCGTGCTGAAGGACATACGTTCGGTCGACCGAAGTGTGTTGGCGCGCGGAGCTTGGTGATAGTGTCACTTTCGGCCCCCACGTCCTGCACCAGGATGTTGTTCATCTTGTCCTCGCTGCTGGTCAGGATACCAATCTATGTCTCAACGACTGACGAACTCTATCTTGGCGGTGAGGTAGATGTGGATCTCGATTCGGTTCTCCACGTCCTCCGCCTCGACCGCCTGGAGCAGCGAGTGAAACCCTTTGCGTCAGCTCGAGTCCGGGGCATCAGATCTCAGGAGCTGTGCTCACATTCTGCCGAGCCGAAATCCCTGATGACCCAGACAAAGTAGACCTTGGACAGGCGGGTCTTTTTCTCCTTGCCAAAGTTGTTCATGCGGTACCAGATGCTCTTGAGGATCGAGGCGAACGGCGTGACACCAATCCCAGCTGCCCATCAGTTTTGTACCCAGGCCATAGGTTTTACTTACCGCCGACAAGCAGCACCGTCTCAAATTTGGCAAAGTCTTCCGATGCCGAACCGAACGGTCTGAGAATCAGCTCTGAGACCCCTCGTACAATCAAGCTGCTCACCCGTCCACCATGACTCGCGGCATGACCTTGCCGACGGGCGGAGCGACCACTTGACCGCCGTACTCGCCGCCGCCCTTGATCGGCTTGGCATCGGGATCCGCACCGAGCGCCTTGGCGAATGCCTATAGTCGACTCAGCCTCGCGCCCACGTACAGTACAGAGTTTAGAATACGCACAGTGGTCCAGTCGCCCACGATACGGATATGCACAGAAATGTAGTCCTCTTCCGGAGCAGAAGTCAGGGTGAACGGGTGGTATTGAAAGTAACTGACCGCGGGGCAGTTGAGGAAGATGTACTGCCCCGCTCGGCGATTCGTGCTTTCCTTCTTGATCTGTACTTCGAGGACTTTGGAAGGGTGCATGATGACTTTGGAGATGTACGTCGAGTGCCGGGCTGAACATCAGCTAAGTCCCTCGTGGATAACGAAGCTGACCTCGGACTTCTCGCCATACGCGCTCGAATATCCACAATGCCCCACCTGGGATCCAGTATTTCTGCCATTAGCCACGAGAGGTGAGGTGGGGGAGGGACGCACCCAGAAGACGCCGATGGTGCCTGCGCTGCAGAATGGCGGTCGGTCAGGCTGGATCATGCAGAACATGCCGTGCAGCTGCCATCCGAGGAAGAAGATGACAAAGAGCTGACTGGTCAGCTGGTCACGGGTAGGTATCGCGTAGCTGACGTGGTGAGAGTACCAGAACCTGGGCGTGAGTTGCCTCTCAGCTTCAGCATGAGCCGGCTCACCGCTCAAAGTGCGCACGGCGCCTCTTCTCCATGGCGAACCACACCATGATGCCCAGGGCGAGCCACATGATCCATCCAGACAGGCCTGGGCCAGTGATGAAGTTGTACTCCAGGAATCCGACGACTCCACTGAAGTGTCAGCAGATGCTCGCGCGGGGGAACGGGTGTACCTCTTCTCGGCTATGGCCAGAACAGCCTGATAGTCAGTGAAAGCAACGGGCAGGAAATGAGCCCAGACTTACAAAATTGCGCATGTGCGCAGCGGTGTGAACCACCGACCAAAAGACGATGGCCCATGCCACTTGTTCTGCATCATGAGCTCCTAGCCATCTCTTGAAAGGGTGGTCAGCTTACTGTGGAAGGTAATATTCTTGTCAAGTGGGATCACCGAGTTGAGCGGTGTGCGACGTAGGAAGGAGATGAAGTTTCGGCAAACGGGAAACAGGATGAAGATGACGTCGACTGAAAACGTCAGCAATGCACACTGGAAGCTGCTTTTGACTCACTGTGCAAAACTTGAGCAGCGCCTCGTGCGAGGACTACGGTCAGCTGAGAGCGAGCGCCGAGAAGACTACGGACCGAAGGTCCAGCCAAACGTCGCCCTGGCGGTCACCAAGTTGTCTTTGAGGTCGTAGTGGACGATTGAGAAGGCAAATGCGACGGCGTGTAAGATCGCCCAGAAGATCATGAATAGACGTCGTGTACCTGACGTGAGCTGTCGGTCTGGCCAGCAGGAGGACCGTCATCAAGGCCTACCTTCATTGACCATCCACTTTGCGAACTTTTGAGCAGTCCCCTTGACGTCTTGCTTCCCTTGCGGCCTGAGACTTGTCATTGTGTGCATCAGACCCTGCAGCCGCGTCTTCTCGGTCTTGTTGCGGGAGAGGAAGGTCGGTCCAGAAGAGATGGGCTTGTCCTGGTCCATCTCAGACGAGGCAAACCCCACTCGTGGGCCTCGAGACCCGTAGTCCCCGCCAGCGGGGGCATTCATGGGTGGTCCAGAGTCGAAAGAGAGCGCAGAGGCGTGCTTCGACGGCATTTTTATTGATTCTCAATCCGTTGTACCGACCAGCGGTCTGAGGTAAGATTAGAGGTTGCAGTGAGTATAAGAGAGAAAGAGATGGGACGTGAGCTCGGTCGTGAGTGAGAGATATGAGCATCTTCAAGCTTCCTCAGGGGTCAGGAGGTAGTAGGAGATGCGCATGTGATACCTTGACGACCATGCTAGTCTGTTTGAGCATTGACGACTGTCCGAGCGACCGCAGACTGTAACGCCGTTACCGGGCAAGCCCTCTTTTCTGAGCTCCAAGATGGGCAGCGCAGCCTTCGTTCCTACTCTACACGTGCCCGAGGAGGTCAAAGATAGCCTGCAGCGCTGCGCTGCGAATGAAGTCGTCGTTACCATCGGTGTCGTCGTCGTCGATGGGGGATGGATAGTTGATACCGAGGAGCAAAGGAAGCCACGTAAGAAATCAATCGCGTCGGCGGCGGTTTTGGCGTTGGGTTCGCAATTAGAGCCATATGCAACATCATCTCTCACCATGGCTATACAAATACCTCTGCCCGGCGAGGCAGGGCCGTCTACAGGCCCATACACCCTCTCGCATACCCTCACGGGACATACAAGATCCATCACCGCTCTTCGTTTCACGCCGGACGGCAGGCAGCTTCTCTCGGCCGGCGCAGACGGGCATGTCCTATGCTGGTGAGCCAACCCTTGACCTTGTTCTTCAGACTGACAAGCAGGGACGCTGTCACCTGTGAACACCTTCGCTCCCTCAGATGCCATCGAACGGGTGGGTTGGCCAGACAATCATACGCTGGACCTGACTGATCTCCAGGCATCAACGACCTTTCCGTCTCTCCCGACTCGCTGTACTTTGCAACGGCCTCTGACGACGGAACAGCCCTAGTCTTCCCCTTGATTCCCACGCCCGGCGAGCCGCCAGATACCTTCCGCCGTTCGTCACCACTACGAGTGCTCAAAGGCCACACGGCGCCTGTACTCAGTGTAGCATTCAACCCGAAGTCGAACCTGCTCGCTACGGGATCTTTCGATGAGAGCGTCATCATTTGGGATGTCAGAGGAGGGAAAGAAATACGGACCATCCCGGCTCATAGCGAGGCTGTGTGGAGTGTCGGATGGGATGCAGAGGGCGGAATGGTCGTGACGTCCAGTGCGGACGGCTTGATGTGAGTAGCTTGACACAGCCAAGGAGAGATGAGGCTGATTTGATAGCCGTTTGTGGGACGCGAATTCTGGACAGTGTCTCAAGACCTTTGACAACGATACCAATTCTCCAGTGTGAGTCCACATTCCGCACTGTCCGGCAGGTCCAGCTGGGCGACAGGGCTGTGGCTGAGATTGCAGATCTTTCTCCTGCTTCACTCCTTCCCCATTCTTCCTCCTTTCCGTCACCCTCTCCTCGACCATCCGGCTGTACAACATCCATACGGCAAAAGTTCTCAAGACCCTCCGAGCAGCACAGTATACAAACGAGAAGCATCCTTGCCCTGCTGCTGTTTTTGCCGCGCCTGTCCAAGAACAAGCAATCAACGGAGACGATGCCTCCGCGGTGTCGAGAGTTGGAAGGCAAGCTCTGGTGGTGGCAGGCAGTGAAGATGGCAACGTGGTTATCTGGGATTTGGGAAACAAGAGTGTGGTACAAGTCCTTGGAGGGCATCAGAAGCCCGTGATCGCCATCGCCGTGAGTCCCGACGGAAAGACCATCGTCAGTGGGAGCCTGGAACCCGAGAGGACGATCAACGTATGGCGAGCATAAGCAGCGATGATGAGGGTCGTATCCGAACGTTCACCGGGACATGCATCACTATAATCCTGATGCTCTGCCTCTGGCCCGTACACCTCTGCGGACGTTGTCAATCCACTCCTTGTCCTCCCTCTCGACCAAGACGAAATCACCGCCGACCTTGCCACTCGCTGCTGTTGATGCTGATGCTCTGCTCTGTCCGCCATACCCCGCTGAAGCCTGAGCGGGCTGTTCAGACTGACGTTGGCCTTGTGCGAGTTTGACAGGGCTCGCACGGTCGTCTGCGCTGTAGAACAGTCCAGTCGAGCTTGGCGCCTCGGGCGTCAGGTTGAGCGTCTTCATGGTCGAGCTGCTCAAGGGGGATGCTCGTCCAGTTTGTCGGGATTGCGTGGGAGTGGCCAGGCTCTGGGAGGAAGAAGATTGCGGTATACGGGCCACGGAGCGAAGGGGCGTGTTATGCGTGAAGGGTGACGGTGCGGGCGAGGTGGAAGGGCGGGTCTACTGATAAGTATGTCGGAACTAGGCAAGCTGGGTGAAGAAACAGACAAGAGGGGACGACATCCTCGCAGGTGTCAAAACAAGGCCTGCTGTGGGTTGCGGAGCCGCTTGGATCGGCGGCAGCAACAAAGGATAGTAGAGATTGATGCTGCTTTCCAGGATGTTCCAAGCCATGACAGCCGTGATCAAGGTTTCTACGCATCAGCAATGCCATCGCCGCAGCCCACCAAACCGGACGAGGATATGATGGGCTTCCTGTGCTTGCCACAGAACTCACCTGCACTCCAGAAACCTTTCCTGACCAGTCCCCTCTGCCAGAACTCATCTCCAAGCTGTTCTATACCCCGCCGTAGTGTCGTATAAGGGGTGAAGACAGTCCGTACAAGGAGGGAGAGGAAGAGGAGGAACAGGTTGGCCTTCAGTCGGCTGACGGCGAGCTGTCGAGGGAGCGGAGAAATGAAACGCATCACTGCCTTGCTGTGCGAGCCGAAGGCGCCCCCTTCTCCTCTTTGTGCTGCTTCTTCTCGCGATGGCCGTCAATGGAAGTAGATGTGAGTAAGTGTTAGAGGATAGCTCACTCTACCTGACCCGTCTGTCGTCAAGAAGGCCGAGGTCGAGAAGGGTGAATGTGGCAGTGTGGCACCTTTGTCAACCATATGCGTGTTTCAGTCCCGATGAGCGTCAGAAGTTTGAAGCATTGGCGCGTGAAAGGATTGTTCAGTTCGCCACCCGTCCGCCCCCACCCACCCCCCTCCTTCCACCCCCCAGCTAGTCAGAAGCAACGCTGAGTCCGCTCTGACCTCTCATTCACCTCACAACAGTATCGTCTGACCCCCGCGATGTCAAGTTCGACAAACGGCTTCACTGCCCATGCGCTCCAGACTCATGAGTACCAAGCATCGCAGCCCGCTGTAGGAGAAGACATCAAGTGAGATTCTCTTTGGGTGCGGGTTTTCGACCGCTCACGAAATTAGTAGCGTTATAGGGCGTTTGACACTCATCAAGCAGCAACACGACTCATTGATGTGTAACTTGGACTGGGCTCCAGAGGACAGGCGCTCTCGTCTCGTCGAACAGTGAGTCCGTTGCTGTCGCAGAGGACCACTGGCATTTTCCTCAGAAGCTGAGTTTCCCAGAGAAGCGCAAGAGATTGGTTGGCGTCTTCACAAGCTTTGGAAGGAAAGCCTGGACTTTTATGATACCTTCAGAGCCGGCAGACACGAAGCAATTCCAATCGGCTACACTCGCCACCAAGCGAACGGCCAAGCCGACGACCAAGCGTACAACCAAGCCGACGACCAAGCGGACGACCAAGTGTGCCACCAAGCGTAAGTCGAGGGCTGCTCTTGCAGTTTTCGCACTGACTTGTGAAGGTACGAAGATACGAACATCTTCTTGCAGACGCTAGAGACGTATCCGACCATGCCATCGAATCCTATTTTGTCGGCAGACGTTGTAAAAAGGTATGCAGTAAAGCTTCACATCCGGCGGATCGAGGCTCACAACTTAGTATGCGGATGGGTCTGCAGCTCGCCAAACTCGAAAAGGAGGCCAGTAGGAGGGTTCCACTACTCATAACCGAAGGTTCACCCCCATACAATCTCGCTCATCTCCTCGAGGAGTCGGTCTTTGAGCCTTTCAGCCTTGGTATCGCGCCACGAGACGTGCGACAGTGGCAACGCAACCGCTCGACACAAGGCTTACCGCAGAATGCTGAAGCCCCCCAGACGGAGTCTACCATTTTAGCTGATGGAGGGGAAAATTTTTTTTACCCCGTTTATCACGCTTATACTGACAGGGGAGAGGCTCATCCGAACTTGATCGATCCCGAACGCACCCCTGTCTCCAACTTCCCTGATTATCCCGCGATCTCCCAGGATGTCTCGGGGGGATACAGAGACGCCCGCGAAAGTGGTGGAGACGAGGGTGGCTATTGGCAGAACAGGCGCTAGGACATCGTCTGACACCTGCAATACCAGACAATGCCTCCAACATCCATGTGATAAGCAGTACTATTCAATGTTCTTAACTTTACAAGAAGCTTTTTATCCTACTATGCAAATAATTTTCAGGCTTACTGATGCTTTCTCGGTGCGTCATGGGGTCTATCATACCTCGAGTCTCGGTTCGGAAGGCAGTCTGGTCGACACAAACGACTGGACTGGACCACTTGTACTGAGACTTGCGAAGCGCCTGACATTTGCAGCACGCAAGCGAGTCTGAGTGGGACCGTATGTCACATAACTCGTTGTACATACTGTTTATGCTGTACAGTCGGTCGTGCCAAATTACAGAGTTGGCTACAAGCTGTTTCATCATCTCGCTGTATATACGGTCTCTTCCAGAATGATCGATCGCCAGAGAAGATGATGTGTAGCAGAAGGCTGAACATCGCTCCGCAGTGTCTGAAGTATCAGAGAAGTATAAATTGATGTCTCAGGCTTTGTGCGGGCTGTGAAAGGAGATGAAAGACCCTCTCATATCTCTCTGACAAGGGGGAAACGCTCTGCTTGTATTCAGTGTCGCCTTACAATCTGATCGCAGACTTTGAACGACATTGAACGTCTTTGGCGAGTACAGTATATCCTATCACAACATCAACTCAATTCGCGATGTCTGCCTCGACATCCTCTCGGAACATCTGCGACTCGTGCAAAACCTTGGGCGAGAAGTGAGTGGCAACAGGACCTGCGGTCGGCGGGAGATCGGTCGCTGATTCACGCTCATAGATCATGGTACCAAGAGCTTGATTCGATAGTGCAAGCGCACACGGAGCAGGGGCTATTCTGCTTGGAGGAGGACAGCAAGGAATTCGGACAGTGAGTTGTTACTCGAGCTGATCGCCGCGACCGTCGCAGAGTTGACAGAGTGGATTTTCGGGGGGCGCACGCGAAGCGGGCATTCTCTCTGCATATCAATACGCCAAGACTCTCAGACGATGGGGCCTCGAGAACCCCCCCGATTCATCCAAGTGTAGAGAGAACAACCTCGATTCATCCAAGTGTAAGGTCCTGTGAGTGCACTCGGTGCTACCGACAGAGTCGAAACAGCTCAGTGAATAGTGTGGACGCGATCGACCGCTACTTGAAGAAAGAAGCCAAGCAGGATTGTGACGTATGCGGGGATTTCGACGACCTGACTCATCTGAGGCTCGACGTCTTCAAGTCAAAAGGTAGTGCCCTTTGATTTCCTAGCGCTCCCTGCTTACTGTGCCGTACAGCATTCGCACCGCTCTGAGTTATTTTGAGGAAGACGTGAGGTCTATACCCAAGTCCGACCGTACCGAGATCGAGTACGAGTCCGGCAAGTTTGTCGACTTCATCCAGCACGCGATAGAGGACACCGATCCCCTCCCTCGGCAGATCCCTGTCGTGGGAGCTGATGAAAAAGATCTGGTCCCCATAGCATCGGGCTCATCAAGTACCACGGGCAACGTGTCACCTTTCAATCATGAAGTGCAGGAGGAATGGTCACTGTTGCAAGAACACCTACAAGAGCTTCGTTTCGAGGAGATCGAAGAACACTTGTACCCACCTTCTCGTTAATGCCAGGTGTTGATCGATCCGGTATACCCGACGATAGGTTGAACACCGCATGCATTCTCCAATTTCACGTAGTTCTGATGGCTGGCACTGATCAATGAGGACGTGTCGGCGTAACTGGCACTTCGACAGCACCCGGATGAACGCCATGCTGAGCACGATGACACTGTACGCTGCCCTCAGGATACGCCGGGCGCATGTGCATCATACGGCCGGGGTAGCGCATTCGTTGCCACTCACCGGGGAAGTTATGTTCGAGTCCGCGGATGACTTACTTTACACAAAGACGAAGTCCTAGGGACACTCGATACCCGCTGACTAGTTTTGTGAGAAGGGGCTGCGATTGGACGTAACGATCGGATTCCTGAAACTGCGGGAGTCGCACGGAGTCACGGCAGTTGATGAACTATATGATCGAACAGATGAAGGACGCATCACCGCAGCAGACGACATCAGAGCCACCTCAGGCTACAAGGGAGCATCAATCATCGTGCCGCTCTACGCGACGGGGTTCAGTGGCCTTGCAATACCGGCTCTCAAGACAACACCATCAAGTCGGGTCTCTGGTTGTCCTCAGTTGTCGAATGTGGCACATTGGTTAATTCAGTTGGAGCGGGAAGAGACCCGGAGGTGTTTTGCCAGCGTGCGCTGCTCAGCGCATGCCTTCCCCAACCACGAATTCGAAAAGGTTGTGGATGATCCCTTGTGGTGCTGGGACAACAGAAGTTCGTCGTTGAGACGGCGTGTGGCCTTCCCGCGATGCTGACCTTGAGAAGCAATGTTCGAGTGGACCTCCAGCCTCGTTTACGGCGGCGGGAGAATCTTCTGTACATACTATACCCTCTCCGGTCACCACTATCCACACACCACCCTTTACCACGATGAGCGCTTCCTCAGCTTCCACCAAGGACCTCGCTGATGTCCTCCAAGACCAGATCTCATGGTAAGTGAAGCCTCGGCTCTCGTCTACCGCTATTGCCGCTCATGATTGTCCAGTGTCACCAATGTTGAGCGCTTTCATCAGCGCAGGGAGGCTACGCACGGCCGACTTCGGGAGCTTTCCATCGAGAGCCTCGCGTCAGTGATACAGTATGTTGTACGCGGAAGTCATGCTGACACGGGAATCATTTTGCCCCTGACAGCCCACCGAATGTTCAACAGACCAGCTTTATTCCAGGACGAGGTCACGAGTATCTCCACACAGCTCGAGCCTGGACGAGCCGGCCTCAGGTACCCTCACCAGCCACAGAATGCATAACAGTGTAAGTCCCGGCGTGAACCCCCAATCTCGCTGACATGGCAGCATGGCCTCGATTGACGGGGTTCGAGGGTTCCTCTCGACGCAATGCGATCCAACGAGCGCCAAGGTCTGTGTCGACATGCAGAATTTGCTCAGGTAAGGTCTCCCTTTATTTGTGGACGTATCTGTCAGCTGATCTCTTTCGCATGAGGAAGGCCTTCGAGATGAGATTGGCAGAATTGACACCTGAAGGTGACTTCCCTACTTTGCACACGAGGTCACCCAGTACCTCGCCTGTAAGGCAGATGAGCCATGAGGATCAGCAAAGTCCCGCTGCCCCGTTCTTTTGGCGTGTGGGATCTCATACTGCCACGCTTAGACAAACGGCAAGAAGCAACGAGCCGCAACAACGCAACCAAGCGTTGGATTGGGAGCAAACGGAGCCAGCTTCCGGGTGCGATCCTAACGGAAACGTCAGCCACACCCCGCAGACGGTGCAGCCTCTCAGCCAGAGACTCCAAGATGCACTCGGTTTCACGCGGGAGCTAGGTCCTTGGCGATCAGAGCAGTGAGCGGGAGTATCGCCGACGGTGAGCACAGCCTTGTAGCGATTGGTCGTCCCCGCAGAGCTCTTCATAGTCTATCCTTATTTATGTGCAACATACTGGACCCTCGTCAAAACATAATGGGAGCATCCAAGTTGTTCCAGTCCAGAGCGACACATAGGCGTGATACACGTCAGTACAGAGCGCGATTGAGGTCCCGCTGCCTACTCTAACCCCACATGAAGCGCGGGCTCTGAACCAAGTATGCCTTCGCAAGCTTTTGAGCAACGCTCGGCAGTCTGCGTCTTGCATGACGAGGTGTCAGATTTGAGGCCCGACAGCAACAGCTTCTCAGCCTGACCGCCATGTTCTGGGCCCTCGAAGAAACTCTTTGCCTCTGGCCAACCTTTGAGGCAGATACGAGAAGGCGGGAGGAGCATTCTGAGCGCAGTCCGTCCTCAAACCCCTCTGCATTTTGTCCTGACTCCCGAAATCGATATATAAGGTGGCAACAAAATACTTGTGCTCTGAGACTTACTTCCGCGTCCACTGACAGCGCCGACTCTGACTCATAGCCACCTTCTGGTTGATTGTTCGGAATAGGGATTCAATATGAGTTCAGAAGCCAAACCCAATGCCGACGAGGAGTACACTGCAGCTCAATTCACCGACTATCTCACTGACCTTTGGAAGGAAAGGGTCTCCCGCTCCCGCTCTAGGTGCACTTGCAAGGTGATTGAACTCATTCAGTCGTTGCACCGAGCACTCTGGACAAGCCATTCTGGCCTGACCGATGAGCAGGCTCGTCAGCAAAGCCGTGTCTCCGGGTAAGTCTTGCGTCACATACCTGACGAACCGGTCAAAAAAGTAGTGGTGCTCATTGAACAGCAATGCTCACCGCTCTAGGAGCACTTGGAAGGTGATTGAACACATTCAGTCATCGTACCGAG
Source organism: Tremella yokohamensis (assembly GCA_024343385.1). Classification (NCBI taxonomy): domain Eukaryota; kingdom Fungi; phylum Basidiomycota; class Tremellomycetes; order Tremellales; family Tremellaceae; genus Tremella; species Tremella yokohamensis. The sequence goes on along the minus strand of BRDC01000025.1, from coordinate 558,500 downwards.
CACTGTGGAAAAGCGATTCTGGCCTGACCGATGAGCAAGTTCGTCAGCAACGCCGCGTCTCCGCGTAAGTCTTGCGTCAGATACGTGACCATCTAGTCGAAAAAGTAATGGTGCTCATTGAACAGCCAAGCCGCGATGCGAAAATCCGAATTGGGATTGGCCGAAATGAACAGCACTTGGGCTTCTGAATGGCAATCCTATTGGACCATCAGAATGCTTACTTATGCGAAGGAGATTGACCTCGATCACTATGACCCCCTGTAAGTCACTTGAACATTACTGTCTCCGCAGCTTGCACCCCCTGACACTTGCAAAGGTGTCAACACATCGAAATGGCCATCGCACAGAACATCGCAGAGCCCGAGCCCTGCAAGGACTGCTCCGCAGAAGACGGTTCCACTACGCTCACAAAGTTGACTTTGTCCGAGCTTATCGAGTAAGCCCCTTGCAAGCGCAACGACATATGGGGTAAGCTCATGTCACAGAATGCGTTCGGGCCTCCGAATGGCAAACTACGAGAAGACTACGAGACACATGGACCCTTGTGCCTTTATGCGAAAGAATGGCCTGCCGCTCGACTCGATAATTCTCTGCGCAACGTCAAAAGACTCGCAAGACTTGGCCAACCTGATGGACTTCACGCTTACACTTTTGGAGCGCGATCCGCAGCATCGTCTCCGGTACCCGGGCGACTCACCAGCGAACTGAAGGCGCCGGACTGTCTGATGCCTCCGTGATCACCACACACAATCGTGACACGGACCCGACGGGTCCCCATCCAGACGTGTGACGGCTTCTTTCATTGATACATCGATCTTTTACTGTGCATATTTTGGTCCATAGATGTACATTTGTGCATTTTTCTCGCACAAACGTTTCTACTGCGGGCAGTAGAACTAGCAAATAAGGGAACTTTAGACGGTACGGTGTCCCAGAGCCTTCGCTCCGACGCTGAACGAGAATATCATCGCGGTAAAAGACGTGCTTGATACTAGAGGGAAGACGCTAGGACCCGTGCGGAGCTGACTGTCTGTCTTGCAATCCAGATGATGTTGGGCTAACTGCCCAGCGTGAGGGTGGGCGTCCGTCCGAGTTCGAGATAGCTCACCCAATGATCGATCCCAGAGCCACCGACGAAGGGAGTCCTTCGCTCCGACAACCCTTGGGTACTGCTACAAAATGCGACGGGACGCTTGCCGACTGTACCAAAGAGGAGTTCTTCTGGATGTTGATGGTGAAACCACTGGAGCGTATGACTTGGCGTGATAGCGATTTTCGTGGTGCATACTGTATACCGTTCAAGCTATGTTGCGCCACCGCCGCCACCTGCCACACGCTCGACGCGATCGCCACTCGGGTCACCGGCTAACCACCGACTCTGTCCTCCCGACGTCACACGCCGATCACCATACACCCCATCCCCGTATACATCGCCAGTCGACAGTCGCAGGTCACGGACGCATGCACATCCCCAGCCTGACGACACGATGACAGCCGTCCCTCCTCCCTACGCGCCCCGGGACCACGCGCAGGGTACGTGTGCTGCGTCAAGATTCTCGAGTCAAGCTGATCAGCCAAGTCCAACCCACCCCAGCTGGTCCCGCCGAGCCATCAGCATCGAATCTCGAGTTCGCAGAGACCACATCAGTGTGTCTGGAATGGAGGCTGAATGGACTGAAGAGCATGTATGACCAGACCAAAGGGGAGCAAAAGTCGTACGTCCCTGTCATGAAGCTCCTTCACATCGCGAGCGCTTGGATCGCCGCCAACGAGGCTGATCTACAGCAAATGCATCAAGAGCGCAGTCTTCGGTGACGCCGACAACCTCTGGGAGGTGCTGTGGTACCCGAATTCCGGTGTACAGGGAGGCGAATTTGCCTCACTCTACCTCTCATGCGTGGTGAGTTATGAGATTCGACTTCCCCACCACATCGTTTACAATCTACGAGGTCTGCCATGGCAGATAGCAGCATCAGGGCTCGGATTGGGGTCGGGTTGGGCTCACTTTCAGCCGACACAGTACGAAAAAGACCAGGCGATTGGGGGCAAATGGTCTCGAAAGGGCCTGTGGTGGTTCCGCTTCGAGATCAAGGCGACAATCGCCGATGATCGCACAGGCAAGCTGGTCACTCTTGCTTCCAAAGACGCGGCAGACCACACATTTGCCGTCAAGACAGCCAACTGGGGATGGCAGCAATTTGCCAAGCGAGACCAACTCTTCGGCCATCAGGCAGTATCGGCCACAGACGACTTCCTGATTTTGTGTACGATTCGAGCCCAGCCTCAACCGCCTGCCGGATGGTGGCTCGGTCTCGGCATCCCGCCTCGAGTGGATTTCGCTGCGAATGTTGCACCTTCAGGCAAGGCGGTCGGAAGTGGTGGCGGGCTTAGCGCCTGGGCCGGGGCTGGCGGGGCGAGCGGCGGTGTGGCGGGTGGGACAACTGCCGGAGCTGGAGTCAAGCGCGTGGTGCCGCGGGAATTGATCGATAGCGTAGGGATGCTTTTTGACGATCCAAGTGCGTCCTTGACTATCGAGATAGTCCGGAGGCTGACGCTCAGTGTATTCGGATATCGAGTTCATCATTCCACCTCCCAGATCTTCAAAGGATGGCGCGGGACCGAGCATCAGTGCGCCGAAGCGGATCTACGCGAATAAGAAGCTCTTGAGTAGGATAGACTACTTTCAAGTCATGTTCGAAGGTGGCTACAAGGAGGCTGAAGGTTTGCCGGACGATGTTTGTGATCTCATCCGGAGATGTCGCACTCGTACTGATAAGATAGGTGCCCATGGATCTGGACGACGATCTTGATTTGTTATCCGACTCGGACGTGGAAGATGAAGCTGCCGATCTGGCTGGGACGCCGTTCCACCCGAACACGTCGCGATCATCGCTCCTTCCGCAATCCCAACCTCAGCAACGCCGTGCCTCCACATCCGGTGACGGCCAACCCAGCTCCACAGATGAACATCGCGATTCTGAGGATATTGCCGAGGATGCTGTTGCCAATTCTTCGCTATCGGCTGAAGGCCATGCGGACGAGCCTATAGATGAGGATCAGTCACCTATCTCGCCCCATACGCGCGGCGCTATCACTCGCTCGTCTCAATCTGGTATTTCGCCCGAGGCAGTTCCTGGCCCCAAGAAGACACGAGTCATGGTCCGTGACGCCGCTTGGTCGACTTGGTGGAACATTCTCTATTGGCTCTACACCGACGTCATATATTTTGCTCCGCTGACATCGTCTTTCGACCACTCTGCTCGACCAATGACGGGTGAGCCAAAGACTCGCCGGGCATGGATCAAGCAGTGGCTCGACGAGAAGCGGTACGAGCCTGATGAAGTGGGACCACGACCTGTGTCCGCCAAAGCGGTCTACCGCCTTGCGGACAAGCTGGACTTGCCGGCACTACGACTGCGAGCATTTCAGCATATCTGCGGCCAGTTGACCGCTCAGAATATTCCGGCAGAGGTGTTCTCGAGGTTCTCAACCACCTTTGAGGACGTTCGCAAGGTCCAAATCGCATTCTTCCTCAAGCACTGGACAGAAATCAAGAAGAGCGAAACGATGATGCAAATCTGGCAGCAGATACGTGTCGGCAAGCACGTCGGCTTCGAAGAGGGTACGTGTGGCTTATCCCCAAGACCACCGCGCTGACTAGCAGTTTGGCCATTGATTGTATCCCAGCTGGACTTCCGCCCGTCGTAGCCGTACGCCGTGTAGCTGTTGCCGGTCACCGATGGGCTGTGTGGCGCGTATTTGGGGCATTGGCGCCTGAAGTAACGATATTTGACGAATCGACCCGTATGTACTGTGTATGTAGCTGATATGCAATGCTTTTTGCCGGTTTGTCAGGTGAGGATGACGGCCATGAGCAGGATGATGAGAACGACGATGAGGATGCAGATGCAGTAACCCGACTTGGTTTCTGACGTTCAGCTTTTCTCAGATCTGGTGGTCTCCACCCACCCTCGTTGCGGCGTATGAAGTCTTGCATGGTTCTCGACACTTTGCGCAATCTCGAGTCGGTATGATCGATCCTCGTATCGAGATCTTCAAGCATTCTGAACATCAGACGATCATTCATCAGAGTGTACCGCTGCGAATGGAGGCTCACTCGCTCTGCTCGTGCACTTCGTGTCCAATGAGACCAGCTTGGGAGGCAAGGTTAGTCAGTGTTCCCGATATGACGCCGAGCGTATCGTCTTGCCGCCTCATGAGGGTCTTCCATGAGCCACCCCATCTCCCCTCGATGCAGCTGAATGACTCACTTGCTGCTCCTCCATCTCCCACCGCCTTGCCTCCTCCCCGTCGCCCACTCTCTCCTCTTCATCTGGCAGATCCCGATATCGGCCAGCAGCATCTCCCTTCTTCCCCGCCTTGCCTTTACCTTTTCTCGCCGACAGCTTATTCTTGATCTTGCCCACTTCGCGCTCGACGCGGTCGATGAATGCTCTTCGGCGACTGATCTCGTCCGCTCCTAGTCCCCAGCGGTCCCCGGTCTCTTCGACGACTCGGACGGACTCTTCGAGATCTTCGAGGTCGGCTTCGAGGCCTGTGATCGCTTCGCGCAGCTGGTCGACCACGTCTGGCGTGTGAGATGACTCGAGTAGATCTTGGGCGGTAGCTAGGGATTGCTCGACTTCTCTGAGACGGTCAGCGAAGTACATTCCGGACTAGCCTGGTCATATGCCGGGCGGGGGAGGCCGTTGAGCAAGGGGAGAAGAAATGTGGTTCGTGGTCCAAGCACTGGGCGGTCACCCACCGTTTCACGTCCACGTATGGATCTCGAGACATGGCTGCGCTCGTCCAGTCTATGTCGGCTGTTAGCGCTGGATGCAAAGTGATCTGAGATGCATGATGAGCCAATATGTCCAGCCAACACTCTCCACGGCGCACCCAAGCGCGTGGAAAGCGGGGCTCCGAATCCGCTCTGTTGGATGGCGAAGCAAATGGACCCCTCTTTGCCATTCAACTCGCAATCTTCCCCAACCAGCAGCAAGATGAGCTAGCATGTCGGCGTCACCGGCCCTCCTTCCCCTTCCCCCTTCTCCCTCCGGCTCCTCTCACCCTTCCAGTCCGCCTCAACCCCGCTCACGCTCCTCCACCTCCTCTTCCTCCGGCTTACTCTCGCTAGCCCCCCAGTCGGCCCTCTCGCCTCTATCTCCTCGCGCAGCCTATAGACCGCGCTTCGACCGGTCTGTGACAGCGGCAACCGTAAGACCGAATGTCGACCCATTCCAAGAAGGCTCGACCATCGCTATCAATCAGCCTGTAGGCTCACTCAGCATCAGTCCCAGCAGCCGCGATGTCTGCCTTGCCAGCCGGAAAGGGCTGTACATCCTCGACCTTGCCAACCTCAACAATGCGCCCCGTTTCATCCCACAAGGAGGCACATGGCAGATTGCAGACTGCCAGTGGTCTCCACACCCCGCCACGGCCAACCTGATCCTCTCCACTTCGTCTCAGAAACTCCTCGTCTGGGATCTTTCGGCGCACAAACCCCTTCATCAGTCTATCAACGCCCACGCGCGCGCTATTACGGATATCAACTGGCATGCCCGCAACCCGAACCTCATGGCGACTGCGTCGATGGATGCTGGGATCAGAGGATGGGATTTGCGCATGGGAGATGTCCCCTTCATGCGCGTGTCGGCGTTTGGGGCTGCGGGCACGCAGGTCAAGTGGAATCGGCAACATGAACACATCCTCGCCACCGCGCATGCCAATCAGGTCATCATTTGGGATACGCGCAAGGGCGCCATACCCCTTACGGTGATCAAGGCGCACGATGCCAAGATTTACGGGATCGATTGGGACAGAGAGTACCGGCACAAGCTGGTCACTTGCTCGCTGGACAAGACGATCAAGTTCTGGACAGTACCCGAGCTCGCTACGGCCGACTCGGCTTCGCACTTCTTCCCGACCATCGCAGCGCCTGATCAGCCGACCAAAGTCATATCCACCAAGTACCCCGTGTGGCGAGCGCGGAACTTGCCTTTCGGTCACGGTGTCATCTCTCTGCCTCAGCGTGGAGAGAAGGAGCTCGAGATGTTCGGCATGGAGTCTTCGTCGCCTGTGGAGACATTTGAGGGGCATGATGATGTCGTCAAAGAGTTCGTCTGGCGGACACGAGGCGGCCAGAATCCCGATTTCGAAGATCGAGAGTTCCAGCTCGTCACTTGGTCCAAGGATCGCACCCTGCGTATCTGGCCAGTGGGAAGCGAAATCACCACCAAGGTCGGGTACGAGTATGGCAAACCCATCAGGGCGCTCGTCTCCCGGCGTGGTGCTGCTGATGTCACTTTCACGATTCTACCCAAGGATGTGGCCGAGACGAGGGACGTCCCTCGACCGGTGCTGAACCCAAGCGGTATCGCACGGCAGAAGCCAGCCAAACCGGACAGTGGTATGACGAGAGGCGGAGGAAAGCAAAGAGGCATGGACCAGCTAGAATGGCTCACCAAGGTCGTCAAGAACCGCCCCTCTCCTGATTCGAGCTTGATGCAAAGTCGGATCGGTTCTTTATCGCGCCCAGACAGTCGAGGACCATCGGCAGAGGGCAAGAGCGACTACATCAGTCTCAAAGATGAGGTCGTAATGGTCTCCAAAGTTTATTCGAAGCAGAAAGTGAACTTTGAGAAGGTGCGTTTGGGTCCTATATTTACACTGGATGGACACTGACTGGCGACAGATCGACCTCACGCATCGCAAACTCACTATGTCCATGAATGGTCCATGGGCTAACGGAAATCGCATGGCGTTCATGCGCATCCATTGGTCTTTCCCGGCATCGTACCCGTATTCAGTCGAGCTTCCGACGTTTGAGCTGGAGCGCAACCCGACTGTCTCGCCTCTGGCTCGTCAGAAGATTGTAGGGACTATCAAAGAGATGCGGGCGGAGAACAGGCAGTGTCTTGTGCAGACCACTGGCTTCATTCTCGGTCACCATGAGAGGGTCGGGCGGCGTTTGTTAGCTGAAGAGAGCGATAGTGAGAGCGAGAAGGACGTGACGCTTGTAAGCAATGTGCCAATGTTGATTCGCACATGTGGTGCAACATTTGGTCCAAATGGTGAGTGCGAATCTCGTGTAACTGAATGAGCTAAATTACAGGCGAGCTCGTGTGTTTCTTCCCTAAACAGACAATCTTGCCTCGAAGGTCGGCCACTTCTCGGTCACCCTCGATACACCGAGACGGGCCTGGCTCTGCGTTGCAGCGGGCTCTGGTAGCTCTAGCGCATTTGGAAAATCCTCGCATGCGAGCGGTGATTCGACCGAGAGTGAGTCCTGAGACATACGACCTTGATGAAATTCTCATTGTCAGCATCGAGGTCTTCGGCGAGTGGACAATGTCCCCATCGCCATTCAAGCAGGTTCAACAATGACGATTCACGATGTCTCCCATCTAGGTCAGCCAGACAGGGATCTTGCATCGGTCTATGGCATGTCCGTTCCGACCAACACCGTCTGTGCTCTCGAAGCGAAACGATTCGATCATGCCGAAGTCTGGGCCACCTTGCGCGGTGTCCTGAGCGACCCGCCGCCTCCTTACTCGCGTCATCCCCCAATGTCTCATGCGGATGATATCCGCCGGCAAAGAGAGATGTGGGAGCAAGGTGTGACAAGGCGACGAGCTCTGCTCGCAACCATGTCAGCTTCCTTGCCTTTGACTGGTCTGTAGCTGACTCGTAGATTGCATGCCTTAGCTGCAGCAAAAGATCTTCAGATGCTCGCGCTGGTCGGCTGTATCATTCTCGATTATGCCCGCGCCAACCCTCCTCCTCCAAGACCGAGTGCATTCACACGCGCGCAAGAGCAAGATTACTTCAACCTTCCAGTAGACCACTCGGCCGCTTCGCACAAGAAGCGATCATCGCTCACACTGGCTCCATTGCACCACAGTGCCAGTTCTCAGCATTCCTATGGCCTAGGACCGGTTTCACCTGGATTCTCCACCTCCCGGATGTCCGGATTCTCCCAGATCCTCAACCTCAACCCGTCGGGTTTCTCATTGAGGGGATCGTCCATCGACTTGCGTGGATCCCTCACGCCTAAAGACCGACAAAGCTTCGATAATGTCGGACTCAAAACACCCTTGGGCCGCAGCTGGGAGGATCGATCCCCGACTGGTCTATTCATACCGGTCCAGTCTAAACGAGAATCGCCTAGGCATGTCAGTATCGACCAGAAACACCGACATCCCTCTGTCACATCGGCTGGATCGCCACATGTGACTCCGCTCAAGTCGGCCACCAGCTTCGGCACTGCCAGTGTGCCCAGTGGGGCTGGCAGCGCAGATACCAAACGCAGCTTTGCCGAGCGATCCGCCCTTGGCTCGTCGGGCGAACAACCGCAATCCCAGCCCGGACCTGGAGCGTTGTCTTCTCGACCGCACAAGATCAGCTTTAGCGCTCAAAGTCCAGTCAGGCGAGACACAAGGGACGGCCTCCGGCGCCATCATTCCAACTTGTCCGACATTCATGCACATAGCCGAAAGCGCAAGACGTGCACGGTCAAGCTTGACCTTTCTCCTCTCGATACTTCCCTTCACGGTGAATCCAGTGACAATGACGAGGAGCGAGGGAGCGGATTGATTGGTGGCGAATGGTTCGCCATCCTCGAGTTGGCCAAGTTGGCCTATTGCGATTTCCTCCTTCGATGCGACCTGCTGGGGCAACGAGCGACTTTGCTGCAGTACTCGTTCGAAGAGAACAATGTGGCGCAAGCCGCTGCTGGCCAAGTTCCTGTGACGGACCGCAAGATCTCGCCACGAATAGGCGACGGCATTGGTGAGTGGATAATCATCAGCGAGCGGAAGAGTCGGCGCTGACCAGCAGTATGCGTATCTTGCGCAGGCTCCAAAGACAGCACGTGTCCGGCTTGTCAGCGAAGGCCTATTCGACCTCTGTGCACGGTCTGTCGACTGCCTATCAAAGGTACGTCACTCAAGCAGACACTTCTTCGACGCTCATTCGCAGGTCTGTCTGCAGGTTGTGCGGTCTGCTCTCACAAGACACACCACGGCTGTTTCAGAAAACACTTCTTCTCATCCTCGTCCACATGCCCAGCATGTCCTTGCCTTTGCTTGGCGGAGAGGGGCACGAGCATGCCGTTCCTCCCGTTCACTGCGCAATCCAGCCCCCTCACTCAGACTTCGCCAGTCTTCCGCACATTCGCCAAAGGCTCGATTGTCCCTGTCTCTCCTGGCGAGGGCCGCGGTCGTATCACATATGCCTCGCTCAAAGGCTTGGGCACCATTAGAGAGACTCAACCGAGTCTGCTTGGACTGAGCGAGGAGGCCGCGTCTGGTACGCTCCTGCCGCCCGAAGCGCATACGCCTTTGAGCAGCATGCCTGGTTCAGCTGGACCGACTGCACTAGTGCGAGAGGGCAGCAGGATGGAGAGGGGGTCGAGCAGGGATGGCAGGGACGGATTACTCGGAAGGGGTCGGAGGGGGTTGAATTTGGTTGGTGATGGTGTCCTGCACTGGGGCAAGGGCTGGGACGGGTAGGCTTATCTGGTGGTATGCTCGTATCTGACCGATCCTGTAGACTGTTGTAGATCCGGCGATGATTAAACGCCAATGTCACCACTTTCATCACTCTCGTTCTCAATCCCAGTCTGCGTAGGTCCAGTCGGCAGTCAGTGTCCTCTCGTGTCAAGCGTTCAGTGCGTAGTGTTACATGCAGTCCCTGTCGATACTCCGTATCGCAAGTCTAGTGGTGTCCCTCGTCGTGCCCGTGTCCATGTCCATCCCAAGGATGTCTCAAGCCCTGTTGATCAGCTCGTCCGGTTCATGAGTCGGCCATAGCGGAACTGACAATCAATGCAGCGCCATCTTGTCTACAAAATCAGCTGATTCGTGATTCAGAGCAGCTGAGAAGTGCCTACCTTGCCCGGTAGAAGATGAAGAACCACATGCCCGCACCGAGGGTCTTGGCCAATCCGCGATGGAGGAAAGAGGGCGGATGAGGGTGGAAGCCTGCTCATCAGCACCTCTCCTCTGTACGTGCGGAGTGATGAGTCTCACCTGCGCCGGCCATATTGCTCCAAGTATGCTTGGCAATATGGTCAAAGCTATCGTCGTCAATACCATCATCATCCTCGCCGTCGCCGTCAGAGACTGGGCCGGTGAGTGGGCAGAGGAGATAACGCCGTATCGCCGATGAAGAGGCGCCAATCTCGACTTGTACCCAGATGACGACCACGCTTGTCTCTCGTGTCTTTTGTCAGAGCACACGAGTCGAAAGTTCCCTCCTGTTGCATCTTTCTTCTCTGCTCGACACACAGCGACACACCTAAAAAGCACTACAGCAGCAGCACCTCAGCTGTCTCGCCGCCGACTCACCACGTCGAATCGATCCGAATTAGCCAAAAGTTCCACCGAACCCACCTTTATCAACCACCCTCAGCCAAAAATGTCAATCAACGACCCCGCCGCGGCAGCAGCGGCGTCCGGCTCGACCCTCCCTGCCCAGGAAGTCCAGGTGGATCTGACCAAACTCAACGCGCTCAGCCCAGAGGTCATTTCGAAACAGGCCACCATCAATATCGGCACGATCGGACATGTCGCCCACGGCAAGTCGTCCACCGTCAGGGCTATCTCTGGTGTGCAGACCGTTCGGTTCAAGAACGAGCTGGAGCGGAATATCACCATCAAGCTCGGTTATGCCAATGCAAAAGTGAGCTATCGCCCTATTGTGATTGCCTTCGAAAGCTCACGGTAGATCTTCAAATGTCAAAATCCTAAATGCCCCCCTCCGTCTTGCTACCGCTCTTATCCCTCGAGCAAAGAGGCCAACCCGAAATGCGAGAGACCGGGATGCGACGGGCGTATGGATTTGATACGGTCAGCCAGCTCACCAGCGTTAACGATCGGCTCAGAGCTAACGGACAGGCATGTTTCCTTTGTCGATTGTCCCGGACACGATATTCTCATGGCTACCATGTTGACAGGTGCCGCCGTCAGTACGTATCGTGGGACATTGGAGCTGGATTCGCCGCTGACTCGTAGTGAACGGTGCTTTGCTCTTGATTGCTGGAAACGAATCCTGCCCCCAACCTCAGACCGGAGAACATCTCGCCGCGCTCGAAATCATCGGCGTCGACCCACATAACATTGTCATTCTTCAGAACAAGATGGACTTGGTAAGAGAGTCCGAGGCGAACGAGCACTGCGAGAGCATCAAGAAGTTTGTCGAGGGTGAGTCATCAGCTGCCCGTTCCCGTGGGCCAGCTGACGCCTAGGCACCACCGCCCGTCTCGCCCCTATCATCCCCGTCTCGGCGCAATTGCGATTCAACATTGACGCCGTCGTCGAGGCCATTTCGAAGATCGCCCCGCCAAACTACGACTTCACTGCCGACCCGCGTATGGTCGTCATCCGTTCGTTCGACGTGAACAAGCCGGGAGCAGGCGTGGAGGAGCTCAAGGGCGGTGTGGCCGGTGGTTCGATTCTGCAGGGTGTGTTCAAGGTTGGACAGGAGGTTGAGATCCGCCCGGGTCTCATCACGAGGGACGCGAATGGCGTGTGCACTTGCCGGCCACTAAGAAGTCGGATCGTCTCGCTTCATGCCGAGCAGAACCACCTGCAATTCGCCGTGCCCGGTGGTCTTATCGGTGTGGGGACCCTGGTGGACCCTGCGTTGTGCAGAGCCGACCGGTTGTTGGGTATGGTCATGAGCAGCGTCGGACGGGGACCGAGCATCTACACGGAGATCAAGGCGGAGGGTGAGTTTGCACTGATTTCGTGAACTGCGTCGGGGTTGGACTGATGGCAGTCTTCCTTCTTCGTCGTTTGCTCGGTGTCAAGACCGACGACTCGAAAAAGGCCAAAGTGTCGAAACTCGTCGTTGGCGAGACGCTCTTTGTCAACATTGGCGCGTCGCAGACTGGAGGACGAATCTCGGCGCTCAAAGGTGGCGACGTCACTATTGCACTTACCACCCCGGCGTGCTGTGAGAAGGGAGAGAAGATTGCGCTCAGCAGGAGAATCGACAAGCATTGGCGTTTGATCGGTTGGGGCAAGGTCAAGAGCGGAGGCACGCTGGCGGATGTGGTAGAGTAGGCCTGAGCCGTACACGGAGGGCATTGATAGACGGGGTTGTCGTCGACACCTCGCTTCTTGAGCATCACGAGTGGTGCAACGCAGTCAGTCCAGAGTATCTACATGGCATGATGCATGATGCATGACGCGCATGGCATGAGCTCAGAAGCCGGAAAATGTCCTGATATACCACATCAATGAAGTGTATGTGCTACATGATCAGGCTGAGCAGCTCTTTCGAGCTCCCATCACTGACGTCGCCGCCTTTGTGCGCGGCGCTGACAACATTCTCCATGCTCGCCACCACGTCGTCGGACGTGCCGTCTTTGAGGTAGATGGACGTCTGATTGCGTACTCCTTGGGACAGGATGCGGGATTCGACAGTGTCCATCGTGGCGTAGCTAGATGCTAAGCTTGTTTCTCTCGCCGCAATAGCTGGAGCTTACCAGTAAACTTTGGTCTCTTTCGTCTGTCCAAGACTGATAGGATTGGTCAGCTACCAATCGTCAGCAGTAGAAAGCACCCACCGGTCAACCCGACCGATAGCCTGCAGCTCAAAGCTGTGCTTCAAAACAGGTTCAAGTAGATGAACAACACGACAAGAAGTCAACGTCAACCCGGCGCTAGTCATAAGCGACGCCCTGTACAGCTCGCCGAGAAGACACACCTTTCGCGCTCCGCGTGCAACAAGAAGACCGAGATACTTTGGTCTTTCAAAAACCTGTCGACCACGTCTTTCGTTCTGGACCCATGGTCAAACGAGATACATTTGATCCGGTTCGTCTCGAGCGCCCGGATAACGACTGCTGCTTAGCTCTGGCTAGGACCGGCCTGCGACACTGACTCTTGAGGGAATCATGCCAATTCGAGAAGATGACGTGACGCGCGTCGGGCTCCCGCGCGCGATAGTACAAAATATGCTTGATGAGGAAATTGATCTGTCTTGTGAGCAGCTGTTTTTGTTTGAAGTATCGCAAAGACTCACCTTCGAGCCGAATTCGCCCAACATGTCCATGTGACTGACTGCAAGCATTCGGCCTTGATCCATCATACGGAGCTTCTCCAGGTCTTCCTGACACTTTATCCTCTCGCGCTCTTCGTAAGACAGCTCCGGCTCCTTGGCGACCTCGGGAGACATGACCTCGACGGTCATCGCCTCCTCGGCTTCGGGAGGCCGCGCTACAGTAGCTTCACCCGTATTTGCTAGCTTCACGCGGGTGATACCTCGATCGTTGACTGTGGATCAGCCATGTTCAATTATGGTAGCTTGAAACGAACTCGGTTGTCTGCAGGAAGGGCATCTGCGTCCCTGTGGAGTAGATCGCACGGCCCTGTAGCATGACTTGATGATCAGCGAGTCACAACGTCGCCCGTGCAGGGACTGACCAAACAAAAGAAATGTCCACACTCTAGCAAGACGGCCTTTTCGTCTTCCGAAGATCCCATGCAGATGATGCAATCCTCTCTAATCTCCTCATCGATATTCTCCTTCGATCCCAGGTAGTCAAGGAACCTGCCCTTGACAGCCATACGTGCCAGTTTTGTCTCGAGCTCATCAATGGTCCGTGAGGTGGTCTGGATCTCCTCCTCGAGCTTTTCGATGACCGGCGCTGATACCTGAGTTATGAGTAAAGCGCTGGCTGTAAATGTATCGGCTCACCGAGTCTGAAATCTCTTGCAGAGCCGCAAAGTAGATGACCCTGCGATTGAATGTCTGCCGGAAGAGGTCCAGCTCCTTGTTGAGCTTATCAACGTTCTCGGCTGCTTGTCAGGCATCGTGATTGGGAAAGTTGCCACCTTAGGGGACTCACATTGTTCCTTTATAAACGACTTGACCACGTTTGCCATCTCTTTGGCTATTGCCCTTTCCTCAGGTCTGCTTCCACCATGTATGATGCCGGGCCGGGTCAGCAAATCCTTGCGGGTTCCGATCAAAGCTCACTATTTAGATCTAGCAAATATGCCTTTAGTGGTCTCCCACAATCTTTGATCTCGCGTGCGTCTCGGAAAGCCTGGCGTTCCTTCATCAATGCCCCAGCTTGCTCTTGTACATCGTCCGGGATGTCCGCCAATTCGGGAGCTGCTTCGGCGGCAGCGTTAAGTGCGGCTCTGGTACCTCTCTGCTTCTTCTGTCGAGCATCGTGTTCTGCCAACAGACTCCTCTCCTCCAACATGAACTCCTTTCTATCTGCGAGGGCAGCTGAGTAGGCGATGAGATACGCCTCGACCTCGCCTTGAGCCTTGAGGGCTTGGGCATAAAATTCTGCTTCGGGATTCTCCACGTCTTGTCCTTGACCAACAGCAGCAAGCTCTCCCGAGTCCGACTCCACCGGGGTAGAGAGCAACTCGACAATTTTCTGGCGCCAATTACAGATGAGAAGCGCATTGTTGTTGAGAATCTCGAGCAGCTCGTTGCACGAGGCAACGGGAGCTGCGGTCTCGATACCGCCGACAATCTTCGTGGCATGCGCTCGGAGGTCGGGTAAGACGATGGCTCGTGTCCGATCCAAGGCGTCTTGCATCGACTTGATGGACGAGTTCGAAATCTGCAAGGGTCGCTTCAAGAGTTCCCGCCGAACTCCTTCCGCAGTCTGATAGGCGAGGACTGTATGTGAGTCACAATGTCTAGACCACTGACGAGCCACACACCTTCCGCGGCCTCCTCATGGAGTTGATGCCGGATGTCGCCCTCAAAGAACCAGGTCTGATGAAGGATGATCATCATCTCTCTGATATGTGATCTGGCGGTCTGGATTGCGACCCTCTTTGCGCGCTCTGACTGCGAAAGATTCCTTTCCGGCGTCATGTCGTCGATTTCATCATCGGAAAGCACCGTGCTATCCGGATCTCCTTTCCGGCGTTCGAGTAGAAGCTGGCCAAGCTTCTGTTCAACGGGGCCCATCTGCGAGCTGGTTTTGTTTCTGGCGCGTTCGAGAAGAGCAAGTGCGCGCAAATGGCGATGCTCATCGTCTTCAAGAAGCATTATAAGTTGAGCCTTGCGAACCATTGCCCGCATCTGAATGTCAGAATGGGCGCATGTCGCTGAGAGACAAAGGTCTCACCTGAGCTCGCGACTCGTTCATTAATTCAGCGTTATGGTCGCTCTGCATTTTCGCCAGCGCCTCGTGCATGGTCATCAACTCTCTGCCGAGATGGAGCCGCGGACCCTCCCTAACGCCTTGCATCTGTCCCACTTGAATGTGCGTACAGATCTGCCTTAGTGTGACCAAGGCCGTGCGCAGTTTAGCGCGGTCGACCTCGAAGAACCCCGCCCACATCGATGTCGGATCATCGGGAATTTGAAGGTCTGTTTTCTGCCGCTCGAGCGTATCTTGATAATACGCCACCTCGATGTCTGACAGTTCTATCGGGACGATGATTCGGGTCTGTTGCGGGATTTTGAATTCCCCTTGAACCTCCTTCTTTGTTGTGCGTATTGCGAGGGTCTTGCACAAGCTTTGGAAAGCTGGACGCAACGATGGTTGTTGCAGACGGTACCAAAGGCGATTGTTGTAAGGCAAAGTCGGTACGCGCAAGAAGCGGAATGACCCCATGAGATCCCTAATATCTCCCTTTGCAGGTGTACCGGATACAGCCAGGGCGTTCTTACGAGGGATGAGGGCGACCATGTTGGCGGCTTTGGTCGAGTCGCCACACAACTGCACCTCGTCCATGATGACCCGCCACCATTCCACCATGACCAGTGGACTACGAGGTCGTTCATCGAGTTTATACGCAGCATTGGACCTTCGGCTCCGAACAGGAGCAGGAGTTGCGACATTAAGATCATCTTGTACTGTCTATCAGCTCACAGGATCCGTGCTGAATTCAACTGCCCCACATTCGCTATCACATCAGCGTGACCCCCTACTGGAGCTGTCACTCACTTGTACGTCGTGATCACGACATCATGGGCACGCAGATAATCCACAAACATCCTTTGCGTAAGGGGCAAGAGGGGCTCATGTGCGGTCTCCTCGTCGGAGTCTTCGGCGTCATCGTCTCCGGTCTCCCTT
Organism: Tremella yokohamensis; assembly: GCA_024343385.1. Taxonomy (NCBI): domain Eukaryota; kingdom Fungi; phylum Basidiomycota; class Tremellomycetes; order Tremellales; family Tremellaceae; genus Tremella; species Tremella yokohamensis. Next base: position 542,437 of record BRDC01000025.1, on the reverse strand, counting down.
TTGACGCGTGTGCCATCGGGGGCTCGCGAATACTTCGCCACTATTTCCCGGGTGTTCTTCAAGCTTTGCCTCTTCCTCTTTTGCACATTGGCTCGTTCCACCTCCTTACGTTGCTTTTGATAACGCTTCTCCACGCCTTTCTGGAGAGACTTCCAGCCACCGTATACACATATCCTAAGGGATGGAGAATGACGTTCGATCTCGGCGACCCACTGCTTCAGGAGGGATGGCGGGGTGATGATGAGGGTATTCTGCTGGTCAGCTTGTCAGAGACCTCGCCTGGGAGACCACTCACCGAGCACTCATCGACTAATAGTTGCGCTTCCGGGTCCCAGACTCTTCTTCCCTCGAAGGCCATCTTCTCAGCCATGGCCAACTTCTGAAAACGCTCATCACCGGTGCCCGGAATGTCAACGGACAGATCGATCACGGGGACTTGCACGTCAGGCAAATTCTCCAGCGGATCCGAGGAAGTCGGCTTTCGAAGTGAGTGCTTAGGTACCGGTCGAGGTCCTGGCGGTGCTAAAGGATGCCTGTGAAGCAGAATAAGCGCAATCGCCTCGACCGTCTTGCCAAGTCCTGCCCGGTCAGCCGCAATAATCTTCAATAGCAGGATGCTCACCCATCTCCTCACAAAGCATAGCACCCCGGACGTCCGACAGATCAACGATACTCTGCGCAGCTTCCGGCTGATAATCCTCGGAGTCGATGGCCTTTGCCTTGCCCTTCCCGTTCGCCTGATTCTGATCCAACGGCAACGGGAAGAACTCTCCTGTTATGCGCCGGTACGCCACCTTGCCTCGGGCTCCAAAATCGACAGTCGCCCAAAATCCGTCGGGATCGCTGTTACTGGGGCCAGCGTGACCTTCGGCTCCTTCTTTCGCCAACAGCTGAGCAACGGTTCTCCTCTGGAACGGCAACAGTGTCGACACCAGCTCTTCAGGCTGCATTTTCGCCGCCACCTCGGCGCGAAGCATCGGAGCGGGTTGCAGGCTAGAAAAGAAGCTTCGGAGACCTTCTGCCTTGGCCTTCCGGTCCGAGGAGTACACCTGAGCAGTGGGTGAAGGAATGAGGTCGTTGAAGATCATGCCGAGAAGATCGTGCCCAGCGTCGGATAAAGGGATGTAGATCTTCTCCATATCCATCAGGACGTCGACGGTAAGGACGAGCTTGATCTCCGTCTCGCTATCCTCCGGACCGCTAGGGATCCAGCATATCTTGACGGACGTGGCCAAGACAAATCTTTCCTGTCCGTCGTGATACTTACGCCCCTTGGCCGGAGTAGCCGGGTCAAGCGCAACGACGGCGTGCAGCCAGTCCGTGCTCTCGCAAACATTGGAACTGGGCAGCCACTCCTTGCCGCCCTGCGGAATGAAGGGCGGGAAGGCAAGGAAGGGGACATTGTGCTCAGGCAGGAAGAAGCCAAGCATGCCGAAGGGCAGATGGTTGGATACCCTGCCTCTTCGATATTCGTTGAACTGAATGTTCCGAAACCGAGTCCCATCGCTTGCGTTGACATTCTTGGCGCTATGGGATTTCAAAGGCACATGTTGGGCTGCCTGATAACGCGTCGATAGTAGCTCTGTGAGTTTGAGGTATGAGGCGTAGTGAGGGTTGGGCTCGTGGTCATATCGACGGGGGATCGTTGGTTCGGGTGGCAATAATGTCGATTCAAGCGTGAGGGTGTGGATGTGGAACAGAGCTGGTCGAGCAGCGAGGAGATCGGTGGTTGTGAGCGGTGGTGCTGTCGCTTCAGGGGACTTGAGGTCCTTGGTGACAGTTTGAGCTTCGATCGCTTCGTGCAACCTGTGGTAATCGACGGTGCGAGCTTGGAGATCCGAAACGTAGGCCGAGGTGGTGGGAAAAGTCCACATGCTGGCGAGCACACCAGACTCGCCGGCCTCTTGCTGGCCACAGGCACTCCGGTCAAGTCTGTCCTCCTTCACGCGGACCACAAGCAATCCGATGAACGGAAAAGGTGACAGTCGAGAGGGAACAATAAGTCGTCTGTCGCGGTCTAATCATCTCATCAGCTATCGGAAAATCAGGCACCACTCGGCCATCTCCCACGGCATCCTCGATGGGTGGCGAATAACGCATACGAGTACGCTGCATAAGATACATGGCGTGAACAAGGCTGACAGCTATCAAAACTATATGCATCCATTATGATCGTTCTCCGGTAAGGTGTCTCAAGCTGTGATCTCCGCAAAGAGGCCCTCCTTGCCTCTAATCTCGATGTCCTGGAAAGGTTTCGCTTGCTTGAGCTGAACGTTGTCCCGAGTACCGAGGACGAGAAGCTCAAAGAAGAAAGCCGAAGCGGCACGACGAGAAGCCTGGACGTCAGTGTCTGTACAAGCTGTACATACTGCGTGAAAGCCTCACCTTGTCCGCCACTTTCTCGAAGCTGACGACCTTCTCCTGCTCAATTGCCTCGAGCTCGCGTCTCAACAGACCCATAGCCATGCCAGTGTTCTTCGAGTATCCAGCACTTGTTCTGCTCTCCACAACGCTGCTCTTCTGGGGCGTCTCACCCAGACTCTCAGGCTCCAGACGCGAGTCGAACATGGCCAAGGGGTGCCCGCCCTCCTCGTCACCAAACTGGATCGCACGCGCAATACTCTCCGCACGACTAGGTGCGAGAGAGGGTGATCGCGGTCGTGGTTCGGGCCTTTTCCTCGGGGTGACAAGTTCTGTCTCGAAACCAAGATCAAAACTCAACTCGTCCTGTGGGCCAAGACCCATCGAAAGATCAAACTGCCCTTGATTTTCGAATCCGGGGAAACCGTGCTCAGAGGGCAGCACTGATGCCCTTCGAGCCATCTCGACATCGTCCTCCTCGTTTTGCGACTCCAATCGTGGTCGTTTGGGTGTGCGCTCCTCATCGGCAGTCGGCTCCTCTCGATCCTGCGGTTGTCGGCGGAGTATAGTCGAGGGGAATGTAAAGAGCTCTGCAAGCTCAGGGACGAGACCTTGCGGTCCGGCGTAAATCATGGCTTCCCCGCCGACATTGAGAGTGGGTAGGAAGTACGCGCCGGGATCCGCCATGATGTGCTGGAGCCGGATGAGTTCCGGATCCGATGGGATATATCGCTCTTCAGTAAGGATGTCGGAGCGATCATGGCTTGCGGCGAAAACCTCGTCTGGGAGCTCGAGCTCCTCATCCGCCTGAAGGAGCTTCAGCCTCTTCACCCGTGGCTGAGCGGGCGGGGCAGCGATGATCGCCATGTTGGGAGATTGTGGAGGCGGTGTTGAGAGAGCCGAAGTCTCGCGACGAGTGCGGTCGGCCTCGCTCATCGGCATAGGCAAGCCTTGATCGTCGAGCGGCTCGTCAAAGTTAAGTCCGAGGTCGAATCCAGGCTCAAAGGTAATATCTCCACTCCTAATGCTGGGTGCGTCTACACTCTTGCCGCGAACGCTCATGCTCCGTCGTTCAAAGCTCATTGGAGTCGCCGCGTTACGTCCCATCTCAACCGAATTACTATCAAAGTCGTCCAGTCGCAAGTCTAGGTCTACGCCAGAGAAGTCGTTCGAGTCCAAATGAGAGGTATCCAGGTCTTGAGAGCTCTGGCGAGACGCTGTCGAGCCTCCGTAGATCGATCCAGCTGCCGGTCGTCCGAAATTGTATGCACCAAACTCGCGTGTAGTGGGGCGCAGCGTCTTTGACAATGGGGCGATGTGACGTTGAGAAGATGTCAATTCAGGCAAAGGTGCGGCCGCCCAGTTCCAGTCGAAGATGTCATCGGCGGCCACATCGGCTGTAGTGAATGTGATGGCGTTTTTCGATGCGTGAATCTGGTCAGCGGGCAGGTCGACGATTCCCGGACGAAAAGCCAATGTGATTCTCTCTCGTGTCTCCTTGCAGTCATCGAGAAGATACTGGACTTTGCGAGAGTAGATGCGCGTGACACCGAGCATGAGTTGACCGGACATGCGAAGGGTGACAGGTCCAGAGTCCTGGGTGAGGATGGCGTCTGAAAGGTTAGCAGCTGGTCAAGCAAAACTTGGACAGATATGCCCGTTTCGTGCGACTCACCGACACTCTCCTCCACATCCACACCCAGAGCCTGCTGCTTGCTCAATTTGCGCTCATGATGAGCACTCAACCAGACTTTCGCCAGCGGCCCGCGCTTGGAAAGAATGAGCTCAGTCAAGAGCATTATGCTAGTCGTTCCTCTTGGAAAGGAGGCGCGTTGAAACAATTGTTCTGGGCGAGAATACCGTGAACTTTTCGATTTCAGAGGTAGCGTAGGCGAGGCGTAATATCGTCAAATTCGTATCTGAGTAGCTAGTCGTGGACAAGACAAAAAAGCAAAGCGCCCGCCCCGACACTGGCCACACTGGTCGTGAACAAGAATGAAGAAGAGGTCGAGAGATGAAATCAAAAGGGAAGACGCGGTTGACGGGACCATGATGGACGATTCAGGGTCGAGGGCTACGGTCATCGACACGCGACGCACAAGCCACGCGCCCTAGCGTGACGAGACTTTGATCGTTCCTGGCACACCTGTAGGTGCCAGAGTGGCCAATTCCTGCATTGCATTGCATCGCATCGCAAATGCTCAGCTGCTCAGCTCAGCGCACCTCCCATCCGCCAACGCTGACTCGTCGTGCACTTCGGGGCACAGTATCAATCACCACCTTGCCCAGTCTGAACCCGAGTCTGAACCTCCTCCAGCGCTTCATGCGGCCCAACGCAAAGCCTCGGGTTGACGCGGCTGTGAAGGGTTGCTGGATGGCCACTGCGCCCACACGAGGCTTTCGATGACTGTCGTGAGCAACCAGATGAAACGGAGAGACTCGAACTACCTGTCGACCTTGATTTTCAGCCCATTCTTCTTCTTGTCTCTCCACCGCTTCCGTTCCTTGTTCTGCACTTCATGCGGTACCGGACTGCTCAGGGCAGAGGTCAGCATCGTTGCCGCTGTGAGTGGTGTCTGCGGGATGATCTCCGATGACTGCTCGGGGACAGTGTGTTCGTTCATGCCAGGCAAGGCAGCAATGACTCCGGTGTGAGACAGAGTGAGCTTGGGCAGAGCGGCAAATTGAGATGGATGGACCTCGAGGGGAATGGGCCTGTCATCAGCCATTGACAGACGCCGAGTCCTGGACGTACATAGGGTCGAGCGGATGCGGCTCTTCTGCAACACTCAAGAAGCTGCCTTGAACGTATAGACTACGATTCAACTTCTTCTCAACACATGTGACCGAGATACTCACTCCATCGCGCTCAAACCCCCAGGCATACGCGCATTACCAAGCCTGACGCCTTCTTCCCATATACCTCCTGGTCAGCCTCAGCTTTCATCTGATAGGATCTTGACATACCCTTCAAGTGCATGCCCATGACGCGACGATGCTTGTCCCACCTGATGCCTGCCTCGTGCAGCTTCTCAGCGAGGCTGATACTCTCCTTCATCAAGCCCTTGGCGTTGGTCCGCACAGGCCATAGGTGTTGCGTCAAGAGCAATGTCAGCTGACGCGCCTCGTTCGAAGCCAGCCGACGATGATTGAGCTTGGCCTGGTTGAGCTTCGCCTTTGCAGCTGGTGAGGGATCTGACTGGGGCGAGCCAAACGACGAGGTGGGTGAGGGTGAGCTTAGCATTTCGGCAAGCGGTGAAGAGCGCATCGACCTTGCTGAGCCCGGCTGCTCCACCTTGGGGCTCAATGACAGCTCGACGGGCGGTGTAGGCGGGAACAAGGTGATGGTGGGTACCGCACTTGGCGGCCCATTCAGCGTGAGATGCGAGAACAGCTCGCCGGGCGTGCGGGGTGTCCTTGCGACCATTGCCATCTTCGCTTTGCAAATAAGGATACTGACCAGAACTTGGATGCGGATAGGGTATGTCAGTAACTCGTCAGGAGAGCGAGACCGCCGCGCCGCGTTGGGCTCGAAAGGAAGTCACATCCGCGACGAGTGTCAACAAGACCGGAGGGGTATCTTTGATGCAGATGAAAGGATGAGCAGACACAAAGGATCGATGCGGTCTCGCTTACATGAAGCAGAATACATTCCACTGGATCAACATCGGTCAAGCATGCATCGACGCTTATCCTCTGTTCATGGTGTTTCCGGCACCTTTGCGATTTGCTTCGGCGTACTGGGCCCAGTTTTCCTCCTTGAGGCGCTTCTGTTCTGACTTTTCTCCGCCCGCCATCGTGCCATCTTCTTCTGCGGCTAACTCGAGCAATTCGCTGTCCGTAGGAGCATCGTAGGAGGCTTGCCTGAGAAGACATTAGTCCTGTATCAACAAGTGATTCGCGCACTCACCCTCCACCCGTAATGATATTCCCCCTTCTTCTCTCTTCCTCCAGATACTCGTCGATGGTCATTGTCGGCAATCTGTGCCCATCCCTAAACACTTCGCCCCTAAATCGCTCACGGTCAGAAAGACCTTTCGTACTAGGCAGAATTGTGAACGGCCGCAAGACCCGCCCTCCGCCCGAGATAAGCTCTCGGGGTTGATACTGCCCCGGTGTTCTGTCGAGTTTCCATGTGCCATCATCGTCTTGTCTCTGGACTTCCCGGGGATCTTCGGGCCGAGCTGTCACTTCTGCTGGAGCAGAGGCCAAGAGGTCCAGCTCCATGGCGATGGTCCCAAGCGCATTAAGAGCAAGAGTATGGAGCAAGCGAAGAATGAGTAGAGTGGTCGGTCGAGTCTCTGATTGCTCCTCGTTCACGGAAGTGGAAGCTGCAGACATGTTAACCACTGAAGGACGACCCGGCGGTGCTGGCAAGCAGGAGATGATGAAGGCGAGTGGTGTGCTCGATGTGTCAGGTCGATCGCGGCTGCTGAGCTGCACGTCAGCTCCGTAAAGGTGATCCTAGCATAGCTGACAGAAATCTGTTCCCGAAGCTCCTTCTCTCGTTTGTATGCTCTGATCTTGGCTTCTCGCTTCCTCGCGGGATCCCTGGGAGCCGCTCCAGAGGCCATGGCTGATGACTCGGCTTCTTCATCGGGCGACAAGACCTTGTAGCTCGACAGCATGGTCAAGAAGCTGTTCAAAGCGGCCTGGAATGAGCTACGTCCTTAAACGCCAAGTCGACCAACCTCGCTTCTCCTGAGAGCAGTGATGCGATCATCCCTCCCACCTAGACCGACTTTGGACTCGCATTCTCCCAGAACCCATGGGACCGTCATGAACACCAGCTCTCCATCTCCAACTTCTTCCAGTGATTCGTTATCGGAAAATACGCCAAGGGAGGTGAGCATCCGCGAGATGAGGTAGAGGTTGTCCAGAGCGGTGGCAAGGGTGGACTGAGCCGACGGGTCTGAAAGGGAGACTGTGTCGTCGAATATCGGGACCAGATCCGCCAATGTCTGAGCGTAGAATTGCGGTAGAGGGAGATTCGACCCTCCTGCTCCAGTAGGAGAGGCCATTGTGCCCAATGAACAGCTGATCAAGATGTAAAGATGCAGCTGGACCTGTAATTGAATGTCATAGAACCTCGAAGCCTAGCTACCATTCTTCCGAGAAATTCCCGAGGACCGGTCCACCAACCCCTCGAGCGCTCGCGCGTCCACCTGATCTCCTTCGTCATTCCACATTTCCAGCTTGCATCACCGAACAAAATGGCCATTCCAGTCGCACCAGCGAGCTTCAGCGAAGAGCTGGATCAGGCCAATGCGTCCAGCTCGAGCGATCCGGCCAAGGCCGAGCAGCTTTATCGATCCATTCTCAGCCGCAAAGCCTGTGCGTTTCCTGCTTCCTCCGGATGACATGTAGCTTATGACAGCCGATGAGGAGGGTCTGAGAGATCAGGAGCAGGCTCTGGTCAAGCTGGGAGCACTATACAGGGACCATGAGTGAGGGCAGTTGTCATTTGAGATACCACGAGCTAATGTATAAGGAAATCGCAGGAACTCGCCAAGCTGGTAGAGGATTCGAGGGAGTTTATGAGCCAGATCGCCAAGGCGAAGACAGCCAAGCTCAGTGAGTCTCGTTCGACGTTACCATCTTGTCAGCGTAGCGAAGACTCCTGGGGAATGGGGTGTCCTGGAACTTGGCTTGATGCTCTGAAACTTAGCTGAAGCTCAGTCCGGACACTGATCGACTACTTCCCGCCATCCGCTCGGGATCTGCAGATGCAAGTGACCAAAAACAACATCGAATGGGCTCGATCAGAGAAGCGTGTGTTCTTGCGGCAATCGCTCGAGATCAAGCTCATCGGCTTGTGCGTATCGTCACGCCTGAATTGCTGCCAAAAAGCTGACATACAGGCAAATCGACGCCCAGAGTTATCGGATAGCACTTGCGGCCACAGAGGGCTTGCTCAAAGAGCTGAAGCAGTTGGACGACAAGATCATCCTGACAGAGGTGTATCTCTTGGAGTCAAGAGCGGCACATGCGATCCAGAATCTGCCTAGAGCGAAGGTCAGTTGGATATCAATGAACGTCCCAAGATCGTACACCTAGAGCTAACGGACAGACGGCTCTGACCTCTGCTCGAACGACAGCGAATTCAGTCTACTGCCCACCACTGCTTCAGGCCTCTCTGGATCTCCAAAGTGGTGCGATTCACACGGACGACAAAGACTACAAAACGGCGTATTCCTACTTTTTCGAAGCATTCGAGGGCTTTGCGCAGAACGACGAGAAGGACCCGAGAGCATTGAGGGCTCTGAAGTACATGCTGCTGTGCAAGATCATGATGGGCTTGGTAAGTCTTCTCTCTTACTGTAGCATCCGGTAGATTTAGGACTGACGCTCAGCCGGACGACGTTTCACCGCTCATGCTGCTCAAATCCGCTGCACCTCATCTAGGCAAAGACCTTGATGCCATGAAAGCCACCGCGACCGCCTTGAAGGAACGTAGTCTGGAGATGTTCAAAACAACGCTGAAAGACTATCAAGAGCGTGAGTCTGTCATCATGATGCGTTGCCGACCCATCTGATATCGCCAGAACTGCAGCAGGACCCGCTGATCCGATCTCACCTGTCTATTCTCTATGACACTCTCCTCGAGCAAAATCTCGTGCGCGTAATCGAACCATACTCGTCCGTAGAGCTGTCGTGGGTTGCCCAAGAGGTCGGACAGCCACTGCAGACCGTCGAGGAGAAGTGAGCACCCTTATACGCTAGCGCTAGCATAGCTGACAATGAGGCTGTCCCAGATGATCCTGGATCAGGTGTTCCATGGGGTTCTCAACGAGTCTGTGGGGACACTGGAGGTGTATGACGAGCCGGTGGAAGACGTGAGTCGGCTGAGAGTCAACCACTTCAGCTGACCCTCCAGCCAATGTACAACACCGCCCTGGATACACTCAAGCAGATGGGAGACGTTGTGAAGAGCTTATACGACAAGGTCAGCTCTCGTTCGGGTGACTAGACCAAAGCTGACAAGCAGGCGACGCAATTGGCTTAGAAGTCTTATGTGTATCATGCATTACATCACGCCATGAGGAATGCGCAGTGACAATCTTCCCCTATGCCAAATCGCCATCTGTTCAAGCACATCTGCCGCCGGCAAGCCTAGCCTGGCAAGGGAATGGGTATCTGGTCAAAGGTATAGCCCTTGCAGGGTAATCTCAGTCGGGTTTAGTCGCGGTCTAGTTTTCCCTGGCCGTCAGCTTATTCGCGCCTCGTTACTCATGCGGACTCACGGGATTCTGAAAATCGTGATCTCCTGTTGTTTGAAATACCTCCTGTTCTCCTCATCTATCAAAACTAAGTTGAGGTAATACCGCGTTGAGAACTTTTTGTTGATCTCGCGGAATGTTGGTGTCAATTCGAACCCTCCTAAGAAGAGCCGGATGGGGATGGTCTCGCCTCTGACCGGTGCACCGTCCATGATCTCGAATTTGGTGATTGTCTCCGACTCGTTGTACATGTTCGGAGCTGCGCCTGTCGTTTCTCGCCGGATGATCGAGAGCTCCATGTGCTTGATCTTGATCCGTACGAGCAGGAAGTAGATCTTGCCCACAATGACGTCTTTAAGGTGATACCTACTTCATCAGCCAACGGTCTGAGCTGAAGGAAGAGATTGTACTGACTTTGCCTTGTTGTACTCGAATTCGATATGTAGACAATCCTCGATCCCTACTTCCATCTTGATACTCGTATTTGAGTCTGGAGGCATGCGATAGCTGTGCACCCATATTTCTCGTTCTTTGATGACCTCGCCCATCCGCCGTTGGAGTGTTACTCGAATGAAGTATCTGGCATGAGCGCAGATCCACAAGTATTGAAGGGGTTGCAACCCACCTCAACTTGACGTTGATACCCGAGTACGATTCGTACTGCTTTTCCACGTTCTTGAACGTGAAATCATACGTCTGAGCCTGACGCATCTCCCCTGCTGTCGCCAGCTCCTGAGCCATTGATACGAACTCGTAGTGGTTTCCACGGTCATAGAACAGTTCTGGGCGTCAGCGGTGCGCTGCGACTCTGCGCTGCTCAAGGCTGCTCAGGCTCACCTATTGATCCAATAAGTTCTATCCGTACGCCGTCATGCTGGAACTTCTTCCCGTCCTTCACTCGTATTGTGACCTGAGATCAGTGCTGCTCTCTCGGGCCCAGCTTGCGTGACATGCTAGTTGGCCTAAGAGCAGACAGGCGATGTAATCGCCACCATGCGCCACTCACTTGTCCAGTCACGCTCTCCCCGTCATAGTACACCGGGCACATCTCCTTCTTGTCTTTGTCACCCTTAACCTCGACCTGTCTCCGCTCCTCCTCGCCTTGCAGCTTGATCTCCACATCTACCGGCTGTGCTCCAAAGTTGAAGAACGACGCCATCGTGTCCTATCGGTCCTGCCGGACCGTCCCATTCACTTGCTCCCGTATCGTGTAGAGTCCTCTGCAGCGGCAGGCAGCCGAGGTATATGCTCTTGTATGTCGTGTAGTCGCCCTTTGAAAGACGTTAGGGATGTTGTGCAATCCAAGTATGCGTTATGTGCAAGTGATCAGCAACGACACGCCTCTGGCTGTGCTACGGTCGGGTCTCGGGTCCGCCAGCCAATGACTGTGAATACCGTGGGAAATCTCGGAGATCCCAAGTAAGCGGTCCGACCATTTCCATTCATGCTGCGTACTGTAGACTGTACTTGTCCCTCTCCCACTCGCATTCGAATTGCATCCCATCTATAATCTATCATGACCGACGAGAGGCTGGTGCCGACGCTGGAGTGGACGCCTATTGGGTCAGCTGTCCTGCACTTCTCTAGGACGGACCAGCTAACGTCGAAAGCCAAACTTCCAACCAGCTCATCTTGTACCACCCGCCGTCGCATGCCCTCCAGGTCACGCCCCACCCCGAGCTGTTCGACAACGTGCCCGGCCCTTCCACCCAGACCTTCTTGCTTCCATACCGATCGGAGACGCCTGTGGACCGCACCGAGCGTCCCATATGCTCCCAGTGTCATCAGCCACTGCCCATTTCGCCACCTTTACGCCCTAGGGATCTGCCAGATATCGAAAGCGAGTTGAGAGCCGGCCCGAGCTATTTCAGAATCCTCGAGAGGGCGCATGAAGGGTCCCGACCGGCATCCCCTACTCCCTCCCGCCGGGTCAGATCTCCAACACCAGCAGACTCGGTACACGAGCTAGAAGCGGAGGATGTACCGGCCAAGGGGTACTACGAGCGGTTCTTCCGGGAAGAGGGCAGGTTGGGCATTGGAGCAGAAGGGAGCGTATACCTAGCTACTCATGTCATTGGAGGTAATGTGCTAGGTGCGATGCCTCTTCACTTTCCTGTGCTTTATCTCAGGCTGAGCGTAGGAACATACGCCGTCAAGAAGATAGCCGTTGGAAGCTCGAAAGAGTATCTCGAGCGTATGCTCCGCGAAGTCCGCCTGCTTGAAACGCTGCGCCATCCCAACATCATCCCATATCATCACGCATGGATTGATGTGACCCGCTTCTCAAGGTCAGTCTTGCCACTAGTTTGGCCTGGAAGTTGACAGACAGCTTCGGACCACCCATCACGGCTTTGCATGTGCTCATGATGTACGCCACCGCCGGGAACTTGGATACGTTTCTCCTGACTCGCTCTCATTCGAATCAGCCAGCTCGTCCCGATCTATCAGCTGGCGACATAGCGGATGGTGAAAGTATTGGACAATTACCGAAGGAGGAGCGTATCAAGGCATTCAAGAAGCGCAGACAAAGCGGGATTGTACATAAGGCTGCGGAGACCAGAGGCGTACTTCTGCTTGGACTGGAAGAAGTTCGCAAGCTGTTCGGCGATGTGGTGGCAGGCCTGGCATTCCTCGTGAGCATCTCAACGTCGATCACGTAGGTGCCTAAAGCCGCAGCACGAAAACTCGATCCTTCATCTGGACTTGAAGTGCTCGAACGTCCTGCTTCACTGGGAGGAGGGCAAATTGATGTGAGGCTAACACTTCACAAATACAAGTGTTGCTGACGCAGCAGACCCAAAGCGATGATTTCGGATTTTGGGACGTCCGAGGAGATGCTCAGAGGGAAGCGTGAGCGCACGGGCCATACGGGGACTATGGAGTAAGTCACATTCCGGAGTGTATCGTCTGAGCTGACGGCCTAGATACATGGTCTGTGGTTCGGAGTGATTTGCTGTACCACTGACTGACCACTGAAGGCACCCGAGACCTTGAGAGTAGATGCCATGGGACGCTGGCGTCCCTCTGACTCACATGCCGACATGTGGTCTCTCGGCATGATTTTGCACAAGTTGCTATTCTTAAATCTTCCGTATGCGGACACTGAGGATTTCGACGATCTCAAGGCGGAGATCTTGGCATATCCAGGGTGAGTGCCGAGTCCCATTCGCGAAATTGCTCTTCTCCATGCTGACTCGTTGAGCTTTATTCCCTCGCCAGAGTTGGTCGAGTCGTGCGAACGCCGCCACATTCCGCGCGACCTGCTCTTGCTTCTCTCGCGTCTCGTCAATCTGGTTCCAGAATCGCGACCCAGCGCAGATAAAGTCAAGTCCGGTCTGAAGGGCCTAGTCAGTTTTGTGACTATCAAGAGGCGAAGCTGACATATAGCGACCGGCAGTAGGGCGAAGCTCCAAAAATAGCTTGATATCTCGTTTCGCACAGCCTTTTGTCAACAGCCGGGCAAATGAGCAACAGCGACTAGAGCCAGTCAACTCAACACCAACCCCGGCAGAAGTCGAGGTGTGCTGACCCGTGGCCAAGACACGCAGCAGGCTGATGTGTAGGAATGGAGGAGGCGGTACCCGTCACCTGTCCGACCAATACTAGCGCTTCCGTCGCCGCAGGACGAAGTGGCTCCGGTGCAATCTCCCAGGCCTGGAATGAAGAGACCCTCAGATCGCCTCACGCTTGAAGCTGTCCGATTTTCATTGCTACTTGTCAAGGTGAGCTAATTTTTGAGATATTTATTCCGCGTTTGTCTGATGTGAAGCTCTTGTCTCTGCAGCCTCAGATATCAGGCATCGCTCTACCTCGCATGTTGGCTATACCCCTAATCGTGCTATCTCTCGCAGATCTCAAGCTGCCAATACGCCTCGTATCCGCTTCGACAGCGCTCCACTTCGCTTTATTTATGGCGGTGTGGCGTCGTATGTAAGGTTCCCATGTGCAACCGTACTACTCGTAGCTTGTTTCAAGAAACGTCTCATCATTAGCACTCAACATTTCTACAGGTCTATGCGATTATACGTTGTTGGTAATGACTCTATCGAGAATGCTCTTGACCTTTTCAAATTCTGCCTCGCCGCCTGTACCCGTTCTCCAATTGCTCACGGCAATCCTCACAGCGGGAATGCCTCTCCAGGTCGTCGCGCTGACATAGATATCCCGCGTAGCATTGATTGCAGCTGTCAACCGCCCTGCGGAATCCTCATCGCTAGGAGGGTATCTCGATCCTGCCGATCCGCGGAAAAGCACAATGTTGAGCGGCAGACCGGCATGCTCGCGCGCTTCCGGCCGATCATTGAGGACTTCCCAAAGAGGGGAATCACGCATGTACGCCCCTATTCGCTGGGCAAAGGCAACGTTCCGCCGGACAATATCGGCATACCCTTCTTTACCAAGAGAGACGAGGCTTGCAAGGAGAGGCAGCGCGCGGAATCGGCGGGAATTCTCAATCCCGAGGTAGATGGGCGAAGGTGCCGTGGATGTCGTGGCGAGGTAAGCGGGGGGCGTGAGGGGGGCGAAGACGTTGGTCAGGGATGCGATGTCTTTTGTGAAGAACAGGCCCAGGTCGTATGGTACATTGAGCCATTTATGGCCTGTCAGTCAGTCTATATTCTGCCTGGAATCAGGAAGAGGTACCGTCGAGTGTGAGCGAGTCGCCGAGCTCGATGCCCTCCACCAGGTGTCGCATCTCCGGTACGACACCTGCAAACCCGCCGAACGCTAGCGGGTCAGCTGCAAGCAGCGTTGTAGGGACTATACTCGCCAGCATCAATATGCAGCCACGCGCCGTACTGCTTGCACAACTTCGACACTTCCGGCAGACCGCCGGGGAATCCGCCCGTGTTGACTTCTCCTAGTCCGTACAGCACAACAACGCCCCTTCCTACCTCTTGTTCATCCTTGAGTCTCTTTTCCAAAGCCCCGAGATCAAATGCTAGCTCGTCGTCGGTCTGGGCTGGGAGTTGATGGACGACTTTTGGGCCGGATCCGAGACCGACTAACGCGGCAGATTTGGTGATGCTGAAATGGGGATGGACGCCGAGCAAGACGATTGGCGGGCTGGGCAGGGTGGGCGAAGAAGGGGGTCCGTCTCGCGCAAAAGAGTAGCCTGGAGGGAGATGTGGCGAGCGCGCGTACAAGGCGTCTCGGGCACAGGCTGCCTGTCAGCTGCCCTACAACGTTGCAGCTGGGGAGTCGGGACGTACCAAGGCCAAGTATGTTGCTGGCAGTTGCGCCCGTTGTCAATGTTCGCCCTGCGTATGCGTCTCTCGGGATGTTGAGCAAGTCCAGCACCAGCTCCAAAGCCCGCGCCTCGATGGCCGCGGCAGCTGTCTCAGTGGGACGCGATGTCGCCACGCTCTCGTCATAGCTGCTCAGCGCGATCTCGGCTAGCTGAGCGGCGGGCGTTACGCCGCCAGTCACAAACCCAAAGTACCTCGGACCATTCTGGCCCTGGCTGATACCGGGCAAAATATCATTCAAGATGTACTCGGTGGTCTTGAGCGTCCCAAGACCCGCATCGGGCAGAGAGTCAGGCAGAGCCGAGAGTGTCGAGTCGATGGAGGCTTGACTCGGTATGACCGGCGTCTCATCGGCACTTGCGTGTCGCTCGAGGATACGAGCTGTGATATACTCGAGGGAGCTGGCAAACTCGTCGGCCATGATGAGAGATGAGATGCAGAGTCAACAGTGGTTCACCTCGACTCGACTTTTCCTGCTGAGCAGGGGACCGCATGGTCAATGGCGACAGAATCATCGCTTGGACCTGAAAGTGGGGTTCGGGGTGGGGAAAAGGTCGGACTTGCCACTTTGGGTAAAAGATCACCGGGACGCGACAAACAACCAACGCGACTTCTTTTCGACTTCGACCTTGTGCATCATCTCTTCTCTTCCAGCTGTCAAGCACATAATTAAGATCAGCATTCCGATATGGAGGCCCGACGGCGCACGCTCGCCTCAGAGGGCCCACTTGGCAATGCTCTACCGCCATCCGCTTTGCCCGTCCCTTCGTCGGCCATCAAGAAGGCCCCAACACGATTGGGGTCTTCACGAATGTCGATGATACCGACTGGCAGCCAGCAAAACTTGCGAGAGGCGGCGGCGAAGCAGGGGCAGGGTATGCGAGTATCGAGCAACGGGAGTAATGGATATGGAGGAGGACTGGGAGCGAGCTCGAGTCAGGATGCAGGAGGGGCAAGGCGGAGCACGACGATGCGTTCTACTGGAGGTGAAGGAGGCATGATGAGTGCGCCAAGAGGGGATGGGGGCATCTATGGGCGCACACCGCAAGTGGCGAGGAACCTTCCGTCCAGGTGAGCTGAACAGTGAATGGGGCATGCCAGAAAACTCACTTGTAGCACACGACGTAGTTCCGTCTTTCCTGGTCCGCGGCCGTCTATTGCTCCTACTTCTTATCCTACCAACGCGGTCAAGGACTCCCGGCCAATACGAGACAAGACTTTCCTCGCGAATTGTCAGAAAAACATACACGAATACCTTGTCGCCTCCCGATGTCCCGTCCCGCTGACCTCGAGAACGCTCTCGTCTCCCACGACCAAAGATTTCCAGGCCATCTTCCGTTTCCTTGTCAGCGAATTGCTCGACCCGGGCATGGTATGGGGCAAGAAGTTTGAGGACGACTGTATCTTGGTGTTGAAGGATTTGAGATATCCAAGTATGGACACACTGGGCAAGACTGCACTCGTCACGGCCGGCGACCCCCAGCAGTGGCCAAAGCTGTTGGCAATGTTGAACTGGATGGTGGACCTGTGCAAGGTGGGTTGAATCTCTAACCCTGGCGAGATAATCACTCATGACAGGCTCACGACAATTGGTGCGAGCCAGAAGTCATCTCGGACCCACTACTCATGCCGGCGAAAGACCTTCCGCTTGACCACCCGAACCTGGAAGATCGGCTATTATGGGATTTCTCCTCAAAGACCTACCAACAATGGTTCGATGGAGGGGCGGAAGAGTTCCCAGAAGCAGAGCAGGAGCTGGAGGAGGTCTTTGGTCGGTCCAGCTCTAGAATACAATTACAGCCCAGCTGACGGCCGCAGACAAACTCGCGCAGGCAACTTTCGAGGAATGCGAAAAGATGGACACGGAGATCCAGAAGAGGACCGCTGAGCTACACCAACTGGAAGCACAACAAGTACGACAATGAATCCTTTTCGTAGCCTGATATTCTGACCCGCAGCCACCGTTGAAGAAGGCCAACGACGAATACGTGCAGCTTATGGATGACAAGACCAAGTTCATCCAGTACATTGATTGGCATCGGACGAAAGCGGAGAAGATGCGGGTACAGAATGCCAAAGTCCGAGCAGCAATGGCAGATCACGGTTAGTTGTCTTTTTTGGACGTTCATTCCCAGCTAACATTGCAGACGAGCAGATCAAGAATGTTCGGGCAGAACTGGCGCAGATCGAGACAGCCGTCGCAGCCCAGAACCTCTCTCCTGAAGAAGTAACGCGGATGAACGATGCTCGGGAGACTTTGCAACATCAGCTAGCAGATCTGCGGACCAAGATCAACTCCGCCATGTCCGAGTCGTACGACCACGAGCTGCAAGTCACACGAGCGATGGACCGATTCGAACAGCTCTTGTCGGAATACACTGTGCAGGCACACCAAATCGGTCTCATGCGACCTCTGACGTCCGACGTCTCCGCTATGCCCGCTTCAGCTCTTGGTCCAGATGGGGTGGACTATGCACTCGACCTCGACCTGAGACTGGAGGATGTCGGCGAGATCCAAGCAGCTGCTAAGCGGATGAGGCAGAGCATCCGGCCCGCATTGCACGTCATGGCGGATGGCGTGAGAAAGGAAAGTGAGAAGTTGGCGCATACTCAAATTGCCCTGGAGGACGAGTATGATCGACTGGCACAGGCGGTCGAGAGGCAGCGGGAAGAGGCCAAGACGCTAGAGATGAGGCTTAAAGTCGTCAGCGACCAGGCGGAAAGCGAGAAGGCTGTGAGTCGTCTCTGTGTTTCGAGGTCGAGTTACAGCTGATACGACAGAAACTGCAAGCCGATACGGCCGAGACCAACACGACCGTGGCCAAGCTCGAAACAGAGGTTGTGGCCGTCTCAGCGGCGTCCGAACAAGGCGTCGTGAATGCCCAAGGAGAGCTGGACAGGAAACGCATAGAGTGGGCCACCAGCTGTGATGAGAGTTTGGCAGAACGCAGCTGATAAACAGGTACGACCAGCTGCGCGAGAAGACGTCAAGTCTCCAAGATGCAGTCACCAGCCAGATGATGCACCATATCGCCGTGATCATCAAGGCGAAGGAACACACGGCCAACAGTCTCAAGAGCGTGAGGACATTCGCAGAGGGGCAGCAGTAGATGGGCCAGTTGGTACAATGCGGGGAGGGGATCTTTCGATTTTGTTTGTCTGCCATCTTATACTTGGTTTTGAGGATCTTTGCGATGTACACTTTGCAGCTCATCCGTTCGCACTACCAATAAACAATGCCCATTGCTGCATGTCCTGGTCACAATGCAAGAGAAGCGTGTAGGTAGCCAAGTACGACACCAACAAGAAGAAGTATGCCAGATGGTAAGTGTTGTCTGTGTATTGTCTCGTAAAACATGTCGTTTCGTCATTCCTCCCAACCCCCGCCCCATCAAGCCACGAAAGTCGCCAGACGCCTGACGAGTGGCACGTTCAGCCAAGCTGGGACGTCTGCAAGTCAGTCATGATCAAGGTGACCCGGGGAAGCCGCTTACAAGTCTCCAGACCTGCAATCTCTCTTGGCGGAGGCAGCTGGTACGGCCCCACCTCGTCCGTCTCGGGAGTAAGCAAGAGCTGATCGGCCTTGTCGTCCGGCTTGACCCTGGCCGCGACGGCTTTGAGGATCTCGTTCGAGATGGGCGCTTCGTAGTCTGCGTTGTGGTATTGCGAGATGAGTTTCTGAATCTGCGAGGGGGAGAGGATCCAGCAGACGTCGAAGAGGATCTCGATATCGCCCATTGTTGCCTGGACGGGGGTCAGCCACCGTCCCGGTCGGAGGAATGGGATATCATGGACACAACTCACCTTCTTGAGCTGAAGCAGCTTGGTGGCCTGCATGAGGTGCTCGAGCTGCAGAAGCCCTTCGGGCATATCATGGGCTTTGCACCACTCTTCGATCCGAGTGATGTTGTACTGAATTTGCATGGCTGTCAAGTCAACACCAACGGACCCCTGACCGATCCCTCATACTCACCTCGCTTCCACGAGCAGAAGTTGCGCCGCATGATCAGATCGTTGAATGCGATTTGCCCGATGAGCTTCAACAGCTCAGTTACCACCTGCTGCATGACGCTCTCCTCCATGTAGTAGCTCTTGAGGCACTTGTACACCTTGTTGAGGACGTTGAGGATATCGTCCATCGTAGCTGTTGGTGCGGCGTTCGCGCCCATGCTGCCGAGCATTCGCGTGAACATCTGGCCTCTGCCGTCAGAGGTGATGAAACCGGGGAGACTCTGCGACTCGATCAAGGCGGGAATGACCATCTTCGCCAGCCGCTTCTTCGTCTCGCTCATCCAGGTATGGTACAGGTTGTACTCGAGCGAGTCGAGGTCGTGCTTGACGAACGAGACGAGGCGCTCATACTGGTCCCAGTCGAGCTCTCGACCATTGTCCTCCGAGCCAGGTCCGATGCCCTGTGCAGCATCTGCCTCGGCGACATTCACGAAAGAGAGCACTTCGTGTACGTTCGACAACCAGAAGATACCTGGAGCGATGACGTCCTCGCCCTTGAATGACATGACGTGGTTCTGGATCGCCTGCATCACGTCTGCAAGGAATCGTTCGGATTCGCGGATCATGCACAGCTTCCACATCTCGTTGGTGACAAGCGAGATGAGATGCGCAGGGAAGATGATCTCCTTGACCAGTGGCGGGTTGTGCAATGACGGCGAAGGCAGTTTGAGCTGATAGATGAGACCCTGGAGGACATCTTGGTCCATACCCTCGATGTCTTCCAAGATGCGGATGATTTCGTCTGACGAGTTGTCCATGAGCGTAGGAAGACCATTCGAGTCGCGAACCCTCGGAATACCGTTGACGGGCGGGAGCATGACCGACACCGCACGAGGGTTCTTGAGCGGGGATGCTCGAAGATCGGCAAGGCCGTCGTCGTCCGCTGACATGTTGCGTGCATGGCGTGGACCAGTGATGGAGTGTCGACGCGCACGGCGCCGAGATGGCGCCGGTGTGCGCTCGCCATTGGCGGTCTCGTAAGCCCGAAGGCCATTAGCATGCGTCGGGGAAGGTGGCGGCTCGCGAGAGTTCTTCGTGAGGGCTTGCAAGGCGTTCGAACGACTGATCTGTTCCCGCAGGGAGTTGACCTCACTCCGCAAGGCTGCCATGGCAGAAGACGACTCTCGCTCCTTCTCCACGGCAGCATCTACGGCAAACTGCCTCTCCTCAATGACTCTTGCCTGCTCTTCCAGCTCAGATGTAAGACGGTTGATCTCTGCTTCTTGCTCTTGCACCCGTTTGAGCGATTGCCGGATCTTCTCGTCGGTCTCTGCTTTTGCCGCGGCGAGCTGCTCGAATTGGCTGGTGGGCACGGTCGGCTTGGCAAGTTCGTCCTCAAGCTGCTTTGAGCGAGAAGAAGCCTCGTCGTGCTTTCCTTGCAGGGTCGCAAGCTGTTGCTCCAAGGTCTTCACCTTTGACGATAGCTCGCGGTTTTCGACGACTCGTTTCTGGATATTTTGGGTAAGTTCGACAACCTTGTTTTCCAACTGGTATGAGATCTCTTTGAACTTCGAGGCGGATTTGGCTTCTGCCTTGAGGCCTCGGAGCTCTCGAACAGCCTGCTTGCGTCGCCAAAGGCATTGCAAGATGACCACACGGCGGATTTCGGCGTTGGCGCGACGGCGTGCGGCCCTGCCGGTCAGACTTGGCTTGACACAAATCAAAATAACTCACAATCCGCGGAACATGCTTTGCAGCTTGACGACGGCCGACAAAGTCCGCTCCTCCAAAGCCTTCTTCCTCGCCTGATGACCTCTGATGACAGCTTGGATCTTGATGACGGCGGTGCGCAGTTGCGTGTATCTTTTCCGGGCCATATATCCTCTTGCAACACGTTGTATGTTGATCGCGGCAGTCTGGCGACGAAGCTCCTCGACATAGCGCCTTGCCAATATACCTCGCCACCAAGTCTGAATCGTAATGGTGGATTTTCGCAGAGCTTGGTATTGCTTGTACGCTATCCGTCTTCGAACATTCTTCTGCACCAAAGTGACCAACTCGTTCAGGCGCTTTGAGCGAAGACCTTCCAAGAATGCCAACATGCCAGCCCGGAAGAAGATCTTGGTCAGACCGATCTGGTACTTGTCCTCCTCCTTGAGGGTATTGGCCAAGATGAGGGAGCACAGCTGACGGACATCGGTATTCGCATCCCATTCTTTTGAGCTGACCAGAAGGTAGTAGCTGGTCGTCAGCTGGTTGACCCACACCCCATTCACCGGCCTCACCGTTCCGCAAACTCGGCAAACGTCCACCGTGAGGGATAGCCTGCGCAAGAAATACGAATTGTCTCCAGGACACCACAAGCCCTCAGCTGTGACAAGACTTGCTGCGGGTCCAGCACCCATGCTTTCTTCATCTCGTTTGGCTTGATACATCGGATATAGTGGACGTTGGTGTTGTTGATCGTGTCCATCAAGCTGATCAGGGAAGTTTTGAAGATCGAGCCCAATGTAGGCTTTCTCGCCACCGCGCCAACCTTCTTGGGACCCGCTGCAGCTTTGGAAGCCTCTCCGTTCGGCTTCGTCGTGTTGGCAGCGGCCAGCGCGGCATCGAGCACCTCACGGAGGAACTCATTCGAAGAAGCCTGTAGTAGAGCCAAATGTTCGTCGGGGACAGTATCTCGATTCTTCTCGATGAAGCCATCGACGTCGTAGGTCACATCATGGGCGTAGTGAGCAATGGTGAACGCGTTCTGGTTGAATCTGGGCTTCTTGAACACCTCTTTGTGCTCCGGTTTGGCAAGTTGCTGGTGCAGCTTGTTGGCGAAAGAGGCGTCGGCTCCGGCTGGCAATCGAGACTCCTCGTCCAGAAGAGTGAGAATGCCCATCTTTCCCTCTATCACATCGATGCAGGCCTGGTTGTCGGCGAAATCGATAAACTGCCACTTGATCTGCTCGCGCATGTACTCCTCTTGCTCGAGTTTGAAGACGTGCGCATTAAACTCTTGTTGGAGCTTCTCGTTGGCCCAGTTGATACAGAATTGCTCGAACGAGTTCTTCTTGAAATGCTCGAAGCCGTAGATATCAA
Organism: Tremella yokohamensis; assembly: GCA_024343385.1. Taxonomy (NCBI): domain Eukaryota; kingdom Fungi; phylum Basidiomycota; class Tremellomycetes; order Tremellales; family Tremellaceae; genus Tremella; species Tremella yokohamensis. Next base: position 520,572 of record BRDC01000025.1, on the reverse strand, counting down.
GGACACCAATGAATTTGGTCGCTTTCTCAGCTCCAGAGCCATTCTCTCCGGTCAGAGATTCGTTGACTACGCCGACCAGCCAGTCGAAAAGACAAGAATAGACGAATTTGGCGACCGAATCTCTGACGACCGAAGCCTGAGCTGACCCTAGCGCGGTCACGATCTTCTCGCTCCGAGTCGTTAATTGCTTCTTGATAGTCCACTTCTTGAAATCGTTCGCTGGCAGACCCAAGAGGCCGGTGGCGGTAGCCAGGGCAGCGTCGTCATCCGAAATCACCGCGTCTGTGCGAGCTTGGGTAATCTTGATGTTTCCCAAATGCAAAAGAGCGGCGAGCAGACGGAAGATCTGCCATTGCCTCTCGACCGAGATGCCGACGGTGCTGAGTGCGGTCTGAGTTTCCCGGAAGTCTTTGGCATCGTCGACTCCTGGAATGGAGACTGCATGAGGACCACCGCCGGCCAGGTAGGCAAAGTCCATATGCGTGGTCGTCAGGGACAAATCTTTGCGTTCTTTCGAAGGTGCGCCCGCCAGGAGTTGGTAGAAGATGTGATAGTTCCGCTCAGATTCTGGTTGGTAGACCAGTCGCGATCGTTCGAGCAAGTATGTCCGTATCCTCGCTCCCACGATTTCGTGATTGCTGTCGAAGAGCACCTGAAGGTCAGCTGGAGGTCTTCACAGGCTGGAGACTACAAACTTCGATATACTTTCCGAATCGTGACGAGTTGTCGTTTCTCGTTGTTTTGGCGTTACCGAATGCCTCCATGATAGGGTTGCTCGCAAGAATCTGTCGTTCCACCTCACTCAAGCCCTCTTCGTCACTCGCCGTGCCATCGCCTGCTTTTCGACGAGATGAGGAAGCTGGCTTGTCTGGATCTTCGACCGAGGCGAAATATCGGAGGATGAACTTGGCTGAGACTGTTTTACCGGCTCCACTGCAGATGTCAGCTGGCAGTCCCGTTAATGACAGCTGTCGACTGACCTCTCACCGCTCACAACGATCGTCTGATCACCTGCCCCTGTCGGATCTGTCCCACCCTTGCCGGATCCTCGTCGCATGTTGTTGAGAGCCTCTTCTGCAATAGCGAACAAATGCGGCTCGAGTTCTCCCTTTCGTCTACCAGAGTATGCCTGGATGATCTCTGGCCCATAAATGGACAAGGGGCTGAAAGGGTTGAGGGCGACCAGAACGATTCCGGAGTAGGTATATGGCAATCTCTGGGCGTACCGCGTAGCGATGGCATGTAGTACTGCTCGTCAGACCGAGCATCCGAACGCTGGAAAGCACTCGCCTGACGGCTCATTCAGGTTGCTGAGACTGGCCAGATCTTCCGAACTCTCCAACAGTGGCGGATTTCTCAGCGGGGGCAAGGCATCTTGTCCTGGAGGCGGCGTCGCAGGTTGAACATTGTTCGCCCCTCCGGCCGACTCGAGCGTCGCCAGCGAGAACTTGAGCTCCTTGCTCGTATCGTCCCCACTCGGCTCGTCATAGTCGACCACTAGCACCACCTGTGAGCTCTGCGCGCCGTCGGCGGGCAGCGTGAGCGAGGCGACGGTGCCGGGTGTCCACCCTGTTAGGGCATCTGGCAGCCAGACACGGGTTCCTTTGGTGTAGATTGACGCCATGGCGATGCACTGGATGCCTCCAACCACACGCGACGAGAGGGTGAATTTCGATCCCTATCGACTTGTCTGTGTTTGCGATGGAATGTGTGATAGAGATGACGGATGGGAGATGGGAAAATGGGAAAGGGCTCGTGCTGATCGGTAAAGACAATCGTCGAGGCGGCGAATTGCCCTGGACGGCTTCCGAGCTCGAAACAATAGATCCAAAGTGTAGCAAAGATTACAATGGGACCATCTGAATGTTCTGGCCGGAGTGTCGGTCCCGCCGTCGTCAACAAGCGACTTTATGCTGTTGATATGGATATTGATGCCCCAAGACAGACTGACAGCCGTAGCCTAAATGTCACAACCGAGTCTTGTCCCGCAAACCCAATGCTTGAAACCCAGCCATGGCCACTTAACGCGTCTCGAGGGCAGACCACGCGACCGGACCCCTAACCCCCACTGCAAATCATGACGTGGTAACCTTTACATCGTGGCCTCAAGGAGATTTTGATATGCATACTCCCGCTCCTTCGGTGTTGCGATTACCCGGTCTGTGCTCGTTCGACGCGCTGTCTCTTGGTCATCTCGAAGATCAATCATCCAGTCACTTTGCCACCTATACAGGCAGGGAGACAGTCTAGACATAGGTTGAGACGAGCGGACAGTCTCTACGATGCCCCCCCTCCAGTTTCAGCCTCTCTCCTCGCAACCCACACCGTCATTCTGGTCCGCACTCAACACCCTCAAACTAGACAAGCTCAAGCTAGACGACTCGCAGCAGGATATATCAGGTTGGATAGAGGAAGGGAAAGAGGTAGTCGATAGGGAGGCTGGAAGCTCGGGCAGCTCTTCGGTCAATATTGGAGTTGATGGGGCGTTCAGTGTTGGCGGCGGAGCCTTTGGAGAAGATGGCGACAGGTGCGCTCCAAACTACTGCCAAAGGAGTCGTACACTGACACATCCCAGGCCGCCTCCTACGAGTGTCCCGCTCAGAGGCATATTCAAGAATTTCAACACCATAGAGGAATTCAGAGCCACAGACCCCAAGAAAGAGCTGTTCAATCAGGTGGCAGTATCGGTCAGCTGCCGGTAGATGCCTATAGCGCCCAGCTGACCATGGTAGATAACAAAATCGTTCGCTTCTGATGATCCCAATTTGAACCCATTCCTCCTCGTGACTTTTGCCGACCTCAAGAAATATGTGTACCACTACTGGTTCGCCTTTCCTGCACTAGTAGCGAAACCAGCTTGGGAACTGGTGGCACCATTCGAAGCGGCAGATGAAGAGGTAAGCTGTGGGACGTCCGACCTAGCTAACGGTTTACAGGACATCCAAGAGATCAGGCAGCTCGAGGAGGGGTCGATTGCTCGCAGCAAATCGCGGCCGGTCGGTTACTTGCTAAAAGGGGTCCGCGGGCAGAGATCAATCGCTCCTCTCACAGAGGCCAAATCGTTCTTCGCAGATGTATCAGAACAAGAGGCGAGTCTTGATCTCGTTCCTGTTATCGGTCAACGTTTAAGGACTGACCTGGCAGAGACATGTAGTGTTCCATGACCCATCGTCCTTGCCGCAAAATCCTGGTTGGCCATTACGCAACATACTTTACTACTTGAACCACGTCCACGGTGTTTCTCGAGTTGGCGTCGTATGCCTTCGACAAGGCTCAGCAAGCCGGACAGGTCGAGTAGCTGTGCCCGCAGATGTCCCAGGAGGGTCTTCCGAAAAACCGACAGCTGTTGGCTGGGAGAGAAACAAGGCCGGGAAGCTTGCAAGTAGAGTGGCTGATCTTGGGCCCATGATGGATCCGGCAAGGTGAGATGACCTAAGCCCGGTGATGCCAGCTGACGAGAAAGGCTGGCGGATCAAGCGGTCGATCTCAACTTGAAGCTGATGCGGTGGCGCATCATGCCTTCGCTTGATCTGGACAAGATTGCAAGCACGAAATGCCTGCTGCTCGGTGCGGGAACGCTTGGGTGTTACGTGTCTCGAGCTCTCATGGTCAGTCATCTCGCTAACGGACATACGGAGCTGACGATAAGGGCTGGGGTATCAGGAATATCACCTTTGTCGATTCAGCAAAGGTCTCGTATTCCAATCCAGTGCGGCAACCCCTGTTCGATTTCGATGATTGCCTGGACGGCGGCAAGCCAAAAGCACAATGTGCCGCAGACAAACTCAAGAAGATCTTTCCGGGAGTTGTAAGTAGTCCAGCACGACTCCTCGGCAGCATCTCATGCGCAGAACTCGAACGCGCACTCATTCCTGATACCCATGCCGGGACATCCCGTTCCACCGACAGCCGAGGCGCAGACCAAAGCCGACATAGCAAAGCTGGAGGAATTGATCAATGCCCACGATGCTGTTTTCCTTCTCATGGATTCTCGCGAATCTAGATGGCTGCCTACTGTGATTGGCGCTGCATCTGGGAAAATCGTCATCAACGCTGCCCTTGGCTTTGACAGCTACCTTGTCATGCGCCATGGGGCATCTCCGGATCAAGCTAACGGCAAACGGCTTGGATGTTACTACTGCAATGACATTGTTGCTCCTGCCGATGTGAGGTGGCGCTCAACGAGAGAGGCGTCAAGCTGATGTCCTTAGTCTTTGACAGACCGGACTCTCGACCAAATGTGCACGGTCACACGTCCAGGCATCGCGCCGATCGCATCAGCTTCGGCTGTGGAGTTGCTGGTCTCGCTGGTGCAACATCCTCTAGGGTGAGCTTAACTCGCATCATTTCTTTTATCGCGGCTCATGGCCAGCATCAACGCTCCAGCGGAATCTGCCGCCAACCCTGTAGAAGAGGGTCAAGGGTCGCCTTTAGGCCTGGTACCACACCAGCTGCGAGCTCAGCTGGGACAGTGGAAGACAATGTTGATCGAGGGTGCTGCATACGACAAATGCACAGGCTGCAGCAAGATTGTGAGGCAGCTTCATCGGATCTGCAGCAGCAGCAGCTGACAACAGGTCATCGATGCGTACAAGAAGGAGGGTTTTAGCATGCTCTTACGAGCCTTCAACGAAACAGATTACCTGGAGAAGCTTACAGGCTTGGATGAGCTGCATAAGGAGAGTGAGGCGATGTTGGAGAATGTCGAGTGGGAGGAGGGAAGCGACGAGGATTTCTGAGTGCCGTGAGGTCTCATTTGAGGCGGAGATACCTGCATTGTGTATACCCACATCATCACCCATCCATCCATTTGTACCATGTCCGATGTCCATTGTTGAGATCCGGCCAGCCGGAGACCGGGAATTATCGGCGAAGTCCACCCTCGACTAACTTACCCACTTTGGTCGAACACGGCCGATCATACCCGGCCACCACTACATACAAAGTCACTGCTTTCGATCTCTCTTTCACCTCTCGACTCGCATCGAGCATAACTTCGCGTCCAGCTCCAGCCATGATCCTCAGACCTGCTCTGCGCGCGACCCGGCTGGGTGCCGGCGCTTTCTCGCCAGCCTCGACTTTGGCTCAGCGCCGACTCGCCTCTTCGCTCGTGTTTCTCGAACACAAGGGCGGAAAACTCAACGACTCGAGCTTGACGGCGGTGACTGCGGCGAAGAAGCTGGGCGACGATGTGAGTCTACTTTCGGATTCACGTTGCCACGAACGCGATGTTGCTTCCATCACGCGATTCAGACGAGATGAGAGGCCAGCTTTAGGCTTGGCGGTCTCAAGCTGCTTGGGATACACGCGAGGCTTAGGGATGGAGTTGACATTCAGACTGCCGGTATTGTCATTGGATCCGCATCAGACGTCTTGGCAGTAACAGAGGAAGCCAAGAAGTTCGTCATCCTCACCGTACCAGAGTCATGCTGACAGCTAGGATCGAAGGCTTGAAGAAAGTCTACACTGCTTCGTCCGACGCGTATGCCCACAACCTCGCCGAAAGTCAGCTGCCATTTGCCTGGAGTCGGACGAGCAGCTGAACCGCAGACGTCGCACCTCTCTTGGCGTCCGTCTTGCCTGCTAAAGGCATCACGCACCTCTTTGCTGCTCATACGGCAGTGGGGAAGAACGTCTTCCCCCGCTTGTCTGGGATACTTGACACGTCCATGGTCAGTCTTCCCCCTCCCCTTCCCCCTCACTGCTGTCCTCATGAGGATTCTAAAAGTCGCGCACGAGCTGACCTAGGGCAGATTGCCGATATCATCGCCCTAGAATCGTCAGGGGACACCTTCACCCGCCCTATCTACGCTGGTAACGCCATCCTCAAGGTCAAGTCTTCCCCTAAAGACGCTATCAAAATCATCACGGTGCGCACGACGGCTTTCGACAAGGCTGCCGTCGGGTCGGGATCCGCGTCGGTTGAAGATGTTGAAACGCCCAGCTCGGACGGTGCGTCTCCTCCCTCTATATACCACTAATCCAACGCTGACGGACAGCGACGACCAAGTTCCTCAGCGAGGAACTGACCCAGTCTTCTCGCCCTGACCTGTCATCCGCCTCGCGCGTCGTCTCCGGCGGACGAGCGCTAAAGTCGAAAGAGAACTTTGACAAGATCATCGACCCACTCGCCGATGCGCTCGGCGCGGCCGTCGGTGCTTCGCGCGCTGCGGTCGACGCGGGGTACGCGGACAACTCGCTCCAGGTCGGCCAGACCGGTAAGGTGAGTCCAGCTCTGATATCGACCCAATGTCCTGCGCGCGAGCGCGTGAACTGCGCCATACAGCATCTTGCTGACTTCAGGTCGTGGCACCTGAGCTTTATGCTGCATTGGGGATCAGTGGAGCCATTCAACATTTGGCTGGCATGAAGGAGAGCAAGCTAATTGTTGCTGTGAACAAGGACCCAGATGCGCCTATATTCCAAATTGCGGACGTTGGGCTCGTTGCGGACCTCTTTGAGGCAGTTCCGGAGCTCACGAAGAAGATCCAGGAGGCGAAGAAGTAGGAGGGTTCCCCCGTATGGATTGGAGCTGCACATATGCTTTGGTATTTGCAGATGTACGACCGATGCAGCTGTCATGCATGTCTGCCATGCTTCTTGACATCGTAGCTTGATAAAGAAGTCGAAGAAAAAGAAAGAGGAAAGAGATGAGTGAGTTGAGGAACCGTGCGCCGGCAGTCGTAGCACTGCACTGAAGCATAGTCTGCTATGCCGGAAGCGCTTCGTCAATGCAAAGCACAATGCGATTCGTGATTGCATCGCAAGTCGTAAATTATAATCATCACTCCCTCCCGCTCCCTGCTACTAATATGATTTAAGCACCCGCCAGCGAGCGCCAATCGTCTACGCCTTACCCAGCACCTGACCCATACTCTGCATCCCACCCTGCATAGCTTTCTGCGCAGCGGCCATACTCGCCTTTGCCTGCTGAGCACTGATCAACTGCGTCGGCCGCTGAGCAAGGAAAGGATGTTCCAATAATTGCTGAGCTGTCGGGCGCATCTTGTAGTCGATCTCGAATGTCTTATGGAGAAAGTCGGCCGCGTCTGGCGATATGTCGGACGGTGTGGCTGGCCGGGCTTGCGAACCGATCTGCCTCGCATCAGCGAGGCACGAAGGAGAGTAGGTGGGGTCAGACTTACCTTGAAGATCGCTTGCATTTGGCTCAGATCGGCCCATGGGTGTGTACCGGTCAACATCTCCACCACTAGACACCCGACGGACCAGATGTCCGCTTTGGTCGTGTGGGACGTCTGTTTCACGATCTCGGGTGCCATCCAGAACACCGAGCCTTGCAGAGAAGGCCGATTACCACCCCGCATCGAGTTCATGAGGTCTGAAATGCGTCAGCATATCGAGTTGTCGTTGGCAGTAGAGCACGTACTATTCTCTACTTTCTTCGAGATGCCAAAGTCGGAGATCTTGATGCCCCCCTTGTTGTCCACGAGAATGTTGGCACCCTTGATGTCGCGATGGATGATCTCGCGCTGATGGAGGTAGTTGAGGCCCGTCAGGATCTGCCTGCAGAAATTCCTGACGAGTGCCTCTTCAAAAGCGCCATAATTGCTTAGAAGGGCGGCGACTGAACCTCCAGGTACATACTCGAGGAAAATATTGAGACAGTCGCCATCGGCAGACGAGTCTCACAGTCAGTCATGATTCAACCAAGATTACTTCACTCACCAAGATACTGCACAATGTTCTCGTGTTGCAGGTCTTTCAGAAGCTCAATCTCACGTTCCAACGCCGTCACCATGCTCTGTTTCCTTTCCTCGTTACGCAAAACACCCGTAGGCAGCTCGACTTGCTTGACAGCCATGAGCAGCCCAGTATGAGCGTCCATGCCGAGGTAGACTGATCCAAATGACCCAGCACCGATCAGTGCGCCTTTGATCCACTTGATAGAGCGTTTGGCTGCGAGGTCAGCGAACCATACCGACACAAAATCTGAACATATGATGACGCACATCCTTCGGAAGTGAATGCTCTGCCGTGATCGGCATCCTCAGCACCATCACTCTCCTCTTCACTCTCATCCTCATCGCTGAATTCTTCCTCCTCTTCCTCTTCTTCCGCCTCGTCATCGCCCTCGTCCTCGCTCTCGGGGACTCCGACGCCGATTTCTCCACTTGCGACGTTCCCAGTCGGCGGAGCAAGCACCTTCTCCTCATCCTCGTCTTCATCGCTTTCTTCGAAAGTGATAGTGCTCGCACGACGTTGCTCCACTTCGGCCGTGATTTCGTCAACGGTGAGCAGCGAGGCGGCATCACTTCTGTCCTGCTGTCGGCGGAGCTGGGAAAGCATCGACATTCTACTTCTGGTGCTTCCCGCCGACTCCCTGCGCTGCAAGGCAATCGACCTAGGGCGAGGCTTGGCCGTCTGCGGTGTTGGAGAGTACGCTTGCAGTGAGTCCGAGAGTGACTCAGAGCTCGGTTCGAATGGCGGCAACAGCGGAGGTTGAGATTGGACAGACGAAATGGAAGCGGCGTCGTCGTTCGAATCCCGAGTGGCAGGCTCACCATCGATGGTAGGTCTGGACGTCCTGCCATCATCGTTGGAGACGCTCACTCTTGGTACAGGCTCCAACAAGGTCTCGCTCTCTTCGACAATTGTGGACGCCGCCGGAGGTGACGTGATCCCACGACTGCCTGGCCGAGAGCGTCGCGGCGGCGAGTCTCTTGCAATCGCATCTTTGGTCGACATGATACTACCCCTCTTTCCAGGTAAAGGGGGAGGCACATCGAGCGATCTTCGGCCTCCATCAATAGACATGAACGAGTTGCGTGTATTGAGCAGCGGATTGTTCGGACCAAGACTCATCCGGATCGAACTGTGTCTCGCAGTCTTTTCCAAGGTTTTCTTTGTAGCATTGGGGAAGTACTCCGCCAAATGATTCGAGATGAGCTCGGACGGAGGTCGATGACCAAAGAAATTGTACATCTTCTTCTTGGTCAGGATGCCGCCCGAAGAGGGCGAGCGGGCAGTAGGAGATGGTGGTATCTCGCTGAGAGGTACACCAAGGCCAGACATGATGGAAACTGTGGACGCTCGGTTCATCTTCTTGCTACCGGCTGCTTTGGAGGGAGTAAGCAGGTTCGGATCTTCAGTCGGGAGAAGCGAAGAACGGCCAACGGGGTTGTGAGTGTAGTAGCCCGTTGGCGAGGTCGGTGACAAGGGCGGCGCCTCGCCGAGGAGCGATTCCATGTTCTTCCGATTTTGCAGTTTGCGAGTGCGCTTCAGATAGAGACCTTTTCCTCGAAGGGTGGTGCCGTCTCGATGCAGTCGGCATACTTGCAACAAGGCGTGCTCGGACAGTGGCTTCGCTAGAAAACGTCAGTCGCGTCATCAACCGTAAAAGGCAGACCCACCATCGTCATCGTCCTGCTCAGTATATACACCCCACCCGTCCACCTCAAAGTTGCCATCATCGTCACTCTCGGTATCGGTATGGATGTTCGTAGCTCTCCACTTGCCAAACTTCTTGAGCACTCTCTCAAGGACGTCAACCCCGCTGTTACATGTTTGCACGTTGACCGTGCGGGTGGTGCTGTCCTCGACATTGGTAAACTTGACCACTTGCTTGATCAACTCCTCAAGAGCCGGCACACCTGATGACGAGGCCTCGGCACCAGGTCTGCGCGCACGGAGTTCCGTGACGGTCGAGGAAGGGGCAGAGCTCGTCGCGCCAGGGAGGGCGGACGATGCAGTGAGCTGACGCCGGTGAGTCTGGCCAGGAGCGCTATTCGAAGCACCAGATGTACCCTGTGGTGGCGATGGCTTCCTCTCCTCCACTGTTCGCGGGGCAGCAAAGGGGTGCTGAGCAGGTTGCGGACGACCGAGGATGCCTTGGAACTTGCTTTTGATCGGAGAGGTGGACTTCTTATTGGCCGATGCAGACATGGCTTCCATACTCGGCGTCTTGCGGTGAACAGGATCGATAGCTCTCGCAGCAACGGCCTGCGCGGCGGTCCTTCGATCGGCTGATCCCGGTGCAGGGGCTCTCGGCAACCCATATTGATGATCCGACTGAGCCCAAGTCGGAGTGGAAGCAGAATTTTGACGTTGCTGAGTGATGGCATTCGCATACTCTGCCGCCGACGACTGGCCTTGGCCCTGAGCATGACTAGGCGCAGGAGGTAGAGGACGATCGATGAAGTTTGAAGCATCGTTGACGGGACTCGGCGACCGGCGACCGGGATCGCGAGACGGCGGGGCACGAAGATTAAAGTTGTTGCTCTGGGTGCCAGCTCGCGAGGCTGGAGGGGGCACAGAGCCACCCGAATCTGGCATGACAGTCGACGAAGACGACGCATAGCTCGCGAGACTCGGACGAGAAGATGAGCCGTACACTCCAGACGAGGAGGTGTAATCGCTTGGGCGTCGGACCAAACCGTCCACCGGAGGGATGGGTCGAGGGGTGGTAGAACGACTCGTCTGGCTGTGTGTGGCCGAAGGAGGGTTGCCTTGATACGCTTGTGGGAGATTACGGCTGGCGTGAGGTTGGAGATCGAGAGGTGCTGGCCGGTTGCTGTGAAGACGCCTATTGCCAAGGCTCGAGGACTCTTGTTGCTGCCTGAGCCTGCCGCCACCCATGAAGGCGCCATCGTCAAGTGGGGGCGTCGGCGCTCCGTTCAGCCTCAGTTCGACCTTTGGCATAGAGCGCGCAACAGATACTCTCCTCCGGAGGTCTTTGATGCCAGACAGGAGCTTGACTCGTTCGCCGACCTTGGCCACGCCGAGTTCCTTTAACATGGCCATGTCCAGATCCAACAAGACATTGCCGTCGATGTCGTTCTGCTTGAAGGCATCGATGTAGTGACCACACTTGTAAATTGAGAGGAAATGCTGAATTTCTCCCTCACCCCACGTCTTGAGGTACTGCGGCAAAGCGAGGTTCGGTGGCGGCCGGAATAACGGCGGTGTAGGCGGGCGAGGGTGGTGTATTGTCATCGGTGTGGATGCGAGCGAGGTCGACGAAACCGCTGCCCGGTCCAGAGAGTATGATGAGGACGCATATGGGTGGGCGACCTGATTGTGATGGGCAAAACGGGGAGAGGTCGGGGTGGTGGTTTGTGATGAGGCGGACGAGGTCGGGGAATGAGAAGGGAGGTTGGGACGGAGGGTAGAGGTTGTCATGGTGCCGAATGGCTCTGACCGTCAAGACAGCCTGGCGTGGAGAGCTGGAAGACTTACAATACCCCCTCTAGGGCTGTTGACGGCCAGACATGGATATCAAGCAACGGTGATCAGAGCCTTGATCGCCCCGACCGAGTAGGTTCCGGTGACTTCGGCCAGGGCTACGGATCTTTGCCTTTGTGCAAAGGACGCCCGGCGTCGTCAGGAAGAGCGAGCTCGACGTGTCCGAGACTGTTCTGTGTCGTCTTGAGAAGGTCTCGACGCGCTCAGAGGCAGTGTTCGTGACGACGAGGGGACTAGATCAGGTCGTTCTACAGGTCCGACGACGGAAGACACGAACCGAGAACAAAAGTCACTCGTGCTTCCGTTGGAAACTTCGGATATTTACGTAAAAGCAGCCTTACCCTCCACTTCCTTTGTCGACGTTCAACGCTGAATACAACGGAATATCCAGCAATCGCATTGGGCTTGAGAGAAGCTCATATCCGCTTTCTTCGACCAGCAGTCTCTGAGAGAGACATAGAATCCAAATCCAACCCCTTGGACCTTGCGTCGCCATGGACGAAAGTCTGTTCATCTTCGGGCTCATCTTCAGCTTCATCTGGTCAGCTCTCATATTCGACCCTACTTGGGTTGTGTACCTGACAAGCAGTCTTCTCGGTATCATCTACTGCTTCCTGTCCACATGCTTGGGTATGCAGATACGCCGATCAGATCTGTGGGAGGCTCTGACCTTGTCATCGACCAGCAACGTGGGTTGCTCTACTGCCCCCCCCCCCCCGGGTCTGGCCAGAGTATTGGACCTCTTGCTTGCATACATCTTCACTGTGCATCGTGCTGACTCGTAGGTGCGCGAGCGGGAACGTCATCGACAGGCGGGCTTGGCGGGCGAATATGAGCTCGATTCCATGTCCGACTACCGGGGCAGCGGGATGGGCTACGACCGAATGGGAATGGGAATGGGTTCTTCCGAGGAGTTTGAAGTGATGCGCAGAACGGGACCGAGGGGATTCCTATGATCATCTGGCATCATTGCTCGCGCCCCTCGTCTCTCATGCATGTTGTATTTTGGCCCATCGTCACCTCTTTCCAACTGACACGCGAATGATTTTTGGTTCTGATCACGTGAACTCAAACACGCCTCGGATTGGTGCATTGACCGCGCCGCAAAGGGGCACTTTGTCCCATCTTTGATATCTTCTCGACTGCTCCCATCTGATCGACACGCTCGCATACCTCACACCTTCTTCGGACGCTCAGAATGATTGTCAGCACATAGGAAGAGGTCGCACTTGGGATGTACGAACACGCAAGATCCTCCAAACATGTCCAATAGTCGACCGCCTGGCACCGACAGGCCGGGTGTAGCGCCCCTGCCGACAGTCGAAGATAGCGTATCGACCTCGACAAACTTGTGGGCGAGAGATCTTCGGAGTCTTTTCGAGCACGCCAAAGATCGGTTTGGGGATGTCGTATGGGAGACCGAGGACGGCGGGGAGAAGATCTGGGGTCACAAAGGTGAGCTTGACCGATGACTGCGTGTCGGTTGTGCGATTAGTATGCTGACATGCAGCGGTGATATACGCTCGAGCCCCGAGTCAGCTAGCCTCCAGCCACTGAACGTCTCAAGCTGACAGAACAGAAGCTTTCAAGGAGCGGTACTTCATCTCGCGTCCATATGCTCGCTCGCCGTCCAGCTTGAGATCGCCCTCGCCAAGTCGCGCAAATGGTCATGGACATTTCCTCCCTCCTCTCTTCCCCTCCTCGCGCCCGCCATCCCCTCCGTCCTCCTTTCGCCGCCCAAGCACAGGCGCCGGTACACACTCGTCCCTCTCCGTCAACATCCAGGCGTCCGATCATACCCTTCGAGCGCCATCGGCTGCGCAATCGACCTACCTATCCGCCGACGGCATTCTGCATCTGACCCATGGCGACACGCCCGCCCTATTCCAGGCCCAACTCGAGTGGCTCTACACAGGCGAAGGATTTGGGGACGTTGTCGAATGGATCTCTACCGAAGACGACGCGGGCCAATCCCCTGGAGGTGGTAATGTCCGCGACTCTCTTGGTCGCAGGGGTAACCAGTCGGAGCGCAGAGACAAGCTGGGCCAGGATCTCACGTACATGTGGCGGTCCAAGCTCTATGCCGATGTCCGCATACACCTCAGTACCGACTTCTCGACCAACGGAGATGGGGGCGATGGCTCAGAATCAGACTCGTCGGTTGATAGCTTATCGTCGACGGCGATCTTCACCTCTCATCGCTTCATTCTCGCCACACGCTCCCCGTACTTCGCATCGGTTCTGCTCAATCCATCCTCTTTCAAGCCGAACACGGCCGATATACACCTTCCCACCCCGCCCTTCACTCCCGCCGCCCTGCACTTTTGCCTCGGATACATGTACGCGGGGCACCTGGACTTTTCCAATCGGTCCTTCGATCTCTCCACTGCATTCCAGATTCATCGCGCTGCCGCCTACCTACAATTGGACGGTCTTACAGGAGAGATCGAATCACGCATCGCATGGGATTTCTGCCACGGTCTAGACTGGCGCAAGTGTCACTGCAAGCGGTGTGCGCCTCGTGCGGCAAGAGTTTGGAAGTTCGCTTCTGCCCCGGAGGTCGGAGCGATTCGTCTCGCAGCTCTGGCAAGAGCATACATTGTGAGGGGATGGGGTGAGGCGTGGGGCAAAGAGGTGGGGCTACTGGACGCAAGTGACAAGGACGCTCTCGTGCGCGATGTCATTGCTGCCATCAATGCCAGCAATGTAGTCTCAGCCTTCAAATCCATAGCCGCAGTCCGACATCGTATTGAGAACGGCCTACGGCTACGAGGTCGAGACGCAGCGACGTGGGTCGAGGGACTTGAGGGCATGCTCGAACAGGTCGAGGCACATGTACGGGCCGTTCTCATCGATGACTTTGCCAATGTTGCCGAGGGCAAAGAGATATGGGATCTCGTCAGTGGCAAAGGGTTTTCAGACGACCTGCTTCAACTGGTTGTTCAAGAGATCATCAGCGGTACCGGCACTTCGCAAGGTTGTGTCGAAGCACCAAGAATATACCAGGCGCTGGTTTCGAGCATTCTGCTCAAGGTGGATCCGGACACACTCGAAGCTGCGTTGCCACCGAGATCGAGGAGTCGAGGACAACTAGAACTCGCCAGGGAAGGTATACTTGCGCATATTCGAAGACGTTGGATGCAGATCAGGGACGCCGGTGGCTTTGCCGAGCTGGACAATTGGGCTCTGAAGGAGATCTGCGACGGTCAGCTTCATCTTGCACGAGCGCGTGTGCAAGCTGATGAAACAGAGATCGACGTCTCTGTCGATGACCTTGTCGCGTCGAGCTCGCTTGCCCCGATGTCAGCGAAGAAGATTGCAAAGTCTCCAGAAAAGCCTAGATTACCACGGACTACCTCTCGGATACAAGCCTTGAGTGATGCCGCGAGTGTCAAGTCAACTGCGACACGCATGACACAGTTGAGTCGAACAACGTTGCGCACTGCCAGTGCACGAGTCGGTCCTGGCACTGAAGCAAACAACACCCCGGGCGGCATACGCACAGTTTCGGCACCTGTCAATGGGCTCAAGCAGACCACTCCTGCCGCCAGACCGACAACTCCTCCTGATTCATCATCGGGACTCAGGCGTCTCCGTTTGTCCAGCTCCGCATCCACTTCGTCGGCCGCTTCTTTGCCTCGGCCAGGTCCGTCAAAGCTATCGCAAACCGACACCAACACTGCAGCACCTTCAGCTCGGAGTCCCACTGCCGCCAGGACTGGTCCAAAGGTCGCCATTGGCGGTCCGGGAAGAGTGAGAGCTGCCGCCGCCAAGCTGGAGGCTGGGAGGACAAGTCCGACTCCTCCATCTGGGGCCAGAGCTCCCGCTTCTCGATCCATGTCGGGCGGTGTTAGACCGCTTTTGACACGAAATGCGGCAACGCAGAAGCCAGCGCCGAGTCCTGTCGCTCCTGGACCGGCGAGACCGTCTAGCCCTGGCAAAGCACCGTCGATAGCCTCGGTCAGAACGACACGGACGGCTCGGTCGACAGCGACGACGACACCGGCGGCGAGAGTCGGAAAGATTGTGGCAACAACTCCTGATACAAAGTCGCCTAGACCTCGGTTGGACTCCACCTCAACTGTGGCGTCCGTGCGAAGTCGACTGAACACCGGCGCGGATGCTCAGACCGCTCCAGGCGGCATTCGAAGACCCAGTGCGGGTCCTTCGAAGCTGAATCCTTCGCCGGCGGCTGTAAGTGGAAGAAGATCGCCATCAATCATGTCGACAATGTCGACCCGGTCGAAAGCCCAGCCGGTCGCTGCTGCAGCGGGTCTCAGAGGTACTCCCAAAACCCCAGCCGGTCGGACAGAAGTTGGCGGGACCCGCTTGCGCACTACGTCGAGCGCTACAACTGCGTCTGTTCGCAGCAATGTATCCAAAGTCCCTCCATTGCCTATCAATTCTCCTGCCAATCGCCTGACATCTCCGTCTAAACCGACCGCTCCCACCTCTCGGCTGCGAGCACCGCCCACTGGAGTTGCTGGGAAGGCGTTCCCGTCCTCTGCTGTTGCAACCGCAGGCAAAACCAAACTCCGCTCTCCTAGCAGCTCTACAGACGACGGACCCGAGGCCAAGACCCCTCGCACTTCGGACATTTCTCACCCTATAATACGAGAGGGGTCTTCGTCATCGCACTCTAATCCATCGCCAACTCCACCTGTCACATCGAAACTGCCGCCTGCTGCAGTACCACGCCCGCCAGTCAGCATGCCTCGGAATGTCCGAAAGATATCGACGTCGTCTACCAAGTCGACCGCATCTGCTTTCCGACCTCACCCTGCCTCCGCGTTTGACCCGCCGAAACGTGCACCTGTGGTTCCGGTGGGACAGCTGCCAAAGATCGAGATTACGGATGGAAGCACGCCTTTCTCTGGTCGGGGGGTGCATCTGCATGTTGGCATCCCCTGCATCGTCTCGCTGTCTGCAAAGAGGGCGAGATTCCGCGCTCAAGTCCGGTACATTGGTCTTATGGAGGGCAAGAAGGGGCCCTGGGTTGGCATCGAGGTCGACGGTGAGGGTATGGGCAAGTATGACGTCCCAACACTCCCTTCTGGTTCCGTCACGGGCACGCACTACTTTTCTGTGTCGCCCTTGGTCAATGATGATCCCGGGGATCTCGACATCAAAATGGCTCGACAGAGAAGAGTCGAGATGATCCAAGAGGGGTTGAAGAAAAAGTCTAAATTCTCTGGGATAGGCCTTGGCCTCGGCGGCGTGGGACTGTCGCCTGGCTCTCGATCTGGCATGGCCGCCGGGTTGCGTGGTCGGCGGAGCGTGAGCCCATTCGTCGGACCAGGAGGAGGTGCCAATGCCAACGAATGGGGACCTCGATTCGAAAACCCTCGGGCGATGTTTGTGCGCCCGAGCGAGGTGGTCTTTGTCATGGGTGCCGAGTAGAGGTTAGAGGGGTCTTGACATTATTTACACCTACATCCACGAAGACGATTATTTGATAGTTTGATAGTTTGAGACGAGCTGGGCCGAGGCCCCACGACCTAATGATGCATTTTGTGTTGTATTTCTCTTCTACGGATACGCTTCTCGGACCTGACCTTACGGAGGCCCAAATTCCCATACGTCCAGCTGGGCCGATGTGGCTGAATCATTCGGAGTCGTTGTCAAGCCAATGGAACATTCTGACGAGGGAGGGGTGTAGATATGCGTACTGAGTGCGAATCGGTCGTTGGCAAATACTTCAAGGATGGGCGGGTCAAAGTACGCCCGAAGATGGAGAGACTCCCATCCTTGGTCCGTGCGGAAGAGGGTGAAACGACCATGTATCGGGCGGGTGTCTATTTCGTCTTCGAGGTGCGTGGGTGCAGGAGGACGGAGGACGACGATGCGTTCGTCTTTGGATCTGAAGATGATTTGGGCCAGTCCACCTATCAGTCAACTCAACTCAACTCAACTCCTCCCTTCGTTATGGGCTAGGCGCGGTAGGTCGGGTTGGATGGGAGGTGGGTGGCACCCACCTTCGTCAAAATCGAGCGAAAGACCTATGGACTCTGTGGAGAGAGGATCGAAAGATACTTCGAGACTGCACTCGAACGACCTGACCTTCGCCCCACCCTGGACATCTACCCGCCGCCGTCTTCCTCTTTCCAACTCGACCAGCGGGCGAATACCAAGTGTCTCTATCGTCTTACTGCCCGCTTCTGCTTGCGGCAGGATGAACATCCCTTTTTTCGGCTCGAGCGGGGACAGCGCGCCGGTGATATTTGGCAATACGAGCCTGTACAATTCTCGAGGAAGAGAAATACTGCCTGTCCATCCTTGTCTCTTGCGGCCCTCGGAAGAAAGGTCGTCATCGGGTATCCAACCTTCCGTCAGGCCTGACCCCACACTGCTGTACCACATATGAGAAAAAGAGATGACCCACCCCACATGACCCGCCGACCTTGTCTATCCTGGATGGTTTGTACTGCGTATAGACAACCCCAGTCGATTACCCCGCTGGCTCCACCCGGACTGGCGATGTCCATCTGTACACCGCCTTCTGGGGTAGAGATCAACGGTCCGGAGAACCACATTTGCCATCGTGGCGGACGCGCCACTTTGTCTCTCCCAGCCGTCCCCTCTTCCACTTCGAAGGGATCATTCCACTGTCCTTCAGACCCGACGACGAGGTATTGCCTTTCTTTTACTTCCGAGGCTCCAGTGGTAGGTGTCGAGATAGCTGCTTGGGGTAAAGACAACGGGAAGAACCCCGCGCATTCCCAATTCCAGCCTCTATCCCCTGCCCACGCCTCGGGCATTGGAGGAGCAGGCTCGACCAATGGCCCGAGAAACGACCACTCCGTCCCGCCAGGCGAGACTTTGTATAAGAAGACGGTCGGACCGCGGTTCAGTATACCGCCAGAGACGAGCGCGTAGATCTGTTCGGGGGAATGACCGGCCCTCTCAGCGAGAGCAGGCCACGGAGCGAAGAAAGGGTCACGGAACCCCGTGAGCTGGAGTCAGACGATACTTAATACAGAAAGAACAGCTGACTTGGTCCGGTAGCTTAACTTCCAGAGGGTTATCGACCGACTTGACGAATGTCTTGCCGCCGTCGGTCGACTTGGCCACGGCGAGCTGTTCTTGTCCTTGGGTATACCCCGGACTCCGAGCTTCCGCGTTGATCTTACCTCAGCTAGAAGCCCCTTCTTGAGAAGACGACGAACAGCAGAGTAGACCACTGTGATCTCCTCCGAGTCGCCCGCGTCCGGCAGAGCGTTGCCCTATACTCAGCGTCGAGCAATTCAGTATGATACGCCCGAGCAGCTCACAGTGAACACCCCCATACAGTCGTATGTCTTACTCGGCATCAACACCGGTTCCTCATCCGCTTGCCAAGTGAAGAGGTCGACCGACGTCGCGTGACCCCAGCCAATCTCGGCGTTCCAATCGGTATGGTTCGGCACCCCTACACGTCTACACAGACCCAACGAGGCAAAGCGACACTCACATTGGTAGTAGATATGCCAGACACCTGTTTTGTCCTGGAACGGCTGGTCGTCAGCCTCTAATAAAAACACAAGTCAACGACTCGATTCACGGCGCAAGGATCGTTGAGCCATCCTCGGGGCGGTGTGAGGTGAAATCCGGGTCTATCCTCCTGTTTCATCGCCGGCAGGTGCGTGACTTGTCAGAGCAGAGAAGCGGCGGCGTCAGAACAAGAGAGACGATGATCAGGGGGTCAGCGGTACTACAAACGAGTAGGTCCAGCCATGTAAGATATATCGCATCCCAAGCTCGTATCGATATTCTTTCTGTGATAGAGACCGGTGAGCGGTCCGCCAAGCCGAATCGTGCGCCGAAGTCACTCCGACGCCGCCTTCTGAGCCCTGATCAATCCCACCAAATACTCACCTATCAACTCGCCCATCCTGTCGTATCCCTTCGCCGTAAGATGCAGCCCGTCGTCCCAGTACAGCTCGCGTTCAGACTGGGAGAGAGACTCGTACGGCAGGGCAGAGCAGAGGTCGAAGACGTGGCTGCGTCTCAGCTGGCACCAAAGGCGAACGCTGAGTGAGCTCTGTTGGTCTTGCGACGACCTGAAATCTACAAGGCATGAGGTGCAAAGGAGAATGGACGCACAAGCATTCCCGGCGACGCCGCTCAATCATACTGTTCAGCACCTCGCGCTGATGCGTGATCCTCCGCGTCCACGCGTCCTGCCCAGGGGCCTCGGGCACGGTCAAAGCCAACACCCTTCCTCCTTCATTCCGATCCAACGCCCATTCCCAGACGTCCAACAGCGCATCATACACGTCCCGCGCAAAAGTGCCATAGCCCAGGTCGTTAGTCCCGCCAAGGACGATGGTCCAGTCGTACGGCGAGTCATGAAGCTTTATACGGTCGTTGAACGTCCCTGGTCGGCTGACCCGATCGCCAGGTAGGCCGTCTGTTTCTATGTGGATGTTTGTGTCGGGGAATGCGGCGGATAAGACGGTCTCGAGTGAGAGGGAGTATGGGCGGGATAAGAGCCCGCACGAGATGTAGCCGCTCGTGAGGGAGTCGCCGAAACAGAGCACGCGAAGGGTCTTGGGTGTAGCGAGGGGCGCGCGAGGGGTCATCGTCGAGAGTCCTTCGTTGCTTGTCGAATGCGACGAGTCCTGGCGAGCGAGAGAGGACATGCTCGCCGAATCAAGGTGAAGTGATGAGCAGGAGGAATGACAAGACCGCTGTCCCATCCTCGTCTAGTTACCAATTCTGTTCGGTTGAGCCGTGAGCCATCCTTTCCCCTCACACACGCTCGCACAGTCCAAGTAACATGCTCCCACATACACAGTTCATGATCAGAGCTCATGCATCCCACACGAGCTCATCGTATAGTACAGACTCCAGCTCCAGCTCCATCCGCACCTCAAGCCACAGCGGAGATGTTCCTCCACATGCAGCAGCTTCCCTCGGTCCAGGTCCACCACTCGCAATCGCAGATCGGCAGTTTGTCTAGAGGTTGAGCTTTGTGCGGCGCCAGTGACGACGCTTGGCGTTCCACTGGTAGTCAGCAGCGGCCCCACTCGTCCTTTATCTCCATCAAGCCAAGGAGCCATCGTCTCAATCGAGTAAGAGGAACGCTCGACTAACCTGGATGGTGTCTGTCCGTCAGCATTCGCCTATGCTTTGTCGAAGCTATGACTCACTGTCAGTCTTCAAACGGAACCATTGGGGGATGGGGCGGTTCTGGCGGGCCTTCTTGGCGAGCTTCTGCTTGATTCGGAAGGTCTTTTGGGACGGCTGGAAGTAAGTATAGGCTCTTGACGTATCACCACAACTGTGTCCATTCCATCGAACCACGCAAACGCCGTCCTGTGGGAGTCCTCTGCTGCTCGACCACCACTGCCCAGCGCAGGAAGTAAGACAGAGAAACCCAGTACAGGTTCGTTTCCCTTACTTCCCGGCCGTTCCCCTCGCCACCATCCATCGCTGACGCCTCCGTGCTCAGAGTCTGCACCGCCAATCCTTCATATCCCCATGACCTCGATACCGCATCTTCCACCGCATCTCCCCAGACGACAGCCCGACGAGTCGTCTCCGATTCTCCCCCAACGCCCCTGCCTCCAGGCCACACAGAGTCGCATCCGTTGCGCCCATCGCTCTCGCGTACGTTCCACAGCGACCGTATGAATCGCCCAACTCACCATGTTGATAGAGACCTGTTCGACTTGACGGCTAAGGAAAGGAGAAAAGCCTCTGGCATCGATTCAAGGTCGGATGGAGAAACCTCGAAGGGGATCGGCGAAATTACCATAACGCCGAACGGCAAATGTGGCAGGCACCTCATCGTTCTAAAGCTCTGGTGAAAATTGCTTCCGCTCTTGCAAGTGGTTTGGTGGCAAGTGAGGCGACGAGGAGTGGCATGCATGACCGCTCGTCTAGACTCGCTCTACTGGAACAACATTCTCTTACAACCGGTCGATGCCTCGTGCCAGTCCTACAATACTCAACCTTCACGTTCACTGATGCCGTCTACTGCGGACCACCGCCAGACATGCTCCAATCTCCCGCTTGGACATACTCCTGACCAAAGTCCACCTGAACTGAATCCCCATAAGATCCCCTATGGCTCGACGGCGTGGGGATAGATACCTGAGATGCCGTCGAGGCAGCTTCGATCTGCGCGCGAATCTCATAAGGCAGTTTGGAGGCCGCTTCGAGCGCAGCACGCACCTCACCTTTCCAATCAGCAAACTATCCCGAGCCGCACGACTGAGATACTCACCAGCCATGACCTCGATACCGGCCCACATCTGACCGTACGCCTCAAGACCCGCCACGATGACCTTGACATTGGTCAAGAGGGCATCCACCTCGTCCTGTCTTGACTCTGTCGGGTCTTGCATATTCTCCGCCTGGACCGCTAGGGCAAGGAGGAGGAAAGCATAAGCGCCGGTGACCAGGCCGCAGGAGCAGAATGGCATCCACCGCGGGGGCCCTTCGCACATGGCAATGACGGCACTTCGATGCAGGACCTCGAGGCGCACAATGGTGTGTGCGGCGGTGGCACATCGCGCGAGGGAGATACCTGGCGGGAAGATATCGCGAGACTCGGGGTCCAGCTCGATTTCGACAACCTCGGGAGGCTGGCCTGGCATCTTGGGCACGAAAGCCGCCGAAGGACCCGGAGCAGGACTAGGCGTGTGGAGACTGCGATTGAGAGGGAGGACTTGGTCTTTGTCGTCAACGCCCCAAGCGCGATGGGGCTTTGAGCCAAGCGGAGATGGGCTTGGTCCGGATTCCCTGCGACCTTCAGACGGGTTGGACGGAGAGATGGGGGCGATCGAGGCGCTTTGCCGAGGCGTCATAGCAGGCGCATGGTGCGGCTCCTGCTCAGTCGCAGCATATAGCGAGGAGGCCCCACCATACCGGGCGAACCAGGGAGCCGGCAGGTTCTCGGGGTACGTGTCAGGCTGCCACATTTCGTCCTCGATATAGTCATCCGTGAAATCCATGTTAAATTCGTCGGTAGGCTGAACGGGTTTGCCGGTCCCATTGCCATTGCCACTCTGCGAAGACAACAGCATGGCGTTGCTCGTGTCGGCATATGACAGAGACGGTGGGGGGTTCGCCACGACACTCGTGTCGACGTTCTCACTCGCTCGCGGCGGCACCTCTGTCGGATCCGGCATCTGCGGCAGACCGCAGATCCTCTTGCTGAAGAGCGACACCTCGGGGAACGCCTGATGACGATGAATATGAAGATGAAGGACGGCCAGACCGAGCATGGCCGAGAGCTGCTGGTTACGAGCGACCTCCGCCTCGCCTCCAGGGACGAGCTCGATGATACTGGTCCGCTCCGCCTCCTTCATCATCTCCATGATTTGACGATCCATCTCAAGCATATCCCTCCGCAACTTGATCTTTTCCTCGTTTTTCACTTCCGTGGGTCGCTCGCCCCACGCAGCCGACTGATGGTCGGTGGAAAAGTAAGCGGTATTGACGAGCGCAAAGACAGAGTGACACTTTTGGACCGTCTCGACCCAATTGGGCCACGCGTGGTCGTTGACCGAGCACACGGGGTAGTCCACGCGTATACGGGGATCGTTGGCGGGCATGACGGGTGCAGTGCCGCTCACGATGGCCGCCATGAGCTGATGGGTGTATGCCATCCACCAAGTGCGCCGAGCCATGTCGCGGCGCCAGTCGACGCCTTCGATACTGCGCGACTGGGAATGATCGCCGAAGATGACACCTGACGAAGGGGTCGCATATTTGTCCATCTCGTGCAGACCCATGTCGAGGGCGATCTGGACTGCTTGGGCGGATCGAGCGCGCGCAAGGGCGGGCGAGCCAGATGAGCCCCACTCGTATAGGGACAACATGCTCAGTGCCTGTACGCACTCGAGCCGGGCCTGCTCGTTGGACAAGAGAGACTCGACCAGTGCCATGGTGCGCTTGTTCAGCTCTTCAGCGGCGACACGGCGTGTATATTTCGAATTGCGCGAGTTGGGCGATGGATCGTTGCCGTTCGGGACAAGGGTGAGGATGGTCTGAGCGGCGAGCAGGAAGGGCGAGTCAGGTAGAAGAGAAGGCAAGACATCACCGATGTACTGCCGGGGCGGCATGACAGTGAGGAAGGGGTGCACTTCGTTATAGTAGCACCGCAGACTATCTGTCAGCTCCACTCTACAGTAAGGCCGCAGCAGACTCACATTTCATCACGGGAGGAAAAGCGGCGGATGATGTTGGTCGTATCCTCCGGGATGTCCGCAACGAGGGGCTTGAACTCGGGCACAGCCAAGAGTCCATCGAGCTTCTTGAGAAACTCTTGCAGGGCAGAAGGAGCCACGACTACTTGTCAGCTTTGCAACACATCGCATAGCTCTCCGTTGAGGTCGCTCACCTTCGCGCTTCTTCCTCGCTCCACCTCGACGGGACTTGACATACACACAGTCAATCTCTTTCTTCTTACACTGAGTGCATGCCGGTCGTGCACCATCGCATTTGGCCTTCTTGGACCGACAGCTCAGACAAGCATTCTTGACCGGTCCTTCCTTTTGCCACTTGCCGACGCCACCGCCGCCGTGTGGAGCCGCGGGCGGTTCGGCGAGACTGGAGAACGGGGCGGACTGCGGTGGGGACACGGACGAGGAAGAAGAAGATGCGGTGGGCTCGATGAGAGACGGCTGGAGGTGGGTGTACCATGTGTCGTGTCCTGTTGCTTGGGCAGGGGCGCGAGGGTCGATCGAGCTCGTGGTGGTGGAGGTTGTGGTGGTGCCGAGGTTGGGCATGCCGACGCCCATGGCGCCGATGGCGTCCATCGTGCCCATTGCAGGTTGGGGTAGGCCGGAGATCATCTCGGCGGAGAGAAGCGAAAGAGAGGAAAGTGGTGTAGGGCGGGCGGAACGCAAGACGATGCGAAGGAGGTTTAGCCAAGCGACGTGACGTGATCGTTTGCTATGCGAGTATTCGAAGTGTGGTGGAGTGGTGATCTCCAAGCAGGCGATACGATGCGATGAAGTCGATTATGAGATAGTAGACGACCAAGACCACGGGAATGGAAGATGACAGAAAAGGAATAGGAATAGGAAAAGGCAAAGCAAGGAAGGAAGGAAGGATGAACGGGTGGGTGGCGGCAGGCGCACAGACGTTTCTACCACTCTTTACTCTTTGGCTCTGGCTCTATGGATTTCAGAGATCCGCCGCCGATCTCTTTCTCCACACTCCACACTCGCCAGGCTACGGAGGACTATAGGGGCGAGGAGTCGATACCGAGCAGCAGAGTGTCGAGAAGCAGCGGATCTCGAGCCTAGGTCTGGATCTCGTCAATAGAACCAGACTATACCACCATACTCGACCTCTTGCTCTCGCCTTTTTCACGGCGCATGCGGCTCGGCGGCGGTAACTAGGGTAACTAACCCAGACTAAAACTGCTTCCGCCCGCATGTCCCGCGCTCCGCCGGGTGTCAGGTGGTCCGATCGTCAGCATCATCTAAGCATGCTGACTAATACAGTAGCATTGGTCAAGAGCTTGGCTGCAAGTGCGGGTCATGCTGGCTTGCTGGTGAGCGGGGCCGCGGCCGTCTATAGCATCTACGTACTTCTTCTACCGCGTGCTGATCCCGTGTCGGGTGCCGACATGTCGTACGCATCTCTCGCGTCGGAGAAGCTACTTCATTAGCTTAGCATCATCTTCAGCTGAGCATGAGCGGCAACAGAACAGGCACATCGGGATCAAAAACAGAATTGGCGCTATGCGCCGCGATGCCGATGCGAGCAAGCGAGGTGGAGGAGGTTGAATGCATACAACATTACATCTATAGACTACACTGCGCACGCCGATCATTATCGCCGCATCAACGAGCGGCTCTTCTTCGGATCAATCAGCTTGACAGCCGACATGGTAGTCAATTGCTGAGCCAGAAATTCTTGCGTCCCAGGTCTACACCCATCAACACCGTTACACTCAAATTGTAATCTCACTCACCTCATTCGCAAGATCCGCATAATCATCTCCGAATTGTTGGCGCTGCTTGGTAATTGCTGGCGCTTGGCCGACTTCCGAGCCCGGATCGTGCCCAGATTACGCTGAGATATCATCGACTTGCCCATCTTCAGCTGTCGCGATTTGAGCGACGTCTGGAAGCCCTTGACGCATTCCTACCCCGTTATTAACGTCCCCCGAGATGCTGAACCAGGACCCACCTCCATCAGATGATCCGTCCCGAGATCGTAGAACATCCGGACGCTCATAATCTCATTGTACTTCTGATTTTGCAGCGTCGCCAGCGGTACACCGCTCTCGTCTCCACCGACGTAGAAAAAGTCGCGCAGGAAGGTCAACCACTTCAATGCTATATCCAACTCGCCGTCGCTCAACTCGCGCATGTGGCTCGGTTTGTCGGAAAGCGGCGGCACGATAAGTCCCTCGATCGTCATGAGAATCTGCTTCCACAGCTTCGCCATGACCATCTGCATCGCATCTCTGCTGAGGGTCGAGGCGAGCGTATGATTGTTGGCGTCGAGATAGTCAAAAAGTGGGTGGATGGCACTTTCGATCTCGGCATCGGTAGGCGGGCGCTTTTTCTCGGGTATGGGAGGGATGAGGAGATCGCCGGGACCGGGAGCCGGGGCAAAGGAAGAGTTGGCAAGCGCAGATCGATACGCAGACGAGAGCTTGTTGAGGGCTTCGTTGTAGTCTTTCGGAAGAGAAACGGCAGGTGTCGACGAAGGCGGCTTGAGGACCGACTTGATAGAATGGCGGGAAAGCGTGGAGCGGAGAACAGGTGTCATCTGAGCATCAGTTGACGTGCTGTGGTCTTCCAGGCCAGCCGACTCACCTTGTCCACGAACGTCCTCACCATGTCCGATTCTGTTCGCTTCAACCACCTGAATGCGCGGCCAAAGTGGAATTGGATGTCGTCCCTCTCCCCTTCCATGCTCACGCGCAGGAGGATGTGACCCCGCGTGTCCAACGGCAAGAGAACGTCACTCGCAATCAAGTCCTGATGCTGACTGGGATCGAGCCTGAGGTATGTCCTCCCAAGCAGGTCATGTTTGCCTACCGCAGCACGGTGTCGCACTGTAGCCATGAACCAAGCCGTCCCTCGTACAGGAATATCGAAAGTCTCGTCCCATCTCGGATCGGCGTCGTCATAAATGGTCCGCGTCTTGGCATAGCGATTCCCATGCTCGTCGGACAGGATGACAAAAGAATCTGGGAGCTTGGACGAAGATCCGTCCACAGACAAGCCTTCGGCAAGTACAATCTTGACAGTGAACAGGAATGTGTCGGGAGCACGGGAGTGCTGCAGCTCGGGGTGAATATCGTATGCCGCCAAATCATCGACACGCATATCCTGATACAGACGGTCGAGAGCCTGACGTGCTGCTTCGATGTTGTTCAGCTTCACGCAAGACTGCAGGTCAGCTCGGCCGGCGCAGATAAGGGTCGACCTACTGCTGGTGTGAAGTTGAAGAAAGCCTGGATCTTCTTCTCGCCTTGTAGGGAGGCGATGGTGCTTTTTGCCTTCTCGATCCAGGCTTTCTGCTTTGCAGCAGTTTGTGCCGGCTGGACCACCTCGCCCTGCATCATGTCCCGCGCGAACAGCTGCTCCATCTTGTTGCAATAGTCGTTGATAGACAACGAGAAAATCTTAGCGAGCCGTGTGGCAAAGACCGCCAACTGCTGCTCGTCCGGCCAGTTGAGGTCCATGAGGAAAGTGCTCGCGCTCTTGAACGAGTCAAAGAGATCTGTGACCGAGGACGAGGGTCCATTCTCGGTAGTAGGCTCAAACGTGTCGACAGAAAGCGCCTGGTCTGCCCACATGCGCGTCTTCAGGGCGGTCTGGTCGATCCATTGGCGCACGGTCAGTTCGAATATAGGCGCTAAGGGATATTCGACCGCCTCCTCTTCAGAAAAGGCTTTGGCCATCTCGACGAGCTTCTGAGATTTCTTGTACAGACCAAGAGACTCCTCGATAACATCTTCGTTGATGTGCATGGGCGCAGATGACTGGTGCGGATTCGATACCATCGCATCTTCAAGGTCTCGAATCCATAAGCGCATAAATTGATGAAGCACAAGTGGCACAATGTCGAATTTCCTAGTCCATGAGCTGACTCTGTGATCGATCATCAGACTCACTCATTGATTGGCTCGCCAAATTTCCGTGCGAGTTTCTTGGTCTGCGTCTCAACCCATGAGGCCATAAGCATGGCGAACCCCTTCGTCTTGCTGCCCTCGAGATCGATCTTCTCCGTGGCTTCCGCGATGTATGCCTCGTAGGCCTGCATGCGTATGCGGTCAGCGATCGCATCAGACAGACGAGCAATGTCGGGATGAGCAGCATCGCGCAGGTCGAGGGCAAGAAAGTCGGTGACCGCCTCCAAGAAATCTGGGTCGCGGTATGTGCCGTAATCGATAGACGTCTGGACAGCGCTGAGCAGGCAGAGATTGCGCCGCAGCATAGCTTTCTCCCAGCCTTGACGCTGCAAGTTAGATCATTCGCGTCCCTGAAGAATAGTGCACGCACGTCTGAGATAGCCCAGGTGTCCTCCGAAGAATCCATCCGCACTCTGTCGACCATGGCACTGGCCTCGTGGACACAAGCAGCCGGGACGGCGCCTTGCTCGCATCTTTCCACCATCGCATCGAGGAAGACCCAGGCTCGGAAACTAGATGGGAGGCGCCATCGTAGGGCACACTCGCTGAGCAAGGCGACGTGGTCCGGCGTCAGGACTCCCAAGCTGACATCCTCATCCTCCGGCAGTGTCTTGAGCACCTCCAGGTCCCAATCCAGAAGTACATCAAGCAAGGATCGATAAGTAGCGCGAGGGTCGGCCGGGATGTACGTGAACTGCAGGGGCGGGGCATCCAGGCGTAGGCCGTCTACTCGCGCGGCCAGATCTCCAGTGGAATGTCTGTCTCGGTCTGCCGAGGGCTGAGTGAGGGCTGGGTTGGCTTGCATCATGAGAAGCATCATTTGGGACAATGCCGACACCTCGGATTGACGATATGCTGTCCACAGGGAGGGCTGCGAAAAGTCGTTTGGACCATATGGAAAGGGAGAGTCGGTGTTGAGCCGCTTGAGGCAAGACTATAGGATAAGCTGAGAAGACGATAGCAGTCACAGCTCACCTTGAGATCCTCGAGAGCCGCTTGCTCCGTGCAGACGGTCTGCAGATCCTTCAATTTGGCCGTCAGAGCATCTTCGCTTAAGCCAAAGACCCTCGCCACCGCTTCCGTATGAGGGCTTCTCAGACCCTCCTGCGGCTGGTGATCCTTCCTCTGGCTGCGCACGCTGACCGCATCACTCTCTCCGTGTCCCCTATCTGAACTCCCCCGGTCGTTTGCATCCTTCGTTGGAGGGTCTGGTGCTCTGAGACGGGTGCGATAGCTGTCGATTCTGGCCGCCAGTTCCGGCGAGGTCTGCCCGGTCAGATGCAGAGCATCCGAGACCAGTTCAAGGAAGAGCGAGATGTGCGTGTTGAGCTCGTACTTCCATGCTCCATCGACGAGTTCCTCGTCCTTCTTCAAGACCTTTGTCGATGCTGTAACAAATGCCAAGATGAGATCTTCCACCTTTCTCGACTCTCGCTGCTGTCGCTGGAAGCCCTTATCCGCCCATGTCGAGCCCCAGAATGACGCCGCAGCCCTTCTGAATCGCTGATCGGAGTATCTGAGATCAGCGGGACGGTCGCTCTCGCACATCGGACGCACTTGGGCTCTTGCCCCATTGCGATCTTCTTCAGGGCCATATCGAGCACCTTCAGCAGCTTCTCTGGGTATTTGGGACTCTTCGACGAGTCTCTACCCATGAGACTGCCAAGGTCAAAGGCAAAGAAGCTCCCTGAGCCTTCGTTGGATCGCCTGGCCGGGGTGACATTGATAGGTGCTGGCTTCTCGGGTTCTTTCGGCTGCAGCGCTCGTTGCTCAACGATAGTCTGTAAGCAGCTGACCGTCAGTCCATACTCAAGTGTCTCTTCAATCAGGCACATACGCTATCCGGAGTGCATACCTGACACGTCAGCCATATCAAGCGGTGGCAAGAGGCAGAGGCGAGAATAAGAAGTAGGATGAGAGCCCTCACTCGAGGCAGCTATCGCCCGTTGCGCCATTGCCACTCCCATTGGCATATCCGTTCATCCTGATCGTCGATGGTCGTGAGGTCTATACTGTCATTATGGTATCTTTCGTCGACCGAGTGTGAGGGACGGATGGATGCAGGCAGGCTGTCGTCCTCATTTCGCCCCTCGCCGTCGCGTGAGCCGTGCACGGCACGGTGACTTCATTGGATAAATAGGCACCTCTAGCTCTTCCCAGACGCACGCCTAACCCTAATCTGTGAAGATAGATTCACGCTTTGCCGTCTCCATGCTCTGAGTCACCAACCAACTGCTGTCATCAACCATTGCCAGACGAACGACGTATTCCGCCCAAACGTTGCAGCAACGCGCTGTCGCCCTAAGATGCGTGATGATTCTGGCGCTCTGCTCCACGATCCGCTACAAAGGCACCTGAGCGACGTCCAATCAAGCTACCCCGCGACAGAGTCTGCTGACGCCGCCATCTCGAATCTGCGATGTCATCAACAACTCTTGCACCGAAGCGCTCGTTCTGTGACCCCTGACTACTTACTGACCCTCCCACATCGGCAGTCAATCTCCACAACTCTGCAACGGGTCAAGCGACATCGACCCGGCACGAGAACTCTGTAAAGGCGCTGTCCCGACCGAAAAGAGGCCGGTGGTGATCTTCGTCAATACAGGTCAGAAGCAGGTAAGCTGTTCTGCAAATGAGACGAGTGGAGATCAGGAGCCAAGCGCGTCGTGCAGGCATCAGTGGCAAAGACAGGGCGGATCTACATGAGACTGGTTTGCGACATGCCCGTCTGCCTGGTGGGAGTCTGCAGAGCGCACATAGGCGTTTGTAGTCGAGTCAATAGCCAATATGCATGATCCTCTCTCCTCTCGCCTCTGCATGCTGCACGTTAGCTCAGTAGACCGTTCAGAGTTGGTGCCCTCTTGTCATCGTCAATGCAAGACGGATTGGCACCTCCATTCCCCAACAGGTCCACGCATTTCACTTGGTTTCACCTCATATCTGTTTTCCACTTTGAGTTATCGTTTCAGATCCGCTTGACTCACTTAGAGATGCTCTGAGCAGCTTCGACGGACGAAACGAGGTCGTGGGGGTTACTGCAGTTCTTCTTAACCTTGGCTACAAATAGCTCGCTCTGCTCGTCGGTTCCAACTTCGGCATTAGAGTCACGAATATCGTCGTCGGGCTTCACTTTTGACATACCGCAAGCCGAGATCCGATCGCGTCCCACTCGCAATGGTGACCTACACGTACAAACCCAGCACGGCGAAGCTCAGCAACGGGAACGTCATTGCTCCTAATGGTCTGTTCAGAGTAACCGCACACATGCCCAAGCTGACGCCTCAGATCACGTCTACGTGTCTCCGCCTTGGTCGGAAAGAGATGGTGCGTTCTCAAGAGCTGGCTTGAAAGGGCACTTTCAAGGCCCTCGCGGTACGATGCTGAGGACCAGGGAACCCGTATACTATCGCGAGAATCATCGAATTCCTGCAGCCTGATGCGACGCCCAAGAAAGGGGTTCGAAACACGGGCGAGCTGCAAGTACGCCTGTCGCTATACTACCGGCCGTCCGATGTGCGTCCCGTCTGTCATGATGCTGCTTGCTGTCTCTGACAACACCTAGGTATCTCTGCGCAACATCTCCGACTATCGTCTGCTACTCGCAGCCATTCACACCGATGTCCAACCTCTTTCCAACGTCCGGGGCAAATGCTATGTTCGGCACAAGGACCGCATAGAAGACCTTCTAGAATGGAAACGCCGACCCGATCACTTCTACTTCATCAAGTTCTTCGATCCATATATCAAGCGCGAATTCGAGGTCATCCGGACAGAGACCGCAAAGAACAGTGCATGACCTCCATAGACACGCGTAACGAAGACTGATTGCAGTTCCGACCAATGTCCGAGAGGCCCTGCTGAGCCGATATGAATACCTCGTCACTGAGAAGGAGATGATCAGCGACCTCACGGACGACTTCCGCAGCTGTTGCGTATGCGAGAAGTGGGCGGCGTCACAAGATTCGGTCCGATGCGAGTGGGTGCTGTGCATATTTGTACGTGACACGAACTGACTGGCGCAGGGTATGCCGCAAGAACTACCACATGTCTTGCTTGAAGCCGCCCTTGCAAGCTAAGCCCGCCAAAGGCTACTCTTGGGTCTGCCTGCCCTGTACTGTGCAAAGGCATAAGGACGTCCAAGCGCAGAAATATCACTTCTCATCAAACGGATCGGCGCCATCGCGTCCCAGCAAATTTAGCAAAGCGAAGGAAAAGGTCGCGGTCCAGGCTTCTTCCAACAAGGCGGATGTGACACACCGAGGCTGGCCTTGGAGGTATTTTGGGCAAGTCTGTCTCCAATGTGCCGTCGTAAACTAACCATAAGGCTTTACACCCATGCCGAGGACGCCTTAGATCCAGATGACCAGATCTTCCCTCGTGCCGCAACGCGTATCGGAACGAAGTATCAGGCTAATGTGCTCACATGGGAGGAGCAGCAGGACTTAGAGGCCAACCATGGGATCATTGAGCCTGAAGCCGGACCATCGCGGCATGTCAGAGGTGAACTTGTCGCAGATCCGTCCGGACAGGCTCTGACCTTACAGTCGAACGAGGACATGACGCAGAGAAGAAGTACGAGTCCACCATCACAGTTTTGTCCAAACCCTCAGATGATCGTGAGTGCTCTGGGCAGACGGTAACTGTCAATTGACGATAGTCAACGCGTATATGGAGGAGGTATCGAACATGCGCCTAGCAGTGCCGCCCTACGACATTGAACGGCTAGACAAAGCCATCACATCGTACACAGCCCTCGGGCGAGATCGAGCATTGGAAGCCATGCGAACGTCTAAGCTGGCCGACTTCTCTCCGATACACGTTGGTGTTCGCCCTACAATAAGCGTGAGGGCTGACAACCAGTTTGACGAACATGAAACCCGGATATTCGAGGAAGAGCTCGAAAAGTGGGGTGGACTCGAGGCACACGAAACGGGGAAACTACTTGGCAAGCGGTCGGCCGAGGTGTTGCGCTTCTCGTACATATGGAAGAACAAGCAGCTCAAAACGGAGAACGAGGCGCTTCGACAGCATCGAAAGGTCTCTCACGCACACGCCAGGCAGAACAAGACACTCGGTGCTCCATCTCTGGGGAAGATCAGAGGACGGTCCGAGAGCAGCGCGTCGGACGATGAAGTCAGTCTGTTCGGCGTCCCACCCGCCCGAGTTCAATGTGCGGCGTGTTCGACGCGTATCTCAGACGTCTGGTGGAGATGCCCACGCAGTCTACAGGGGAAAGCAATGTGCGAGACTTGCGGGTTCGTTGAGTCTGCCTCTTCAATCGCTGGGCTGAGAGAACAGATCGAATTGGCGGAAATACGGAGTGATCTCTTTCGTGAAGGCGGAGGATAGCAAGAAGCCCGAGAAGAAGGAAAGAGAGGGCAAGAGAGCCAAGGTGAGCAGTCTCCCCACCCCAAGAAATCAGACTGACTCGCAGGGCGATATGAGCGGTGCATCGACGCCGGTACCACCTGCTCCGCCAAAGTTGCCGCCATGTGTGGTCTGCAAGCGTATGGAGCCCAAGTCGAGCATGGCTCGTTGCAAAAACTGCACCTTCTCGGCGCACAGTGGTGAGTCCTCCCGCCAAGGCTTGCGAGTCCGGACTGATGTCAATCTAGGATGTTACGGTATCGAACCTCATGAGATGGGACCGGATTGGCAGTGCGAGCTGTGCGCCGAGGACGTACCAGAAGAGACACCCTTGGTGAGCCGCCTTACACATGAACCGGAACATCGCTGACAAGCCAGCCTCCTCGTTGTGTGTTATGCTCCCGGACTGCGCCGCCTGTCCACCTGAAGGCGCGAGGAAAGAAGGCCATCGGCGAATTTGACCTGTTATCGGCCCTCAAGCCCACCGAAGGGAATCGCTGGGCGCACGTCTTGTGCTCTGCCTGGCTACCGGAACTCGTATATACCACTCCTGCGGCATTGAAACTCATCGAAGGGATCAGCAACCTCCCTAGAATGCGGTGGGAAGGAGCGTGTGGGCTGTGCGGCCAATCGGACGGGGCCAAGGTGGAGTGTGTCGAGTGCAACACCGGCTTCCACGCGAGCTGCGCTTGGCTCGCAGGTCATAAGTTTGGCTTTGAGATCTCACTGGTCAGCCGCATTCTGGAAGCTACTTGGTCGATGCAAATGCTGATGATCAGGCAAAGGTCGGGAAGAGGGACACGCCTCAAATTGTCAAGTTTAAAGACGAGACGGGGCTCATGTCGGCCGTTGTGTACTGCAAGTCGCACGACCTGGAAGGTTCACGGACGATATACGACCTGCACGAGGTCGACCCCGAGACGAACGAGACGGCTCTGCAGACATTCGCAGCTGCGTACAAGGCTCTCCCGCCACATGCGTCATTCGCTCTGCTTCGCAAGGCCCAGCGGCTGGATGCGCTCGTGCCTATACCTCTGGAGGCGAGCGAGCCTAAACACTGTGGACGATGCGGAGTGGACGTGAGCCCGATGTGGTATACTGCCAAACGCTCCCTTATCGCGTCTTACGACGAACACGATGTCGATATGGAGTCTACTGGGGAGAAGGACGACACGGTCGATGTGTGCCATTTGTGTCACTGGAGACTATCAGCCATTGCTCCTTCATAGCCTCTTGCCGCGCCATTCATTGTACATCTTCAAACAGTGCAGATCCTCATGTCACATGCCATTGAACATGCATAGATACCACGCCAGCATCCTAAGCCACGACGACCTCCTCCGTCTCGTCGATCATCTCCTCTACCCACTCCTCGACCTTTTCCTCCTCCTCCGCCTTGGCCTCCAACTGCGGTCGCTTGAATTCCTTGCCACGGGCCTTGCGAGCCTCCACGAGCCGAGCGACATTGCGCGCGCGCCAGGCGTTCCACTCTGCCACGTCCCGTTGACGAGCGGCGAGTTTCTCGGCGGAACCTCTGTTCTCCTCGGCGGCATCTTCCTCGTCGAATTGCCTCGAGTACTCTTTGAGCTCTCTGCGCACCTTCTTGAGGTCGTCCTTGCCAAGCAGGGTGGGCGGGCGAGGACGCCAGAGAAGTTGTTTGAACTTTTCAGCGGGGACATGTTGCAGTTGAGTGCCTTTGAAGTCCCAGAGGGTATAGCCTGGTTCAGCCTAGACACGATTAGCACATGATTATGAATGTTGAGAGCCGACTACGCCGGTATACTCACAGTAGGTCGCCAGACACTCGCCACAGTCGCCAAGTACCTGCCGGAGGGATCCCATTGCGGGGCGTCGGTGATACCGTAGTGCTCGCCGGTCGCAAGGAGCGTGACGTTGGCGCCTGGCTCGACGCCCTCCTTCTCCTTGGCCCGCGGGTTGTCGTCGGTCGTGAAGTCCGTGTCCCAGAACTCGATGTCGTATTTGGTGCTGCTGCCCAGGGTGGCAATGATGAGGTGTCGGCCTTTCGGCGACCAAGTGAGGAAGTTGCCAGCCTTGTCCGGGATGATTTTGATGCAGGCAAAGTCGCCCTTTTTAGTGTCGAGCTGGTACAGCGAGACGTTGAATTTCGGGATGACACCCGGGATGTGTTGTCCGTAGGCGGGGTCAGACGTGGAGACGATGGCGAAACGGTTGCCGTACGGCTCCCAAGTGAACGATGGGATGTACTCTTTGTGCTCGATAACTTCGACGGGAATGTTCAGTTCGCGCACCCGGAAAATCTCGAGGTTGCAATACGACGCCTTGTCCTTGGACTTGCCACGACCGCGGTGACGGTCGACCTTGACGCAAAGGTATCGACCCTCGTTGTGCCAGTAGAATTTGCACTGAAGCGTCAGCAACAGCACTTATAGACTCAGGGGAGACTCACGTCGATGACGTTGAACAAGTTCTTTGCTCGGAGGTTGGTTCTGGAAGGGATGGCCATAACGTTCACCCTGGCCGGCTTGTTCTCCGCCTCGGGCGTCCAGTAGGCCAGCATGCATTCCTTGCCCTTGCCAGCCTTTCGTGCGGCAAAGTCTTCCTGAGACATGGGGCACCACTCGAAGTCCTGCACACCCTCGATCTTGACAGACTTCTTGTCGAGCAACCCCATGCCAGGAAGCTCGTACACTTGAATTGCAGAACCCTGCTGGATCCTGGCGACGTAGGCGTCGTCCGGGGACCACTTGAGGACGGGCGGGATGGGCTGACCATCGGGAGTTGTACGCTTGTCCTCGGGGAAGGTTCGGAGCACCCGGACAGACTTGATATCCCAAACGACAATTTGGTTGCCCTCGTCATCGGCGGTGAATGTAGATCGGATCGAGGCGTTGGGAGAGTTCTCGACGTTCTCGAACGGCTCCGGAGACCAGGTGACGAGGTAGTTCTCGCAAGGCGAGAAAGCGACGGCGCGAACTCCGGGGTGGGTGAAGCGGAAAACGTTGACACCGATAGGTCCATCGAGTTTGGGTCCGCACCAGAGGGCCACACCGACGCGGTGGAGGGAGGCAAGGTAGGTACCAAGGGGCGACCACTGCAGGAAGAACTCTCCCCACTTGGGGTTCTTGATGGGCTTGCCGGTCTCCTGGTCTCTGACGGGCTCGGCAATGCCGTTTCGGCCGTTCCAGAGAAGGTTGACCTCGGTGTCGCGGAAGGTGACGTACTGGTCGCGACCTTGGGGGTCGGCGAGCCAGCTGCGCAGGTGGTCTCGCTCGACGTAAGGCTTCTCCCTCCAGCCGGTGGGCAGCTCTCCCTCGCCAATGGGCATGTTGGCGTACTTTTCGATATCGCCGAATCGGTTGACATAGAGTGTGTGCTGTTTACCGAAGGGAAGGTTGTTCAGCACTCGAAGAGCGTTGTCGGCCTGGAGCGCGTCGGGGTAGGTGAGGAAGATGAACCCCTTGTTTTGCCCGGCTTTCTCGTCCCACGGCATGTTGAAACGGTCCTCGTCGATGGGCGCACCGGCTTTTTCAAAGACGGATCGCAAACGTTCGATGAGACGCTGTTTCTTCGACTCGTCGACGATGGGCACGTTGTCGACCACGACAACATTCTCAAAGCCTTCCTGAGTGTCGACGGCGAACCTGCCGTCAGCTCTGTCCCACCAAAGACATCTCTAGCCTGAGATGGTGGATGCGAGACACACCTCTGCTCAATCTCGGCGAACCCCTCGTCCAGCTCTGCCTGAAGGTCTAGCTCTTCCTCCTCGTCATAGTCGTATCCGTTGACGTGATCCTCGGACATCTCTGCTCGATGCCTGTTGCTGAGAAGAGACGATACGATGATGCTGCCTCTCTTTGAAGCAAGACTTTCGTTGTTCTTTGTCGCGCGTGTCTCTGCGGTGGATTCGACGCAGTGACAGCGGGAATAACCCATTTGTGGCACTTTGTAATCCGTGCCTGACCTCCACCTCCGAGGTTCGGAATGGTGATGTCTTGAGCTCGCTTAGACGCCTATACGGAGGTTCTCGCACCAAGAGACCGCCCCTCTCCTCTGTCTCCACCTCTCGCTCGCTCGCTTCTACTACTTCTCCGCTTGTACAAGTAGCCTCCGAGAGAAGAGCGAAGAGGGAAGAGAAGAGCGCGATTGGATGCGGACAGATACAAAGGGGTCATGAGGGGATATATAATAGCTTCCTCGAGGCAACGACCCTTCCTCTCACTCCGTCTTTCAACTCGTCCTCTTGCCAATTCCACCCGCCGGATATCACTTCTTGCATCACCCATCAGACCCCTCGTTTCCGCACCTTCTCGGCCAGATCACTTGCCGCGTATCTCCACTCGCAACATGTCTAACCGCCCCAAGGTCACCAAGGAGAACCCTGTCAGCTCACTGTACCTTGCTTGAGAACCACAGCTGACAATCAGCTCGGGCTCGATGATCCGTCCTTACTTGTCCAAGCTGGTATCATCAATGGCAAGCAGGTCCAGACCAAGAGCGGCGAGACCTTCGCCGTCGAGGGTGAGGGATTTCTCCTCTCTCTGTCACATGCTGACCAAAGACCCCGCCACTGGCAACGTCATCGGCCAGTGCCCCGAGATGACGGTCGACGACGTCAAAGAGGCCGTCCAGAATGCCTATGACAGCTTCAAGAAGTACCGCACCACCACGCCCAAGCAGAGGCAGGACCTGCTCCAGGAGCTTTACAGGCTGTACCAGGAAAACATCAATGATATCGCTCGCCTCATCGTCTGGGAGAACGGCAAGAGCTGGAACGACGCCATGGCGGAGGCTGTCTACGCCGGCAGCTTCTTCCAGTGGTTTGCAGGAGAGGCCATGAGGTCATACGGCGACGTCGTGCCATGTTCGCTGCCTGGCACGAGGAACTTCACCGTCAAGCAGCCAGTCGGAGTGTGCGCGCTGCTAGTCCCGTGCGTCATCTTTAGGTTTTACTTGTCTAAACTGACGATCAGCTGGAACTTCCCCGCGGCCATGAGCGAGTGTTATACGTTGTCTCCGAAACCATGTCTGACTCACAGTTACCCGTAAGGTCGGCCCCGCTCTCGCTGTCGGCTGCACAGCCGTGATCAAGGTTCCCGCCGAGACCCCGTTCACCTCTCTAGCCATTGTAGAGGTCGGTCTGGCTCAGGCATCGCCAATGCTCATGCTTATGAATAGCTCGCCAAGCGCGCCGGTATCCCTGACGGTGTTCTCAATGTTATCACTACCGACAAGCACCTCCAGGCTGTCGGCGAGGAGCTTACAACGAACCCTCTCATCAAGAAGGTTTCTTTCACCGGCTCCACCCGCGTCGGCAAGCTTCTCGCCAAAAACGCCGTCGGGAGTATGAAAAAGCTTTCGCTCGAGCTGGGAGGAAACGCCCCGTTGATTGTCTTCGACGACGCAGACATCCCCACGGCGGTTGCGGGTACTATTGCTTCCAAGTTCAGGGGGTCTGGCCAGACCTGCGTGTGTGGTATGTGGCTTCCCTCGGTCACAGCCACAGATACTAACGAGCAGCGAACCGGATTTATGTGCAGTGCGTATTCAATGACTGACGCCGAACTACTCTGACATCCAGCGAAAAGGTGTACGACTCGTTTGCCGCAGCTCTCGTCGAAAAGGTCAAGGCATTCAAGGTCGGACCTGGCTTCGACGAGGGCGTGACCCACGGTCCCCTCATCCACACGCGCGCAGTGGACAAGTGTGTCGAGCACGTCGAGGATGCCGTCAGCAAGGGCGCCAAGATCCTTGCCGGTGGCAAGAGGGGAGAGCGGACATTCTTCGAGCCGACTGTGCTCGGTGACGTGCCAGATGACTGTGTTAGTACTCAGGTTACGCGGAGTGATTTACGCTGACACCACAGCTCATCACCGCCGAGGAGACCTTTGGCCCGGTGGCGGCTCTCATCAAATTCTCATCTGAGGAGCAGGTTGTGGTGAGTCCGATAGTGAAGTAATGTCGTCGGTGGTTGACGCGCAGGAACTGGCCAATAAGGCCGAGGTCGGCCTGGCTGGCTACTTCTTCTCCAACGACTCTGACCGGATCTGGCGCGTGGCAGAAGCGCTCGAGGTCGGCATGGTCGGAGCCAACACCGGTGCCATCTCCCAAGCTGTCATGTGGGTTTTCTCTGTGTACGGTAGCATAGTACTGATCGGCAGTCCGTTTGGCGGTTGGAAGGAGAGTGGGTATGGTAGGGAGGGGGGGTACCAGGGTGCGGAGGAGTATTTGCAGGTCAAGGAGATCATTTTGGGCTCGAGGTTGAGCAACATCAAGTAGGGTGCCGGTGCCGGTGTAGGTGTACAGGTTTGTAGAGGTAGCAGGTTGTGTATCTTATGCATACTGTACTTAGCAGTATAACTGAGCTGTCGAGCATAGAATTGACGAGAATGATGAGTTTGCCACATTCAGGACTGGCTGACCAGCTCGTCGAGAATGACGTCTTTCGCTCCCGCTCCTTGTTCCTTTGTGCAGCTCGTCATAAGGGAGATTGGAGATGAGGTGAGATGACACTTGCACTCGCTCGCCACATAAAACATTTATAAGAGTACACCAATCTTTCTCCTCTCTGCTCCACAACAACACAAAGTAAAGACGAATCAAAATGGTCGAACTCGGCGCAATGTCCACACCCATCGACCCCACAACTCTCCAAGCCACCACCTCTCCAACGGGGGAGCCACAGCTCGTCGCACCGAATCTAGGAGCGTCCCACGAGTCAGTCTCGCCCGTCGGTAAATTCGGAGTGGAGACATTCGGTACTTCGCCTCTGGAGACCGCTCATTACAAAGAGGAGCAAGGAGACGTGACGGGTCCTACGGGCGGCCAGGGAGCGGCCGAGGACGAAGTGGTCGGGCCCTCGGCGGGGGGTGTGGGTCACGTAGGGGAGAAAGACTTGTCGGCTTCTCAGCCTTCGAGTGGAGCGAAGACGACTACGTCTGCGTCCACCGAGTCGACTAAGCCTGCTGCTTCGACGAAGGGAGCCTCGGCTTCGCCCTCGGCTACCGTTTCGGCTGCTGCTACTGGCCTGCGCCAGCGCATGAACACCCTGTCCAAGTCGCTCGACCAGGCGTCCGACCATCCTTCTGTCAAGCAGTTCAAGGGTGCGGCGCAGACTCAGACTCAGCGTCTGCGGGAGGCGTTGGGCTCGAACGAATTGGTGTTGGATGCTGAGAAACGGACTGGGGTGGATAGGGTCGTCCTTGTTCTTGGAGGTGCTGCTGCGTGAGTCATCCCCTCTTCTCCTACCTCCCATCCACTCACCGCTGCCTCTTGACTGGGCGCTAATAACCAGATACATGCTGCTCATCCCGCTCAACCTCTTCGGTCTCGCCCTGCCCACGACGAACCTCCTGACTTATGTCCCTCCGACTTATGTCGCCCTCGAGTTGCTGGAGAAACCCCACACGACGGGGAACGATGCGCGTGTCAAGATTCTCCTCAGTTACTTTGTTACCCTTGGTTTCGTTCAGTTCTTGGAGAGTCTCGCGGCGGGTGTTTTGGCCAGGCGGATCCGTGCGTATCTCCTCTCTGCTTCCTCGTGCTACTCCTTCTAGCACGTGTTCCCTTCTCGCTCCCCTCGCTCGCGCAGCTCGCTGATTTCAGCCCAATACTACACCCTTAAACTCCTCTTCCTCGCTTTCCTCCTCCACCCCAAGACTCAAGGCGCCGTGCACCTCCAAGACCGCTTCTTTAGCCGTCTTGTCCGCCCCTCTAAAGTCGGAGCGGTCAACACGCCCCCGACTACCCACTCCGGCGTCGACTCGGTCAACAGCTCGCCCAAGTATCCCGCTGCGCCCACTTCCGCCGCTGGTGCTGGAGACTCCCCCGTCTTCCCGTCGCCGTCGCATGCCTCCACTGGAGCGACCGGCGGCAGTGTCACACTTCCTTCTGGTCCGGGAACGGGACAAGGCATGGAGGTGCCGTTGTAAGATTTGACACCGTCATGACACGAAGACGAGCGATCGACTTGTCTGAAACGAAAGTGAGAAGAAACACGAGAGGTCGACTTGAACACACGCTGTATCGATCAAATGAAAGAGTCTGTAGCGCGTTACGCGATGCATGTGTATACATACATTGATGAGTGGGTATGTCGATGCTGGGTATATATGCTCTCGAGGCCTTAGGCATCCGCCTCTGCAATTTTCTCGTCGATCTCTTTCAAGAAGGCATTTAGTTCCTGCTTGTCAGCTCCGCCAGATCCGGGTGTAGCTGACCCACCTTGTCATCCGGCTCGAATTGTAGACCATCGATGACAGTTTCGCGAGCATCCTCCAGGCGGTCAAGACCGACCAGCGCACGGGCTTTCCTGGCTCTCAGCTTCATGCTCAGAGCAAAGAACAAAGCTGGCTTACCGGAAATGACCCTTTGTCCAAGGTCTTTTGAGCGCCACCACCGCTTCTGCATCAGCGAGCGCATTGAGCCTGATGATCAGCTTGATCCCCGCGCGGACAAAGTCCAACTTGCCATGCGTTGGCAGCGGCGAATGCAGCACTGCGGTTGCACAGCGCGACGGAGGCTTCGTCTCGCGACAGAGCGGCTATCTCCCATGGCGGACGGGAAAGGGCCATA
The DNA here is from genome assembly GCA_024343385.1 of Tremella yokohamensis. Lineage (NCBI taxonomy): Eukaryota > Fungi > Basidiomycota > Tremellomycetes > Tremellales > Tremellaceae > Tremella > Tremella yokohamensis. The sequence continues at coordinate 479,357 of BRDC01000025.1, read as the reverse complement.
TCTGCCGATTTCGAGTAAAGCTGTATGGCCTGTCCGTAATTGCCGGCTTTATACGCCGTCTGGTCTCAGCACTCCAATACACCAGACAAGCCTCGCCGCGCTCGACAACTTGACAGTCCGACGACTCACATTGCCCTGCTCTTTCAGATTCTTCACCGCCTCGGCGCGCTGAGGAGGCGGCGCAACGTTCGGCGGCGGCGGGATTGCCTCGGCCGGTGCGTTCCGCAAGAACTGATGTAGGTAATTGATACCATTATAGTCGACGCCGCACGTCTCGCAATAGCTGGTCTTGTGTGCCGGACACACGAGGATCTGTTGGGCGGGTTGAGGCTGGCCGTTCGGTCCGGTAGGGGCGTTGGGCGGTGGTGCGATGGTATGGAATGTGAATGGGAGGGTCCGCGAGGGGAGAGAGTCGAGCAGGGTTTGGAGGGCCGGGTTCGGAGGCGGCATCATAGGTTGGGGCATCATACCTGGACCTCCGGCGCCGGGGGGTGGGCCGCCTGGACCGCCCATCATGGGTGGTGGACGCATGCCTGGTAGCATTGGTTGTGCCATTTTGATCAATGTCGATTACCTATAGCTGACGAAAGACAGCTTCGCCAACGCGACACCGCAAGAGCGGAATCAAATCCACTCCGTACCCCCGCCTCTCCACGTGGGGGGTGGGTGGAGCGGCGATTACCGCTTCCGGTGGCGAACGACTCGCCACCCGGCGTCATCAACCGCCCGTCAGTAGGTAAACAACCCTCCTCCTGCTCCCCCCCCACTGCTCACCACCTCTTACCCCTTCCTCGTCGCCTGTCTCTTTTTCTTCTACACTCCAACCCGCCCTCGTGCGTGCTACATCGCCCTTTTGTCTTCTCTCTTCTTTATCTCTTGTCGGTAAATCCGTACTGCGACACGATATGAGGTGAGCCCCCCCACCCTTCCCTCCACCCTCCTGTCCGGATCAGGGAAACGAGCCAAAGAGGAACGAGGCAGAGTGGCACAGTGGCTACTGTCTTCATCTCGTCCACACCGACCAACTCTGCACTGCAAGACATGCATACGTCCCGAGCAACACCACCCAAGCCACATCGAGCACTAGCAACGATGCGGTTTGGAGCACATGAAGCGGAAACCAGAAAAGACCAGTGCTGATAGTAGCACACCCTACACCGGCGCCCTCAGCCAGAAGCGCCGTCCCGAGCTCGTCGAGATTGCCCAGGCGCTCGAGCTGGACGCATCGGCCAAGATGGCCGACTTGGTCAAGTCGATCCAAAGTCACCTCGACACGAACGAGGACACGCTCTCCAAGAGCCCCATGTTCAAGGGCTTGTACTCGAGGCGAAGAAAGTGGGGTCGTCCTACTCAGAGGAATGGAGTGGTGCTGACCACAGCCACACTGAGAGCGATGCCGATACGCCATCTGCCGAGCACAGGTCTGTGGGCAGACCGCGCAAGTCGATCAACAAGGTGCTGGACAAGGTCATCAATGCGGCGGACGTGCCCCTCCCCGAAAGCCCTGTCAGCGTGTGAGCTGCTTGGCCTATGCAGTCCTGGGTCAGAATGGCTAACCTCTCAGGCAAAAGATCGCCGCCGATGCCAATCAGCAGCTCCAGGTCGCGCTCGCCCCTGCCAAAGACCTCTCGCACTCTTTGACCACACACTTTGACAAGTACTCCAAAGCCCTCGTCAAGTACGGCCACCAGGGCCAACAGCGAGTGGACACGGTCGTGCGGGCCATCCGTAACGTGAGTGTTGCTGTCTGGCATCGGACCATTTGCTTTGCTGACTACAGTCCCTGTCGACGCCCGAGCACATTATCGTCGCCGCCATCTCGCTCGAGCTCGTCGCGCTCTTCTTCCACGTCGTGCAGTTCTACGACCACACCGTCTGGTTCCCCCCTCCGCCGGGATCCAAGGGCACCATCAGCTCGCTGCTGCACTCGGCCTTCTCCTGGGCACCCCAAGTCCAGCTCAACGTCCGATGGGCAGACGTGCACTCGTTCCGCCGCTCGGGCGAGATTTACAATGCCGTCGTGTGGTGGTGCGTCAAGCCATCCCCCTCCCGTAGACCACCAGCTGAGATCTAGGTTCTTCTCCACCGTGCTCCCTCCTCTCGCAGCATCGACCCTCGTGTCGTTCGTCCCGCAAAAGGGCCCGGCTCGTCCTCACGCCACGCGCCACGCCGCTGCTCACCCGGCCACCCCCACCGTGGACCCTTTGGCATTCTCCATCTTCCGCCTTGCCTTGCTTGTCTTCCCCCTCACTACCGCCGCGCCAAGCGCGATGGTCGATGCGCTCGAGATGAGCGGTAATCTTCAGGGCCGCGCACTTGGTGCTGCTCTCTTGGCGGGTCTCATGCTCGCCGACCGACTCGGCTCGCTCTGAGCGAAGCTGCAAAAGTATGGCGGAGGCGCTCGTGGGAGGCCGGAGAAGTGGATGATAGGACGGACAATGGGAGGCGGCTGAGCTGGTCGATGAACGTATGGTGGATCGAAGGGAGTCATGTCTGTGTGATGGTGGTGGATGCTGGGCGATGGGTTCTGGGGAGTGTACGAGAGGAGATCTGCGACTGATATATACCTGTGATTTGAGCTGTTTACCCTGCCTTGTGAGATTTTCGTGTCGATACCCCTTAGCCTGGTAGTCCTTCGTGTAAATAATGCTACCTGTGCGCTGCGCCTTTCCTCTTCATTGCGAACAGTGACTTCCTGAACGAAGTCATAGTCGCCTGTTCAGGGTCGGACGGTCAAGATGAAAGACGATCGAACCAAGATGTTCATGCATGTACCTACAACCAATGATGACGACGCTAGTCGTACATAACACCTGATGCAAAATCAAGCCCGAGGCGCTATTGGACTTCCGGTATCCTTGCCTCTCTCAAGGATATCATATAGGGCCGTCGAGGCCTGCGCAACGTCCAAACTGGGACTGGACCGCAAGTCGGCAGTGCGCGATTTGAGGTGATAAGGCTGAAGCACCTCCAGTATAGCCTGACGAGGCTTGTGCGTGGAAGGAAGTTCGAGGAGATGTCGGTACGCACGGAGAGCTGGGACTTTGGGCGGGTCCGTAGGTGCGTTCTGCCCCATGTCAGCTATCTGTGCCGTTCGGTTGGAGAAGTGAAAAGGACTGACGAGCGCTTCCGACAGGGCCTCGAGCAGGCCGACCCGAGCGACAATTGCCGACCGCATCCGGTCTCCGCCTAGAGCGAGGTTCGACACGACGTACAGCGCAGGCACTTTGACGTCCCATCCTGCTTCCCTTTCTTTCTCTCCTTTTGCCTTGCTGGAAGTGGCAAGTGACAGGAGGCTGGAGCGAGGTCGAACAGCTTCTTCGATACTGTCTAGGAACTGAGTCTCGCCCAGTCCATCGACGACACGGGCAATCTCAGCGGATGTCCCGTCTGCCAAGAGATTTTGTGTGATCTCCATTGCCTGTACCCGAAGACAGGGCGCAGTGGAGGGTGCCAGGAGATCTTGCAGGACAGGGAATGTCAGACAGTGTGTAATCTGCACTTTGAGCGGGTCGAGGGCGTGGAAAGAGAGGTTCTTGAGCGCCCACAGGGCGTTGAGCGCGAGCGGTTCGTGAGGCGAGTGAGATAATAGCGCAAGGAGGGTAAGGCCGTTTTCCTTGAGCAAGATCTGAAGTTAATCATCTCCCACAAGCTGCTGAAAGTGGACGCACTGCCTTGAGGGGCGAAAAGTCGGCAATGAGGTTGCACAGCGTCGCTGTCGCGGCCACCTCGACTGTCCATGCTCGTTCACCAACGGTCCCCGCACCGACACCAGTCCTCCCCGCCGCCTTCTCCACTTCCTCTCTCCGCCGCTGGGAGGCGACCTCGCGTTTGAGGCACTCGAGGATCTCAGTACCTACGCCACTATCGACGAGTGACGTCCGCAGTATCGCTACCGTTCGACTGAGTGCTCGGGCCAGCTGACAGGCGGCAGCTCGAACGCCATATGAGGTGTGAGAGAGCGCCTTTTTGACGATTGGAAGCACTGGCGGCTCGGCCTCAGAGATTGTAGAACGAGTCGGCTCGTGCTGCATTGCACAGGCAGCCAGGGCAAGCAAAATGGCTTCGAGGGAGCGAGACGAAAAATCGGGGCTGACATCACTGGTTCCAGGAGCGGGAACGGGTATGCCATGTAGCAAGCCGATCAGTTGGGCTGGCACCCCACGATCATGCGCCACCTTTTGCAGATGAGCGTCATCTGAGACAAGCGAGGCTGAGCATCAGCTGCAAAGTAAGGATAAAGGCTGATCGCACCTAATACGAAGCACAGCTTGACATGATCTTCGGTACCTTCCGTGCGCAATAGCGTTGACACGTCATCCAATAACGACCGGTTGTGCACAGAGATACGAATGATTTCCGTCGGCGTGGCGCCTTTTGCGGCTTTTAGAATGTTCACACAGCTAGCGTCTAAGCTCAGAACCGGCAACAAAGTGGGCAACTGACCATCCGGCCGCTGCAATCCGCACTCCTGTCGGGCCGCCCTTGATGAGCTCTCCTAACACTGAGAACACTTCGTCTTTTGAGTCTTTCCCACGTAATGATGGATGTATGAGTTGGTCCACTTCGTCCTCTTCATCGATGCTGGGCGCTAGCGACCATCCCCGGACCACGGCCGCCAGTTCGGCCTCCCCATTGATCATTGCTGCCAACAGATCCAGCGCCGCGTCGAGTAGTTTGGCGTTTGGTCGTGGTCCGCCCCCAGGTATTTGTCTCGTTGGGGAAGCGTATGATACTGTCAAAAGTAGATGCTCGAGGAGATACGGCGGCATGCTGGACGTGCTCGAAGAAATGGGACGCCATTCAGACAGAGCAAGTCGATGCGCAGGTAAGATCGTGAGGCGGGCATACAGTTGGTACAGAGGCAGCAGAATCTGCGTCTCGGGATGCGACTCGATGAGGGACAAGAGTGTGTCGAGGTTTTCTTCCTAAGCGACGTGAGCACAACTCGAGTCTGCCTTCATTGCCTTGCCTCGAAGATCATATTCAACGAAGCTGACGCCTGAACCTCCCAAAACTGGCCACGACTCGCGACCGCCTTGCCTTTGCCGTGATATGGGTTGTGACTCTCCGAAGACTCGGCTTCCGCTATACCAGTAGAAACGACCTTCTTCTCGGCGCCAACTCCCCACATGTGCCCCCATAGCAGGTCAGCCGTCGAGACGAGCAGGTTTCGCAATGCGCGCAAGAGAGGCGCAAGCAGGCGAGACACTTGTGGCGGCGGGAAGGAGGGCGAGGTGATGGCTTTGATCGCCTGTAGGAGGTGCTGAGGAGTTTGTGCGATGAGCAGGGGTCGCAGCGTCAAAGACCCCACTGGTTCTCAGCACATGAGTCCCCAGGCGAACGAGCCAGCTCACCATTGCTCAACGCCCCGATGATCACGCCCGCCTCGCTCACAATCTCCAACGTCTCTGCTGTCTCATGGCCTGCAAAGGTGCTAGGTATGCGTAGCAATCCCAGTAGGCTTCATGTCAGCCCACCTCTGACAACGCAGCCGATACTCACAAGTCCAACAGCTGCTCGTCTTCTGCCACCTCCACCTTCTTCCAAGTGTTGCCAATGACCGCGTTCTTAAGGTCTTTGAGCCCTCGAAGCAGCTCGAGCGTGCTTGATGCTGCCTCGAGCTCCCGTACGGCTGTTGTGGTGGTCATTGTCCCCAGACACAGGACATGCTTTGCAAGTGTGCAAGCAGATGAGGCAAAGGGGCGGCAAGACGGGTCTGCTGACGATGGCGGCTACAGGCAATCACGTGACTCGGCGACCGCCAACCTTTTTTTCCAGAGCCGAGGACCTCTCGGTACTCTCTCTCACTACAATCTCAATTCGTTCGCCACGCACGACGCCGACAGTCTCAAACACTGTACAGAGGGGGGAAGCAGGAATAGTTCAGAGACGTGACAAGCGCGCTCGTTACACGCCGACACTCACGACGCCAAATCGGGTCGTCTGACCTGCCGAGCAAAATCAGTCGTCCGAGCGATGTTGCGACTTGTGATCTCCCGATCTCGGCCCACCGCCTGTCGGGCATGTCAGGCTACGGCAGTCTCGTCTGGACGAGTGAGACGTTCTTATGTCTCTCCATCGTCTTCCCGATCCGCGCCGGCGGCCGCTGCTCAGCTTCGAGAAGCCGAAGATGAGGAACTCTCTTCTTTCCAGTACCATGCCCCCTTCCCGGTAGCCTCCTCGTCCAGCTCTACTCATTTCGCCTCCCGCAGTCAACCCCTGCAAATGCCGCGACCGCTTCCTGGCGATATAGCCTCTCCCAGTGATTCGCCTCAACATGTACTTTACCCGTCGACCGGTGTTATAGACGCCATCTCCATGATCTCCATCTGCCTCCGACGCCCAGAACTCATTCCAAGGGCATACCAGATCTTCAAGCAGGTCCTCGAGGATTCGCGTACAGGCGTACGAAGGGTCCCCGAGGCTGAGGTATGGGCACGAATGGTGGAAGGCGTCGCTTCACTGGGCAAAGTCGGCGGCAACAACTGGAAAATTTGGAGGAAACGAGCAGAAACTGTGGTCGGCCAGTGGGAGTCAATACATGGTCGAAAGGGAGAGCCGGCTGGTTTGGAGCAAGGCGGCGAAAAGGTTTATCAGGGGTGGTTTGCCGGTCTGGTGCAGTGAGTGATAAGCTGATGCGGTGTATCCATATGTTGATGTGCAGGTCTCAATCCCCCTTGACGCCGATGATACCATATTTGGCTCACCCAGATCTACCTTTATCCTACCTGCTTTCGGGACTGCGACCGTCGGATCTGCCTGTCGCCTTTGATGCTCTTCTCGAGCTGTCTCAAAGGGAGAACCTGCCCCAGTTGGGAGAGATCGCGCGTCAGCTTCAGGATTCAGAGAAGGAGAGGCGAGAAACGCAAGCCCGCGAGATGGTGGAAGAAGTCCACCCCGTGCTTGAGGTAGGTCATATATGCCTGTATGATGGTCACTGATTCCCGTAGTCCGCTGGAAAGGCGCTCAAGCGGAAGCCACCGAGCGCGACCGAGAGCACCGCACCCGATCAGATACGCTTCGCTGTTCAGAACCTGAGAAAGGCCCTCTCCTCAATCTCTTCCGCCAACGTCCCCATCAACAGGCAGCACAGCTTGGAGCTAGCATCTCTCGAAGCAGCAAGAGCAGAGATCGCTCATTCTGCCAAAGTCATGGAGGAAAATCGATTGACATCTGTGATGGAATCACAGGTTCTCCAGAAGGAGCAGTTGCAAAGCTGGATGCACTCATGGCTCGGTGCCCTCAGCGCCAAGCTTCGAGAGGACATCGAGGCGATGCGCGAACGGCAATCGTCGGTGCAGGACTCGGTCTTCGATCGAGGACTTCCCACTCATACCAACACCAACGGGATGGCCGAATACAATCTCCTATTGTACCTTACTCTACTTCCGCCAGAAAAACTTGCTTTGATCACCATTCTCGAGGTCATGCGAATGAGTGGATCTGGAGGGATTGCGGACGGGATGAAGGCCACGCGAGGCATGTTGGCGGTAGCAAAAGGTGTGGAGAGGGAATATCGAGCAGAGACCATCCGATCGGTCGCCGGCATCGACTCGCCTTTGTGGCTACGAACCATCGATCCTCAGACTCAAAAGCCCAGCCCTCAATTGATCCAACAGGTCTGGGAACAAGTGGGGAAGATTGGAGAGGGAGACACAAGGCGAGCGCGTAATCAGCGAATTGGCAGCCACGACGCGGCACTGGAGGAAAGCTTGAAAGCAGTGTGGACTCCGCCTTGGTCGGAACTCGTACATGTTGCCGTTGGCGGGTATCTCTTGAAGGCCCTCATATCCGCGGCCAAAGTCACACGATCCGGCATAGACCCAGACACTGGAGCAAAGACACACGAAGAGCAGCTGGCCTTTTCGCACGAACTCGACTACGTACACGGCAAACAACTTGGATTGATCCGTCTCAACCCAGTGGTCGCTTCACGACTTGCACGAGACAGTACACGGATCGCCATCCATCCCAAGCACCTACCCATGCTCGTGCCTCCCAACCCGTGGAAGGGGCCAGAAGATGGTGGATACCTGCTTCACCGAGTCCCCATTATGCGTTTCAAGAAATCGGCTGAGCACATGCTCTACCTGGACGAGGCCGCCAAACAAGGTCATCTTGAACCCGTCTATCATGGTCTCGATGTGCTCTCGGGAACTCCCTGGACCATCAATCGCAAAGTCTTCGAGATAGTCTTGTCCGCTTGGAATTCTGAGGAGGCCATTGCCGATATTCCTGCATCGCGGGAAAAGTCCAACTACGACATCCCCGTTCGACCGCAGAAGGCAGACGAGGACCCTGCAGCCCGGGCGGCTTATCTGCAAAGAGTCAAAGCCGTTCTGTCCCAGCAGAGGAAAGACCACGCTGAGCGGTGCAAGTTCAACTACAACATCGAGATCGCTCGTTCCTACCTGCACGACACCTTCTATCTGCCGCACAACATGGACTTCCGAGGGCGAGCATACCCGATCCCACCTCACTTGAGTCCGGTCGGCGATGACTTGTGTCGTGGCCTGTTACAATTCGGTGTGAAGCGTCCTCTTGGCAAGACCGGACTGAGGTGGCTCCAGATTCACCTCGCAAACGTGTATGGCTATGACAAGGCGTCCTTCGAGGAACGCGCCAGATTCGCCGTAGATCATGAAGACGACATCTTCGATTCAGCCGACAATCCGCTCAATGGACGACGATGGTGGCTGAAGGCGGAAGATCCTTGGCAATGTCTTGCGACTTGTTTCGATCTTGCCGCCGCTCTTCGGTCGCCCGATCCGGAAGCTTACGAGTCGTCTTTGCCTGTTCACCAAGACGGCACGTGCAATGGTATGCAGCACTATGCCGCCCTTGGTGGAGACGTCAAGGGTGCGAGAGCAGTCAACTTGGAGAATGGGGACCGACCGGCCGATATCTACACTCGAGTCGCCGATATTGTGAATAAGGTAATCGAGGAAGATCGCGCTTCCGGTCTTCCTGTCGCACAGCTCTTCGAAGGACCGGTCGGACGCAAGGTCGTCAAGCAGACTGTCATGACCACGGTCTACGGCGTGACTTTTATCGGTGCGCGAGCTCAGATCGCCAAACAATTGGCGGCCCGAGGTGATGTGGCGGCTGAAGACCTGTTCTCGGTGTCCGCCTACCTCGCCAGAACCGTGCGTGTCCAAGCTTGTGCTGTGCTTAATAAACCGAGCTCACTTGCAGGTACTCAGGTCGATCGGCGACCTATTCTCAGGCGCCAAAGGCATCATGGAGTGGCTTACAACGTCTGCTCGACTCATCGCACGGTCAATTCCACCCGAAAGGGTCAACGAGGCCACAACTCCTGTGCAGCGCAAGGACGCCACGGGTGTCATACGGACGACCTCCCGACTCAACAAGGAGCTGATGTCTTCTGTCATCTGGACCACCCCGCTTGGTCTTCCCGTGGTTCAGCCTTACCGCAAACTCGCCAAGAAACAAGTCATGACCGCCTTGCAAAGCGTTTACATCACGGACCCCAACGCTCCTGCAGAAGTATCTCCGCAGAAACAGGCAACGGCTTTCCCTCCAAACTTCATCCACTCGCTTGACGCCACACACATGCTGCTCACCGCCTACAAGTGTGCGCAGAGCAATATCACCTTTGCCTCGGTTCACGACTCGTACTGGACCCACGCGTCGAGTGTCGAGTCCATGTCCGACCTCATCCGCGACCAATTTGTGCACCTCCATTCCCAAGATCTCATCGGTGGGCTGCGCGACGAGTTCCTCGACCGGTATGGCGACCACATGATCCCCATCCAGAGCTACCAGAACATCTTCAAGGCGTCCGAGATCAAGAAGAGCAAGTTGATTTCTGGCGCCGAGATCGACGAAGTCATGCAGGACACCGGGTCGACTTTGGCCGACAGTGTGGCCGACGTCTCGGACGATGACCTTATAAGAGAAGGAGAAGAAGACGAATTGGACACGTCGGACATCGAAGGCATGGAAGACTCTCCAGGTCATCCCGAGATCATCAAAGTCAACAAACAGAAGTTCGTAAGATTCAAAGACGTTCTGCCCCTCACACCGGAGAGGGGTATGTTCGAAGTGGACAGAGTGAGGGAGTCAGCGTATTTCTTCTCATGATTTTGATGGCCACATCTGTACCATTACCTACTGTATGCTTGTAGACACATCAATACTTTCATTCGACAACAACATCATCAGCATCACCACAGCTCAACTTGCATGCATTGTCACTGGGTCCACACTCATAAAGTTGCCGCCTTGTACTTGTCACGTGACAACTGTCTGAGCTGTTCGCAAAAAGTTGAAGACCAGGATTGCATCTCTTTCATCTGAATTGCCTGTTGACCTTTGCGGGTAGCCAAGCAAGGTTTCTGAAGTGGGCTCGCCCAGTTGAGACCACTGGTTCCACCGTTGGGGAACCAAAATGGCGCCCTCCGAGCACCATCACCGAGCAACACTCAAGCAGGTGTGTCCTCCCATCGAAGGCAGAGACCCAATGTGCTAACGACCAGTCCAACAAGCCTTACAAGTCCAAACACTCTTCGAAGGGATCTCTCAAGGCGGCCGCGAAGGGCAAAATCGACGCACCTGTCAAGTCGTCCTCGAAACCATCTCAACTTGGCGGGCAGACCAAGCTCGCCCGCCTCAACGCCCAAGCGCAGAAACGCGCGCTCAAAGCTAAATCGGTGAATGAGGATGTCAAGTTCTTCTCGACCTCTTCGTCTGGATCGAGCGCACCTCGCATCGTCTCTGTCGTCCCTCTCCTCCCGTCTTCCTCCGTCTCGCCAGCTCGATGGCTCCGAGACCTGCTGCCAAGCTTAGGGCTGTCCGAGGGGAAGATTGAGGAGACTCTTGGACAATTGCGCTCTGCCGGGAACGTCGGCACGTACCTCCTCCGGGCACCACGATTCAAGACGACCCTTCAAATCAACCTTCTTCCCTCCCTTGACGTATATGCGAGCTTGGACGCGGCGCTCATCAGCGACTATGTCGTTCTGCTGCTGAGCTCGAAAGACGAGGTCCAGCTGGAGGGCGAGGGTGTTCTGCGGTGTCTACAGGGACAGGCGGGTGGTGTGGAGGTGGTGTCATGTGTACAGGTACGTCTCCGATGTATCGTGATGCGGCGCGACTGACGACAGGCGCCGGAAGACGATCCTATACAACCTTCCACCAAGAACCTCATTCATAAATCCCTTCTGTCCTTCACTCGCTACTTCTTCCCTGCCGTGGAGAAGATACACTCGGCCGACACGACTAACGAGTCGGCTTTGCTTGCTCGAGCGCTGTGCGAAGCGGCTCCGAGGACCACTCGGTCGGAAGGGGATCGGGCATACATCGTGGCGGAGGGCAGCAATGCAGTGCGCTTCACTCCGACCGTTTCGGACGATGTTGGACGCTTGGAGGTGACTGGGACAGTACGAGGTGGACGCTTGTCGGCAGATCGGCTCGTACATATTCCCGGCCGGGGAGACTTCCAGGTGGAATCAGTGAGTGCTTCAGAGTCACGCGAGAGCCAATTAACGGTGATCAGATTTGCGCCGCTGGACCTTCGAGTATTACTCTTGACGCAAAGCCTCATCAGCGAGCGGCCATGATGGCTGTGGAAGAGTCGCAAGCAGCCTTATCGACTCCTGGCGAGGATGCCGACGATCTGACCGCGACAAATACACCCGATATGTTGGCGAACGAACAGACATGGCCTACTGAGGACGACATGTCGAGTGCGCCTGCCTTGGTCGACTCGGGTAAGCGCACGAAGCGAGTGCCAAAAGGGACCAGTGCATATCAGGCGGCTTGGATCTTTGACGACGAGGATGAGGACGATGATGATGACGAAGACGAAGATGACGAAGACATGGATGAGGACGGCGAGCTCGACGATGAAGAAGACGCCGAATCTGGAGGCCTGATAGATGAAGATGAGGAAACCGAAGAGATCGAGCTGGACTCCCGGAAAGGTGACGCGTACAGAGATCTAGATCCTGAGCAGGAAGAGCAAGAGTCAGCTTACTGGTCCACCTGGGGGTTTTGCTGATCGATAGGTACGCCGAATATCTGAAACAACGGGAGAAAGCCGCGGAGGAGGACATGATGTTCCCTGACGAGATCGACACACCTCGGCATGTTGCTGCTCGAACACGATTCCAACGCTATCGCGGTCTGAAAAGCTTCCGCACAAGTCCTTGGGATCCTTATGAAAACCTGCCCGTCGACTATGGACGCATCTTTCAGTTCGAGAATTACGGAGCGACGAAGAAACGAGTCGAGCGCGAAAGTCGGGAAGAAGGTGTCAAGCCTGGCACACGGGTTACGGTCGTCCTCAAAGACATCCCCCGCTCTCTGTTCGAGTCCATCGATCCGCGTCTCCCCTTCATACTTCACGGCTTGTTGCAGCACGAGCACAAGCAGTCCGTCCTGCACTTCATAGTGCAGCGCAACACGGAGTATACCGAGCCCGTCAAGGCCAAAGATCCCCTCGTCCTCTGTGTTGGCCCCAGGCGCTACGTCATCCGCCCGCTGTATTCTCAACACGTGCGGGGCGGCGGGAAAGGAGCGAACAATGTGCACAAGTCGGAAAAGTTCCTCCGGCCAGGCGCGGCGACTGTCGCCACGACATATGGGCCTACATGTTTCGGCAAGGCGGCTTGTTTGCTGCTCAAAGACGCCTCCGTGGTCAACGATGACTCCGTCCCTGTTGGACCATCCCGTCCCGAGCTCGTGGCGATGGGCACTTTCATGTCGCCCGATCCTACGCGGATCATTGCCAAACGCATCATTCTCACCGGCCACCCATTCAAGGTGCACAAGAAGACGGCGACGATCCGGTATATGTTCTTCGACCGCGACGATATCGATTGGTTCAAGTCGATCGAGCTGCACACCAAGTTTGGTCGTGTGGGACACATCCAGGAGCCGCTTGGGACGCACGGATATTTCAAGGCGCACTTTGATGGTCCGATCCAGCAGATGGATACGGTCTGCATGAACTTGTACAAGCGGCAATTTCCCAAGGTAAGCTTCCGGTTGACGCACTGTGGTCTGAGTTAAAGCTTCAGTGGTCAGAAGAGTTCAAGCCAAGCCAGCAACGGTCGAGCGAGCCTGCGCCTGAGATGGACTTGGATTAGCGGGGTGGTCAAAAGGACTTGCTTCCTTGTATATTTGCCTAGTCGACACCATCACGCATGAGTGTGACGGGAGATGGGGAGAGAGAGTGCGGCATTGTGTTCGCTAGGTATTGGGGCTGGACTATGCATGCGTGTGAATGCTGTTTGAAGTGATACAACTGTTGATCCTGAAATGTCCGTGCCATAGTACCCAAAGTGCGCTGTTGGACCGGGATCAGAACTGAGTCATCAGCAACATGCGTCGAAGCGTCAAGGATGAAACTTACAGAGAAAGACAAGAACCAAGGGTTGAGCGCGAAAGGCCACAAGAGGTGAGAGGCGGTGATGAGACCCATCGGGACCCAAACCTCAATGTTGTGCACTCTATATCCCGATGGCATGAGGGACGACGACGTAATGATCATCGCGACCTGGATGTGAGACGTGAGCTGACAAACGGATCAGACGACTTACAACCATCAGGCCGAAGAAGATGAGTTGAGGGTAGAAGCGTTTCCAGATGATAGGAAGCTGAAGGAAGAAGTTACTCTTCTCGACCGTCTTGATCGTCGTCGACCACGTCATGTTGTATCCCACGACATGGCTGATGAGTGCTGCCGACATAGGTAGAGACATGCCGGTGAAGAAGATGGAGAAGAAGGCTGGGGTCGAGTCAGCAAGCATCCAGAATTGTGATATGATGGATGACGCACGGATCCACTTGATCTGATTGACGGCGTCACGGGAACAGTCGGGCAGCTTGAGGCGGTAGCGCAGGGTGATGAAGGCGACATTGCAAATCCCGACGAAGAGAATGATGCAGACGAGGGTCACTTGCCATGAGGGCAAGTCTGATTGTCAGCACGGCCAAAGACGTCATGGCTGGGAGATGACCCACAATAGCCGTCTAGAGGGAGATCGAAGCCGACCACAAAGTAGTTCATGACCGACAGGAGCCATGCGCAGGAGATGGCATAGTACGAGAACATGTAGCCACAGATGGTGAACTTGGAGTGGATCGGGATGCTGGACCAGAGGAAGCGCCGAAAGAGCGGAGTGATGGGGCCTTTCTTGAAAGTCTGCTTGATCGGGTGGAAGATGAGTTCGCTGCATGTGAGAATCGGCACTCCTCTGAAAGGGGGACACGCACGAGCAGCCAAAAGCGTACTTCTGCCAACGATTGAGCTCATCGTCACACGTCAAAGACACGCCCTCCTCGAAATCTCCCTGGCTGTAGGTGGCCCATCGCACAATGTAGCCTTTTATCTGCAGCGTCACGGCGATTTGAAAGTCTTCCGAGACGTGATCCTCGGACCAGATCTTCCGGACGCCGTCATCCGGGTCCTCGAACATGCACTCTTGCAAAGCCGACCATCGGAGGAACGCGTTGTGTCCGACGAAGGGGGCGACTGACATTAGCGACGACCCAGACGTGTTCGTAATGATGGGTGACTCACCTTCTCCACTGGCGCATACATACGAGATGGCGTGCTGGATACCTCGGGTGAAGTGGGCGACACCATTTTCGAAAAAGTGGTTGGCCACCTGCATGACACCCGACATGTGCTGGATGATGGCGACCTCTGGGCTTTCCGCCATCTCAGACACCGCATCCGCGAAGCAATCTTCGGGCACACGGGTGTCAGAGTCGATGATGAGAATGATAGGACCAATCCGAATATTTCCCGCCGCCCACGCCTTGCCCTGTTTCTCCTCCAGAGCTTGCTGTAGGGCCTGGTCGTACACCTGATTCTCGTCGTTGTCGGACCAGAAGTGGTCCGGCTCAAGCTGAGCTTGTACGCCAGGACGGAGGTCGTCCATGATCTCCTCAACGCGCAGACTGAGGGCATTCGCAAAGTTCATGTTGCCGGCCTTCTTGAACCGGCCTTTTCGGATGAAGCCGTCGACATTGTGGCCGGGGCGGGCGACGTAGGCGATGTTGTTGTCAAAGTAGAATGAGCGCCGCCTGTCCGCCTCTTCTTTCGAGAGAAGCTGCAGACCGTCGTCGCAAACGAGTAGCGAAACGGATCCTCCTTGGCGCTCGTAGGTCGTGATAGCCTTTTTGAGCGATTCGACCGTCGGCATAATGACCTCTTCGAGCGATTCCTTGTACACGGGCATCTGAACGGTGACGTGCGCGAGCTCGCCCATGGTCCGCTTGGGCGCTATTCCAGAGAAGTATTTCGACTTTTGGGTAACCTGTCGAATAGGGCCGAACGTTTGCATCTGGTTTGTCAGCCTCGCCTCAACCGCCAGACCAGATGACCAACAATAGACCCGACGAGACACATGCAGGCAAAGGAAGCGACGCAGAACAGAGCAGGGGCGAAGATGAAGAGGAGGAAGCGAAGCGCCCCGCCGTCAAGCTTGTACTCCTTGACAAGGGTTCCTATCGATGTGAGCTTCACTCCCACGGTGCAATCTTTGACACCTACTCAGACCGAGGGCGATGATGGTCATGGTGACGATGATTGATAGCCCATCCGACATCGGCGCGTACAGCATCGTCGGCCTGTCCCTCCATGACCTCTTCAGCTTTCGGAGCTCGACGTCCTCCGGATCCAAGTCTTCCTCCTTGACCGAGCCAGCCTCCGCAGCCTCCTTCTCCTCTTCCTCGGCGATCATCGCCGCGTTAATCCGCTTGTTCTCATCTTCTCCTCGCCAAATGAACTGGATGAGAGCCTCCTCCAATGCTTCGGCAGCGGGTATGACGCTCTCGACGTGGTCGGCCCAGACCACCAGAACGCCTTCGGATCGGATGAAAGCCGCATATTGGTGTTTCCTCGCTCGTGCAAGATGTGGGATCTCGTCCAGTATCTGGATTCGAGTGTCGGTGTCGATGATGAGTTCCGTCGCTGATGGAAACGGGTCGATGTAGGTTCGAATGACATTGGTGGCAATGGACGACTTGATCTTGATTGCGACTTCGGGATTGAGTCTGCAGACTGCCTCCTCGAACTCATCGAGTGCGTCGTAGTTGACGGGAAAGGTGCGGTAGAGACCAGTCTTGGCGCGGATGGTCACGCCAGTGGCGACCTCGTCCCGCCTCGCGCCCAGCCTCGGAGCCTTGAACCATTTCTTCTTCTGCACGCCGATCCGGAAGATGTGATCCGCCATGACGTCCAAAGCGTCATATCCATCGCCAACAGGGACTGCGCGTAGCCTGTCTTCTGGTAGGTAGGTCTCGCCGATATGGGCGGCAAGCGGAGTGTGCAGGTCGATAGAAAGGGGCAAGGAAGTAACCGAGGGATTGCGAGAGGGGACGCGAGACGTGACCGTCGAGTGATTGAGTGGGGTGAGACCGTTCTGCGCGTACGTGTTGAACGTGTCGAGATCCTGATCCAGCTCCCGCATCACGCGCTTGCTACGATGACGCTTCCGCTTGGACTTTATCGTCTTGATCTGGGCCTTTGTCTTGCCCTTCCTCGCCTTGCCCTTTGGTGGTCCCATGTCCCATCCTAGCTTCGCAGACAAGGCCGAGCGATTAGATACGGCAGCCGTGCTCCGCCTCGTGATGGGCAACACGCCCCGCTCATAGAACTCTTGCCGCTCCACGTCCTCCTCCTCCTCTTCCTCGCCGTCGCTCGGCTGATCGAGTGTCAGCTTGGCGCGGTAGAAGGCGTCGTTGATGTTCTCGTGTGGCTGGCCGTCCGTCTCGCCCATGCGCAGGTGTTCCGGGTTCTTGTCCTTGTTCGCAATGGCCAAGCTTTTGTTCCTAGCGTACGCCGGGACGACCGCCGAGGACATCTTGCGGCCGAGGAAGGTGGACTGCTGCACGCCTTGAAAGGCGGGCAGCCCCGTCACTGGGTCCATCTCGGGCTGTACCACCGATGGAGTCCGGAAGATGGTGGGGAACATGGACGGCCTGCGGGCGCTGGGTCCTGCCTGAGACGCTCGGCGGTGGTCCGGTACATTCGCCATGGGGAGCTCGGGAGGCTCGAAAGCCGGCTTGGGCTTGCGCGAGAAGACGCCCATCTTGCCTACTACGATGATGCGGTTGCTAGTCGCTGCAATGAGCACGCTGTCTCACTGTGGTCAAGGACGCACGGTGGTATTCCTACGGCTGCTCTGCTGGTCGAGGTCGATGTCGGTAGTCGGCCTTGCTGCTTGAGCGCTCCTGAATGTCGAGGTCGTCTATTCTGTCGTTGTCGCCATACCTGTCGACGTCTGCTGGCTGCTCAGTCTTGCTCACAGTAGCAATCAATCAATGTGTGATCACGAGCAAGCCTGCCAATAGATCAGACGTCAGTCAATCCATAGACCGTCTGCCGATCGCATGTGACCTGTTCTGTGCGCAGGCGCGCTGCATGCAAGGACCAAAGCCGCATCGAGTTTGGCGGCAGAAGCTGGTCTGTCTGTCTGTCTGCCTGGCCAGTTGGCTGGGTTTCGGACTTGGTCTGTGCCTCTTTTCCCCTGATCCGGCCCATGACGCTAGCTGCGCGCCGCCTCGCATCTCGACGGTGGTCAATGGGACGAGACGAAGGGAGATCAGGTGGCTGACACAGTTTGTTAGGATCTGACAATGGCGCCCAGGGACCGACCAGCGGACGATCTTCTGTGCAGCTAGCCAGCTGCATGGAGGATTACCCGATGCGTCCGAGAGAGGTTAGAAGGTCTTTCGTCCGTCCATTAGGCTCGACCGGCCTTTCATTTGGAAAAAATCGAGCCATCTCTGTCTCACTTTTTCTCTCGGGCCGCCCTGGAACTGTCATGTCGACCTCCTGCTGCTCATCGATGCCTGCCTGCCCAGCCCTTCAACCTTCAGAGTTGCGCAGAGTCGAGCAGCTGGGATTGTTCCGCGACGATCTTCGTACAGGGACAGGAGACGGTGCCGCAGGGCCTGCCTGATCAGAGATGAGACGCCCCCTATGCTATCCAGATTCGTCATTGCTGGCTAGCCCGACAGGCCAGGTCCGAGAGCAGAGGCGAGATGGCCGTCTGACAATGTGATGCCGCTGCTGCTGCTGCAGCCCGCGCTAGCTAGGGCGTGATAGACAGCTGATGCAAGTTCCTTAATTCTAGAGACGACGACGGTTCGCCGCGAAAGCAAGAACGCAAGCACAAGCTAAAGACTAGCTTCGACGTCGACTCTACAATCGCTACTACTATAGCGCTTGGTGTTGGCAAGCAAGAGCGCTCATGATCGCCTAGACCGACCTCGACATCTCGACGTCTCGACAACACACTCGTTCGCGCCGACAACCTGTGGGTAGGGCTCACCTACCAACCTTGACCCCCTTCTCCGCAACACCCACTCGTTCCCCCTACCAACATGTCCTTCCTTCGCAGATTATCGACCGCAGCGGGCTCTTTCCTTCCCAGCGTGCCCAACGCCAGCGGTACGCCTGCCAGACACGTGCCCCGTCGAGCGACAGAGACCTTCTCTCGGAAGAGTTTCAAGAACGTCGAGGAGGGAGATGAAGAAGACGAAGAGGAGGACGTCAAGTCCCGGGCATCGTGGGAGCTGTCAGACACCGACTCAGTCAAATCGGCTTCGACGCAAGACTCTGGCTCCCAGGGGTCAGACTCCGCAGGTGAGAGCAGTCGGGGCAGCTTGGACTCGACCTCGGACACCAGCTTCAGCGACTCGGACTCTGAGTTTGGCGAGGATGGCCTTCCCCGAGACCGGTACGACATGATGGTGCGACACCTCTGGAACGTCGGGGAACGCTCTGGATGGTTTAGGGATGCTCACTTCGATGGCCTGGTCTCTATCCGGTACATCTGAACTCTATACAGCTGCAATTGGCTGACTCGCAGTATCAAGAAGCGGTTGTTGCGCACGTACCCCCAGCCCAAAGCTGGGCGGCGAGGCTCGCGAGAGATGGCCAGGCGAGTCAAGGAGTGGGATTCAGCTATAGGGACGTTGAACCCCGAGGTGGCCATCAAGATCACCTCCAAGGTCGTCCAGGCCATCATGTCGCGGTGCCCGGACGACGCCATCGAAATCACCCTCGACGTCAACACGCGCATTCAGATCCTGGATGAGCTGTCTCACCTTGCCGGCGCACGTAAACATCAGTTCGCCGCGTTTTGTCGGCAGGAAGCATGTCTGGTCGTTTGGGCCGACGAGGTCGAGACGCTCATCCCCTCCGCCGAAGCTCTCGAGCAGCGCATGATCTCGTACGTGTGGTCTGGGCGCCATCAGGAGCTGGCCGCACTGGAGGAGGAAGAAAAGGTGGATGAAGAAGAAGAGGAGGGCTGGGTGGATCAGGATGTCAATCTCGAGAAGAGGCTCGACCGCGATGCCGCACCGGATCTGGACAAGGAGGAAGCCGCCATGGGCGCCGAAGAGCTAGAGTGGGAGAGGAGAGACCTCCGTCCGGTCATGCTCTACGCTCCGCTCATCTCTGGTCTCGCCATGATCTTGACCTTCCTGTTCATCGGCTCCGGTTTGCGTGAGTCGGCAAAACCTCTTGTACAAACAGCGGCTAACGCGCAGGCAACTTGATCAAGGAGTCCCTGCTCGATGGCAGCTGGTCCCGTCTGGCGCTCATGGCGACCTCGCCATTTGGCTACCTGCTCTCCATCGTTAGTGGCACGAAGGACACTCGCATCTGGTCTCACTGACATGCAGTTCTTCTCCATCTGTGTCTGCGGCAACTTGTGGCAAGCCTTCGGTCCCGTTGCGCACTGTCATCAAAACTCGTCCTACTACTCTGGCAAGAACCCCGAGAGGATGACAGGCAGACTGCCGCACATCACGATTCAGATGCCGGTGTACAAGGAGGGTCTCGAGGGTGTGATCATCCCCACCGTGGAATCGCTCAAAAAGGCCATCACTACGTACGTCAGTCGCCGCGAAGGCAGTCGTTGCTGACCTTGCAGATACGAGCGTCAGGGTGGATCCGTCAACATCTTCGTCTTTGACGATGGCATGCAGATCTGGGACGTCGAAGAGCAGGAGATTCGCAAGGCGTACTACGACCGGAACAACATCGGCTGGACAGCCAGGCCGAAGCACGGCGCAGATGGGTATATCCGCAAGGGCCGTTTCAAGAAGGCCAGTCTTCCTTAGTACGCGAGGAGATGGAGCTGATGAGCAGGCATCCAACATGAACTTTGGCAACCGGCTCTCACTGCGCGTCGAGGAGATCATGGATGAGCTACGCCCTGAGCCGCCTTCAGACGACCCGGAAGCTCTGGCCAAGTGGCAGTGGACCGACGAGGACGAGCATGAGATCTACGATGAGGCCTTAGCAAAGGCCATCGACGAGTCTAATGGTATCGCTTGGGCTGCTGGCAACATCCGTATCGGCGAGATCATCCTCATCATTGACTCCGATACCCGGGTTCCCGAAGATTGCTTCTTGGATGCTGCCAGGTCAGTCTCTGTACGAAGTGGGCTCCAACCCGGCTGACGGACAGCGAATTTGCCAGCTCGCCCAACATTGCCATCATCCAGCACGAGTCTGCCGTCATGCAGGTCGTCGGTCACTTTTTCGAGAACGGTATCACTTCTTTCACCACGCGTATCAACTCGGCCATCTCTTTCTGTGCGGCCAACGGCGAGGTCGCTCCATTCGTCGGGCACAACGCGTGAGTCTCGCTCTTCTGTGGGCGGATGGTCGAGGCCTAGGCTGATCATCAGCTTCTTGCGCTGGAAAGCGATCCAGGACGCTGCGTTCGTAGACCCCGATGATGGTCTGACAAAGTGCTGGTCCGAGACGCACGTTTCCGAGGACTTCGACCAGGCTCTACGATTGCAAATGAAAGGATGGTCGCTACGTTGGGCGTCGTACTCGAATGGTGGTTTCCAAGAAGGTGTCTCGTTGACATGCGACGACGAGGTGAGTTCTTTTGGGCATGCGATGGCGTCATGGCTGATGACAGCTCAATCGATGGCAAAAGTACGGTTACGGTTGCTCTGAGCTCCTGTTCCATCCCCTCCGCCAGTGGTTCAAGAAGGGGCCTATCACCGAGCTGTTCCACCGCTTCGTATGGGCTGATGGGATCCCCTTGCACTCGAAGATCTCGGTGTTGGCCTACATCTCCTCGTAAGGCACCCGCATCGTGACGAGGCTTGAGCTGACGCGCCAGCTACTATGCCATCTCATGTGCCATGCTCCTTTCGCTTCTCAACTGGGTCCTGGTCGGCATCTTCTCCGACGTCATCGACCTGTTCTACCTGCAATCATGGCAGGTATTCCTCACTTGTATCGTCATCTTCTGCGGCTTGTCCAACGTCTCCTCGGCCATCTTTCAGTACCGTCTCAACACCAACTCGCTCGGCAACGCCTTGTGGGGCAACTTCAAGTGGATCATCTTTTTCTTCTTCTTTTTCTGTGGTATGAGCTGGCATCTGTCCAACGCCCTGTAAGGCTTCTGCTTTGCCAACTCTGCCCAAGCTGACCCCCCAGTGTGGCGCATCTCGTTGGGTACAACATGCAGTGGGCGTCTACTATCAAAGAGGTCGAGCTCTCGCACTTCTTCAAGGAGTGGCCGGCCATGTGGAAACGCTTCTGGGACGTGTGGATCCTCAGCTGGGTCATCATGCTCGCCGTCGCTTTCATGGCCTCTCCCTTGGTACCTGTTGGCTACAGAATGTGGGTACACCTCTGAGCATTTCACAAGCGGGACCACGATGCTGACGGCAGAACCAACTTCACCGCCATCCTACCCATCATGACGCAGGCAGGGTGTCACTTTTTGTATCCTATAGTGCTCAACCCATGGCGTGAGCTGCGCCGTTCGCTGGAGTTGTACGTTGCTGACGACCAGTGCTGCTGTTCCAGTTCTAACTTTTGGGCATGTGGATTCGTTTGGACATTTGCTGTACTTTGTCTCTCGCATAGCATCTTGCATAGGCCGTCTCTCTGGGCCGTTATGAAGCGATTGAGAGAGAAAGAGTTCAGTCGAGTTGGGTCGGAGCGTTTTTGATTGTGCACACGCGCACAGACACTCCCCCCCTTCCCCCCTTTCTGTGCCTCCTTTCCCCTCTCTCCTTCTGTCCTCACTCTTCCTTGTCCCACCTTTCGACTTTGGATTGTAAAGTAGTCGAGTCAACAAGGCATATACATACGTCTGGACAGGCGACGAGTGTCATCGCTGGACTGGAACGACCTGTCATCACCACGACGGCGCTCACGCGCCGAAGCGCACCACGCGTCACTTTTCCCATCACGCGCCGACCCAGCTCTCGTCCCAGAGCAGCTCGTAGTCCTTTGCCCCCGCCTTTGACGCTCTCGTCCCCTCTCCTACAGTCATGTCCTACTCCTCCCTGACCCCATCGCGGCCCGCTCCGCCAGTCCCGCTACGCGCCCAGTCATCATCCACCTCGGTCCCATCCCAACGATCAGTCTCTGGCAACTCTGTCCGCGGACCGCCGTCCAGCTCGGCGTTCTCTTCGACCGCGTACGGCGCTGGGTTCCCAACGATTCAGCCTGGGGCGACTGCTGGCGGCCCGTCTGGTGCGAAAGGCATGAATGATCGTGCGAGGGGTATGAATGTGACGGTGCGGACTGGCCAGGCGAGCGTCAAGGAGGAAGGGCTCAGGAGCTTCATGTGGAGCAAGCGCTGGCTGGTCCTTGGCAGTTCAGACCTGCAGATATTCAAGAACGAGGTGGGTTGCTTCTCCTCTCATGTCTGACAACACTTGTACGAGCAGGTCACTGCTGGTGCTGCGAGCGGCACGAGACATGGGACAACGTAACTAGGCATCGAGCTGACGTGCAGCAATCTTCTTCCCCGGCATATGTCTGCCAGCTGTCAGAGGTCGTCGACGTCCAGCGCGTCGATCTCAAGCCGTACTGCATAGAGCTCGAGGTCAAGGACAAGCTCATCTACTTTGCTTTCCGCAATGACGAAGAGGTGTACGGGTGGATGGAGGACATTTACTCTCGGTCGCCCCTCATGGGCGTGTCCGAGCCGACCAACTTTGTACATCAAGTGCACGTAGGGTTCGACCCGGACACGGGAGGATTCACCGTAAGCTCTTCGTCTCTAGTGTCGCCTCGCTCTGCTGATCTGTAGGGCCTCCCGCCGCAATGGGCAAAACTGCTCACGTCCTCGGCTATTACCAAGGAAGAAGCAGCTCGGAACCCCGAAGCTGTCATTGACGTGCTCGAGTTTTACACGCGCCAGCAGGCCGGCGCTCAGCCCGGCGACTATCAGGCGGTACCGCTCCCGACGCTACCACCTGCAGGGAGGGCTTCGTCCAGCGCAGCAGCTAGATTCGAGGGCGTCGGTCTCGCAGGCAAGCAAGTGCAAGAGAGGACTGTTCCACCTTCAGCGGCCGTCCCTTCCCAAGGAACTACGCGACCATTGCAGACGCAACCGTCAGCCGCCCGACCACCCAGACAAGACACTCAACAGTATGCTGTGAGTGTTCCCACGTCTGCCAAAGACTGTTGCCGCGCAAGCAACTGAACGCGTGCTGATGGCTAGACTCCATCGGCGCCAACTCCACCTCTTGTGGCAGAGCGGAAAGCTCCTGCCCCACCTCGGCCCTCTGGCCCTTCTCGTCCTGCAGAGCCGCCGCGTGCACAGCCGCCATCTGAGCCTAGCAAACGGGAACCGACGCCCCCTCAGGCCCCTGCAGCTCAGACTCAGCCTCCGCAATCGAGTCGCCCGGAGAGGCGGATCAGTACGATGAACGAGGCGCAGATCATGGAGAAGTTGAGATCGGTAGTGAGCAACGAAGATCCAAGTCAGCTGTACTCGAGGATCAAGAAAGTCGGACAGGGGTGAGCGCTTTTCTCGCGGCGCGCCGATTCACGCTGACGTTCAGCGCCTCTGGGATGGTCTTTGTGGCCAAGACACTAGCGACCGGCAAGAAAGTAGCCATCAAGCAGATGGATTTGGCTCAACAACCTCGCAAAGAGCTCATTGTCAACGAGATCATAGTCATGCGCGAATCGCAGCATCCGAACGTTGTCAACTTCCTCGAAGCGTTCCTCATCCGCAACAGCGAGCTGTGGGTAGTGATGGAGTTCATGGAGGGCGGCGCCTTGACCGACGTGATCGAGAACAACAAACTGGAAGAGGAGCAGATCGCGGCAATCTGCCTCGAGGTACGCTCGGGTCGTGGTCAGGGGACAAAACTGATTGGACAGACATGTCGCGGACTGCAGCATTTGCACTCACGCTCCATCATCCACCGCGATATCAAATCTGATAACCTGTTGATGAACGCTCAGGGTGAGGTCAAGATCAGTGAGTAGCGTTGCCGGGATCTCAGCAGACCTGGGCTGACTAGCTAGCCGACTTTGGCTTCTGTGCCAAGTTGACCGACCAAAAGTCCAAGCGGGCCACCATGGTGGGCACGCCGTACTGGATGGCCCCCGAAGTCGTCAAGCAGAAGGAGTACGGAGCCAAGGTGGACATCTGGTCCTTGGGCATCATGGCCATCGAGATGATCGAGAACGAACCACCCTACCTCGACGAGGAGCCCCTTAAGGCGCTATACCTCATCGCGACAAACGGCACACCGACCCTCAAGAATCCAGAGCAGCTCAGTCAGGACCTGAAGCATTTCCTGAGCGTTTGTCTGTGTGTGGACGTGGCATTCCGCGCCACATCGACCGAACTACTCAAGGTAGGTTTCATTGTCGCATCGCTCCATTGCATCAGGGCTAATGTCCATAGCATCAATTCATGGAGAAGGCTTGTCCGGTCAGGGGACTTGCCCCGCTTCTGAGGTTCAAGCAGGCCTAAGGTATATATGGCGGCAGGGGTGGTCGATGGTGATGACGTCGTGTGGACCAGCCACTGATGTCGTCCGTGCTGTATCACGGTTGTCGGTCGGCTTCCTGTATGCCTACTACCTTGGAAATGAGAATAAGGTAGATGCAGTAGCGCATATGCGTTGGTGGCCTGGCGAAGAATGAGGACAATGCGACTCGCTCAGCGGCTTGCTGTCAGCCATGGTCTCTAAGTGGCCCCAATACTTGCACGCGAGCCAGAATTGGGGCGGCATGCTCTGAACCGCAAGCGTGTGCACCACCGACCCCTTTGCTTGTACGAGCACCAGCTCCCTGCCTGTTAACTTGCATCGCAGCATGCACACTCACCCTCTTCGCAACAGCTTGCCGTATTTTGCCCATGTATGGCTGTCCACCATGACCGTCGTCCGACACGGCACCGGCAATCGGAAGCCCGGTCCATCTTCCGTCAGGCTCAGGTCGTTCCATGTACTGAGAGCAACTCACAACGGCGCGACCACATTGCATGTTGCAGCACCACCCGCGTTGATGTCCCTGCCTGTTGTAAAGAGACAACCGTTCCCCAGACACTCGTGGCCGGAATGTATGGCGTGCGGCTCGCATTGACGCGTTGGAGCAGCCGTGGAAATGGCCAAACGGCCGCCAAGGTGGCGAGGCGATTCTCGAGCCTGCCGATGAACGTTCTGAGCGTTGTTGCCTGCGTCGCGTAAGCTGCTCAAACGCATACTAGGACAGCGGCGGCAATCCCGGAAAGCATCGTCGTATTTCTGTCATTGACGCTCATCGCAGAGATGGGTCAAGAGCGGGGGAACGTACCTCCGTGCTCCAGAACTCGAGCATTAAGGTCCTCCGCACAAGGCCTGGAAGAAGTTCAAATAACTGGCACATGCTTCTTGCAGGTTGGGACAAGGCGGACATTCACCACCACTCATGGTCGACTATTCATATCTTATGTCCTCCCGCGAGACTCGGCAGCATTTGGACGGTCTTTTTGTTGTCCGTTGCAAGGGGGCAGGCACGACTGCAGGTGATCCTTCCGTGGTGTTTCAGGCAAAGCATTCGGGTTCGGAGCGTGCTCGCACAATAGAGATCGAGCGCGATCCTTGCATTTGGCCCCTTCAAGCGGTCACGATGGGTATCAATGCGACTTCTACGCCGTTTTAGAAGCTTCTTGTGCAAGCTTCTTTCAGCGCCTTTCCCTGAACACTGTCATGTGCGGCGACTCGCAGTAGGGTGTTCAGTCCTCTTCGCTCTCGCTTGCGCGGTCCGATCGACCGCTCGAGGCGTGATACGCGAGCGTGTTCACCACTCAGAAAAGCACATAATTCCAATGCATGAGTTTGTCGCAGCAAAATGTGCGTGCGCGGACTCTCTTCCACGGCGCGCACGATCGTCTACAGGTTCCACCGAACGAGATCGACGGCGTCCATAGAGCGCGGACACTTGTCCGAACATGACGCCCGCTTTAGAAGCCCAGACAGGCGAGGGTGACGTTTCTCAGATGGGCACGGTTCCCCCAATTGCGCGAGGGCATATCGTGACAAACCGCATTCCCTAATATCTCGCAGATTTGCTTGGACATGCACTTGGAGGTCATGGCGTGACGCGAACAAGAAACGCCTTGTCCAAGGCTTGTCCATTGAGATGTATAATCCTTATTGATCCCGGTCGCACAACTCTTGCATGAGATGCAAGCCAAAAAGGGCCACAAACAGTATAGAAAACCCCTATGTAGAAGATGAGAAAGCCACACAATGTCATCATCCACCGCGTCCCATCTGTCTTCTCAACGGTGTGACTCTCTGTGGTTGCGTTCGGTTGCCCGCACCTTGTTCGCCCCAGCCCGATTCCTCGTCACATCGTATTTGGAATTTAGCTCCTTCGAAGTGCGTGATCGTGTCGACCGAGAGGTCTGGTCTACAAGGCTTCGCTGGCTGGGATGTGCACGACGCGACTGCCATGCTGAATATCTCCCACTCTTGAAAGAGGCGGGTAAAAGAGTACCGCTCTCGCTTCGAACCATGGCGTTGCCGGAATCACCAGAGGCCTTGACATACTTCTTCTTCTTGCGATCCCAGCGCAACTGGCTAGCCTTTTGGGCCTTCTGCGGGCGAGTTTCGTCATTCACGAAATCAAGAGCTAGAGACTTGAGATTTGCGGGTACGGTGATGGAGAATCTAGATCGCGTGAGCATGCGAATGCTACTAAGGCGCCATGTCAGACTGCACACATCGACTTACTTGCTATCCTCCGCCGTACTTGGACTCTCATTCGAGAGGTAGAATGCATGATCTGCAAACGATTTGCGCGCCAGAGTGCGAGACGGGGCGACGACCTTCCCAGCAGCGGGCTTTGAAACAGCTGCGACATCTGAAGAGACCTCGGGGTCGAACGGTTCTCTTTGGCGTTCTTCAGTAGGGACGATGCGGCCGAGCGTACGATGTAGCCCGGGCCGAGAGATCTTCAGAGCCTGGTGTTCTGGTCTATATTGATCGACTTTCTGCAGAAGAGTTTGATGTATTGAGGGTTCTGTGGCGGATGATACTGAATCGGAAGCAGATTTGCGCAGGACGTACGTGAACCTCTCGGAACGCGACCTGACCCAATCTCTTCCTTGGCGATAGCCTGCAGCCGTTGCTTTGACCCTCGAGCGTTCGTACATCGCTTGACCACGATCTTTGACTTGCCTAAGGGATCTTAGATCACCGTCGATTTGCTGAGCAATTGTCTCGACAGTCTCCGCGCGCGGTTGCAGCTCTTCCTGCGGCAGCGATCCATACATCATCTTGTCAGAATCGGCGATAGACAGGCCCAATGCCATGTCGAGATCTGCCAGGTATGGCACCTCTGAGGGTGTGACCAAAGACCATGCAGTACCCGACCTGCCCGCCCGTGCGGTGCGTCCCACACGATGGACGAAGTTTCGAGCGCCCGGGGGAAAGTCGTAATTGATTACAGAGGAGATCATCGGTATGTCGAGGCCTCGGGCGGCAACATCCGTGACCAAAAGAATCGAGGACACACCGGCTCGGAAGTCCCGTAGGTGTTTTTGGCGAGCGACTTGATCGAGTGAGCCGTAGATATACGTCGATGGATAGCCCGCCGTCGACAACAGACGTGCAAGATATTCGACGTGATGCTTCGTCGCAGCGAAGACAATGATCTCACCGCCAGCTTGCGTCTCCTCTTTACGTTCTGACAGCAGATGATCGACAAGTAGCAGCAACGCTGCATCCTTGTCAGCCGGCCTGACCGCGGCAAATCGCATGGTCAAGTCGGGGCTGACGGAATTGTCGGTGTCGAGTCGTACCATCGTTGGATTGACAAGACCGGCTTTTGCGAACTCGGCAACTTTGCTTGGCAGCGTTGCGGAAAATAAGAAGCTAGTCCTGGTGGGCGGAAGACGATGCAGAATCTCCCGGATCTGCGTTTCGAATCCCATCTCAAATAGCCTGCGAA
This sequence comes from Tremella yokohamensis, assembly GCA_024343385.1. Classification (NCBI taxonomy): domain Eukaryota; kingdom Fungi; phylum Basidiomycota; class Tremellomycetes; order Tremellales; family Tremellaceae; genus Tremella; species Tremella yokohamensis. Next base: position 451,141 of record BRDC01000025.1, on the reverse strand, counting down.
GAATCAGCCGCGCTGCGATTTGAAGAGGGATGAGGTCGGAGAGCAAACTCGCCTATCCGCCTCATCGTAGACGACCATGTCGACAGTACGCATGTCGAGAGACATTTCCGTCATCAAATGCAGCATTCGGCCAGGAGTTGCAACTACACTTGGATCGTCAGCTTCGAGATTGGAAAAGGTACAGACATGTAGACTCACATGTCGGGACGGCTCTCCATTCGCTCGAACTGACTCTCCATGTGATCCCCTCCTATGATCACAGCCCATTTAAGAGGCTGAGGCTGAGCCTCCAACGTTTTGCGCCCGTACATACCCCTGGCGAGATCCTTGCCGACTGCAGCTATCTGTGTAGCCAGCTCTCGCGTTGGACATAGGATCAAAGCTTTGATGCCCGATGAAGACGACGGCGAAAGCAGCATCCGTTGAAGTAAGGGGATCATATAGGCCAAAGTCTTTCCCGAGCCGGTTCTAGCCATGCCCAGTAAATCACGCGGCGGTTGAGCCAAAGCCAACGGGAGAGAGGATTTCTGGATAGGCGTCGGACGTCTGAAGCCACGCAGCTCGAGGCCATGAGCCAGACGAGCATCGACTCCTACGGATCAGCTACGCTCTGCGGATCCTCTGACCAGTCCATCTCCCTCTACCACCTTATATCTTCTGGAGGCCTTTGTTGCAACAAGAGCAGAGGACTGACCGAGAGATGTCCATTGCGAGTTGACCTTAGATTTGAGTTTCGAGGTTGTGGCTTTGGCCTTGCCATCCTGCCTATCACCCACCCTCGAAGGGCCTGCTTTGAGCTCGGGAATCATGGCGTCCGACTCTTTGCCTTGCTCCCAGATGAAAGACAGACGCAGAGAGACCTTAGTCGAGACGAATGAATTGCGGAGTTGAAAACTGAGTCACGTGACTCGCCACCCCCTGGCTCGGCTCTGTCAGCTCTTGCCACCTTTTTGCTCTTCTCTTTGTTGTAGCTCACCCTTGGCGTCGCCAGCAGCACACTTTGCAAGATGGAGTCGGCTTCATTGTTCACCTGCATATCATGTCGAGTCGCCTTCGAAACGGCCGACGAGCAGCGCGCCCACTTTGCCACAGACTGGCATCGATACAACATGAAACGACGAGTGGCCAATCTTCCGCCTGTTGTGGCCGCCGCTTTCAACGAAAAGGTCCTCGAGCGAAGAGAACAAAATGCGGTACGAGCAGACCCCAGATCCCTGGTATGCGCAGCCTGTAGGTGTGTAGATGTCGGGCTCACGCGATCATAACCTCCGAATCTGACAAAGCAGCAAGACCTTTTCATCGGAAAATGCCTTCCGATCCCACATGCAGTCTCGCAAGCATCGAGAAAGAGAAGCAAAGAGCTTCCAGACACCAACTCCTTCACATGAGCGTACCGGTGTGGTGAACGAGGGCTCGCACCGCATGTCAGATCAGGAGGATTCCGGCTCCGACGACGACATCGACACAAGACTCGCAACGGCCCGGCGACGTATACACCCCTCGGACTGCCTCTTTTGCCCAGTCAAGCTCGACTCAGTCACGTCTGCTTCCGACCATATGTACCGTACCCATGGGTTCTTCATTCCCGAGCAAGAGCACCTTATCGACTTGCCGGGATTGTTGTCGTACCTCAGCGAAAAAATCGTCATCGGCAATCTATGCCTGTTCTGCCCAAATGGTGGGCGGGAATTTGGCTCTTTGCATGCAGCTCGGGGCCACATGAAGGACAAGGGACATTGCAAAATACCGTTCGAAACAGATGAAGATCGGGCAGAGCTTGCAGATTTTTACGATTATGGCTTCGAAGAAGCGAGCGACTCTGACTGGGAGGACGTAGAGGATGGAGTCGATGAGCCGAGGGAGATCAAGGACGATGACAGGGCAGGAGTGAGTCCGACCGCGGAGTCCAGTCGTAGCTCACACAACTCCAGCCCATCACTCTCGGCTACGACGGACTTTCGCTGGTCCTGCCTTCCGGTCGAATCCTTGGCCATCGATCGCTCAAGAGATATTACGACCAACACCTTCGTCCTCACGGTTCCTCTGCAAATGCGCAGGACGCAGCTGGACTGAAGATTGCCAACGTCCGTGCCAAGTTGGCAGACCCCACGTTAGCCTTGGTGCCGGTAGCTGGAGGGGGAGGCGCTTTCGGTAGAGGTACCGAAGTCATCAAAGCAAGGAATGCAGGAGAAGCGTCCTGGGCCAAACGCCAAGGCGGCGCGTTCTGGGATCAGCGCAAACGTTATCAGCAGCAGACTCGCGTCGGCTTTACCCACAACAGCCAGAAGCGTAAGTGATTTCACTTTCGTAAAGAGCTACATGTTCTGATGCTGCAGATTACCGTGATCCACTATGTGCGTGTCTTGGAGAAAATGTGCGTGCTCATGTCCAGTGCAATAAACCAGAGGCACCGCCATGGAGTCATCCTGACCACTTTCGACAAGCCTATTTTGACATGCATGGCACTTCCCGCGGTCAATCTATCTTCTGTGAAGTCGTATCAGGCTCCATGACCTCTTGCTCTGCATCCTCAAAACGATCCATGGCGACCGCCGGCACGACGGTGCTTGTGATTGCCTGCTCGCTCCCCTCGCTCGTTGTCGCAGAAGAGAAGAATGCTGTCAAGTTTGCTTCCTCTCTCGAAGGGGCCGGCTGCGCAGTCGGCGTGTAGCGAGAGTGGAATGCGCTAGGGTCTAGAGACGTCGCACGCTGGTAGGGAGTGAAGCGTTGATCCTTACCGATCAAGGCACCAGGAGGTATCGCGGCCGGATAAGGCTGGTAACGCTGTGGCCTGTGTACCAAGAAGTTGGGATGCAGAGGCGGTGCAGCGCCCATCAAATTGTTTGCCAGTGGATTGCTTGACTGAAACAGATGAGGGGTCATGGACCGATGGCGTCTGGGCGGAATCATTGGCGAACCGGTTGCAATTTGAGAAGAAAAATGATCGTTGTAAGTCATCCACTCGTTGGGGGCACCATCGCGGTGCAAGTGCTGGGCGGAGGGGTAGAGCGGCAGGCCCGAACCGGCAATCGCCGAATACTCTTGCATCCGTTGGTCCTCCGGCGCTACTGGGATGAGATGAGCTGGAACCCGAAGTGACTGACGTACCCAAGGAATGGCCACCCAGCGGACCCGAAGGATGAAATGTGTGGTCCAGAGCGGCATCTGCGGCAATTGAGAATGCCCGCCCGTCGCGCGCCGCCATGGCATCGACCTCTGCTTCGAGGAACTTCGCCATATCGTCTTCTGTACTTTCCGAAGCCTCCGTCTTCAATCGTTCGCCTCTGTCGGCTTTCTCGTGTGTTTTGATATGCTGAGTGAGGTTGTCGCTACGGCTGAATCTCTTGGAGCAACGAGTGCACTCGTAAGGTTTCTCTTGAGTATGCGTTCGCACGTGTCGCTTGAGATGTTCGAGGCGCTTGAACAAACGGCCACAAGAGAGGAGAGGGCAGCTAAAACCCTTGTTTGCGACTGAGGGCGAGACGACGGCGCTGTTGTCCCCAAGCCCAATCACTGGTATCGGGCCGCTTTGGCGATCTGGCCCAGCCCCGGAAACGGCATGAGCTGGAGACGATGCTCCCTCTGTCGCTGCGCGTTGGAAATCCGTTGGTCGGCCGGCTGCCCAGGGACCGGCAAGAAGGTGCTGACCAACCGGCATCGATTGATCGGGACTATGCTCGCCCGAAGGACGCGGCACCAGCGGAAGCGGGGCAATTGATGGCAGCATATCTAGTTGATATGAAGGCAGAGAACGGTTGCTTGCAGGGAGAAACGAAGGTCTGTCCTGGGTTGCAGAAGACAAGGAGTGCAATGAGCCCTCGTGTGACGCTTGATAACGGAATGTCTGGCTCGGCCCATCACTCTCGGACCCACTTTCCTCAGTCTTGCAGTCTGTGGTAGCTGTCCCTGCTCGCTTTGCGTGCTTCGGGGCTTTCTTACGGCGACGCTGTTTATATGTCGGACTGCCTTCGAATAGTGATTCAGAATAAACGACGAAGTTTGCTGTCGAAGGCCGAGTCGAGAAGTCGTCACCTGTTTCCGGAGATTGTTCGGACATGGTGATACCGTATCGCGTGGACGAGATCGCATTATCTGGCCCCATATATGCGTATTGCCCATTTCGAGTTTCGCCTGAATTGGATACGCGGTCGGGCGAGCCGGAGGGTCCGGCGCTTTGAACCTGAGCGACGGGTAGGGAGCCGTCCGACTGTACTATGGACTGCACATGTCAGCCTTGCATAGCATGATGAAACAACGAACGTAGTCGATGGAATCTTCAAGCCCCGGCTGTTTCCCAGCAAATTGCTCGAATAGGCTTCGTTTTGGGTCATATCTGTCGAGTAAGTATAGATGTCACCTGACCCACCTCACCTGAAGCTCCTTGCGGGCTCCCCTGCCACTTTTGTTGTGGGCTCCAGACCCATCTTTTCCCGCTTCAGATCCCGCTCAAGCGCATCAAGGAAAAGTCGATCGTGAGGAACGGAAAACCTGTGGTTGTCAACTGAGTCCTGCGCCTATTCTAGGTCCGCACCAATAGAAGACCTGAGATAGGAGAGAGCGTCAGCGAGTCATCTTACAAAGGCAGACATGCACACTTTTTGCTGCTGGTAAGCAAGTGACATGGTCAGAGGTTCAGCTTACCTTCTTTTGCGTCCGAATGCACCCACTGCGGAACAGAAGATCGAGAAAGGGAGACCTGATAGAAGTCACGGATGGATCACACGAAAGACGAGTGTGTTGCAACCCACTTTGGCTCTTCCAGGCAGGCATCCGTTCCAGGTTTTAGATTGCGCAGGTCGGAAAACACGCCCTCCTCGAATCTGACAAGGTCAGCTTTCTGACCGGCCCTATGCGCCTTCGTCGGACTTTTTGATGTTGCGTACAGGTCGTGAGAACGCTTCGAACCTGAAGACAAGAGCGCGCACTGCTTGGTCAGCTCAAGCAAAGCGTCTACCTCACCTATATCTGTTCCGGTGATGTGATATAGTCCGTTCCAAAACACGCAAGAGACGTGTTCGCCATTGGGAAGTAGAAACCTGTTCAAATTTGGATGAGGAGACGACAGAGACCCATTGAAGTGGGATGTCTGTCGATCAGCTGACATGGAATCCCGTACCGGGCAATCTGACCGAATGCAGTCCGGCCTCGTCCGCACCCATCCACCTTGTTGGCGCCGTTGCCAAGAACTGCCCGTGTCAGTGAAGCTTCGTATGGCAGCACTCACAGCACTCACAAATTGTAGCTTGCTGAGATGCTTCACAAGCTGACTCTCGCGCTCGGTCAAAGGGCGAGGAACAACGTCAGTCGGGGGTGGCAATGGCGTTGATGGCGTTTGATTCTGTAGTGGGGGCGTTGGGCTACGCGTCAAATGTGTCCATACACGAGTGAGATCTTACGAAGGGCTCGGACCACTACGCCAGCTCGGGGTACCACCGACAGCACTGTATACCCCACTAGGGAGAGCCGATGGGAGATTAGTCGTGTTGACTCGGGGTTGTCGTCGCATATCATCACCCATCTTCGCAAGGCTGTCCGTAGCAAGGCTGAAAGATGAACACCGATATAGGATAATAGTGCTCGCTTGAAGGTCGTCTATGCAGACGAGCGCTCCTTTGTGGCTGAGGAGGAAGGATGACAAAAGATGCCAAGCGACTGATGGAGACCGATGGCCAAAAGCAAGACGAACGCTGCGTAATACCAGGATGGTTTCAAGCGTTTCGGGGGGAGTATCAGGTTAGGGCTCCGGCGAACACCCGGCGGAATCGCGTTTCAAATGTCTCCTTCCTTTGATCCTTTTGTCTCGATCATAGGGTGCACCTCGGATATGCCCCTCCTGAACGCCACATTATTGCGACTACTAAGTGAAAAGCAATTTTAGTAATTGGGTTTTATTATTATCTTTTAGAAGAGCCAAAGATGCTTCCTTATTACCTGCGCATCGCCGCCCAGGAGGTCAGTGTGCTCACATTCCGTTTCGCCACACTCGACTTGCCCACACACGCGCAGTCCGTCAACGACAAGTGGGCCTCCAAGAATGCCGCTCCTCCTCGCAGATGGGCTAGATCGCGTCAACTATCACTGCATCATTGTCACCATAGGCTTCATGCGTATGACTGCAACACAAAGGGATCATACTACAGATTTCTCAACATGTACCGGTATCCTGTTGTCATACGTAGGACAATCTTCCAACGGTTCGCCTGCGAAGGTCGCAGTCCCCGCGAGCTCCGTCCCTGAATCACCCTCAACTGCTCGAGCTTCGCTGTCGACAGACACAACTTTGGAGCCCAACGTAGGAAGAATGCTTTTTTGGGAAGACCGCGCACTGCTCTTAGCTCGGTCTCTGAAGGGGGAGTTGCTAGTCCCCGCAAATGAGTGTACGGGAAGAACGAGGCGTCGGCAACTCACGTCGATGGAATCCATTTTGCGATGAAGCTGATTTGGCCTACCCGCCTCCCCCAACGTATGTAGTCCGCGAGAGCTTCCTCGCCCAAACCAAAGTAGGCAAAGAAAATGAAGGCGTAAATAGGGTAGATGTAGACGGAAACCACGTAAGACGAGAAGTCGCGCGAGGTCAAGATGGCAGTCAAAGGGTATTGCGATATCTTTGAGAAGTCCAGGTGGACATTCTTGAAGCTCGTGTTGGCGCGCAAGCCTCCTGAAGCTAGCAGTAAACCGAGTCGGGCAGAGGTGACAGAGAGGCCGATGACAGCATCAGTGGCAGCCAGAGCCATGAGGCGGAAAAATCGCGAAGCTGTGAGGTTGGAGTCGCCCGAAGCGAGAATATGACGGAATTGGAGGCGGCGTACAAGGAACCAACGGATGGCAAGGCCTTGTTGGGTTCAGCCAGACTCCTGAAACAGAGAAGCACTTACACGCGTAGATCAGACTAGCAACAGTGATGGCGAGTGGGATCCCGTACCCGACCAAGATGCCGGGCCACGAAGGATAGATGGGCAGTGCGCCGGGGCCGATTGACTCGAAGATGTTGTATCGATACCGTTGAACGAGGTAGACAATAGGTAGCATGAGAATTGGAAAGGCGACGCAGATAGCTACCTCTTGCCACATGCGACTGGTACGATTCCTGCTTGACATAATAGGCTGTCGTGTAGACGCAACGGACTCGAGTCGTCTCATTTGAGAGAAGGAGCAGGCTGGGACAGCAAATTGCAGTGCGGTGAGCAAGTGGCTCGCTAAAATCTCAGTAACATCCCCGTGCGGAGGTTGGGCTCACCGATGTCCGACCAGACAGGGTTGAGATCAGTGAAGCGATCGTTCCACACAATGCAGTCAACAAAGCCGACTAGGTTCGCCAAAAACAGCCAGCAGATAAGGGTGAACGTCGCGACATTCCGCGCTCGCCAGTGCCATGAGGCTGGGAGAATGACAGCACACATGCCCAGGAAGTTCCAGAAGATGTAGTCTGCGAAAGTCATGGTGACAGTGACTTGGCGGCTCGAATTGGTTGGTGTAGAGGATGCATTGCTGGGGTAAAGGGGCTGTTCTGCTCTTATGACATTCGGCATTCGGCACCTCAGTCGAAGAACAATGGCACCCATTGCGTCTGCCACGTGAGATTGGAAAGCAGGCTATTGTGTGAAAAATTGCCAGAAACAGTAATCCTCATAGTTGATCAGTTTGTATCGCCCGACGGCTTAGACCCAACTAGTGTTTGCACCCCGCAAAACCTGCGGCTCGAGGATGTGAGGTGCATTAGAACACCTTTTCTTATCAGGAGCTCTCATTGCTCCTTATCCACCCGTGAGCGCTGTCAGGATCCACCCGTGAGCGCTGCCTCCGGGCTTGGCCCTCCGGCCACTGGCCACTCTCAGAGTCTGGTCGGTTTGGGACTTTACTAATTCATTAGCCCGCCTAAGACGGACAGGTTAGATGCCTTGCCTAATCACAAAAGTCGGACTTTTGGCCACGTGGAAGCCACATGGTTTGTCAATCGTATTCTTTTATTACAGTAGATAGGCGTGCGTATTTCTGCCCCAGCACGTGGCCTGTCAATCACTTCTGGTCGAGGTCACTCTTGAAACCCACACAACTCAGCAAGTTCGCCGATCATGACGCAGCTCACAGAGCGTAAGTCAGCAGCTCTGCCACAGCAGTCGAGGGAGTCTCAGAAAGTAACGAATGATGCCTAGTCCAGATCCGGAACGGCGGAAGACTTGTTCGAGTTACAGTCGACCTCTCGGACACTAACGAAGCCTTTCGCAAGGCCATTCATCATGCGACTGGAATTCCCATCGGTAAGTAGCTTGACCTGCCAAACAACAGCGGGGTCTGTCATTGCTTGCTCAGATTCAGACCGCATGAAGGTGATGCTGCGATCAGGGATCATGCGAGTAGGTTACTGCTTCAAATCAGCTTTTAGGACTAAAGGATAGGATCGGACAGACTTGACCCAACAAGGCTGGACCAATGTGAGCGATTCAAGATAAAACGCAGTCATCTGACATCCAGGGATCCGTTGTGACGGTGAGATCCCCCGATGCTCCCAAAACTCAGGTGCTCACTTAAGGTCATAGGCAATGCGGGACCAGTGCCCGAGGCACCTACCGCACCGCCGGCTTTCGGTATGTCCCGGATGGGACTCGTGTGCTGAACTGCTCAGACTCGAGGCCCATATCCTATTGTACTTGACACTGCTGACGGCAAACAGCCGGGGACATGGAAGACACCTCATTTTTGCCTTTGGTCAGTCGTCCTCATCACCAGGGCGCAAAGAATGACTTATCGCAGTCGCGATCTCCGGCAGGGTTGGTCAATTTGGGGCAGACTTGCTACTTGAATTCGTGCCTCCAGGTGCTTAGGTCGATCACTCCTTTATACACCGCACTGGCCTCGTGAGACACTACGTATCGCTCACCAAGCCTTGCCTTGCTGACTCAAGGTGGTCCTCAAGCTCGAGCTCGCAATCTACGGAAGGGTTGTTCACGGCTCAAATTCGAGATGCTTTCGTGGCCATGAAATCATCTTCCGAACCGTTCGCTCCTTTACTGTTGCTTTCCGTCCTTCGACTGCTCAATCCGCAATTCGCCGAGAGGGATGGTCGTGGAAATTTCGCGCAGCAGGATGCAGACGAAGCTTGGACTCAGATCATCGCTACGCTCCGCACAAGCCTTGCATCTTTGACACAAGGCCATGATGTCATTGAGGACCTCATGGGAGTCAATCTCGTCCATACGTGAGCCATTCGACAGCTGCCCCCGAATCCTGAAATCTTCAGCACATCCTCTATCGTGCGAGAACATCACGTTATTACAGGTCGCTTACAATCAGACTCAAGTGCATCGAGGCCCCTGACGAACCAATCTCGACTTCTTCCGAGCGGGCTCTCAAAATCTCGTGCAACATCTCCATAACAACCAATTTCCTCATGTCTGGTATACAAAAAGTTGGTTGCGGACCATGGAGCAGATGTTGATCCCAGAACCTCGATCAAGAAGTCGAGAAAAACAGTCCGTCCTTAGGAAGGCTCGCCCTGTATCATCAGTGCGTCGATTCCCGAATTCAATGTTCTGAGTAGGCAGGGTGTCCAGAGTCTCCCGTTTGCCAGCTTTTCTAGCAGTGCATATGGTCCGTCAAGTTCGTCTGCGCATCATGCACATTGCTAAGTCTAGGTTCGATTCTATTGGCGTCGAGACATTCAGTTGGTGTAGTCAGGGACCCACGGAACACAGATACTGACAGACAGGAAGAAAGCGAAAATCATGCGGACTGTACAATTTCCGCTGCATCTCGACTTGCTCGATGTTGTTGGCTAGTCTGGCGGGGAGCACTATCATGACTGATGTTGCAGGTCACCGACGAGATGCGGGATCAGCTTGGCCCTGTCAATACTGCTGTGAAGCAAGTTCTCAAAGAGAGGGATGACAGGGCCAGAGCTGCTAAGCGACACCGAGGCCAGAAATCAGGCGCGAATATTGAAGAGACTGAGGCTGCCCGACGCGCGGAGGAGAAGGTCCGCATCGACAGTGTCATCGCCTCACAGGCAGTCGATTCATCGCTGGTCGGTCCGAACCCCTCGGCTATCTATGAGCTGTGTGGTTGGTCCTGTCGTCCTACGGCGCTGGATGACATGCTGATTCTAGGTTTGGTAACGCACAAAGGGCCTAGCGCCGACTCCGGTGAGAGCTTTTTGTCCACGTGTCTCAGGCACCCGCGTGTGATAGTGGCCTATTGTCCTCTCCCCTTGGTCGGCTGTTGGCCCGCCGCAGCCGAAGACCTTTAAGTATCTCGGACTGACAACAAAAGGCCACTATATCGGGTGGACTAGAAAGGATGACGAAAACGGGGTCCCCCCACCGTCAGACGAACAGTCATGGTACTGCTTTGATGGTCAGTTTTGGTTCCATGAGACCCTCTTTTTGAGGACAATAGCTGATCCCGGTTGAAGATGACAAGGTTTCTATTGTCAATTCGTAAGCTGTGCAGACGGTTGCTTATTGTGCTGACAGGGCAGCGATCGGGTCTTAAATCTAAACGGAGGCGGCGAGAATTCTGTTGCATATATTCTGTTATATCGGGCAGTTCCCTACTAAGACAATAAGAAGACGGACGACGATGGTTGCACCGACAAAAGGGGCATGAGCTATGCATGACCTCTTTCTGCGTCATGCCCTCTTTCTCCCTATCAGCAAGCAGGCACAGCAGGCAGGTCGTATTGTCCGTCAATGCGCAACATACCAGTGCTCTCCGCCACAAGCCTTCGAACAATAGGCAACTGCAGACGGCGCAGGGGTACCTTACCCGCTTATGCCCTTTGTTCGTCTTTTCAGCGAGTCGTAGAGAGGTCGGGTCGTGTCTATAAAAGTGCCTCTGTGTCGTGTCAGGCTCCTCAACCAACCTCTCTCACACCACCACCAGAACCACTTCTCTCAATCACATCGTCGATACAATGGACGCCTACACTGTCTTTCTCACTGCCGGCTCCGAAGGCCCTCGGAACTACGAGGACGACCCGTCTCGTGGTGGCCCCTCGTCCTGCGTCATCGCCCAGGCCGAAGTACCCGTGAACGACGAGTCGGACCCCGGTCGAGGCGGACCTTCCTCATGCGTGATCGCTTAAATGTACGTACAGGTGGCGATGCGATGACTTCAGCGCTGAATTGGCTAGGCCTCTCCAGCCAGACGGCAGCATCGGGGCTCAGAGCCAAGGCTTTGGTAGCATGCCATGCATATATGTTTAGTCCTGAGAGAACGCCGGGCCAGTCAATGGGCATTCGGAGGTTTGTCACTTGTCTTGAGCCTCCGGACGCCTTACGCGCAGCACGACCGGTGCTCTTCATTCAACTTCTCAAGCGAGTAGGGCTGTCATCATGCACTGCCGCCGCTCACTTCAGTGCGCATGATTGAGCGCTTTTGTCTACGCGCACTGTCCAGTTTCGTACTCGCGATTTCCATGCTGTGCGGCACAATTGGCCGAGCAACTTATCGAAGCTCAACCATGTCGTAGTCGGTAGTCAGGTCGTTATGAAACCATAGATCAAACCAGACTGGATCGCAGCTCAGAGCTCTCTCAGCGCATGGCTGCTGTCAAAGCTTGCGCGTCGCATGAAGCAGGCGAGAGAGGCGTCAGACGCGAAGGATAACTCAAATAGCTAGGTAGAACAGAGAAACCGAGACAAGAAATGAGGGGACAATCGCTCCCTCAGTCATTTTGATCCCGTCTGTACCACGTGGGTGTTCTGCCCTGAGTCTGCGCGTTTTAGACTTTTTCCCTGAAACCTGTCACCTTTTGGGACGCGACGGGCACATCTTTGCCACCTCGAATGCATGCATCGTTCACGGTCTCTGTCATCTCTTCTCTCTCTCTCTCTCCCTTGACCATCTTCACTCGACCCCCACCTCACGACAGCGCAGGCTCGCTGTCAGCCTCTGAGAGGTGCGACTCGAGCGATCCAGTGACGATCAAAGCTCGAACCTCGCCTTTTCCCCTGGCGCGTTTCAGAGTCAACACCCTCTTTCTTTGGTTCCTTGACAGGTCACTGTACACACCTCAGCATCTTCCATCTCGCAAATCGACACTAGCTCGTCTACACCTAGACAGAGCCTCACGCTCATTACATACCGCACACGACACACAACGACACTCACGATCACTACACCCATACCAGGCGCAGGCGCCCTTCTCCTCGATACCATCGACCCCGACAAACAGCGCACCTATGGAATTCGAAGCTCTCTTCGGACGCGACCGGTGGGTGAACACACGTGAGCCTGCCGCGGGCGTAGCGGCAGAGGACGCCATGTCCATTTGGCAGCATGTTGCGGATAGATTCGATTGGACCAAGTCGCCTGCTGGGCAGGTTGAGCCAAGGGCCTATTCGAGTGTGACGCAGTACTCGCCTGGAGAGTTGTCGAGTATACAGGCGGCAGGAAAGTCGTCAGCGACGTCGACCACCGCAAAGACGACGGCCACCACCGTCAGCAGTTTCACTCGAAAGTCCGGGATTTTACTGACGGGACAGACCAAATCGACCAGCTCGACAACGCAGCGACAGGCGGCGGGCAATGCCGGGGCCGGGACTTCCATCAATTCGTCCCAGATTGCCGCTTCCAATACAGCTGTGGAATCAATCAAGGCTGCTGCCAGCTCAGCTCCTACGAGCAGCTTAAAAGCGTCTATCACCGGCACCTCTAAGACCAGCTCAACCGCCACGGTGAGTCGACGATTCGTCTTGTAAATTGCGTCTGGCCTGACAACCTCTAGTCAACTCGGACCACATCGATCAGCTCGTCGACCACCTCATCCCATGCTGCCCTCACGGTGACCTCAGCTGCCGCGTCCACAATTTCTACGGCACATCCGTCTGCCTCAGCAGAAGCTGCCACGTCTTCCGCTAAATCGACGAGCTTGTCTATCGGCGGGATCATTGGCATTGTCATCGCTGCACTCGTTGGCCTCATCGTGATCGGATCAGCTGTCGGGTGGTTGTATCGCAAATACTCCTCGCGCTCGTACACGACAAAGGCTCCTTGGGCAAAGATACCTGAAGACATTACGCCGTTCCCGGCCGACCGGGAGAAGCGCTTTGATGGCGATGATATCTATGGATCTGTTCACGCGCCGGTCATTGGGTCGCGTCGTGCTTTAGCTCAAGCACGCCTCGGGCCTTTTGATTTGGAGTCTCGCCCCGAGTCCTATTATTCCTCAAACCAAGCCGGAGTAGGTGCCGGCGCGCGAGGACCGGTTGGGTACGGCACCATGCCTTCAGATGGTGTTGATGCTCAAGGCCGACCATATACCGGTATAGCTGGTCGCGTCATGGCATATCCAAATGACAGCTACATGACAGCTTCTTCCCCGCAGCCTTCCAGTCGTCAGCTCGTCGGCCCTCATCAGCATGCCCAGCCACAGCTACCCCCGGAGCAGCCGGTGGAGCTCTACGCGATCCCTATGGGACGACCGACACCGCCGAACACCACGGCAGATCTGGATCGGCTCGAAGACTTTGGCGATGTCCCGCATCTTCATCCGGTTATCAAGCCCGGGCAGAATCCTTTCGCTCCATTGCATGACTCAGCAAATCCCGGGATAGCTCACCAATCGCATTGGGAGGATGGGAAGAGGTCCGCCAATCCTGCATCTCGAGGTCTGCCCACTCTCGCGCCCATCAGCCCGTTGATGGCATCCCTCAACCTGCGGCAGTCAACCCAACAGCCTCTTGCAATGTATGCGCCAGAGGCTGATTCGTTGGCCTACACCTCGCCCGTCAACCCTCCTCCATCCGAGCAGAAAAGGCTGTATGGGGAAATTGCCAGCACTGCGGGCATCGCCGAACCGTTAACGCCAAATACACCCGATGCCGACCCCTCGATGGCCTCAGCATATCTCGCAGCCCATCAGCCGATGCGCTTGCCCCCCTCGACACTCCAGCCTGTACAGCCTTATGTGCACGGTCAACCTCTCAGTCCTCTGCCCGAATTGCCCACGCCTTCATCCTCAATGGCAAGTGCGAGTGGGAGAACGGCGACGTCGGTGACTCATCCGTCTGGCCAAGAGGTGAATCCATTTGATCGTATGCCCCACTCTGGCAGCACGCACAGCCTTGCTCCCCCCTACACGGCCAATGCAGTGAGCGCTGCAGGCTACCCGAGCCCTCATTATCCTCCGCCGAGTCCCGGTAACATGTCTGTTCCGGGTAGTGTAGGCGGCAGTCCGAGACAGTGGACTGGTAGCGCGGCAGAACGCCGCAGCTTTGACGATGAGGACGCATATGGCGGGATTTGACAACACGTCAATGATAGCGGATCGCAACAGCGCAGGGTCTACCTCGTATATCCATCATGCATATCCACAACCTCTTACTGGAGCTTGGCTATGCGATTCAGCTTGCACGGCGCCGGATCTCCGCTTCTGCAGGCCCAGTTGCCATCGATGCGGCCGGCGGTAACAAGACTACTGTTCATACTCTATTCTCCGTATGAGCTCGACCCAAGCCACGAAGTGACTTGTATTCTTTGCTTCGTGGATTCTGCCGACCGGGATGAATGCGTTCATGCTGCCGGAAGTTATCGCTTCGAGTGAAAGACTTTTCGCAACCAGGATAGGTGCACTTGAAGGGGCGCGCCCCCGTGTGGGACAAGATGTGTCGTTTCAGGTGGTCACTCCGTGTGAAAGATCGGTTGCAGGACGGGAACGTGCATCGGCGCAATTTTGGCTTGACCAAGGTAGTAGGCGTTGGCGTAGAGGTTCCGACATTCCGGCTCTGGGCTACCGAGACCGGCAAAACTGCCTGGTCCAATCCCGCCGCCGAAGCTGGGCAGGGTGTATAAGTGTCTTCGATCGAAACAGTAATCGGGGACTGGACCAGCCAGCCTTGCTGTGCGGGCAAGGGAAGAGATGGTGCCGACGCGACGATGTGCGATGTCAATACAGCTGGTTGGCGTTGATGATCGAGCGTGACGCCTGACAAGGCCATGAACGGCACATTAATGCGATATCTCATTGGTGTTGGATGAAGTCGTGATGGCTTTGCTCCCGCTGCCGCACGGACATCAGTGTCGTGTGCAGATACGCCGAGTTCTTGCTGAAAAAGAACGAGATGGGGATACGAGTTGAGGAGACCGTTTGCGAGTGGTCGACACTCGCCTGAGACCTGCCAGTCAGTCACATTGTACAGTGAAATGGTGCTCACTGGAGACGCCATTCCGCCGAATGTTTGGGGAGGAAGCGGTTGCTGATACAGGCGGAGGAGCGGATCGAAGCTGCAAAGCATCAGCTGACAACTAAGACATGCACCGATTTCTACGTGAAGCTCCTGGCCGGCTCGCCCTCTACTTCTGTCACGGTGTCGAAACCCCGCATCTCTCTCTGCAGATCTCGCTCGAGAGCATTGAGGAATAAGCGCTCAAGCGGGAGGTGGTGCCTTCAATTGTCAATTCAAGTCAAGGGAGGCAAAGGGGGATAACTCACCACTCGTAGATCTGATAAAGCGCACGTTAGCTACGCTCAGAGAAAGGGAATGGGATGCACCTTTTGCTGAAAATGTCAGCAACCTCCTACGATCTGAGACTTCGATCAGTCTTACCCTCCGTAAGGTCCGAACACAACCGTAAGCCGATAACGTTAGAAGCAGGTCATCCCTTGGTGGTAAGCCATTGTTCAGAGACCACTTCATTACTCACAGACAATCGAGCATTATTGCTCCCTGCCCGACCGGCAGATTGCGGAGATCCGAGTGGATACCCTCTTCGAATTTGGCTCGGTTGCGAACGGGGCGACCGAAGGCTGCAAAGCGGGTCACAAGTACATGGACTGTCATTTAGCGATGACCACAAGCAGTAGGGATACCGACTAATATCCGAGGACGTAATGTAATGTGATCCATCGACGGCGATGCACGATACCTTTGTGCCCTCGAGCAGCGGGATACTGAGAATGCTGACGACGCGCTCTCTCCGAGCCCGGAAGGCGTGCGCATTCGCTAGGGCTACAGCTTCTGACACCCGAGGGAGCGTCTCGTGTGCATTGCTGAGGAACTTGAGGGGTAAGGATACCGGCTCACTTTCGCAGACTCACGTAATGAAGTGCCTCCCAGAGAATCTTCAGGCCGGATTCCCCTGCGAGCATTGAGCGGCGGACTGGCACTGGGGTCGGAGGCAGAAGATCTGGAATAAGGGTATCTCCGTTCACAGCAAGGAGTCAGCGCCTTTCGAATGGAGGAGTGGCACTCACTTGGGCTTCGCGATGGAGCGAGGTGTACTGCCTTGAATGTCTCTTTGAGGCCGGCCGGTACGAGTCAATCAGTATCGGACGAACGAGGCAAACCTGACGGCGCCCAAGTGGCAACAGCCTCAATAAAGTAGGAGCATCCATCCCTCGCTCGGCCACTCCCATCTCATGCACGCATGTTTCAGATGTGAGATGACGGTTTTGTTTCGACTTTCCGACCAGCTGGTGGTGTTCGGCTTCTAGGTGAATACCCACGTGGCGCAACCACCCGGCGGCCACTGGAAATATAGATATATATGTAACCTGCCCTCTGTGACTAACGCCGCTATGCATTGCGAAACAGCACTACATCGACGAATCAAACGATACGATGACGCTGGTGCGATCAGCTTGCTATGCATTCGACGATGACTGGCGCGTGTCAAAGACCGAAGGAAGGCTTTCTTTATCGCCACACGTGCCTGAACCCGCCCGTCGTGCCAGATTGCAGACGGTTGCCCTCCTTCACGACCGCCATTCGACCGTTTTCGGGTAATGTGGACCTCATCGCTGGCTGAGAGAGCGAAATCCGCTTTGGCATATGCTCGACAATATGTGCAGGAGCAGCCGCTCGGTGAAAAAGTGGATCCGACGGGTAGAAGCGGGTCGACTTGGGGTGGCTGGTTGCGAGAATGGGGTTCGGCTTCCAGGTCTACATTCGATGCAAAAGAGGAAGTCAGCCTGGTACCTGGCTGGGCAGCTCGAGTGCCAAGGGCAGGACCTTGTCTAGAGGGTACGTGGTCCTTGCAGCGAGGTGTCTCAACCAGTTTCTCCACGGCTAAATTTAGGGATCTGTCCATTCGACATCCATCTCAGCGTCTCAGGCTACGCTGCGTTGTCCCGGAGCCTGAGTGAGGCAACACGCGGACAGCGAGCTCTTGTCTCTTTGGCCAAACGTGATGACACCCTTGCAATCGCGGTAAGCGCCGCTCATGTCCAGGCTTTGCGGCCCTGCCCCGTCCTTTAGATGTCCCTTTGGTGGCAAGCTCAGAGTCCGGCAGCTTCCCAGCAACTAGTCAGCTGGATCCGATTCTAAAAGTCCCGATGCCGACGGAAGAGCCACCCAGGCCGCAATCGCAAACGATCGAGACCACTGACACATCCTTCGCGCTGCCAAATGTAGCCCAGATCGCTAATCGCAATCTCGATTTGCGGCTGGCCCCTTTCTGGTCAAAGCCATTAGCTTTTCGCCCCATCCGTATCGTTGTGGAATCGCCAACGGCTCATCAGACAACAACACCCCGCTCCTTGGTTGAGGCTTCAGCCCGTACGGCGGACACGGACCCTCTGCTTATCGTATGCAGCTCCACTGATGGGCAAGGGCATTTTGCCCACCGTCTGGTGATACCGTGGGAGCGTCTATGTACCCATCCATCATGGTTCGATTCCCTCCCAAGGAGCCGGAACGATGATCAGAGATGGAGGCTGAGAGTTTCTGTCCGCCTCGGAGCGAACAAATCGCTGGTAACACCGTCCAGCTGCTCGTCGAGCACAGAGCCGGAGCAGACCAACGACAGGGCAGCGGTAATCGAGGCGGTTCCGGGTCTTAGCCCGTCATGTACCGAGCCCAGCAGGCGCGGAGGCGATCTCAAAGGCTCTTCTGTAGATGGCTCGGCGCCCAATACCGACCTCAGTCGAGTCCAACTGCCAGGGCTGTCCCAGGAGCAAGGCATTTGCTCGGTGGCTGAAGGTCACCTGGAGATGGCAGTGCAATCGGACGGTGGCATACGCATCATCTCCGATCTGGTACGTCGGCATGGTCGTGTGCAAGGCAGTCCTTCGAGGACTGACTGACCGTCAGGATGATACGGTGAAACACTCCGACATTCTCGCGGGAGGGCGCGAGACTTTTAGGTGAGCAGGATGTCATCGTGCTCGATTGACTCGGCAGGAATGTTTTCTGCCGACCTCTCTCCGAGATCTGCATCCCAGGGGCTGGTGAGATGTTCAGAGCTGCCAAAAGAGCAGGAGCGGCCGGGTTTCATTTCGTTGTATGTCCACATACTTGTCACGATCTACCAATAACATCAAGTCAAACTCGCCATTTGAGCTCTTGCCCAGTATCCGCGAATTCCTCTCCGAGCACCGATTTCCCGGAGATTATTCACTGAAGGTGCGTAAAGATGATCCTCTCATCCCATCTGTGACCCTAACAATCAAGCTCAAGTATTACGGAGGCCGGTCAATACTCACGGCTCTCTTTGAGTCCCCGGCAGATCGGAAGCGCCCTGCGATATTGGAAATTCTCCAAGGCTTCCCGTCCGCCAGATTCATTCTATTTGGCGACTCGGCTGAACAGGATCTGGAACTCTATGTGTCAATCGCGCGTGAGCGACGGGCGCAGATAGCGGCTATATATATCAGGGATATCAGCTCAGAACACGACTTACTGGGACAGCTCTCATCCCGGCGTGATCCGCTTGTAGCAGACACAACTCCAGGAGAGGCTGGACGTTTCCAACTCCGAGATCCCTTGCCCCTACCTCCCAGCCGGCGATCGACACAACAAGGCTCCGAGGACTGGAATAGCGCATCGCCGCAAATCGCTTCGTCTACGACTGAGGAAGCAAACCTCGAAGAGGAGCTTCAGGCGCTCTCTGCGGCTCAGCAAAAGCTCTTGAGGCGGGCAGCCGCCTGGAGAAGTAGGCTGGCTCAAGCAAGGTTGGATGTGCCGGAGTCGGTGGATCTCGTCATCTTCCGAGACGTGCATGAGATTACGCAGCGTGTTGTACAGCAAATCAGAGAAAGTCAAAATTGTAGCGGTCAAGTGAATCCATAATCAAGTTTGTATCAAGGAGGCATACGAGATGTGTACGAAGAAGCAGTCTTTTCAGTTCATCGAGTCATGTAGGAAGGAAAGCCCAGTCGCCAGAGCAGGCTGACGTTGGAGTGCCGAACTCAACAGCCCTTCGCCTGGTGTCCTATGTTTGTCAGCATGCCAACAACGAAGAAGGCGTTCTCTACTAACGGACAGACTGGTTGATCCAAACCGTCACCTCATGGGCTAGCTTGGCGGACGGATCGACTGCCTTGGAGTGAGCAGCTGAATCGTCAGCAGCTGTTCGATCCGCTGAGATGAACACCCACCGCCCTTCTTGCCGCTGTGCTGGCGATCACGAGCGCCACCCTTGATATGGACCTTGCGAGCGGCTTGCTTTGTCGAGAATCGAGACATCTGAGCGCCCGCCAACTCCTTGTTGAGACCTTGCATCACGAGCAGCAGGCCTGCCACCGCGTGGTTACGTTCAACCACCACGGTATTGCCTTTAGGGACCCGAGTCGCGCCGGGATGAAAAGCCGTTCGCTGCTCTTGCAGATAGACGTGGTTGCCCAAATAGTTCAGATGGAAGTCGTCTCTGGACAGCGTCGTTCGAGGCAAGCAAGGAGCAGCGCTCTTGGTCGCCTCATTAGACAGTAGAACAGCCGCTGGAGCGTCAGATGCTAGCGCGATGCCAGCGATGAAACGTACCTTTGCGAGCCGTATCAGCAGCCAGGCCTCCAGCCCGGCTCACACGCGGATAGCAAGCCCCGACGTGCAGTTGACCGTCGATTGGGGCAATCAGCATTGAAGCTGCCAGATAAGCCGGAGTCTGGATGTACGAGACCAAGCCGAGCTCACCGCGGAACGAAGGACAGGCATATTCGCCCGAATTGTGGGTCTGCTCCAGGATGAATTGCTTGGCGCCAGGGGCGTTGGCGACCTCTTCGATCTTGAGATTGACGCGCACGCCTTCCTTGACCAGCTCGGTGGCCTTCTGCCGAGTTGACGGGGATTGGTGTTTCTTGATTGTGAGCTGGCTGTGAAAAGATGCAAGGCTACGGCTTACCAGCATCGAGATGACCATCTCAAACAAGGCAGCCGGATTGACCAGGTCCGCTGGCTGACTCAACTTGGCCAATGACTTGACGACATTGCTGGCTGGCTCGAGGACTAGAGTTGTCCACAAACCGCCAGGGATCTCGACGCGCCTGCCCCACGGGGTCTTCTTCATCTCCACGAACAAGTTTGGGTACTTGGCATTGGCCACAAGCCCCTGTAGATCAATGGATCGCCCCCTCAAGCCAATGAAAGTACTCACCGTCTGAGATGTTGCCAGCTTCTCGACGAGGAAACGAAGCTTGTCGTCGGCCAAAGGCTTCTTCCATCCAAGTGGCGATCCCACCTTGCCATCCGGAAGCTTCGGGACAGGAAACTTCGACGGCAGAGTGAGCTGCTTTGCGCCAGGGGTCTGAAGGTCAGCATGAGGCTCAGGGGAGATGATAATGCGCCGACCTCTGCAATCTTGGCCGTGACCTCAGTGTTGACCTTGATTCGCGCCTCGCCTGGAGCACAGAGCTCGGCCGAGGTGGTGCGACCGACCGTGGTCGCGGTAGCCTCTTGCGCGGCGCCAGTCTTGCCGACCGTACGCGCGGCATTGAGCAGAGACTTACGAGAGGCGGGTGACTGGCCGCAGAGAACCTCAGCTGCCACCGTGACGTAGAGCGTGAGAGCCTTGGAAGCTACGGACATTGTGATGTTCCGGCTGGCGTTGATGTTGAAGTCGATGAAGAAGGGGTCTGAGAGATTTAGAGACGAGGAATGTTGGATCAGAATGGCAAGGGAGAGCGTCTTTTATACCTGAATCATGCCTTCACCACCTCATCAAGGAGCTCGAGCCACCTGTCACCGCCCAATCGCTCATCACAGCATCATTCCATGACCTCTGCTCGCGCGCTCTGGGTTATAGATAGTCAGTGACGGTCCCTGCAAAGACTTCGCCGTCTCATTAACCCCTGCAAAGACTTCACCGTCTTGTCAAGTCCCGCAGCGAATCATATGCACTCGTGAGCTGCCGGCCTCGACCGCGCTGGTCAGCCCATGTGAATTCCTCACCGTCTTGTCAACCCCTGCAAGGCGCCCGCTGCTCCCCAGACGCCTGTGGAGACAGCACCGCCTTGGCAGGTCCTGTCAGAACCTCATCAGCTTGTCAGTGTCGCAGAGACAATGAGTGCTAAGCATCGGGGTGAGCGAGCTGAGGAGAGCGAGGAGCGTCGTGACACTTCAGCAGGCAATCAACCCCTGGCTACCCCGAGTGCACGGATGTCGCCGAGGGCCACGTGTTTTGGGAGGCGAGGGGAGAGTTGCATCGCTGATTGTCTTCTTGATTCTGAGACGCCAATGCAAGACCGCGAAGCCCCGGACGGTCCCACGACCCCTGGCTCGGTCTCTTGCCCCATCTGCGGATGCGCGGTCGCAGAGCGGGACATCAATCTGCACCTCGACCTGCAATGCCGCGGGCCCAGCGGTCCATCACGCCGGGCTCGCCAAGCTGCTGTCCCAGGCGAATCATCCGCGGACGCGGGACCTTCCTCGCCACCTCTCGTGGAGCCGACTTTGTCAGCAGAACGTAGCGCCGGCCCCCGGTCCGTTGCGCCTGTCTTCGCGGGCATCAAGCGAAGGGCGAGCGGACTAAAGCTGGAGGATGAGCGAGCGGGCGGCAAGAATGATGCAGAGAGCAAGAGGGCGAGGGTGAATCCACTCTTGGCTAATCAGCCGTGAGTCCCGCCGCTCGCCACCCGGGCCCGGGCTGCTGGGCGTCTTGGGGGAGGGTACTGATCACAGACTGGCCGAACGATCGAGGCCTGGGACGATGGACGCGTACGTTGGGCAGGAAGACCTGGTCGGCCGAGGCAGTCTTCTGCGTGCGCGGATCTTGGCTGGAGAGGGCGTTGGCAGCTGCATCCTCTGGGGACCGCCTGGGTGCGGAAAGACGTGAGTCTGACACTGTAGTCCTATGCTGCACCAAGCAGAGGCTGATACCAGCACGCTCGCGCGTCTTATTGCCAAGACGGCCAATGCCGACTTTCGAGAGCTCAGCGCGACGAGGTGAGTAACAGGGATGCCGCGGCCATGTCAATGGACGATGCTGAGGTCCAGCGCTGGTACGGCGGATGTACGACAGGTGTTTGAGCAGGCCAAGAATCAACTACGGCTGACAGGAAGGTAGGTTGAATGACTGCTCTACCCGGTCACCCACTCACCCTCAGGAAGACAATCTTGATGGTGGACGAGATACATCGGCGAGTCTTGTTTCACGCATATGCACAAGCGGGCGGGACGAGAGCTAACAGGAGCAGGTTCAACAAGGCGCAACAGGACCTCTTCCTGCCATATGTCGAGAACGGCTGGGTGCAGCTTATAGGCGCGACAACGGAAAACCCGTCGTTCAAAGTCAACGGTGCCCTCCTTTCGCGGTGTCAGTGAGCCCCCCTTCTGCTGGTTACGGTGTGGTGACTGAAGTGCTAGAGTGTTCACGCTCTCCCCTCATCCCCCTTCAGACCTCGAGACCATCCTACGAAACGCGCTGGCGGCGCTGCCGACTGCTCCGGCTCACCTCCCGCCCGACCTGATCCCATTCTTGGCCGACGTGGCAGATGGAGATGCCCGCCAAGCCCTCAATGGACTCGAGCTCGCTCTCAAGGTCATCGAGACAGAGCCAGGCCTATCCCAGGCCGACGAGGACCAGCGAGGGAGCAAGGATGCGGAGCTCATGGAGTCTGTTCGGCGCGGTCTGAGAAAGGGCTACGACCGCAGTGGAGAGGAGAGGTACGATATGATCTCAGCGCTGCATAAGTGTCTCAGAGGGAGCGATGGTAGTGCAGCAATGTATTGGCTTGCCAGGTGGGCTTGGGGGTTCGCACTTTGTCACCGCTGACTAGCTGACATGACTGCAGGATGATCACGGGTGGCGAGGACCCTCTGTACATCGCCAGACGGCTCGTCGTGGTTGCCAGTGAGGATGTTGGGCTTGCGGACAATCACGCACTTCCGTTGGTATGTCGTCATCCCCGTTTTGTGTTCCTGTTCCTGTCCCGACCCGTCCCCATCACCATCAAACCATCAAACCATCAAGCCATCAGCCACCATCAGCACACCCGTTAGCACCATCACCATCACCCATCAGCACACAGCGTCCCTGACTACACACCGTTCCTGATACAATCACCATCACGCGAGGTCCGTGCGAAACTAAGCTCAGGCTATTGCGACATATCAAGCATGTCAATTCATAGGTCTCCCCGAATGCCGAATCAACCTCGCCGTGCGTCCTCCCTCTCCCCACTCCCACTTCGGGTTTGGCTCACCGAGGTCGGAGGTAGGCTGACAAACAGCACTGCGTCGCATACCTGGCCGAAGCGCCCAAATCCACTCGGTCTTACACCGCTTACAACCGCGTCAGCCTCTCCCTCCATGACCTACAGACTGCAGCTGACGCGCAGGCTGCTGCTGCTGCTCAACGCCCGCCTCTTCCCGGCGTCCCACTACAAATCCGAAATGCCCCCACGCGACTCATGAAGAACCTCGGGTACGGGAAAGATTACGCGTACAATCCCGATTATCGCCACCCGGTACATAACGTCAGTCCAGATGGCGAGCAGCAGAGAGGGCTCTCTGACGCCCAGGACTACCTGCCAGAGTCTTTATTGCAGCATTCATCATTTGCCCCGGAACCGCAGGAACATTTCTTGCGCTCGCAAGAGGAAGAGAACAAGTCGAAGACATGGGACGAAAGTCGGCTGACGGACTGGGAAGAAGAGGTGAACCATTCGCGTCCTTGGGCAGGCAGGCTAGTGACTAGTATGGGCCAGCCCACAGTGACAGCTTCGGATGGGACGGATATCGACGGGCCACCAGCAGCGACTCACGCGCTTGCCCGAGGAGATGATGACTGATTCTATGCATGATTGGGGTTGTACATCACATGAGGTTGATGGAGCAAGCAATGCGAGCAGGAACGTCCGTGTCGTTATCATTGTCATTATCGTTGCTATGCTGGTCGGTGAGGGTGTGAACTTGGGTGCGGTCGTCTATTGCCGTTCGGTTCATTCGGCTGAAATGAGCTATGCTCATTGCACCACCCATCAAACTCACACAAGACCCTCTCGATCAATCGTCCGATGACATCTTTCCTCGGACCAAAATCACAGCCGTACTCCCCCTCGAGCTGCTTACGCACTCCCTTCTTGGTCAACTTGTCCAGATCCGCGTTCTGGCAGATCTTGCGAATGCTCAGTTCGAGTTGGGTATCCGTCACGCCAGCATGGCCCATACTGAGCTCTTCAGTGTGCAAGTCAGGCAAGAGCTGGGCGGTCGAGCCGGTCTGCACACCCCCACCGTACTCTGCACCGACACTGGGTGAAGGTCCCATGGTCGGTCCAGCGAGGGAGTAAGACGAAGCTCGTGGGTCTTGCTGGTAGAACGAATAGCTCGAATGGCGCTGCTCCATCGGCGGCATCTGAGGAGGAGGAGCCGATGGAGCGTTGTAGATGCTGCCGGCGTAGAAGCTGCGCTGGTCCCATTGTCCAGGACCGCCTCGCCGACCGAGCGAGTTTGTGACACTGCCAGCGACGGGCGCACCGGGGAAGGCATACGAGACCGGGCGAGAGCCGGCACGGAGGTCGCCCAACGACCCAGCCTGCGAGATTGTCCGTCTGTCAGGCTGGTACGGGTCGGGCTGCATATAGTCGCCACCGTATGACGAAGGGGCGCGAGAGCCGTAGTACCCTTGAGAGTCCTGGAAAGGGTGATCAGACTTGACGCCTCCGCCAGGCATGTACGAGTTGAGCGAATGATTTGATTCGTGATCCCACAGCTCGTTTCTACTCGTCAGCTAACCAATCGATTCCGAATCGCAACCTACTCGTAGTCATTCCAGCTCTTTAGTGGTATGCTCTTGGGGTCGAATTTGCCTTCGTCCTACATAGCTCAGCGAAAAACTCGAAACAAGGTGAGGAAAAGCGCACGTGTATGACAATCTTCTTGCCCTTCTCGCCCACCACCAGCCTGGTCGAACCCCAGGAGAAATCGTCCATTCGCCAGAAAGAGTACAGGGGCAAGAAGAAAGAGAAGACAGGAATGGCCAAGATGTAGACTACGGATCAGCTGTATCCTACTTTGCCTACGATGGCATTGTACCGATACGTACATATCATCCACGCGATCATGTCCCATCGCATGCGAAACACAAAGATCAAGGCCTGCAGACCGTAAATCGCTGCCAGCATGATGATTGACAAGATTGGAATCGTAGCGTGCTCGTCAATGACACGATAGAGGAGGTACCCAATCTGCTGTTAACCTGGCAATCGTGGAGATTAGTATGCGCCAAAGAAGGACTCACGTATGCCACCGTGACTGGCGCCACAATCGTAGACACCAGGTCGATCATGACTACGAATCGCATGCTGAAGCAGCAAAACCCACACAGCTGCTCGAGGAAGACAAGCTCGGCAAGGTTGTGCACAGTCGAGTTGATCCAACGACGACGTTGCGACAGCAGCACCTTGGCCGAGTCCGGAGCGACAGTCTCCGCATGGGCATCCCGAACGAACTTCGTTTTATACTTGGGGAAATGCTTCAAGACCAGAGTGGTCAAGTAACGATCTTCTCCCAAGTGCAATAGGTTTTTCAAGTGGAGTGTGTCGACACGGTTTTCGGAGTAATCTTGGATGATTTGATTGGAGATGAAGAGAGGCTTGTGTGTGTCCGGAGTCCGGAGACGGTACATGGAGAAACAACCCGGAAGACAGGTGATGCTGCCGAACAACGACTCGAACGACTTGGCGAGATGATGCGAGATGAAGTACTCGTAAACCTAGGCGGTGTTAGCCAATGACCGCGCAAGTCAAGCGCACGGGATGCGCACCTGCGACATTGTCACGATGGACTGCTTGGAGTTGGCTAATGACGTCTCGCCACAGACTCCGATGATCTTCTTATCGTGCATCATCCTACTGATCAGCATGGGAACGCAAGTTCGGTAGGTTGGCGCTTACGCTGCGACCAATCGGTTGAGTGAGAACTTCTCGACAGTAGTATCGGCATCTACCATGAATAGGTACTCGTAGAAAGACGGGTTCACACCGATGACATTCTTGATCTGATGGAACATCTCCAGTTCGAGCGGATTCATCGGGGCGTTGAAGTGGACCTGGCATCAGTAAATGCATGCGAGATTTTACCACTTCTCACCTTATTCAAGAAGTGCATCAAGATCATTTGCGAGTCCCTCTTGCCCCGGTTGCCCGGCTTGGGCCTCTCGGTCGGCTTGCCCACCTTGACGATCACCATGTAAGGGACGATGTGTCCGCTGGTTTCGTATAGACCAGCATAGACCTTGCCCATATTATGCTGTTTGGCACCCTCGCCAAGGGACTGGAACGACAATGGCTCGGGATCCTGATGGCTCTCGACGCCAAGAATATCGAGCACGATAGCAGGCGTGGACTTGTCGTTGCCGTAACCCTTGATATTGCCGTCACATATGATGACGAGCAGCTTGCGCTTGTCGTCGTACTCGAGCTTGACGACCGAGTCTATGGTCTTGCGCAGTGACTCCTCGCCTTCGGTGTAACAGGGGACTTGGCAAATGACAAACTTGTCAGGGCGCTCAGGCGCGCGAGAGGAACCAAAATGCAGCGCAGCGATAAATTTGAACCCGATGATGGCGACCATCATGACGGAGAGAGCGAGCAGAATATAAGTTGAGAACTGACATTGTGCCGAGTCACGCGTGTCGAGCTTGCCGATGAGGAACAGATTCTTCAGGCAGGTCTTCTGCCAGTCGACGACATTCTGCCCGATCGTCGAAGACAACCCATCAAGCAGGTCGGTGACATCTTTGCCCGAGTTGTAGGTGAAAACACTGAGCACCTGTTCCGACATGAATTGCCGATCTGCTTGGTCCTGACTGGTGAAGGTGTAGCCGTTTGGAGCCTTGAGACCACCGCCATTTTGCTGAATGTACGTCGTGAGCTCGTATACCATGTCCTCATAGATACCGACAGCGCGCCCGGCGCTGGCCATGTTTTTGAGGTCTTTCTTCGTGTAGCCCATGAAACCCTTTCGGTACTTGTAACGCATCATGATCATCTGCTCCTCGTACCAATCTGGGCGGGAGTCGTTGGTATAGGCCCTGAAGTCGTGGTATCTCGAATATGTGTCCGACGTGTTGGTCGTATCGAGAGTGACGTATTGGCTGAGAGAGCCAGTGGTCCCAGGACACAGCGCGGATACTTGCACAGGGAAGAGATCTGTCGCATCCAAGCCGCCGTAGTTGAGGACATTCTTTACGGGCACGATAGAAACGGCCGTCAAGTGTGTTGGGGCAAAGGTCGTGAGGTCGAAGACTTCCCCTCTGATCGCCACGAAAGCGTTGTTCGGATCGTTTTTATAGCTGTGACTGGCAAGTTCGGATGCCGAATAGACGTGCTGCGTAGGGCAGATGAGCGGACCCAGGGCAGCGATGACGAAGATGGTGCAGCCGCAGATGAACCAGATGATGAGGTTGATGGTCAACTTCTCCCGCCAAGCCTGCCGGATGTCCTGTCGCTTCATCCTGCCGATTTTGCTAAGTACAAAGTTAGGAATCCAGAAGGTGAGAACGGCGCAAAGCCATACCCATCGGCGGCGCGCAGAGCTCTCGCGGTACTCTTCGGTGGTTTCGCCATCTTGGATCTCCTCGTCGAGGATGTCCTTCTCCCCCCTGTGATCCATATCTCGAAACATGTTTCTCGATGGAGCGTAGGTCTCCGTTCCAATATTGGATGCGGTATCTCCGTACTGACTGGCCATCTGGCTTGGCGCAAGAGAACGGGACTGATGAAGGTCCTCGAGGGATTCTTGCGGAAGAGGTTGAGCGTACTCGACTAAGGGCAGACCGACGGCGGAGTCTTGGCGTACGAACGGGTGCGACTCGATAGCAGGCGAGTGTATTGGGGAAACATCGCGGGCATAAGGGGAAAATGGATCGTTGCCGATGTGTGTTTCGATGGGCGGGGCCTCGTCTAGCTCGACGTGTCGCCGTCGAGGCTCATCGCCCTCTTCTGCCCGTAGCCGGTCCTCAAGCTGGTGGAAAAGCCCGTGCGAAAGAAACACCTGCCAATCAGCTAGGGATATGCATTTCCGGAAGAACTGACAGTTGTGGTTCCGATGCCCATCTGGGTCTCCTTGAGATCCATCAACCTCCTGAGGTTATGCAGTTTGTCCAAGTCGGCACCGCCATTAATACCCCTCAGGCCAAACTCGCCCGCATATCGTTCGCAAAATTCGCTGTGCGACATCTTGATCTCGTAGCACACCTGCAACCTTTGTGCCATCTCGGTGAGACCGTAGCTGCGGACTTGAGACTTGACACTCCGCGTCTCGACCTGAGACGGCAACTGTGAATCGTTTGGCCGGATGCAAAAGACAAACCAGGGCTGGGCCTGATCAAATGTCGACAAGAGAGTTTCGAGGGCGGCACGGTGCTGTCCGGCGACACACTGCATGTCCGTGCTGCCCATTGTCGGTTCGTCATTCCCACCGCCGACAGTCTGATCATCTTCCTCGTCCTCCTCTGTGACCGAAGCAAGCCTTCTGCCCTTTCTGCGACGAGTAGACGGAGCTCGCATTGGTCGTACGGGCTGTTGTGCGGCAACGATGGTCTCGTCATTCCTCGGGTGCGCCTGTGTAGTGATGGCTTTGGAAGAGAACAGACTTTTGATGAAGGGATTGTTGGAGCCCTGATCCTCAATTCCAGCCCCAGGGGTCCCTCTGAGCAGACGAAGGATGTCGGCACTGGTCTCATTCGCATTTCTCTGTAGAAAGCTCTCGGTGGTATACGTGACAGGGCCGGAGAAATGATTGATGGTGAATGCAGATTCGCCTTGCCGGGAGGCGTTGCTGATGGAAAAAGAGGCGTGCCCGCTGTGTCGCTTGCCGAGAGCCTCGATGAAGGATGTCTCTGACCTCTTCTTCCTGGCCTGATCATCCATGATGTGGATGATACCGCCCTTTGGCTCGGCCAGCATCTTGAGACATTCAGCATTGTCGTAGTACGGCACCTTGGTAATCGCCAGCTTCTCCTTCGACGCTTCTTCGTAGGGAACATCGTGTATTCGCTGCAGGACCCAATTTTGTAGTCTTTCGTTGGCAAAGTTGAAACAGAACTGATCGACCGAATTGAACGCTGTCATCGTTCCCGCGTTGTTCTGTGGTCCCGGCAGGTCGAGCAGGGCGATGAAAGATCCAAAAGACTCCTTGCAAAGCTTCTGGTTGATGTGCTCGTTGAGCCAAGAGAATAGCAGCGAGTAGAGCGTGCGGGCTAGCTCGTCTCGTACTTGTTCCGCTTGCTCTGGGTCGAGAAACGTTGTGCAGACTTCCTTGCGAACAAGAATTGTCTTGAAAGAGAACAGCTCGGCGAGCAGATCTGGATGTACGCCGAGGAACTCGGCTGCCGTGTTCAGGACATCGAGATTGTCAACAACGGCTCCTTCATGATTTGCATCGCTGCTGAATTGGAGGTTGCCAATGTGGAGGATAACCGCCAACAGCTGGCATACTTGAGCCACGAGGCGAGTCGACATGCCGACCGTCCTGAAAGCCTGCTTGAGTTGTTCGAAGCGCTGTTCGTCGGTGGCCCCTGTTCTCCGAACGCGACACTGAAGGTACCGGTAGTCCTGTACATGTCCGAGCTTGAGGAAAGTCTTCTCCTCGCCGCTGACGCCGGACACGAGGTAGTAGAAGACATGAAAGTTGCGCTCGCCAGTCACAGGCGGCTGAGAGACGCGCGACCGCTCAAAGTAATACTCGATGGTTTTCAAGCCGTCGAGTCGTCCGCGATCGTTGAATTGAAGCTCGGTGTAGTTGCCGAAGCGCGAGGCGTTGTCGTTGGCGAGCGTGTGGGCGTTGCCGAAAGACTCGAGGATGAACTGCGCACGTCAGCCTCGAGGTTCAAGACACGATCGAGAGAGCTGACCTCTGCGTTCGCTATCTGTGGCCCCACCTTGGCCGCCTTCTTCCCCGGAGCAGCCACGCTGAGCTCTGAAATGGCTTTGATGGCGAGCCTGCGCATCTCTGTCTTGCCCGAGCCGGTCGCTCCACTGATCTGTCAGTCCAAGCGCATATGCAAGTTCCCATTGCTCCCACCTGAGCACGATGATCTGATCCTGGCTCGTGCGACGCATATTGTAGTAGGCCGACAGGGCATGTCTGAATATATGGGGCCCGAGCCTCTCCTTTGCGCCTGCGCCATCGTCAGAAGCGTTCTTGTGGTACTCTGCCACGTAGTCTTGTAAAGGTGCGTCGCCATTGATAGGAAGGTAGGTCAAGGGATTGACCGAGATGAGTGCCGAGGACGAGAGGGCGGTATACGATTGTGAAGCCAGGTAGCGCTCTCGCAGGGTGGCGAGGACGGTGTCCTCTGCAATGGACGACAGGGAGCTGTCAGTCAGCCTCGGGGAAAGTCGGCAGGAGCCGAGCTCTGTCGAATCGCTCACCATAGATCGGTCACGCTTTCAAAGTGCGATGCACCTCTCCGAGACGATTCTGCCATCCTGAGGAGTGCAGCCGGACCTCTGCCTCGCGATCACCGATCGTCAGGTCCTCCTCCTGCCACGGGGGAGCTGCCCTCCTCGATCAGCTGTTGAGATGGGACAATGAGGATAAGAGAAGTGAGAGGTCCGATGAAATGTGGTTGAGAGGTTAAGAATGTTGTCGTACAAAGGAGTCTTGTCTCATGATGACTGTACCAACCATTTGCTGCCTTTTTGGCGGGGCGGTGTCAGTGCGGAAACGCCCAAAGGGAAGCAAAATAATCACACACCTAGGCCTCTCGTCACATCGAGGAAGACAGTCGTATGCTTTACCTCTCTCTCGCAGCGCTGTAGGGTTCAGCACACCACCCGGCCTAGGGTGGGCCACACCAATCATCCATGCATACTCTTTGTATCCCATAGAGACTGCTCCTCTTCAAACATTTGCCAAGAGATGACGCGCCTGTCTTTCTGAAGCTGTTTCAGAATAGACCTCCACCCTGCTGGAAAGCTATACACGTGGTATTTCAAACAATAGCCGTATCAGCTGTCGCCGTCATGACCCCTTCTCCCGGGACGGTCAATGCGCTTTCGAGACTTTTCCATTCGCCTTTTCATCTGTTGGCCAGTCACTTGTACAAGCTTGCCTGCTACCACCAAGTCTCAGTAGCAAAGATGGTCAGTCGGCGCGCGAAGCCGTTCAGAAGCGCAGCTGACGAGTCAGAACAGGACGTGAGCAGGCTAGAGGCCACTCCTGATCCCCCCAACTGACCCTCTAGCGTTCTCTACGTCTCTGGGTTTTCGTCTCACCTTCGTGCCAAGGATCTCGCATACGAGTTCGAGCGATACGGTCGTCTCGTCCGATGCGACATCCCAGCTCTCAAGACTCCTCAATCGGCTCGTGAGTGTCAATATTGCGATGGCGATCCCCACATTCCCATTGCACCGAGTATCGTGTGAACGTTCTGCCAGAGCAATATTCATGAGAGATCGTCAAGCTGTGAACCCGAGAGCCGCAGTCTGAGCGGTCGAGCGGACGAAACCGATCGATGCGATCGATGTCGTATGACGATGGCGACTGGTCGAACGACCCTTGCCTTTCTGTCTTTACGCGATCTCGTGGCGAGCGAAGACGAGTCGAGACGAGACGCAGCTAGGCGATTGACGGTCCCTTTCATTGCATGTGAACGAAATGTCGAGCGATGATCGCGCGATATACAAGTCGAGTACAGCAGCTCACTCCCGCCCAGCGTTCGCTTTTGTCGAGTTCCGCCGTGAGGACGATGCCGAGGAGGCTTACTACGACATGTCAGTCTCCCCTTCAAGCCCCGAGGATCCGCTGACCGTACAGGCATGGACGTTCCATCGACGGGCGCCGCATTGCTGTACAGTGGGCCAAGCGGCCCCCGAGCGCGGCGTGGAGGCACGACGGGTGCGTCTTATACATGAAACCAAGGTACACGCTGATTTCGCAGAGCGCCTGAACCGCCTAGGCGCGACTACGGCCGTGACTACGGACGCGACTCTGGTCGTGACCGAGACTACGGTCGAGACTATGACCGTCGCGGCCCGCCTCCCCCTCGTCGCCGTTCCCCTTCTCCCAGGAGGGACCGTGACCCACGGGACGAGCGTGATGCTCCTCGGGACGATCGCGACCGTCGCGAGCGCGACTATGACCAGCGTCGCTCTGTCTCTCCTCGCCGTGACCGCGATGAGCGCGATGGCGCCCGTGATGCTCCTCGCGATGCGCGGGACGAGAAGGCCAGCCTGAGCCCCAGGCCGGCGGAGAGAAACGGTCACGCCGAGGACAAGGAGGACGAGAGGGAGAGGCGCGATGACTAGAGTAGGGAGTAGGGCCCACTTCTCTCGCACCTGGAATTGGAGCGAGGAGAGATGGCAGGAAGCTGGCGTCAACAGGGGTCGAAAATTGAAATACATAGCTATGCACAATTCATCCGTCCACGTACAATATCAGCCGGACATCACCGGTCCGTGGGCGTTACCGGCCGCGTCAGACTGATCAGACGTTGAAGCGGACGCTTTCATGTCGTCCTTGTTGCACTTTGTCTTTCCACCCAATTACCACCGTTAAGATGAGCTCGACAGGCTATGCCACCACCATATTGATCTTGCATCCCCCAGACGTCGCCCCGCATGCATTCCTCAATCGTGCGTTGCTCGAGCGAGTTGGCATGATCGAATCACTGAATCACAGGTCTCGTCTCTTCTTCAGGGGACCCAGGTCCGAGCTCCTCCAAACTTGCTGCTACTCCTCCGGCCACGCCACTCGATGAAGAACAGCTGGTACCGTGGAACATCGATAACAAGTACTACACAGCCCTTGTACATCTCCGCCCTGTCGCTCTCGACTCGCCTGAAGCGTTGAGGGAGACTAGGGAAGATGTAGTCGTGTACCTCTTCCAAGAACCGGTAAGTCCACCTCCCAGTCGCTCACGAGAGTTGACGCTCATATGCAGCCATCAAGTTTACCGCCTGAACTGGGCAAAGTCATGTCCATCCCTCGTGATATCGCCCTTGCTGTCCGCCTCGCCCCGTCGCAAGCTGAAGGGCTCGGTGAAATACCGAGTCGGGCGTTGCCAGATGGTGTGGAAGAGATGTTCGATGAGCTGGGTATGGAGCTCTTTGATGAGGCTGCCCCTGCGGACGACGACGACGAGCGTCGTGAGTGTCCGCCCTATCGCTGATCGTGCTGATGTCCAGCTACCCCGGTATTGGACCGTATACGCGAGACACTCATGACGCACATGTGGCCGAACATGATCATGAAGCCCCGAGCGGCACCTTCTGCCGCTAGCGCCTCGTTCGACGATGTTCTCGATGGAGATGATCTGAGGGGAGAAGAAGAATACGCCTCGTTCCCGGTAAGATTTGGCGTCGCACCTCTTACCGACCGGGCGGCCGATGCTCAGGAGGACGACAACGGCGAGGCGTTCCCGGACCTCGAGACGATCAAAGCGGCTCTTCGGGCCGTGCGACTCGCCGAAGGTGCCGAGGAGGACGACGATGATGATTGGGGAGAGGATTTCGGACCGGGCGAAGAAGAGTATGCCAGGCTGGACGAGTGGCTCGACGAGGACGAGCCCGACTTTGAGACTTTCGTCCGGGTCTCGGGTGGCCCGGAGGTCGTCGACGAAGCATACGATGAGTCTCAGCCTGAGCCTGAAGCAGGCCCGTCTCGCCCATCGCCACGAGCAAACGCGCCCGAGGACAAGAACGAAGGGTTCGAAGATGATTTCTCGGGATTCCACTCTGCTCCCCGCGCCGAGATACCCCTCGACCCCACGCCCATGCTGTTGCATCTCCAATCGGTCCGATCAGAGATATCGGCACTACCAGAGGACGAGCGCCGCGTGCGTGCGGGAAAAGAGGTCATTGGTGTCATGCGGCAGCTGGGGCTGGACATGACGGACCTAGGGGATCTGGTGGATATGGATGAGCTGGATGCACTGGCACAGGCAGAAGACGAGTTTGACGACCTGAGGGATTTCGAGCTCGAGTTGGCTGACGCTACTGGCGAGGCAAGACAGGCCGAGCGGCTCAGTAGATTGGAAGACCTAGATAGGTTCTTGTGAGACATCGCTGCTACACCTATGCATATGCGTGACGTCTTCTCCTTTGTGCAAGTCGGTCAAGGTCAAGCACTCGCGCCTGCCCCCGTCATATCCCTCACGCCCGACTCGCTAAAGCTCAACATGCCTCCTTCCTGCATCCGCTCCACCACCTCTTCGGCCTCTGAGACCTTCATAGCCCCCAACACCTTGTTCACCTCATCCAGACTCTCCGTGCGCAATGCAGTCTTGAGCTTCTCAGGGAATGCCTCAAAGATCTCCCATTTGCGCTGGAGGAACGCGCGTACTTCTTCCATATCCAGCGTCTCGGCGCCCTCACCTTCAATCTTCAGCTCGGCAGGGGGCGGACCGTCAGGGAGATTGAAGGAGATGACGAGTGACGGGTCTTCAGCTACGAGCTGGATTTGTTCTCTTTCTTGCGGGTTGGCCGCTTCTTCCGCGAGGATCTCGGCTGTGCGCTGGGCGACGCGGGTGTAGGTTCGTTGATAGTCTTGCACGAACATGTCGATTGATTTCGGGTTGCGTGCGATCATCCTGCCTCACGTCAGCGCTTCTCCAAGTGGGTCGAGAAAGGGGTAAGACTTGCCGCTGGAAAAAGAGCCCCACACCATCCTTGCCGAGCTGCCGGCAGTACTGGATCAACAGACTCTGGTGCACGCAGCGTTGTGCCAAGGATTTTTCGCCCCTGCGCTCGGCATCGAATGCTTCGGCGAGCAACGAGTCCTGGGTGCGCGATGTCAAGACCGACGAGTCTTTTTGAATGAATGCGTAGGCTCGCTCGTAGTCGCCCACGGGGATTGCTGCAAAGGCCTGTGCAGCTGATGTGAGCGGACCAAGGTCGGGCATATCCTCGTCGGTCTCCGCATCCTCCGTAGTCGCTGCCTTGGACGACTGCTATCAGATAGACTCTGTGGGAGATAGGAGATTATGTGACTCACACTGGCCACTGCGCCCGGATTGAGCACCTCGATCGTCTCTGTCGTCTCTGTCTGCTTGGCTTTCCCCTTCCCTTTCGGTTTGGACACATTATCCAGCGGACCCGGCTGCGCCTTGGCCACACTGGAGCTGCTCCACCCTTCATGAATATCTTCACTGGTGATCCTCTTCTTCGACTCCTTCTCCTCCTCCTCAATCTCCTTCTTGGCCTCGGTATCCCGCTTGGCGAGGTCCTTAAGATGCCACTCCAGCCGAGCCACGAGCGCCTCTTTCAGCTTGGCCTCCTTGCTATCGGGCACGGCACCGCTCAGCCAGTCCGGCTCGCCACTCGTATGATCAACCTTCTTGCCATCCCTCACCACCTCCCCTTTGGCATTCACACTCGCGCCCTCGGCCATCCATGCCCCTTCCCGCAACACGTCTTCGAGTAGCTGACCCAGCATCTGGTCATATGTAGGCTGGTTCGGCGCGCCCGTGGCGGGCTTCTCGTCCGACGGCTGTTCTTTGATACGTCGCTGGACTGCGCGGTAGTGGTCTACCCCTTTCTCCGACGTGCCGGTGAGCACGGCCTGTATGCGCGGTCGGAGGACCGCGTTGAGCTCAAGCTCGGTGTGCAACTTGGCTATTCTAAGCCGGCGCGCCTCGCGCTTCTCGTGAATGTCGCGCTGCTTCCATCTACATGTCAGCTCGAGGAAGTTCCGACCATCTGAGTTCTTCATACCTGATCATCGACTTCTTGTCCACGTTCGGGTGCTCTTCAATGTCCGAGTCATCGGAGAGCTGCGAGTCAGCCGCGCCCAAGTGTCGCTAGAGCAGCTCACCTCGAGCATGTCCCATTTCGAGTAGTTGAGCGGCATCTTGCTCTTGTCGTTTCCTATGTGTCTTAGTCGTGCAGTGAAAATGATCAACCTTTATATATCCAAGGTGGGACATCCATAGCTCGGACCGCGTCGAAGAACAGACCAGAATCCCAGTCTTGAAACACGTGGTCCACGTGGCGGCTATGACCTCACCATAGCGCCCACGCCAGCCAGACACCCTCTCTACACCGCACAGCTTGCTCTCACCTTGCTCTCTCTCCATTCCTTCTGTTGATCACAAAGCAAGGCAGCAGTCATGTCGATCAGCTTCTCCGAACCCGACTTGCAGCCTACATACCAGGCCATCATTGATGGTTCGGCCTCGTACGACTGGGCACTGTTCAATCAGACCGCCAACGAGCTCAAGGTGCAGGCTACCGGCAATGGTCTCGACGAACTTGAAGAGGAGTTCATGGATGGCAGGTGAGCTGTCGACAGTCGGCTGTTCATTACTTATACTGTAGGATCCAATATGCTTTCGCTCGCGTCAAAGACCCAGCGGTCCGTAGATTGCCCTTCCTTTCGGACAGCGTTGATGATACCTCAGAGCTCGCTCGACAAGTTTGTCCTCATTGCCTGGTGCGGCGAGGGTGTCCCGGAGTCACGCAAGGGGCTCTTCCGTCAGTAACCATACACCTACACTCAGAGGCAGTCCGCTCATAGCAGACACGCACATGTCTCAGGTGTCCAGCAAGTTTCTGAAAGGCGCGCACCTGGTTATCCAAGCTCGATCCGAGGTGGGTCAGCTGGGCACCGAGATCTCGAGTTGACTTTCAGCTTGACGTGGCTCCTGCTTTCATCCACAAGCGTATCCAAGAGTCCTCCGGATCCAAGTACTCGTCCTCGGTTGCTGCGCCGAGCCCGGTCTCTGCGCCAAAGCCGACCACGAGTTACCGGCCGTCTCAGGGCCTTGGCGGCTCGCAAGGCAAGGTTGGTCGAGCTCTTGCAATTGCGTGTCAATGATAAGCTGATCACCAGCCTGTATCTGTAGCTGCGCCAGCAGCGACCTTCAACAGACCGTCGCCCGTTGCAGCTGCGCCGCCCCCGAAACCCGTGCAGCCTACCCCGCCGCCGAGGCCTGCCACGCCTCCACCTGAACCCGTTGCAGCTCCGCCACCTGCTGCTCCATCGATGCCGGCCAGGCCAGCTGTGACTACCAGAGTTGCCTCAGCCCACACACCGGCTCCATCAGAGCCGGCCAAACCGGCGTTCGAAGACCGCATTGCTCCCGTTGGTACAGCCTATGAACCGGTCAAGCTTGCCGCACCGGGCAAGCTGGCAAACCGTTGGAACCCAGGAGGTGCATCTGCTGCCGCCTCTGATGACGCTCCGACTGGTGGCAGCATCAAAGATCGCATGGCTGCCTTCTCTAGCGGCGGCACTACAGCACCTTCTGCCCCTCAGCCGAGCGGGAAGAAGCTTACATGGTCGGAGAGGCAAGCCGAGGCGAAAAGGCAGCGCGAGGAGGAAGACCGAAAGAGTGCCGCGGCCTCCACTGCTGTTGGAGTTGGCGCTGTGGCGGGTCTAGGAGCCATCGGTGCTGCAGCGGTAGCGAAGGCTGCTCCCGCTGCTCCAGAACCAGAACCGGAAGCGCCAGCTCCTCCCCCTCCCCCTCCTGCACCTTCCGCTCCACCTGCACCTACCGCTAGCAGGTCGATTCCTCCCCGAGCGTCTGACTCGGACGAGGAGAAGGAAGACAACGATGATGAGTGGGATGCTCCTCCCCCGCCTCCTCCGCCTGCTCCTTTCCGTCCAGCGCCAGTCACTGAAGACGCGCCTGACGAGCCGGTGGCACCTCCCCCGCCGCCTCCCCCGCCCCCGCCTCCGCCCATGCCGTCCACGGACCCTGTGGGCTGGATTCTTTGCCGCAAGATGCCGAGCTGACCCATGACAGCAAGTGGAAGAGCTCGAGCGGCTCAAGACAGACCTCACACTGGAAGAAGCACCCGGCGCGGGTGCACCGCCGCCTGTGCCTTTGGGATCAAGGCCTGGTGCGGCAGAGCCAGAGCCGCCCGCGCCGCTGGGCAAACAAGCTCGAGTTACGTTTGAGTACGAGGTGAGTTCCCATTGGCCGTGCAGGCGCAAAGCTGACTGATAGGCTGGCGAAGGGGTATGTGTCGCCGCACCTGAAAGCATACGCTGACGAGCAGAACGAGATCTCTCTTCGCGAGGGCGAACTCATCACCCAGATCGAAGAAATCGACGAGGGATGGTGGAGCGGCACGAACGCCGCCGGTCAATCTGGTCTGTTCCCTTCCAACTATGTCGAACTGGTCGAGGGCGAGCCCGAGCCGCCTGCCGAGGCGGCCATCGTCGCCCCGCCTGCCCCTCCACCTATGCCTGCTCAGGTACAAGCCGCCGAGGCGGCAGACGAGGCCGAAGCTGTCGGAGAGGTATACGTGGCGCAGTATGAGTGAGTCTCTCTCCCTCTCTCTCTTCTTCGTGGATAACGCTCAATTCATCAGCTACGATGCGGCCGAAGACAACGAGCTGTCTTTCAAGGAGGGCGACAAGATTACCAATGTCGACAAGGTCGACGATAACTGGTGGCAGGGTGTATGCAATGGTCAGGAGGGGCTCTTCCCAAGTAAATTCACCTCTGAACCGATCGCTTTCAGACTGACAGCCAGGCGCCTATGTCGAGCTGCAACAGTAGTAGATTGTACCCTTGAATGAACGATGCAACGTGTTCTCTTCCCGACTGTACGAGATCATACAAAGAAAGCGAAACACAAAAGACGCATGCATGAGCTCGAAAAGCCTACTGCAGTGAGGGAAGTCGTATGAATGAGGAGGCAGAGAATGAGATCAATGCTCCTTAATGCTGCTGCTGTTGCTGGCCAGGAGGCTGTGAGAAAATGTCCCTCCCAAACGCGCCAGGAGCGCCAAATGCCCCTCCCAATCCTCCACCGATACTTGGCTGACGGACACTTCCAGGCTGCTGCGGTACACCGAGGGGTGCACCCCAAAGACTGTCCGCCGCACCGCCAGGAGCGGCACCCCATCTCCCTCCGCCCGGCGCGCTGCCGCCCAGGGCAGAAGAGCCAATCTGGCCCGGCGCTCCTAGACCTGGAGGAGCGCCCCACCCGCGCGTGGGAGCCGATGATATGGACCCGAGTGAACCGACTGAGGGGAGCGAGCCCAGCGAGGCAGGAGTCGAGTCCCATGGTGCGCCGGCGGCTGACCCCGGCGCGGCCGATGAGAGACCAGGAGGGCCAGCGAGACCTGGAGCAGGCTTCGTGCTGACTCGCCGGGAAGACCTGGTGACGATCTCGTCGTCTCCCGAGCCCAGAGCCGCAGATCCCAACGTCTGCGCTGGCATCTTTGGCGACGAGCTGCCACCGAGATGGTTGGAAGGGTTGGTGAGAGGCGAGTCGTGCGCCGGCTGGGTAGACCCGATGGGCAGTAGGGGTTCGGGCTGACCGAATGCCGGTCGTCCGATTGTACCAATGGCACCCACAGACGTTCGCAGGTGGTCAGGTCTGCGGAAGTCCAACTCCTCCACAGGATCCGGATCGAGGGTCCCGAGCGAGATTGACCGAGGTGCTTGACCGATGGGAGCAGTGGGCGGGGAGAATTGTTCGTCGGTTGATGGGGCTCGTGTAGGGGGCTTGGCGATAGGGAAGCCCATTCCGATCGGTGCGGTGCGCAGATCAAAGTTGTTCGGTTGGTGCATGTGTGGAGACATGGAAGAAGCTCCTCCGCCGAGGGCACCGAGACCAGGAGGGCCTGATTGAGAAGACGATCCAATAGGCGCAGACTGGAACGGCGACTGCGTTGGGAAAGGCGCTCGGTAGCCGGATGCGAGAGCGGGTGGGCCTGCCATACGGGCTGAGGCGTACGCCTGACCAATTGGCTGTGGCGCCGACTGATAAAAGGCACCTGGACCCTTGGAGGGCGGTCGAACAGATGACGGCGGGCGGATCGGAGTAGGCTTGATAGGCGAGCCATGAAGCGCAGGAGGGGGACTGGGCGGCATCGGCTGAGGCGTGGGACCATTCCTCGAGGTATGAGATCCAGGACGAGCAGGAGTGGCGGCAAGAGCTGCTTGAGCGGCAGCTGCAGCGACTGCCTTCTCTTGCGCCAGCTTTGCAGCAGCTGCCCGTTCCAGCGCTTCCTTTTCGGCCCTCTCGCGATCCTGTTGAGCTTTGAGCACCGCAGCAGCCTTGGCCTCCTGCTCTCGCTTGGCGGCTTCGGCTTTGCGAGCAGCCTCGAGCTCCGCGAGACGCTCTTGCTCCTTGATCCGAGCTTTCTCAGCTTCCTCTTGAGCGACCCGTTCCTTCTCAGCCTTCTCTTTTGCCAATCGTTCGCGTTCAGCCTTCTCAACAGCAAGCCGTTCTTCCTTCTCTTTCCTCTCGCGCTCTTTGGCTTCCCTTTCTCGTTGCTCGCGCTCGCGCTTGGCTCGGTCTTCCCGTTCCTTCTTCTTCCGAGCAGCTTCTTCCTCCCGCTCACGCTCTTCTTGCTGGCGTTTCTTCTTCTCAGCAGCTTGGCGTTGAGCTTCCTCTTGAGCGGCACGCTTGACCGCCTCGCGACGAGCTTTCTCCTCCTCTGCCTTGCGTTGACGTTCGCGCTCTTCTGCTTCGTGCTGTAGTCGAGCGGCTTCAGCAGCCTGAGCAGCTTCTGCGTCACGAGCGGCCTTCTCTTCGTCGGCTTTCTGCTTCTGCATCCTGAGATATCAGCGACTGTGCTTGAAATCCGCATGCTCAAGCCATGACGGAAAACAAAAGCCAACCCACTTCTTCTTGTCCTTCTTGCGCTGTGCCTCCTTGGCCTTCTTCTCCTCTCTGGCCTTCTTTGAATTCTCCTCGTCCAAGAGAGCAGCGAGGAGATCTTCTTGATGACGTTGCGATTGGCGTTCGAGATAGGCATCGTAAACCCGCTTCTCAAACATGCGCGCAGCGAAAATC
Organism: Tremella yokohamensis; assembly: GCA_024343385.1. Lineage (NCBI taxonomy): Eukaryota > Fungi > Basidiomycota > Tremellomycetes > Tremellales > Tremellaceae > Tremella > Tremella yokohamensis. The sequence goes on along the minus strand of BRDC01000025.1, from coordinate 410,286 downwards.
TGGAACATGCGCATGCCCTCTTCCATCCTTTCGGCTTCGGTCAAAGGCTCGCTGTGGGGTGTCAGCTGATGCATCAAAGTGTTGGACCGGTATCCGGCTCACTCGACACCATTGTCGTATTCTTCATCTGTGTCCGCTTGCAAGTCACGAATATTTTGCTCTTCGCGCTGCACACGGCACAGACTGAGCTGTTCCATCATCTCGACGAATTTGCTCGAATCATTTTTGAGCAGGTCATCGGCAACTGTCAAAACACCTCCTCGAGCTCAGCGTTCAGCCTTCACCGGTAGTGCAGTCTGGCTCACCTTTAATCGAAGCGAAATTGCTGCCAAAGGCTTGGAAGTCGTCAACTCCAGAAGCGCCGCCTTTGCCACCATCCGTTCTCGCCGGTGCGACTTTTGATGGAAGTTTGCGCGTAGGGCGTGCGGACGGGGGAGGCGGAACAGGTTCGTCAAGATCGTCTCCTGCTTCTGCCTCATCTGAGCCGATCTCGTCATCATCCAGATCCTCCTCGTCATCGTACTCCTCATCATCTTCGTACTCGTCCGATTCTTCTCCAATGTCTGCAGGATGAAGTTTCGGGTCGGGTGCTCGATGATCGAGTTTGGTGATTTGGCCTGTCGAATCCACCTCGACTGATCCGGGGAAAGGTCCCGCGCCGGCTGGAGGAGGTTTCTGACCCTTCGCAGCGGCTCGTTGATGCTCAACTTTGGTCTCCATTTCCGTATACCACGCCGTGTAAAGGGCATGTAGCTCGTGCTCGATGGTGACCTTCTTCCGTCCACAAACGGCGCAGCCGCAAGAGTTGCGTTGCTGGTCCCGCATCTTCTGCATAGTCTCCTTAACCTCTGCGCTCAGGAGATCACGCCGTTGTTGCTCGGACAATTCGAGCCAGAATTGCTGAATTTTGGCACGAGCATCTGGCGGCATCTGCTGCCAGACCTTTGCTGGAGGCGTGGTGGCCGGTGCTTTGCCTTTGGCGGCCGGTGCTGGCTTGGCTGGGGGCGGATGACTGTGGTTATGGTGGTTGTGTTGAGCGGGTGCGCTTGCGGGAGCCTTGCCAGCGGCCCGCGCAGATCGTGCAGGTGGATTGGCAGCTGGGGCCGGAGGGTTAGCCATGGGCTGCTTGCCAGCTGCCCTGGAACTGGGTGGGGGATGGGCGGCAGGCGGGGCAGGTGTGACAGGAGGCGGTGGAGGATTGAGGGCGGGCTGAGGAGCGGGGGTTTGCGCGACTGGAGGCGGTTGTCGGGGTGGCTGTTTCACCGCAGGAGGAGGAAGCGCAGCAGGCGGTGGCTCGACCACGGCTGCGCCCTTCTTCTTCTTTTTCTTGTTCTTCTTCTTTGGCCCGTCCCCATTGACTGCCGCCACTTCCTGCTCCTCGGCCTCGAATTCGTCCTCATCGTCGTACTCGTCGGTTCTGGCGTCGGGATGGCGATGAAAGCCGAGTTCCTCGGCCATACTTGGTTGAGGGTAGGCGGTTCGTCCATTGCCATTCACGCTGACATTTGCCACGCCCGACATGAAGTTGGCTCCGAGGCCGGCTCCAAGTCCCATGCCTTGCGAGGCAGCCGAAACTATACGCTGAGCCATCGAATACAGCTCCCTCTGTTGCCCCTGCTGGGCTCCTTTGGCACCGCCGGTCGCATCTCCGTTTGCTCGTCCATCCCGTCCTTGCAAAGGCACGGCGTCTCGCACGAACTGCCGGATGTGAGGTGGAAGTGTCGACCAGTACATGTCATCCTGGCCAAATTCGGGATCGGCCATTCTCCTATAGAGCTCGTTGGCCGCCTGTACGAGGTCCTCGTGAGAGATTTTGACCTGGCCCAGGGGGTAGTCGAATGTGAGAGGCAGATTGAATGAGCCTTGCTCGGGCGGCGGGAGCGACACGTCGTCGTAGTAGGCGTCAGGATCGTATTGGAGGTCGATGGGATACGAGCCCGGAGGGAAAAAGTTGGAATTGGCGTAGGCGTCTGGATCGAGAGGGTCGAGGGGGGCGGGGTGGTGGTGGTGATGGTGGCCGTGGTGATCGTGGTCGTCGTCGCCGCCACCGCCCGGGACCGAGGGAGGGAGGGCAGGAAGAGGCGCCTGAGCCGGTGCTTTGCCTTTCTTCGACTTTTTCTTGGCCGCTTTGGAGAGTCCGGCACTGGCTGTGAGGGTCGGTGCTGGGGCGGACATGAACTACGAATGGTGGAGACTGCAGATTGGTCAGTGATCCGACCCTTCTCAATCCTTGACCAGCTCAAGAGCAGCCCAGCACACAATCTCTCGACGTTGGACGGCCTTCCACCCTTTAACCAGACGCGCCGACCCATTGGCCACCGACTAGCGCGCGAAGCAGAGGTCGAAAAAGAGGGGACGACCTACCCACCTCTGTGTCCTCAGAGTCTCTCTCGTGATCGGCGTAAGAATATCGATATACAGGTGGGCCCGCTCGTCCTGATGAGTCCTCGAGGGCCACTAGTAGGATAAGAGGTGAGTCGGATGCTGTTGTAGGACAAGAGGAAGAGAGAGTCGAGTGACCAAGCAGTAAGGTGGGATGGTTCAGCTTCGTCGACCATTCCTATGCCCCGGGCTTGTCTGTCGATGCACCGAAAACGGAAGCAAATTGGCCACTGAGAAAATGCCGCTTTTCTCCGGCCCACAGTGGCACGCCCCTCTCCTTGCCATGTGTCGCCTCCACCTCGTAGGTCCACTTTCGGTTCTCTGCCTCTCTGCACCTCGACATGAAATGAAACCAGCAGCAAGACGACTGGGAGCAGCCACCCCCGTACTCTGGGGTGCGGTGGGGTCAAAATCTCCTGCAACTGCGCAAACTCCCTACTCGTGGCTCAACGAAAGCCAGGCCGAGACCAGCAAACAGGGTGCATTGAGGGGAAGGAGGATAGCGATCAAGGAGAACATTGCTCTCGAGGGCGCACCTACTAGCTGTTCCTCATCGATCCTCAAAGGTGAGCTTGATTGGATGTCTCAAATCGGGAAGCTGATGAAAAGACTATACCTCGCCCTTCACTGCCACATGTGTGGGGCTACTAGAGGATGCTGGCGCGAGTATCTGTGGCCAGACCAAGATGGATGAGTTTGGCATGGGGTATGTTCCTGAGCCGGACAAGACCGCCTTGGACTGACGACAGCTCTCTGACTTCCCACATCCCTCGATACTATGGCCCAGTGCACAATCCATCAAGCCCCGACAGAAGCAAAGAGCCCCGGTATGCCGGGGGAAGCTCGGGAGGCTCTGCCGCAGCGGTAGCAGACGGTAGCTGTTGGGCGTGAGAGCCAATCTTGACCTGTGTCGCTCGAGACTTATCCTCACAGAGCTCTCGGTACCGATACTGGTGGGTCCGTACGTCTGCCGGCCAGCTACTGCGGCATTGTAGGCCTCAAGCCGTCATACGGGATGATCAGTCGGTGAGTGGATGTAGCGAATCCAAATCCAGCTAACACTTTAGTTATGGCGTCGTCTCCTATGCCGACTCCCTCGACTGTGTAGGCGTACTCGCGAAGGAGGTTGGAGCGGCACAGGCTGTCTTTGATATCGCCTCACGGTCCGATGAGAGGGACATGACCTGTGTGTCCGCCGCTGCCCGGTCGAAGGCCCGCAAGTCGACACAAGCCCAGCTCGCTCAGCTACCTGGACATAGCAAGTCGACCTTAGAAGGTCTGAGAATTGGCGTTCCTTCTCAGACTTTGCTTCCGGAACCTCATCTCGCCCTACCAGAAGCGCTCTTGGCTTTTCTCCAGGAAAAGGGAGCGTCCTTGTTCTCTGTCGACTTGCCCTCCTTCTCTTCGGCCTTGCCGGCTTATTACGTGCTGGCAAGCGCAGAGGCATCGAGCAATCTAGCAAGATACGGCGGCGGCTTTTTCGGTCCCGAAATAATGTCCCAGATTCTCGAGAGTGGCGAGGAGCGGCGCCGCAGACTGCGGACAGAGGGCTTTGGAAATGAAGTGAAGAAGCGACTGCTGGCGGGCACACATGCCCTTTCTGCCAAGTGAGTCCACGACGTCGGTCCTTTGGCTGATCGCCAGTGCATTCAACAACACATATCTGAAAGCACTTCACCTCCGGCGTCAGCTTCGGCGAGAATTTGATCGCACTTTCCGATTAGCCCATCCTCTCCGGTCGACTGCCACACGGCATGACGACGGTGTTGACGTACTCCTCCACCCAACTGCGATTCGCACCGCTCCCAGGGTCGATGAAGATACAGCAAATGGAGGAAACGAGTATGTGCAAGATGTATTGACGGTCCCTGCAAGCTTGGGCGGACTGCCCGCCATGAGTGTACCGGCGGGTCGCGGTCCGGATGGCTGGCCAGTTGGCGTGAGCCTGACGGGTCAGTGGGGTAGCGAGGAGCTGTTGTTCTGGTTGGGCAGGGCGGTTGAGCAGTGGCAACTGGACACTTAGGGCGCAACGAGGCATGCGATGCATGTATGGCATTATTTTCATGTGCTACAGGATAGTTTGAACGAGGTTGCCGTGAGTCGTGGTCACCGTACGGTGCTTTGCTCGAAATGCAATGCTAGCTGTTGCCGTATGAAAGACAGGACGATCCGTGCTGCGATTTTGGACTGTCCCATGGCGCGAGTGAACTGAAATTAGACGGCGCTCATCCAGGATGAAGCCAATGACAAAGACTCACGTCTGGCTGAGAAAAGCTGCCCTCGCTCTCGGCCCAAACCAGCTCTTCCCCTGCCGGTCCCCCTCCTTGCGCATCCTCTCCATCCACTTCCATCCCTCCCCCTTGAGTCTCTCCCGAGACAGGCCGCCCAACATCCCCAAACGCCCAAGCGAAAACATGTCTGCTAGTCGCCTTGCTCTCCTCGGCATCCGTCGGATCAAGCACCAACTCGCACCCTTCTCCTCTCTGCACATACGCCAAGCTCACAGCCACCGCCACGCCCTTGAGGCCGATGGAACCAGCATGAAGTAAAGCCAGCATGGCAGCATTGACAGCGACCGCCCTGCTGCCCATACTCAGTCCTCCGCGCGGTGCGACCTTCGACCCGCCGCTCTCGGATGTATCCTCGTCGTATCCCTCCGGCGGCCATTCTCGCCGGGCGCTGGGTTCATCATCGGCGTCGAGGTTATTTGGCGGGTAATCGGGGGCATCTGGCGTTAGAGATTGGACGACGAGCTGGAGGAGGGATCGAGGATGCTGTGAAAGGTTGATGAGTGGGGACAAGAGCGCGCGGAGGGATTGTTCGAGCGCTCGTGAGGGCGTGGCGGGTGTACCGGTCAGTGGGCGATGAAGGATCTCGAAGGTCGCTTGAGTCGGAAGCTCTTCGCGGAGACGCACTTCTGTCGGACCTGCAGCAGAGGCGAGGGCGGACGTTGAGCCTAGGTCAGAGTCAGCATCTGCACTTTGCTTTGGTGCATTCCCGGATCTTGTAGACTCACCAAAGGAGAACCTCGCAGAGCCGTCTGCCCGATCCAGCACCCCCAGCTGGACACTCATAGGTCTCAGCTCCAAATCCTGTCGCCTGTCCTGCCTGCTCGAGCTCGCCATAGCTGCTCTGTGTCTCGTTGTTGACGGGTGATCGCTGAAAGTTGCTCCCTCGTGAGCTCGTTGAGAGGTGGTCAGAAATCTCCTGCGACAGTGGAGGTTCGGGACCTGCCTTATCACCCATGCCACGTGGGCCGCAGCTCGGTGAGAATGATGGACATGACGTCTGAGGTGACTGATTTCGGTGCCTGCACCCCGCAATGCTGCGTGCTATTCCTGGCGCAGCTTCCACCCCGCCGTACATGTATAAGAAGTGACTCGTAGAGGGCAGTGTTCACAAGCTTGTTCGCAGCCATAGACGCTGGACAGATCAGTAGCTACCATACATCAACGGTGAGTGTCGCTCTACACTTGCCCTCTTTCGCTTGACCCGGCGTGATCGACGTGTGGACCAGGCCGCAGCGGCGCCTCGCTCACTTGACAGAGTGAACAGAGTCGTAACTTTCTCGCAGGGACGAAAAGCGCTTCCGATCATCGCCTACACACTTAAACGTCCTTTCTCCTCCAATCGACTACTGCCGAACGGACACCCTGACCCCCGTCCCCCACCATGTCGAGCAACCCAGGAGCCACCGGGCCCATACCCGATGAGATGGGCAAGCCGCTGGAAGACAGTCTCACCCACCTGGTGGAGAACTCGGGCACCCATGCCGGGGCTGAAAAAGACCAGCTCGCGCGTGAGTCATCACCATTGCTCTTCGTTCACTTGCGCAGGTCTGACGGCCAGCGAGCGAGGTGCGCGCCGATGCGATCCACGCGCATGGCGACAAGGCGAGCAAGAAGTGGATCTCGCGTTTCTTCCCGAGTCCCGAGACGGTGGACAAGGTCGGTCTGCAGTCCAAGTACTAGGAGAATGCTGATTGTCAGCTGTTCACCTACGAGCATATGGGTCAGCAGCCGTGATCGATCTCGAGCGGCGGGAGCTGATGGCAGGCAACTATGTCATTGACCGTACTACTGGCCGAAAGATCTTTGAGAGCATGCCCGTCTGCGAGTCCTACTCGAGCACCAAAATCCGTTCTGAGAGCTGACGTGCAGACGTGCGGGTCGGCATGCATCTTCTCTTTGTCTCGGGTGTGAGTGCCGCCAAGTAGCGATGAACGGGTGCTGAGAGCAGTCGAGCTACATGACGTATCCGTCGGTCGAGAAACTCTTGGAAGCCCAGTCAATCAAGCGTGCGTCAGCTTGGTCGTCAGGAGTGCCTGGTGACTGATAAGCAGAGGGTAAGATATACGACGAGGAGGGTGAAGGCGTACTAGAGCACATCAAGAGCTTCATCGACACGTACCAGCTGCCTCTGAACGAGCTGCTCGTGGAAGACTTGACTGCCTATCCAGTATGTCAATAGTCGTATCTGAGGACACTCGAGTGATACTGACAATGCAGACCTTCAACGCCTTCTTCGCACGTCGCCTGAAGGCATCCGCGCGACCTATCACCTCTCCTGATGACCCACGGATCATCACCAGCCCTGCCGACTGCCGAATGACCGTCTTCCAGACGATTGACCAGGCGAAGCAGTTTTGGTAGGCTTGTTGCTACGCTGTGACGGGGCATCGAGCTAAATCGAAGGATCAAGGGGAAGCAGTTCACCATTCCTCTGCTTTTGAATGGGGCCGACGCCCAAGAAGACCGGTTCAAAGCTTTGACCGACGACCCGGCATGTGCGTTGTCCATTGCTCGTCTGGCGCCACAGGATTACCATCGATTCCATTCGCCTGTCGAGGGCACGGTTGTGGCTCTGAAGGAGATTGCCGGAGAGCTGTACAGTGGGTTCATCGAGGGGAGCCGGGCAGAGCTGACCAGAAGCTGTGAACCCACAGGCCATCAACGAGGGTGAGCTAGACAGTAAACTCGCAATTGAGGCTGAAATTCAGACTTGAATGTGTTCACATTGAACAAGCGTCAAATCGTTCTGATCAATGCCAACCTAGGCCCGGGCAAAGAAGCCGTACCCGTTGCGTTTGTCGCCATCGGAGGTGAGTAGTCAGGATGAATGAGAAGCTTGTTGCTAATGTGAAGCCATGCTGGTTGGCAGCATTGGCTGGTCAAAGAAGCCCGGAGAAAAGGTGGCCAAGGGTGAAGAGCTCGGCTGGTTCCAGGTTAGTTCGCTGGAAGAGATTTGGATGTAGCTCATTTGCAGTACGGCGGCTCCACCACTATTGTCGTCTTCCCCAGCTCGGCCGGAGTCGAGTTTGACGAAGACATGCGTACGAATTCGGACAAGAGCACTGAGACCCTGGTCCGGGTTGGGATGGAGATTGCCAAGGTGGCGTAGGAGAAGTAGATGTGTAGCGTTAATGCTTTGACGGATATGTACATGCATACAACTAGCCGTCAGCTACGGAGCAAAAGGTAGACGGGCAAGGTGTACTGACCATCTGAGGAGCAATTCGAGGCGGAGTATGAGATGGATGTCTACTTTTTGGCCTTGCCCTTGCCTGCACCTCTGCAGTGTCAGCTAACACTCCAAGGGAAACGAAGAGTGGACACACGGGGCCAGATCTCCCGTCGACTTCATGATGGTCAACTTGCCCCTCGAAGCCTCCTTGACGAGCTGCTGCTCGATACTGGCGTTGATCTTGGTCGACAAGGCCTATCATCAGTATCTCTCCCACTACGACTCGGGCGGCCAAGGATGGCGAACCTTTTTCTGCGCGGCCTCGGCCACACGTTGCTTGTTCTTGGGCGGGACGACTCTCTTGCCTTTCTTGACCTTGCCGGCGTCTTTCCTCCCACCGGAGGGTGTCTTGGCTTTGAGCTTGCCTGCGCCTTGAGCCATGGTGCTGCTGATGCTGGAGGATGAGAGAGAAAGAGAGAGGGTCGAAGGGTGGATGAGAATTCTCAGGTTGGCTGTGGTCACGAGTTAAGGCACGGCGTTCTATCCGGGAGCTGGAACGATCGACCCGCGACCTGAAGAGAGATTATTTGATCCCGAGTTGGCGTGCTCTCTCCCTGCTCTCTCCTATCTCCCCTCCCTCTGGTCTCTGCGCCACGTCTGCAGGCTGCTCTGTAAGCTTGGCGGGGGAGTAACGTACAATATCAGGAGTATCCTCGGCGATCACATCCCGCTGTTGTTCTTCCGTGACCGAGCTCTGGTGCTGCACTGCCAAGCGATTCCCACTGGCCAGACTAGGTCACTGGCGAGGCTAATCGTCGGCTCCTTTGCCCCTTTCTTTTCCCTGTCATCAGCAGGCGACGACAACCACGATAGTCACCCCATATACATATACCCCCATCTCCCAAGCACCTCTCATCTCCTCTCATCTCCTCTGTGACATATCGCATAACCAGCCTAAGCACTGTCTCGAAGACAGCAACGAGCAAGCGACGTCCTACCATCTAGCTCGCCAAGTGACAACCCCCTCTCGGCACCTTTCGGCCCACACTGAGTCACAGCATGCTCGACACCGTTCCGCCCGAGATCCTCGCGCACATCGCCCTGCACGTCGCCCTGCCCGACCTCGCCCCGCCCGTCCAGCTCCTCTGCACCTCCCGCGCTATCCATGCTACTCTTGCCCCGCAGTACAACCCGAGATTGTACGCCAGGCTCTTCCGGTCGGCTTTCGACACGCGCGCGGCAGAGCGCCGTATGGCGAGGCTCTTGCCTCCTGCACCCGCCCCTATCCGCTCTGACTCTCTCGAGAGCGAAGCGTTGGCATCTGCTTCCACTTCGACCGTCGCCTCTAGCTCGACCCCGCAGACGTCGGCATCTGAAGACGAGAGCGACGAGGAGCCGCGCGAGGTCAAGCGCCGGCGGAGGAATCATGAGAGGCGCAAGAGGGATGGAGAGAGATTAACGGCCGTTCAGCTCACGGCTGAGCTGAAGCGGCGGATCCGGGCACTTAGTCGTCTGGGCAGGCAGATTGAAGCTGAGGACTTGAGCGACTTGCGCGATGATGATCTTTGGGTCGTCTACCTCATGATGATCGAGAATGGTCAGTCGCCTCTGACTTCCTTGATACCTGGCCTTGCTGACATATAGACAAGCTCAACCTCAAGCACCTCACCACTACTGGTCCCGCCTCAATCGACCTCTTCCGCTTCTTGCAGCTGTACCACGAACAGCACCTCCTCGCAGCTGCCATCCGTCCCGGCTATCCGGAAGAGACGGTCGGCCGAGCGCTCGCCATGTGGATCAGCTGGCTCATGACCGCTGTAGACCGCCCCGAACCCGAATCTCAGGAAGAGCGCGACGAGCACCTCTTCGTGCTTCGCCCATACGTCTTCGCTGCCCAGCAGTACGAACTGTGCTTTGGCCCGTGGACTATTCCTGACTTGCCGCTCACCACGCCTTTCGTGCAGCAAGAGGAGAACAACCCTTTCGTGCAAGACCTCTCGCCCAAGTCTCGCAAACAGACGATAGAGTATTACGGTCGCCAGATCGAGCTGAGTCATCCGATGCTATCTCACGCTGCTATCTTGCGTTTCTTCGCCAATCCGGAAAACCTCGACGACGAGTCGTCAGAAGGTGTAGCTTCAACAGGCAGCATACCAGCCCCCGACGAAGCTGTCAACGGTACTGTCAACTCTACTCCGGCCTCCTCGACGCCCCACACGCCTGCAGCGAGTGGCTCGGACCCCGGGCCGTACAGTGACCCCACGATGCCCTCGGTTGGACGTCGCCTCGGTCCGACAGAAATCATGGAGCATCGACCGATCATCCATTCTTCTCTGGCGCACGACCGCGACTTTGCCCGTCTATTGAAGTGCTACGACCCTTCGTCGTGCCGTGGCATGAATCGCGGTGCGTGGCGTGGGAGTTGGAATGGGTGCTGGGAGGGCAACTTCTCTTTCTTCGACTTTGACGCATTCAGAGAGATGCTTGCAGGGCATTCGAGAGCTTTGTACGAAGGTCCATTCGGCGAGCAGAAACAGGTGTGGAAGATGACCGAGACGTGGGTCAGGCCGATCCGACCTGCCGCAGATAGGGAGAAAGCAGCGAAACCAGCAGTGAAGAAGGGCAAGAAGGCAGCTAAGAATGGCGGCTTGCCACTCCGCGGACCGATCACCAATGCTGGCTTCCCCACTGCTCGCCCGCCCACTATGCCCAAGGCGAACCTTGAAAGTCCTAGTGCGGAGGCGGCTACGCTCAAAGAGACGATCAGACAGCAAGTCGAAGCTATTGAGGGATACGAGCAGGTTCCCGAGGATGAGCTAGACGAAATGTTCGATGGGCCCGACGGGACGCTAGACGGCTTGGGGGCCGAGCGGAATGGTCTAGAGATGCTGCTCACGGGCACCGGGCACAGTGCGTGGGGCAGATTCCTCATGAAAGGCAGGGTCAGGAGCTGGGACGGGATGGTTAGCTTGGTCAAGGAGTATGCTGTGAGTTTTTATGCTGTTACTGGTCGTTGCATGTGCTATGATGTACTTGGGCGGCGGCTGACTATAGCCCGACTCGCGTGGCAAGTGGATCTACCGAGGCTACATCTTGTCTGGCGACGTGTTTGTCGGTCGGTGGAGGGATACGTTCACCCCCGAAGCGTTTGTGGGGTACGAGGGGACGTTTATTCTGAACCGGCGGTCGACGTAGTTGTATGCACCCCTCAGCATGCTGGTTGTCGTGTCCAAAGCGCTTGGCGCGAAACGTTATGGAATCGAGGGGGCGCAGTGATCATTGCTCGACCTGCCTGATGCCCGACTTCATCCTGTCCACCACGGACTTTGTGCGTTCCTTGACGACATCGTCCATCTCCTCCTTGAGCACCTTACACGCCTCCACGCCCAGCTGAAGCATGTCTTCGAATCGATCCACATGCAGTCGCGTTTCCATGGATGCCAGTGTTATCTTGCCGCTGTTCGGGAGGGCGGCGACGATGAGCATGGGGATATCGCTCTCTTCTGGCTGAGAGAGGTCGAGGAGGGGTTGAGTGAGATGGAGGCCGATAGAGACGGATGTGACATAGTCGAGCATGCTGATTCCTGCGTCGATGAGCGCGAGGGTGGTGGCGTTGATAGCTGTCGGCAATATGCCTACGTGCAATCAGCCTTTTAACTCCAAAATTCGAAGCATCGTCATTTCCCATCGACAAGAGAGAGTAGAGAGAGGAGGTAAGAGAGGGTGAGGTTGACTCACCTCCGTCCGCCGACAGGACCTGCACATTGATCAAGATCTCCGAACGGGGATACAAATGTCCCATGACAACAGGCTCGAACGTCTGCCTGATCGCTGCTCCCACTTCTTGCAACCGCCTGTCTCCTCTTGTGCGCTTCGTCGTGCCCTGCTGTGCCCAGGGCGTCACACCGACTTCTACAACGAGGGACGCGCGGTCGTGTGATACCCCTTGGCGATTACGAGGTTCACGCGGCCCGAAGATGGATACGGATATGGACGTCAGGCCTTGAGTCGCGGTTGCGCTCCCGTCTGCCGAGGGGTTGGGCGAGAGGTCCCATGAGCATGCGCGGAGCTCGTATGGACGGCGAGCGTCGTGTCGAAGGCCTAAGGGCCGTATCAGCCGGGGTCTCCTGTGTGGGAAGTGGACTCACCGCCCTCGTTGAGGATCTCCAGGCGACTTGACGACATGTTCTTATGGTGATGCGTTGCTTTTCAGCGAAGCAAATTCGGTCAGTCCTTCCGAGGGGGTTGACGCTGTTAAATGGGAGTAACCGATATGATCTGATCATGCACGCACCGGCCCGCACGCCGACCGTGGCTACCGAGAGACCCTGCAAGTGTGCCCTTCGCCGTCCATCTCACCATTCTTCTGTCATCCGTCAGCGACTTGTCCATTGTCATCATTTCATCGCTTCGTCGCTTCATCGTATATACTGTTGTACCTACCACTCACGACCACCAGACGAACCTATTCCAGAGCTCTGTCCCCTCGCCGCCACTTGACCGCATGACACCTTGAGCTCGGTCGCACGACCCCCTTCAGCCTACCCTGGCCTGGCCGCCCGCCCAGCATGTCCCCCCGCGACTCGCGCGAGGTCCGCGACCGCGATCGGGACAGAGAACTGCGGGAGCATCATTCGTCCCATTCGACCGCTCTGCATCGCCGGCGCTCGCACGACGCAGCGTCCGCCGTGGCCGCCACTGCCAACGGTACCAATGGGCACCATCACCATCATCACCACGTACATGTACATGTGCATGGGCATCGGAAGCGCCGTAGCAGGGTCCCGGCGGAAGAAGTAGACGACGAGCCTCTTGCGGGGGGAAGTATGGACGTGCATGTTCGCGTACATAGCGCCGAGCAGTTCTGGCATGGTGCGCTGCTTCTCCGCTTCGAAGCGGAGTGGAGGACGGAGGAGGAGGACTGATGAGCAGAGATAGAAGCGGTTTTGGTTCTCCCTGACCCGCCTACCCTGGCGCAGCTTGATAATACTCTCAGGATGTTCATCACTTTTTGCGCTGGATATCATGGTTAGCTACGGCACATGCAACCTGAGGCACAGCTGACGTGGTAGAGAAGTACCTGTCGAATCCCCAAGATATGTATCAGGCCATCAACCTCCTTCTGGACTCGGAGCTCTTTACGTATCACTACGAGCGTATGGTTGGGATCATGATGACCGATGCGCAAGAGGTCGGTCAGCTACCGTACTCTCGTGAGTTGAGCTGACGACTCAGAACACCAACCCCCATGATCTCTACATTCTCTATCACCTTGTCCTATACTATGGCTATCGCCACCCATCCCTCTTCAAATCGCATCGGAAGTGGCGCAAGCTACTACCCACCCTAGGAGAGGTGGTCGGGTTGGAGGTCGACGAGGTAAGCTGACCTCGAGCCCTTCGTTGCCCAGCTGACTGATCAGACCTTCTCGCACGGTCTTCCACCCATCGAGTCACGCTTGCGCATACCCGCCACGGATCTCATGTACGAAGTGTGTCGGGTGCAGAAGCTCGACGCAAATGAGCTAGCTCAGTTTGATGACGCCTTCATCGACCACCTGTTCGAGTTGGTTGAAGTGACCAGAGATCAGCAGGATGAACGGCTCAACTATGCTGTCATCAAGCTTATCGTGTGTCAGCTTCATTCGTGTACGTGATCGAGCTGATCAGAAGGTCGCACTTAACGAGCAATTCATGGTCTTTGCTCTACCTTCCAAGCATCCAGACAAGAATCTCACTGCCTCTGCTCCCATCACCTCCACAGCGACGTTCACAGAGGAACCACTGTCCAAATCGCTGCATGCGGAATCACACATGAGGCACCATGTCCGCGCGCATACAGGTGGAACCGTACCCTTCACGCACGATCACTCGGAAGACTCGAAGATGCAGAACCGGGTGTTGATGGTTCTCATGAGGCGTCTCGGGAGCAGCAAGACTTTTGGCGAGAATGTCATCTTCATGCTCAACCGATCGGGTCAGCTGACTACTACTTGAGAGCCGAGCTGAGCTGACATTCCAGAGAACACGCCCGAAGGCATGTGTATGCAGCTCCTCATCCTCAAGATTCTCTACCTTCTCTTCACGACTCCCGGCACTCAGGAGTATTTCTACACGAACGATCTACGAGTCTTGCTTGACGTCTTCATCCGGGAGCTCGTGGACCTTCCAGAGGAGTGTGAAGCTGTGAGCTGCTTTGCAATGACCACGACACAGCTGACAACAAGCTTCGCCACACCTACCTTCGAGTCCTGTATCCGCTCCTCAACCATACGCAATTGAGAAGCGACCCGTACAAACGACCTCAGATCAAGCTCGTCCTCAGGTCTCTCGTTTCGAACGGCCATTTCCGAGACGTCCACTCCACAACAGCTCGTCTTGTCGAGAGGTGCTTGGAGGAGCCGAAGCAGCTTGAGCGGAGTCTGTCGGCGAAGGATTTGCGGCAAGACTCGACCTCGTCCACCATGTCACTCGATGCGGTGGCCGCTGCCCTTCCTCGCCCATCATCGGCAGCCCCAATCTCGAAAGGATCTTCGCTGCTCAATACTTCTGTCTACACTTCGCGAGATCCTGTGCGCCAGTCGTCACTGCTCGACGTATCACAGTCCGCCTCGCTGGACCGACCGAAATCAGCCAATTCGTCAAGGTCGGAGCTGCACTCGGACTCTGGCGCATCTCCACCACGTAGTCGGAGGAAGGCGCCTGCTCCTCCTCAGAAGAAGTTCTCGCTGGCCAGCAGTACCTCTGACTCGGAGCGGAGTCGCAGTGGCACTCCTGTCCAGTCTCCTGTAATGGGCATGGTGGGTGGGACAGAAGAGCTGGTCAAGGAAGGTGCCAAAGGCGTCCCACCACCGATCATTGAGGTTGTACCTGCCCCTCCGAGCTGTCCTGTGCCCGGATGGATCACCTTCTCGGCGTGAACGTGTTTCTAAGCAGCATGTAGTTGTAGCATTAGACACGAGCATGAACCGTATGACAGAACAACCATTGACGCCCTCTCGGCCACCGGCTCCGAGGTGCCACGCGTCACTTCCTTGTCCGTTCGGCCGGACCGCGGACCACCTCCCAAGCGTTTCACGAAGTCCGACTGTCGCGCTGTCAATATTGTTCAACATCAACGGCTGAGAGCGAGATGTCGGCACTGCAAGACCTGCTGAGACCGCTGGATAGCTGGGTGCAGCACGTCGCTCGTCTGGCCGACAACCCGGCGATCAACTGGGAGTCTATCGTGCTTTACTCTTCTCTCGCCCAGACCGCCTTTGAGCTATGGCTTTCGTATGTCCTCTTCTCAACTTCAGCAAGTGGCCCGCTGATGAGTAGGTTCCGCCAACTGGCATGTTACTCGCGTCCGGCACCCCCTCCAGAGATCGCCTCGCATATCGACGCCAAGACGTTCAAGAAGGCCCAGAGCTATGGTCGGGATAAGTGCCGATTCAGTATTGCCAAGACTGTATGGAGTCAGGCCGTATCTGTTGCTATGCTCAAAGGGCGGGTGTACGCCCGTGCTTGGGATGCAGCTGGGAGTATCATGCGCTCCGTCGGCTTGAGCCCGACTCGGATCGTAAGTCCTGATTACACCCCACATGGAGTACTGACGACCAGATCACCCAGTCGCTCGTGTGGTTCTCCATCCTCACCCTTGGCCCGGCGCTCTTGAGCTTGCCATGGGACTACTACTACACCTTTCGACTCGAAGCGAAGCACGGGTTCAACAAGTCCACTGTGGCCCTCTGGGCAAGGGACCAGCTCCTCTCCTATGCCCTGGTGGGCGCCATCGGCCTCCCATTCCTCGCTGCCCTTTTGCGGATTATCGACTGGGCAGGCAGAGCTTTCGTGCCGTACCTCATGGTCTTCTTCGTCGCTGTCCAGCTCGCCCTGCAGGTCGTCTTCCCCACGCTTATCCAGCCGCTGTTCAACAAGCTTACTCCGTTGCCTGATGGGGAGTTGCGCGGGAGGGTAGAGGGACTGGCGAAGCAGCTCGGATTCCCGCTTAAGCATTTGTATCAGATCGATGGGAGCAAGCGCAGTTCACACTCGAATGCGTCAGTTCCCCTCTCCTCGGCTGTTTGGGGCGGCTGATGCTTCTTAGGTACTTTTACGGTCTGCCGTGGTCTAAGCATATCGTGCTGTTTGACACGCTCATCGACAAATCCACCCCGACCGAGGTCGAGGCTGTCCTCGCTCATGAGCTGGGCCACTGGTATTTCTGTGCGTCCACTCACCCACCCGCAACTGAGTCTCGCTAATTTGAAGCCCACCCGACCAAGCTGCTTGTCGCCGCCCAGTTTCACATCCTGTTCAACATCTCCTCGTTCCTCTTCTTCATGCACAACCGATCCCTCTTCTCTTCGTTTGGCTTTGATCCCCGACTTGCGGGCCCGGGTCTCCCAGGCAGCAAACAGCCGACCATGATTAGCTTTACGCTATACCAGATGGTCTTAGATCCGCTGGATACCGTCGTCAAATTCTTCCTAAACGCTCAGACGAGAAAGTACGAATACCAAGCAGGTTAGTCCTCCAACTTCAGACATGCCGGGTAACGGTTCGATGCTGACGATTAGACGAGTTCGGTGTCGAGCTCGGCAGGAAAGACGCCCTTTCTCGCTCCCTCATCAAGCTACACATTGACAACCTCTCTTCTCCTCATAACGACCGCCTCTACTCGATGTACCACCATTCGCACCCGACTCTGCCTGAACGGCTTCGCGCAATGGAAGAGTACAAGCCAACGAACAAGCTCAAGCTCAAGTCTGCGCAAGACGAGAACGAGAAAAAGGAGCTCTGATGAACAATCACGATCACCCGCAACACCCTGCATAGTATGGCCCCACAAAATGCATCATTGATCATCCCCCACCTCCAATTAGCTTGTGTCATGATTTGGTCTCATCCTGCTTGGCCTTGCCCCTCGTCTCGACAATCTTGTCGATGATGCCGAATTCCACCGCCTCTTCGGAGGTCATGAAGTAGTCCCTTTCTAACGCCTTTTCGAACCGCTCCCTTGCAGCATCGTGCGCTTCGTCGGGCTTCGTGCAGTGCTGCGCGTAAATGTCTGTCAGGGCCGCACGTATCCGTAGGATCTCTTTGGCGTGAAGAGCAATGTCGGACGCTTGGCCGCTCGCTCCGCCGGAGGGTTCTGCCATGAGCCTCTACTCCTTCTGATAGTAGGAGGGCTCACGATGTATCATCACACTGCTATTCTTGAGTGCGTACCGATGTCCCCTCTCTCCTCCAGCCAGTAGCAGACTGCCCATACTGGCCGCTTGGCCGAGGCAGAAAGTATGGACCGGCGGCGAGACGTACTGCATCGTATCGTAGATCGCCAGGCCGGCTGTGACGCTCCCTCCCGGTGAGTTTATGTAGAGTTTGATAGGACGTTGGGCATCTTCCGCTTCGAGAAACAAGAGTTGGGCTGTGAGCAGTGTCGAGGGCTGGTCGGATACCTAGACGTGTCTTTAGTACACGCTGACACTCGGGTCACCTGTAAAGAGACGTACCGGTCCGAGAAATATGACTCGTTCGCGTAGCAGTCGAGAGTAGATGTCGTAGCTTCTCTCTCCGCGAGCTGTCTGTTCTACCACGATGGGCACGAGTTGGTCTCGCACCACTGGAAAGGCAGCTTCGTCTGACCACCGTCTTGCTGGGGCACTCGAAGCCAGGCATCTTGCGCCGGCTTTAAAAGGCAGTCGGGCTCGCCGAGCTGGTTGGAGGGCTTGAGAGAGTCGAGAGGGGCCGGCCACTCGGGCCAGAGAGCTTGCAATTGGGCTTGACATGATCGCAGATGAGGTAAACCAAGGAGAAGAGTCGATATCCAGGTCTTAGGACAAGGGGAATCCGACCTGGTAGTACCTCCACCTGAACCTTCTCTGCTCATCTACACAGACAGACCTATCCGAGCCTCTCACGTCTTACTTGCCTACTCTCTCTTCGCCTCACCAGCCAGGCGATGGCCCGGGCGTGCAGCTCACCAAGATGACATTCTACAACCCCCTCCACCTCTTCCCGCTCCCGCCCACACTCATTGACCCACAACCATGGCCGACAGCACTCACCGTCGACGCGTTCTCGGATATCCTCTGGGTCGGCTCGTCCTCCGGTCTCGTCTCGGCCTTGCACACCCCGCTGAGCCTGCATCGGAATGTACAGTTCCCAGTGGGGGCGCCGAAACCTCAAGGAGTGTTCATGCAGATGAACGATGGTGTCAAGGAGATTCGCGCGACGGATCGGGATGTGTGGACGCTCACCGAGGGGGGGATTGGCGGTCGGAAACGCGGGGGAGCACCGAAGTGGACTGTACAGTCAGTCATAAGCTCGAGCTCATGTCGGGTGGGAGCTGATGTGAAGGGACAAGCTGCGTTCGTTGAATACGATGGCGCCGAATCCTGTCAATAGCCATGAGGTTGTCGCTGGCGGTACGGGCCAGATGGTCTTGGCCAACACGAGCAGAGGGGAGATTGTCCGCTCGGTACGTCCTCTTCAGTGGTTCAATGCAGGAGAGGAGGCCTGACTCCAGTTTGACACGCCCAGTCCGATCGTCAAGCTCTTCCCGCAGCAGCGATCGGTCGTCTGTGCCTCTCTATCTGGACAAGTATCTGTCCTGGACCCTCGGACGGGATTCAGACCTGCAGCAGGTATCACCTCTGCCCAGGCGCACACGGGTGGTCTGAGCGGGGCAGACCTACAAGGAGCTCTCATAGCAACCTGGGGATGGACGCATCGGTCAGTGCAGCTCAGCTGAGCCTCTGCGTAAGCTGACGGCTCAGCCAAGGTCATCCCTTTCCTGACCCTCTTGTCCGTCTGTACGACGTGCGAACACTTCGAGCACTTCCTCCCGTTTCTTTCTCTGAAGGCGCCGCTTTCTGTCTCTTGCACCCGACCGACCCACTCAAGATGGTCATTTGCTCCCAACAAGGGACCCTACAAGCCGTCGACACTTCCGAAAGCTCTGCAGGGACACTGCAACAGCTAGACGTCCAGTCGTTCGTCACGTCCATGGCCCTCAGTCCGATGGGAGACTACCTCGCCTTTGGCGAGTCTAACGGCACACTGCATCTTTGGACGAATCATGATGTTAGCGAAAGCGCTCCGAGAGGGGAGGATGGTCAGCTGTATCTGCCTCCCTTCAATGGCTACGAGGGAGTCCCGCCCGAATGGCCTGACAACCCCGATCCGCCGCCCTATGTACAGTGGAAAGACACCACACCGCTCAACATCATCGGTTTACCGCAGTATTCGGAGCCCCTCTTGTCCAACTTTCCCACCTCCGACTATGCCACGCGCTTCTCACCATTCTACAATCCGCCAGAACCGATCCCGCCGGCTATACAAGCCAAGCTGCAGCTGCGCGACGGAGCACTCTGGGGCCGCCTGGGGCCGGACGACAAGGGCATCAATCGTCTCAAAGCCCGTCCTGGTGCTGGTGGTCAGAAACCAGGCAAGGGGACTGCAGCGCATCGTCGAGATTCTGCCCCGCGATTCCGGTCCGAGAAGAGACAGCGGGACTCGATTGCCCATGAAGATGAAGTAGGACCGGGACTCATGCCGAAATACTACAAGAAGGTCGAGATCAAATACTCGAAGTTCGGTATCGAAGATTTCGACTTTGGCTATTATAACCGCACTCCGTACTCTGGTCTCGAGACAGATATTCTCAACTCGTACACCAACGCCCTTCTTCAGGCCCTCCACTACACCTTGCCGCTCAGAGCAGTGGCCAAGGCGCATATCTGCGTCGACTGCAAGAAGGAGCATTGTCTGCTTTGCGAAGCTGGTTTCCTCTTCCGCATGCTCGAGGATGCTCAAGGGACCAACTGTCAAGCAAGCAACTTCTCTCGAGCATTCAGCGCCACACCACAAGCTTCGGCGCTCGGACTGCTCGATGCGGATGCCAACTCAAAGTCGACTTCGCCTTATGGCAGCTTGATCCAGAATTTCAACCGCTGGCTACTATCCACTTTTTCCACGGAGAGCGTCGTCGAAGGAGAGACATTCGACCTTTTGCCGAGATCCGACGAAATAGATGGGCTATCCCTCTCGGACAGATCATCGGCCATCGATCAGGTGCTTGGAATCAAAGTACGAACGACCAATAGGTGTAAGGATTGCAACTTTGTCAGCACGCGAGAATCGACACTTCACGCGGTCGACCTGCAGTATCCCAAGTCTACACCAGCAGCAGACCTGGAGTTCTCCTCGGTTCTTCGTTCTTCCATCATCCGCGAGACGTCGACCAAGGCTTCTTGCAGCCGGTGCAAGCACTTCGCTTGGCTCGTCTCTTCGCGGACCCTCGCGCCGGAGGCGAATAGCTTGCCTCCGGTGTTGACTGTCAATGCTATGGTCACTTCGAACGATATTGCCGAGATATGGCAAGATCGTGCGGATGGCTCGTCTTTCCTCTCGCCGACTCTGTCTTTCAGCCTAGGTTCCGAAGGGCAGCTCTCGGCTGAAGAAGGGCCTGATGCTTTGACCTATCAGCTCAGGGTGCGTTGAAAATTCGATGGCAAGTATCGTCAGCTTACTCAGTAGAGTCTGGTCGTGCAAGTGACCGACGAGGCCGATGCGCCCTCTCATCTCGTATCGCTTGTCAAGATTCCGCAAGCGGAAGAGAGTGGGCCTGGCGAATGGGTCATGTTCAATGACTTTGTCGTTCGACCAGTATCGGAAGAGGCTGCCTTGAGCTTTGCAGCGGACTGGAAGACCCCGGCTGTGCTCATTTTCGAACGGGTAGACAGTCATACCGCCTTAGACCTGAGTCGTCTGCCGACAAGCCTTGATACGGAGATACTGTTTCAAGACGTTTCCCTGGCATGGTGCGTCAATTCAAGCATGACATAGCCCAATCTGATCAGCAGGAACCGGAAGAAGGATAGGATCAAGCACGAGCTACTTGCACGGGACGAGCTGCCTAGCGCGGGCACCCATATCGCCATTGATGCAGAATTCGTGGCTCTCCAACAGGTAAGCTAGCGACCTCGCGGGAATGAGCTAACGTGTCAGGAAGAGATGGAGTTCCGATCGGATGGCACGAAAAACATACTTCGTCCCTCTCACATGTCTTTGGCTCGAGTGTCCGTGCTGCGTGGCGAGGGCCCCAAAGAAGGGGAACCATTCATCGACGACTATATACATACGAAGGAGACCGTTGTCGACTATCTCACCGAATTCTCTGGCATCAAAAGCGGCGATCTCGACCCCGGCAGCTCAGTGCACACACTGGTGCCGCTCAAAGTCGCTTACAAGAAGTTGCGACTTTTGGTGGACCTCGGCTGCATTTTCATCGGACACGGCTTGGCAAAGGACTTTAGAACGATCAGTACGTTTTTCTGTTCGTGGTCCCCAACGCTGCTGATTCGCTAGACATCTTCGTACCACCCTCTCAGGTCATGGACACTGTCAACCTCTTCACTTTGCCTGGACGACAACGCAAGCTGTCTCTGCGATACCTGTCGTGGTACCTGCTCAAGAAAGACATCCAGGGCCAGGTGCACGGGCACGATTCCATCGAAGATGCGGAATACGCCTTGCTGTTGTACCAACTCTACTTGCAGCATTTGGAGGCCGGTGATTTTGACGAGGTGATGGAGGATGTGTTCGAGCAGGGCTTCAAATATGTCAGTCACCCAGTTCCCCGCCTGGACGACAGCTGACAGCTAGGGCTTCAAAGTCCCACAAGACAAGACCAACTCGCCCATGCCCGAAACAATACCGCTTGGACCGCCTCAATCGCCATCACCCATACCGACCGCCCCGAGACTCACTACGCCTCGCGGTCAAGGGCGGGCAAGGAAGACCCCTGCTCACCTCCGTGGCGGAAGAGGAGGCAGCTCGACTAGTCTCTTGCAGCCTGGAGACGGCTCACCTTTGAAGCCTAAATCGCCTAGGCGCTGATCTTCACCATTAGAATTGGCGCGATGGAAGAGACATTCATACCCTGCACCGATACCTGTAAGTTGCACGCAGTGCTTGTATGCATCTAGCATTTCAGAGAGTCTTACAGACCTAACGCGACTACTGATACGGTCTACAGATGCAACAGAAGCCATAATTGGGATCATCGGACACAACCTTCACAAGGGATAAATGGTAGGACATACAACACAACCCCGACACACATAAGCACAACGGTCAAGAAGGCTGCTATTCGCCAGGCTGCCTTGCGCTGATACCGCCTCAAGATAGGATCTTCGACTTTTCGGACGTCCCAAGCCGTTCCGGTCAGTCGCCAGAGTATGACCCATAGAGATTCGCTAGGCTCTGGTCGATTCGCGGTAGTGCTACTTGCGGTCGAGCCGGACCTCCCTCTGGATCCAGAAGTGACGGGCGACTCTCCGTCGGCATTCTGAGGCCGCAGGCTGCCTCGCTTTCTGAGCTTGTTACGCGGTCGTCTCGTCCTTCTGGACTTTTGCGCTTGTCGCCGCTGAGATCGTGCCTCCCACCAGATCGACACGGCATCAAGCGCACTGGTCGGCGCATCGGTCCGATCGCCCGGCTCTTCGCGCACGCCGAAGAGTGCCAGCCAAAAGCACATGCCTTCGCGCGCACCGTAGGCGTACCCCAAGCCGCCGAGCAAGATAGGAATCAACAGCAGTCTCCATGGCCGGTCCACTCGCGCAGTCAAGAGCGTGAATGGGGATGGGTCGAGGATGAGCAGAACGGTCGCTGTTATACCGACTAGCGAGGTCGATAGGCCTATGAGGAGTCGGCCTAGCGCGGTGTGGCGGTGTAAGTTTCGCACGGCGTCTTGGAGGAATGCGTGGAAGAAGGCGGTGGTTATCCGGGCGTGGAGCGGGTCGAGCAGGGGTTGGAATATGTCTGGATGGGTTGTCAGAGTTGATTCGAGCTCCAAGGTCCGGAGTGTGGGCGGTGGGATGAGGGCGGTGATTGATTGAGCTGAGGAGGGTTGGAGGTAGGAGGTCAGGATGCGATCGAGCTCGGCTCGGAGTGGTTGTGCTTCTGCAGGAGCAGCTTTGGGTCGCTCCAAAGGTGCGGGCTGAGTAAATGTGGTCGCTAAAGTACTAATGTTCGGACTCGTCGACTTGGTCGAGTCGGTGGACTGGGTCGAGTGGGTCGTACTGGCCGATAACACAGTAGAGAGGTTACTGCCCCCAGAATACCCTGCGACCTGATGACTCGCAACTCGCCTAGAAGTGCCACCCAGCCCCGCGGCAAGCTTCGACCTCGGCGCCTTCGGCACATCATCGTCGCTCGCCGTCGAATCAGGTCTCATCCCCACCCCTGTCCCTGGTAATCGATACCGATTCAAGGCAGGAGTCGACCGTCCTCCTCTACGCGACTCGACCTCGCTCGCCAGGGTCGACCCGACCGACGGAGATTCCGGTACGTCTGGTAGACTCGGTCGTCCGATGCCTGACCATGTGCGACCTGGTCCTGTTCCCGAGGAATATCGTAAAGTTCGTAACCACGATGCGTCGGTCATTGTGGAATCGTCCGAGTCCTGGCGAGTGTGGGATTTCTTCTCATCGATTCTTGGGGGGTCGAGGAGAGATAGTTCGGAGATGATCTCGAATGGCGTGGGGATGGTCGTCCGGACGTGCGTTGGCAAAGCGAGGAAGAGCGTTGTATATCTAGATTCTATCAGCTCATCCCTCACCGCACCCTCTGGCCTCCACACGCCGGTACAAGCGTGCAAATATCGCCTTCCATCTAGGACTCGGACTCACCGCTCGACCTCCCTCAGAAACCTCAACACTCGCACTCCCTCATCCGCCTCTTCAGTCCCTTGTCTGTCCAACCACCTCACCATATCCTCTAAACCGATAGGACTCTGCGTCTCGCCAGCCACGATCATATGCAGTGTCACCTCCCTCGCGAGCCGCTCGCCGTCTTGCGTATCCGACTTGGGGCATGTTGCGTTTATTGCGGCAGTGGGCCAGATGTACTGGAGCCACTTGCCACTTGTCTTGGTCGCTGCTGGGCATTCGCTCGGACTGCGCTTTTCGGACATCTCTCGTTCTTGCACTTTGAGTGCTGAACGTTACTGACAAGATACATGTACAAAACTGTACGGTCCCCTCTACTCTTTCACACCCCTCGCAACTCGCCGCTGGTTGTCAACCTGCGCCTCAAACGATTCATCCATCTCTGCCACACCTCCTTCCCGTCGCCAAGACGACTTTGCATCCGAGTGCAAGTCAATCATGGACCCACTGCCCGCCCATCGCTACCTCCCCACAACTCGACCAGCGGAGGCGTATACACATGCATGATGAATTACAGATTGCCAGTATGATTGATGACAAGTATGCTGATTGATCTCTCCCCGCTCTCCTTCCTTCCCTCTCGTCGCCTGGCTGCTCGTCAAAGGTCGTACTCGTCAAATGGCATCGCTACATCGCGCAGTCCGTTCAGATGCAGCATGAACGTCAAGCCGAGTGTGTCGGGGGCGGTGTCGAGGTGCTCGAACTCCTCCGTGGTGCCTCGTCCAGCTGATACAGCCGAGAAGCATTCCCACCCATGATGGCCGTCATTGCGTCGGCGTCCTCACCGAGCTCGGCGATACACTGCCGAAGGACCGCATACCATTCGCCGTGTTCCAACAAGTTGCCCACGTCACACTCGTGGGCGTTCTGCGCGATGAGGGTACGGATGGGGAGGACGTAGTCCGAACCGAACACGAGGCGATGTGTGCCGAATATCTCTATAGCCTGGGACACTGGGAATGAGCCGCCAAGCATTGGTATACTGGGAGAACCGGGGTCTCACGGTATGTCCGCAATACGTCCATGACCTCTTTCTTGTCTTCCCACCATTTCGATTCATCGTCAGCGTGGTTGTTGAGAGAGATGACAGGGGGAAGGATCTTCAGGTAGACGTTGGGATGAAGACTCAGGGCGGCGAGACGCGAGGCGTGGAGCTGAAACAGGGGAGTCGAAGTGAGCCTTTCTGCCGGGGCAGAGAACGGTTGCGGGAGTATCCCGGCTGGTCGTCAGCCAGGTGTATACAGGGCGGCGGTACATGATACCGAAAGAGTCAGAGACACACAAATGACGATGTTTTCCCAGGGCTTGAGGCCTTCAGGCTGTGTGCCGTCGAGCGAATTGCGCGCAGGGCTCACTTCGTCCCCGCCGCCGCCGCGCCCGTCGAGCGCGCTGACCGCTTCGTCCAGCAAGTCCCAGTCTTTGTCCTCGAGCGGCTGAGTACAGGGGACGATAATGTCCACGGTACCCTTGGCGATGTTGGTCACGCTGGGCGGGGTGGCCAGGGCGAGATTGAGGATGGTAGGGTGGATGGTGAATGGTTTGACCCCGCTGTATATCAGCTTTCCAGTCAGGAGCTTGAGGAAGGGGAAAGCTGACAGTACCGCTGTGGCTGGACTTGCCGACACGTTCAGCTTGACCTGCACGGCGCTCTTGACGTGGGGTCGAGGTAGGTCCGGTGCGAGCTTCTCGAAGAGGGGGTCGGCGGTGGTCTCCTCGCCCGCGGTGAATGAGTGCGCGTCGATGATGTACTGCGGGTGGATGGTGGACGGGGACGGCGGTTTGGCCGAGCCTCTCTGTCAGTACTCTGGGCGGTATCTTGGGAGACGGCACACTCACCTGGGGCCAAAGGACCTTGGCCGACGAAGAGCTCCATGGGGAGCGGAGGGGGACGTCTGGCGGGCATCTCTCAGAGGCTGGGTGTGGTCTGGGTGCTGGGTTTCTAGGCGCACGGCGAGAGGGGCGAAGCAGAGAGGGAAGCAGAGAGGGGAAGGGGTCACTGGGGTAGTGAGGCTGATGAGAGAAGAGAGAGAAAGAGATGATTGATGTTTTCGTTTTTCGAGCTATGGCAGGGTTCCAAGGGGCACGCCTAAAACGCTTTGTCCTCTTTCACTGATGACGTTGAAAAGGGGTCAAGGCCACGTGGTCGACGTCATCCGTGCACCCACGCCGTGTTTCATCTTTTCAATTCGATGGTGGCAGAAGACAACGTAAATGACGAGATAAGGATGCATGTGATGTGTTCGGATGGGTGGGGTCAAACGAAGACACGACTAATAGGGTAATATAAACGAGCGTGCGCCCAACTTTTCTTCCTGTCCTACGAGTATGCTTCCCTGGACATGGGCTTCGACTAGGTAAAGTACCTGAACGCAGGGTGGTCGTCGCCCAGCGCCACAATCTCCTCCTTGGTCATACCGTCCAACCCCCACTTCTTCTGCGTGGCCGGGTCTTCCCACTCGTGCACCTCGTCAGGGTGAGGCGGAGGGCCGTACTTGGCGTCCCGACGCTTGTTCTCGCGCGTGAGCAAGACGTGCAGGAGCCCAGAGAGGATGCAGCACATGGCTGCGAAAGCGAGGGCGGTGCCGTGACCGGGTCTGAAATGCGGCGAGTCTTTGTTTCGGTACGCCTCGGAAGAGACGATACCGCCCGAGTTGCCGCATGAGAATACGAGACCGAGCGAGATGGCCTTCTTGTCTGGCGAGCGTCAGCTACACGTCATTGCGGGAAGGGGAGAGGAGACGAACAGTGGTTGGCAAATGTGTTGCCGGCCCAGGCGATGGTCGTTGCGATGAGCGGGCCGACCGAGGTTGTGGTGAGGAACACGGCAAAGTACAGCACGCCAGGCTTGTTGAAGTTGACCGTGAGAAGGATGATGTAGCCGATGACGGCGGTGCAGGACCTGTAGTGTCAGTGCTTCCCCTTATGCAGTGGGGACGGGCTTACCAGAACATCAAAGGGAAGGCGCGTTGGCGGTAACGGTCCGAGTACCACGCTGTCGCGAGGGTCGAGATGAAGCAGCAGACGTAGGCTATAGTCAGTATAGCTTCGAATGAGACCAAAGAAAAACCAACGAGGAGTCGACAGGAGGAGCGACTGAGGGACCGTCCACTTGCCAAGAGCAGCGATAATTGTAGGAGAGAACAAACTACCACTGTAGAGGGGCTCAGCGGCTCCGATGTAAATCAACATGAGCATGTAGGTCTGGGGTCAGCAGATCCCCTGGGGAGTAGCAGGACATACCTTGTAGTCGCCCAGCGCAGCCCAGACGACCTTGCTGTTGAATCGACCCTCGTTGGCCAAACCCTGCTCCTGTCGGAGACGCTGGAAGACCATCTCCCTCTCGATGGGCGTGAGGAACCTCGCCTTGTCGGGCCAGTCATGCACGAAGAAGAACGACAGGACGGCGACGATAAAAGTAAGGATGCCTTCCATGATGACTGGGAATCAGTGGCGCACGGACGGACCCGAATGTGGCGGTACCACATTCCCCCTCTGAATAACTCACAGATCCATGTCCAGCCTTCTTTCCCTCCTACGCCGTCCATCCTGCTCAATGCATAGCCGAAGATACCGCCGAATGCACCGGCGAGCACGGCGCCAGCGAAGAAGATGGCGCAACGCTTGTTGATCTCTTCGCGACGGTACCAACCCGTCAGGGCAAAGTTGAGACCGGGGAACAGGCCACTCTCGAACAGACCGAGGCAGAAGCGGAGGGCGAGCAGCTGGCCGTAGTTGGTCACGAGGCCCAGTGAGAGTCAGCTCTGCCACGCTTGCGAAAGGATCGACTTATTGAAGATCTGGAAGATACTCCAGCAGACCATGGTGAAGGGGATCCAGCGGGAGGGGCGGAATTTCTTCAGCACGAGCAGCGAAGGCACCTCGAAGGCGACGTAGGAGACGAAGAAGACTGCGTGTTAGACTTGGCATGAGCACTGGGAGTCCGGGGACTCACTCATCGAGGCGTTGGAGTATTGAAGCGAGGTGAGTTTCAGTTGCGTGGTGAGGCCTGGGGTCAGCGAATGCTGGAGACAAACACAACGTATGAGCAGGTTTCGAAAGTGTATTGTCACTGCTTGTGACGCGTAGCCATACGGCATGCCATGTAGTTGCAGTACGAGAAAAGGAGAAAGAGACCGCACTCACCGACCAATTTCGCGGTTCCGACATTTACTCGGTCTAGGAAAGACATCAAGTACAACAGACTGTCATTAGCACGAGTCTCATTCTGCACTGCTCGCGTATCAACAGCACGACAGCCCAGCGATCCAGCGATCCAGCGGGCATCTGTCGAAAGAGGGGAGGGAGGGAGGGACGAGCCGTCAAGGGTCGAAAGGAGAGGAAAGACTCACGTCATCCAAGGGATCAAATTCTTATCACTATCCATCAGCCTCCTCTCCTATTGTATGATGTGTGATAAGGCAGCTCACATCTTCCACAACAAAGCCTTCTCAGCGGCCTTCCACTCCTCCCTGCTCATAGCAGCCAGCTGTTGCGCCGCCTCGTGATTATGCCCCACGACGAGGTTGGGCACATGTTTCTCCTCGGTATTGACGTCCACCATATTGGACGAGTTTTCCGCGATGGAGCCGTGGGGCTTGATGCCGTTCTCAACGGCGCTCGCGGTTGCGCTCATGACGACGGTGATGGTGAATACCTTGTGTTATGCGTTGAACGAGGTTGGCCGGGTCGATTTAGGCCGACCAGAAAAAATAACACACTGTAGGTGAGACTCGCCCGAGTGAAAGAGCGGAGTCTCGGATATTCGGACCGATAGTCAGGTGTACAAGAGACACCTCAGGCGTTCGCCAACAAGGTGCTGGTCAGTATGTAAGAAGAAAGAAGAGGGGGACCCGTGGGCCCATGTGTAGGGTCTATATATCCACCCAGCCCTCCCTCTCTCGTCCATCCATCCATCCTTGCACGATCAGCCTCCCCCCTCCGGTCTTTCTCCTCGGCCAATCCCCTTTACTGGGCTTGTGATCTCGGCTACGGTCAACCGGTGGATGCGGCCAAATCACCGAGTTTCGCGCCTGTCCCTCGCTTCTAGACCTGGCATCCACTCCGCAGTCCTGCACACGGGGCAGCAGCAGCAGCATTCGTGGGCCCCACTCCACCCTCACGCTTAATCCACTTTAAACTCGAGCTTTTTTACCAAAACGAGTTTCCCTTTCCGCGGGGGGGAGAGAGGGGGCAAGATGCTCTCGGAGCACGCGGCGAATCCAGGCGGCGCTGGTCAAGCCTCAAAGTGTGCATTTGCTTTTGCAGGTACGTGTTCCGGCACTACGCGTTCCCGGAAACACCACGGCCTCGGCCCGATGCGATTCCATACCACGAGCCTGCACATCGCTTGGGCCGAGTTCAACGAGACGCTGTTCAATAAATGCACAGATTCACATCTACAACTCGTCTACTCTACTCGTCATGGTCGTGGCCTTTGGGCAGCGGTCCTCGGTCAGAAACATCACCCACTGCGTGGTCAGCTAGCCTCGAGAGTCGAGCGACCTGCTCACCGGTACCAAACGAGTCGATCGAGTCAATCCTCGTCGTCTCGTCATCCTCCTGGTTGCTCTTGACGAGTATATGCAGACTCCTGACATTCTGGAACCGCACAAATCTCAATTCGATCTTCTCCCCGCGGATCTGCTCTGGTGTCAAGTCGAGCTCCTGCGCCGGCGTCAAGCTCTCGGCATTGCCAAAGTCCATGCTCGGCTGGTTGATGAACAGCTTGACCTCCTTTGGCGCTTGGCTCGGTGAGACGCCCGAGAATATCGAGATGGCACGGAGCTTGACGGCCTCGTTGAAAGGGATAGAGATGAGCAGCTCGGCGTCAACGTCGGATTCGAGGTACGAGCTGCCTTTGGGACCGGCACCGCTACCGAGGATGGAAGAGAGGGGGTGCGAGTTGGACTCGTTGAGGCAGGTGAGCTCCTTGGAGGTGATGCTGGAAAGGAGAGAGCTCTCGGAAGGCGTCTTGGGTGCAGAGGAGGAAGCGGATGACGACGCCGCGGCCCGGGCTGGCGGCGGGGCACTGGTGGAAGCACCAGCCGGCGGAGGTGTACCGGCATGACGGGCGATCAGTTTCTGCAGATCGGCTGGTACGGCGCCACGAAGCTGTAGATGAGCTTGGAGTTTCAAAGAGGAGAGCTTGGCCTCACCTCGTCTACCTGCTGCCCTCCTTTGATGAACTTGAAGGTGGGCATGGCGGAGACGTTGAACCTCCTTGCCAGAAGCTGCTGCTTGTCGACGTCGATTTTCTGGTCATCAGCTCGTGTCTCGCGGAAAGGTTCTTTGAGCTCACGACAAACTTGACATGCTTGTACTGCTCGTCAGCTGGGTTCGCCACTCAAGCAGAATACTTGCCTGGCCGGCCAAGCGTTCTAGGAAAGGTGCAATGGCATGACACGGACCACACCAAACCTATTTGTCAGCTTTGAACGGCAAGGATAGATGAGCAGAAGAACAGCGTGAAAGTCTGAGCTGTCAGCGCCTTGATGTGTTATGACAGGAAGTCGGCTTACCAATGACGAGCAGCTGAGTTGGAGGAAGCGCCTTGACAATGTTGTCATACTCTTCGTTGTCAGCTCGAGGACTCATCGACGGTGAGCAGCTGACCTGCTGTCGAGCTGATCTCTGTGATGCCTGGCGCCATGGTGTACGACCTGGTGTCTCCGAGTCAGAGAATACAATGAGGAAGAAGCGAGAAGTCGATAGAAAGAAGGTCGAACGGTTGGACCATGACCGAGGTGGGGAAGGCCAAGTGGAGGAGAAGGGAAGGGAGGAGTGGCAATGTGGCACCTGGGTTGAATGTGGCACTTTGCTCTTACCATCCTTTGGATCAGGGGATGGGATAGGAGGGATCTGTTTGCACGGTTGGATCAACATCTACTATCCCCCTCTCAGTGTCACAGCAAACAGCTCGTCAGCTGACAGGATGTCCCTCCTTCATCCGTCTTCTCATCTTCACTATCACCCCTACTTAGGTCGACTCGCAGCACTCAACATCGTCACACGATATGCTGCCCCTCCCACTCGCAGACGCCCTCCCGGCGCCCTTCGCCATCGTCCTGCTTTGCCTGACAACATGGCACCTCCTCCCGTTCCTCCAGCTCCTCCCGTCTCTCGCGGCACTCTCATCTTTGTCGTTCATACCGAAACCACGTCGAAACCTTCCTCGAGAATTCTTCAACCTGCCTCCTAGGAGCGACACCTCGTCCACTTCCCTAGTCGCCACGTCGGTGCTCGGCATCAGAGCCAAAGTGATACTTCTCTTGACGCTTCACGCGAGTATCTCCCTGCTAGCAGGATGGATCTACCTCGTCCTCGGATCTAACTCCATGGGCCGGCTGGAGTGGATACTGGTTGGACTGTCAATCACGCCCATCCCGGCTGTCACGGCTACCCTTACTCTGTTCTCCACGAGCGTCAAGCCAAACCGGTTCTTTAGCTCGGGAAGCGTAACTCACGACACGGTCTTTAGTCGTGTATTGCCAATGTCGGCTGCGCCAGTTGTTCTTGCTGTCGTACTGGCTGCCGCTGTCCCCTCGAGTGCAGGCTACGCCCTTGTCGCGCTGAACGGGGCACTCGTCGTATCCGTTCTAGGAATGTCAAGCTTGACGCTGCTGCACCGAGGCAGGTCTCGGGAAGGTCACATCAGGATCTCGTCCCCTTTGCCAAGCACCGAAAAAACTTCTCGCCCCAGTTCACCCGTACCAGAGGAAGAAGCTCTTCGCGAGATGCAAGAGGGTGACTCGTGGGTCACCTCGCCGTGTGAGCTGCTTTGCCACAGCGTCCAAATGTCGAAGCTGATCTCAGCCCGCGCATCAAGGATAAACCTATCCCCCTTCTCGTACGCCACGTCTGGGACATACCAGACTCCCCATTCGACCACACGATCCGCCAAACCATCCAGCTCTTCCCCTAATTCATGGCTGACCTCACCGACAAGCACGCCATCCACACTTCCATCCTGGACGTACTCCCCCTCCATCCCCTCTCCTCCGACGGCAATGACCAAATCACCTCAACCCGGCCGAATGCCCAAGTCGTCCACCGGGACAGCCATCACGCACTACACGGCAGGCGAGACCACCTATCTGAGCAGCACACCCGGTTCAGCACTCCGATCTCCAGGAGGCAGCATCATCGCCGGCTACTCGCCTGACCCGTTCCACCCTCTCCCACCGCGCAAATTCGAGTCACTCACCAGCTACCCTCTGTCGCCCTCACAGATGGCCGACTCGCGCTTGAGTCTGACGAGCCGCGCGCTGGGTTTCAGGTCGCACGAAACGATCGCTTTCATACCGGAGGAACATCCCTCTGCTGCTGGCTCTACGTGGACACTAGAATCCTGGCATTCGGCCGCGACAGGCCAAGAACCAGTCACGCCCGCCAATCAGAAAGCTTCAGCCAGGCATATGAGGCATTCGGCCAAGCGTGCGCCACCGCCGCCGCCGATGCCAGACATGCCCCTACCGCCTACGCCCGTAGTGGGGCAGTTCAATGGCCCCGATTGGTCTGGTAAAGAAAGCACCGAAGTCCTCCTGGCCGCCGAGAGAGAGTGGGTAGAGGTGTACGGCGAGGGCAGTATCGACGAGTGCAATCAGACTCATCGAGGTGCGGGTGTGCTGGCTATCGCTACTACTCTTATCTGCTTTGTAAGTCCCTTGTTCGGTCCGAGCTGCAGATGACTGACATGCCAGGCTCTTGGTGCGCCTTTGCTTATTGTCGGTCCAAGTGACCCGACGCAGAATGCCTACCTCGTCTCGCTCATCCTACCCGCCCCAGCGCTCATCTTCGCCAGCTACCTTCTCCGCTACCGCTCACCAAAACTGCCGTCCGGCCGCCGTGCTGGTCTGAAGAAAGGCTCGACCCAGTCCAACTCGACACATCGATCTCTCGCACTGGTCTCTGAATCTCAACTATCACTCCCCATCTCCCTCTCTCCCAAGCTCACACCGCCTGGTCCCACAAGACCACCAGTGTCCAATCGCTACAAGACCCTCTTAGAGTCCAAGCCAAGCATAAGCAAATTCGGCCACCCCGCTGGGCGTCAGCGACCCCATACCGTCATCGGAGCCCTGGGCACCACCGACGAGGCTGCAGAAGAACGCGCGCGAAAACTGCTTGCTAGGCGCAGCGGCGACTTGTGGATCGAGAATGGTCATGCCAAAGCCACTCATGGGCTCCAGAGGGTGAGCGAGATGCTCAAGCCTCTACCGGCGATGCGAGTCCTGGGCGAACAGCCCGAACGACCGGGCGTCATCGAGCGTCTCAGGGACAGCTTTATCTCTCGTTTCAGCGCCACTGGGAAGGATGAGGCGGATGAGGGGTATGTCATGGAGGCGCGGCCAAAAGAACAGCTCGCTATCAAGATCAGTTCACCGGGTAAGACGGAACGACGTGTCAGCGCCATGTCGATGGGTGAGCTGGGGGAAGACAGGTCAGCCGAGGATATTGAAAAGTCTGTAGGGGCAGCCGAGATACAAGTCGCGCAAAGAGGAAGAATGTCCACTTCGCCCGTATACTTCCTTGGCCGAGGCGACACACCGACGGATGGTCCGAAAGGGGACTGGCTCGTTCATACGATAGCCCAGCGGTGAGTTGTTAGCGGCGAGACAGCCAGTCAAGGTCGCTCATGAAGCAGGATCGTGTCGTCCTCTTCTGCCCGAGACTCGGAAGCCACACCACGAGCCAAGTCGAAGAGACACTCGTCCATGTCAGACACGCCAGCCAGGCAAAGGCCCAATGCGCAAAACGTGCCCAGCTCCGCTCGTCATTCCCGCGGACAGTCCACGTCCATCGATTGGTCGGCGTCTCCCAACTTTGACGAGGCGCAAGCAAGCACACCTCATGGCAATCTGCGCCAACGGCTTCGACACAAGATCAGCCTGTCTCTGCCCAACATCTCGGCAGAGTTCGCGGACGATATCCGCAAGTCTATCGACGACTGTCAAAGGGCTTCAGTGTTCTCAGACAGCCCGGATCAGAACACCCCTAGTTCGCGAGCGGGATTGTCTCCCGTACCCGAAGTGTCGGAACGATCCGCAGACACGAGTCTGATGTCCCATCTGCAGATGACTTTGTTGGCTGCGGACAAATTCGCAAATACGTCCGTGCGCAGCTTGCGCGAACAGACCAGCAACCTGTCATTGATCTCGCGGTCATCCGACTACATCGCGACAGAGCGATTTGCCGATGCGCCAGACCTGCCAGAACTAGACGAGAGATATATCGTCAACCATGGCTATTCCCGCCACTTTGCTCAAGTAGATGATCCCGCGCACGCTTTCGAAGACGCCGACGAGGACGAGGCCCGCGCAGTCGAGATGGAACAGGTTCTGCACATGGACACACCGACTCGTGCCGAGTTCGTCATATCGCCGACGCCATCGACATTCTCCGACTCGTCTCGCTGGTCACGCCCTTCCACCCGTATGACTCGCCGAAGCACCGACCATCTCCTCTCTGAACGGTCGTCATCCGCCACTCTAGCGGCTGAATGGCCTCATGGCGCCACGGTCGACTTTTCCGCTCCGCCGCCTACCTTCTCGGAATCACTGCCGGCTTCTCTCGTCGGCCTTGCTCTGCCTGGCTCGGGAACAATGGAGGCCACGACGCAGCAGTACACCTCCCACCCACACCCGCCGCCTCAAGCTACGGACGCAGGAAGATCAGTACGCGTCATGCCGTCTTTCGAGTCGACAACCAGTAGCATGACCATGACTGCTCACCCGCCTGTCAACCCCCGCACGCTCCGTGCGAAGAAGAGCACCGAGACGCTCGCGTCGACGTACACCACCGATACGGACCGTACGGCCAGTCCGATGCCGGCTTTCAAGCCGAGCAAGCAAGAGTTGATGCTGGTACAGCGGCTCAAGGCGCGGGCCAACGAGATCGGAGCGGGCAGAGATAAGACTACGCCGGCGGAGAAACGGAATAGCGCATTGAAGCCGCTCAGGCTGGTCGATCGGAACTCGCAGTTGCCGCTTCCTGCTCTGACCCCACAAGGCAAGGGTGGAGATAAGGTCAAGGTTCTGGATAAGAGCGATCCGCCTGCGCCTACTCGTGACGCGAAGAAGATGAGCGCTACGACGCCCGGCAAGGAGAATATGAGGGGTAAGTTGAGCAAGATGAGCAAAGGGAGTGCGGGCACAGGTGCCGGCGTCATCCGTGTTTGAGCCTTGAGAGTGTGCTTGTTGCGTCTCTTTCTGTACCATGATAGTTACGTTTTCTGGACTTTATGAGCGACACGACTCGAGATGCTGTACATATTCACCTACTCACACATGCATGGGACAGTCGTTGGGAGGAAAGGTATGAAGATGGGAGTGTGTAGTGAATCGTGGGAAAGTGCTAGAATCGACCTCGGTGGAGGTTGTCCACCCTTTCTCTCTTTCATGACGTGGAGGGGAAACAGGTGGCAACTCTTTCTTGCATTCTCCTTTTTACCTTTGCTTGTCCAACAGCACCTCGACGCTCGACAGACTGGCGTGATGGTAGGATACAAGAGAGTGGCGTTGAAGGATATAGGGGCTTTGACGTTCTTCGACGGCCAAAAGACGGCGGCAAGGCGGACATCGCCCATACGTGAGTATCTCTGGTGTTTTCGCTCCTGGCTGCGGTCTATCAGCCTCCAAACTGGGCTGGGTCTAATAACACTCTTGGAACTCAAGTAATAGATCAGTGTTGACTCGCAGAGCAACTCACATGCCTCGGCAAAGCATGCAGATCGTTCCGACCTGACGTGGTGCAATGTACGAATGTCGGTGATGACGGTGCCGGCGGCGTACAGTGGAAGGTGCGACACTCCTCTCCTTGTCACGCACATCAAAAGCTTACGCATAGTGTGAGACAGATCTGCCTGTCGGGTACCGCCTGGGAAAAGTGCAAGTGAACTGCGAAGGATGGGCCAGAGCAGGCGACACCGACGTTCTCCAAGGTCAGCTTACTTGCTTGACCCGAAGACCAAGGAGCTGGCGCTGATTGCAGGCTCATGCGGACTCGAATATAACCTCGTTAAAGTTGACCGTGGACTAGAATATGGCGAATCATCACGACAAAGTGAGCTCACGTCTGCCTGAGAGGACCGCGAGCTGACATTCAAGTGACATCTTCTCGCCGTGGTTGGGGTATCCTCGACATGATGTTCGTCCTCCTCTGCATACTTGTTCTCCTATACGTCCTCTACCCGTGGATCCGCGCCGCGCTGCGCCTTGTTCTTCCTGCGAATTGGGTTCCACCACCGCTCAACGGTGGCAGTGACGACAGACCACATCCAGGAGGAGGCGGGGGCGGTGGCGGTGGCGGTAATGGAGGGTGGGGATGGCCATACTCGTCTTCTGGAAATTCCGGCCGCCGAAGTCCTCCTCCACCATATTCGAAGACTCCAGACAGGGGGTGGCAGCCGGGATTCTGGACAGGAACAGCACTGGGAGCTGCAGGGGCGTGGTTTGCCAATTCGTTACGACGACCGGCGGCACCTCGGCCCACCGGGAGACAGTGGGGTTGGACGCGCCAGAACCACGCGATGTACGATTGGGAGATGCCAGAGGTAGCGACGGGCGTGGGGAGTGCTCGATTGCCGGTGAGGAGTTATCGGGTGGGAGAGGCTGGTGGGAGTCGGGATGAAGGAACGACTATGCGTCGCGCGACTGGCTTTGGGGGCACCACGACGCGTTAAGCAGTCAACAGGGCATTTATCCAATATGTCGTACCTAATGCACGAGTAGTAGATCTGCCGCTAGATCATGTCACATACATAGCCTCATGTACATCACATGTCATCTTGTCCTCTACTTGCCCGATCTCCTCCTCCTCTTGCGACCGATCAGGCTACCGAGGTGCGCGCCCAGCTTCTCCAAGCCCTTCTTCTCCGCTGGCGGCTCTGCCCCTCCCTCATCTTTACCTTGACCTCCCTTGGACTCTCGCCTATCGGCACGAGGACCATCCCTATCCCTCTTCTGCCGCGCAGGTCTGCTCTTCTCCCCATCCCCTTGAGGCCTATCTCGCCGGGCAGGACGATCCTCCCCGCGAGGCCGCTTCGTCCGCGCAACACCATCGCCATCGTCTCTAGACCGCTTGGTACCGCGTCCCTCTCCACGCGCCTCGTCCCGCGCCACACCGATCTTCTCCACGCGGCGCTTGACAACCTGGACATTCTCAATCGAGAACTCAATCATGAGTGTCTTCCCACCCCGCATACCGCCGGTCTCCGGCTCCTTGACCCTCTCGCCAAGCAGCTTGACCCGCCGCTCCAGATCTTCCACACTCTCCTTTGGCTTCTTGCTCTTCTGCCCTTCCTCAGCTTGGGTCGGAGCAGCAGGCTTTCGAGCCTCTTCCAGCGCCTTCTTGGATCGTTCGTACATGTCTTCCAGCTCGGTCTTCCACCACCCCGCCATGAGCTTGCCAACTGCAGGGTTGTTGTTCGCCCATCGGAGCACTTTGAGCGCGTCTTTGTGACTTCGCATCTCCAGGAAACCGTAGCCTTTGGAACGGCCCTGTCCGGCGACCGGGTCGAGCTTGTCCAGCTGCCTGACGATTTTAGACTGGATGACAGGCGTGTCTCGTTCTTTTTTCCCCTTGCCTTTCTCCTTCTGCTCTTTCCTTGCTTGCAGCGCAGGAGAGAGGGTCTCGTCGATCTCTTCAGCACGCGAAAGAGGCTCTCGCTCACCAGCGGCCACTTCGTCGTTGAATGCTCTGACGGCGTGTATGGCGAGCCGTTTGAGCGTCCGGTCAGAGGCGAACAGCGGTAATTGACGAATCGACAATCGGGTTTTCGAGATGTAGAGCGAAGGGTTCGACCGCAGAAGTGCTTTGCGAGCGTTGAATGACGATTGACGCTTCTCTATCTCGGCTTCTGGCATCGCTTCCGCGGCGGGTGAGTTGGGGAAAATGACACCTTCTCGCATGAGGTAGGTGTTGCGCTTGTCCGACGAGATGCGTGCTCGCTCGCCGTCTTCTTTCATCTGGCCTGCTTGCTCGCGGGTCACGGCGCGGGATACCTCGAGAGATCGGCCGTGCAGTACCAAGCGGGAGGCCAGAGAGGATGACGGGTCGGCTGTCAGCAGGGAGGGCAGTGCAAACGGATTCTTGTTGTTCCCCAGCTGAATTGTCAGCTGATCATCCACTCCCAGCTGAGGCACATACCGGAATAGCGTTGGTGCCTGTCTCCTTTGCCACCCGTTCTGCCTCTTCCAGAGCAGCGTCCGCATGCTCAGTCTTCCAAAAACAGACAAAGCCAGTCCCTCTTGATCGCCCGGTGAGCTTGTCGATGGTGATCCGAGCATACCGTAGTGGACCGAATGAGCGGAATCTGTCGTCAGCTTCAACAGCACCTCGGACAGATCAACTCACAGAGTATTGAGCTCCTGCTCAGTAGCCTCGAAGGGTAAGTTCCGCACGAAAAGGGTGTTCCCAACGTCGACCTGGGGCAGAGCCGGCTTGACCGGTTCGTCCACGTCCATCCCCTCCTCTCCATCCTCGTCGTCGTCCTCGTCGTCCTCACGTTCCTCTTCCTCCTCATCCTCCTCGTCGCTTTCTTCTTCGTCCGAGCCTGACCTGCTACCCTCTGCATCCGAGGACGAGCCTGAAGAGGAACCCTCGGCATCTCCCTCCTCCGTAGCCTTGCCGCTCTGTTGGCCCTTCTGGGTCTCCTCCCATTTCTCCTTGCTGAGTGCCCAATCAACGGCAACAGCTCTGCCTTCCTTGGCTTTGCCTTTGCCCTGGTCCTTGCCATCGGCCCCTCCTGCCTTCGCGATGACTTTGCCATTGACGCCCTCGATGGCTTTTTCGGCATCTGCTCTCGCCAAGAACCACACAAAGGCAAACCCTCTTGCTCGAGGCGGGGGCGCAGGCTTGTCTGGCTCGGTTGGGAGTTTGGATGGCAGAGTGGGTAGGTCGATAGAGTGAATAGGTCCATACGGCAAGAATGTTGCCCGCAGGTCCTGCTCGGTGGTCTGATTGTCAGCTGCGACATCCGTAGTCATTGAGGAGCTGACGTACGTCCCAAGCCAAGTTCCGCACGATCAGTCGCCCAGCATGACTTTTGGACGAAAGCTTCTCCAGGCGTTTCTTCAGCACACAGGATAGTAGGGAGCCTTTATATGTGTGTCCGTGCAGCTTGGGGATCGCCTTGAGCGCATCGCCATGGGAAGGGAAGACCAGATGCGCTGTGGCGTCAGCTGAGTCCTCTAGCCTCTGAAGATAGCTGACCCGTATTCTCGAATCCTTCTACGGGGAAGCTGAGCTCGACTTTGTCGCTAACTTTGCGGACCTTCTTCCACAGGACATTTTTGGTCAAGTCGCCCGGTAGACCAGAGAGGACAAGCGTGCGAATAGCATTCGGGTCTCCTTCGCCAGTAGATTCCACTGCCCGAGCTTTGCCCTTGGCAGGCGTAGATTCCTCGTCAACGGCATTAGCAGCAGCCTTGCGCTCTTTGAGCTCGGGCTGTCGTCAGCTCTGCTGTCATTGAAACGGTATGGAAAGTGACACACCTTCTCGTTCGCCCACGCAACGCGGATCTTCCTGCCCTTGTCGCCAAACTCGCTCCCGTCAAGCTCGTTCACCGCCTGTTCCGCATCCTCCTTGAGCGAGTACGTCACGTACCCCACGCCCTTGGACTTGCCGGAGGTCTTGTCGGTAGCTACGAAGCCGTGTCGTACCGGTCCGATGTACGAGAAGTGAGTGAGGAGGTCGGTGGTGGTTGCTGTGAACGGGAGGGACGAGACGAAGAGGGTCGTGCTGAGAGTCAGCTTGTCCCGGCAGACGAGTAGCTGGAGGTGCGAGCGAGCGTCGGAGATGACTCACTTGACGCGCTCTTTTCGCTCTTTCTTGTCTTTGACGGGCGAGCTGCCCCCTTCAAATGGTATAAAGTCCGCCTCTGACATGTTGCAGAGAGTGAGCTCGATGTCGAGCTATGCAGCCTTTGCAATGAAATCTTATAATCTGGGTGGACCTACATCTCACCAACTTTTGCCGGAGCATGACGTGGATTATTCATTCAAAGGGACGGAGATGAGTGGTGAGACTTATCATTCCCTCGGTTCTCGTTGGCTGGCATGGACGAATTCGAGCAACGTCCAACGACAGTCTACTCTGTACCAGGACCCGAGACACCATGTCGGGCGTGTACAGATACCTCGTGAGCTGACCAGATCCCACTTGCGATTGCGACGCAGCTGACGTGCAGCAACGCCAAGCGCACGAATCGCCAGTCATCTTTTACTCTCTCGCCCTTGGCTTCCTCGGTGAGCTACCTCCTGCGTCTTTCGTCCCTGGTCCCGACCTGGATTGCAGCAGGCGCCGCCCAGGAATCTTCAATATTCAATATACGATGCTGATATCAGGCCCCGCGATGGTCATTGGTGTGCCTCCCATTCGCAAGAGCTTTGGCTGGAAACCGGCAGAAAGAGTACCGACCACATTTCCATGTACGTCCCTCTCAGCCAGCTGGGTGCCGGGCGGTAAGGCTGACATGCAGTACCCAACCGACCGAGACAGGCCGTGGCACGTTTCGAAGACCCATGACCTCACGCAGATGCACAGCATAGCACATTCTCTGTTGAGACTCTCAGGTCTGGAGAAGTCGTGCAGATGTCATGATCATGCTGATTGCGCTACGCCTAATCTACCTCCCAGCCAAGCAAGAGGTTATCTATCAACCGAGTCCGCCCGACCCACACCGCTCCACTGACAACGGCTTTCCTCTGCGGATCTATCGGACCTCTGATGGGGTCAAAGGTCTCGCGGTCAAACACCTCGACGTAGTCGTGTCGTACCTCCACACCACTGCCGTCGTCCAGCGACGCCTGCTGTTGTTCGGAGATGACAGCTGCCGCTGCACTGATCATGTCTTCTCCTGTGGTCTGACCTGACGACCATAGATCCCGAGCGGCGGACAGGGCGCGATATAGGACGGGCGCCACAGCACGTTCGGGAGCGGAGAGGTAGGCGTTACGGGAGGAAAGCGCGAGGTGGTCTGTGGGATCGCGGGTGGTCGGGAGTATGTGCATGTTCTCGGGAGACGGGTGGCCTAGCAGGAGATCCTTGAGCACTGCGTATCAGCGAGTCTCTGTGAATTGGCCAAAGTCAGTAAGTCACCAGGACTCACTGATGCGGAGTAAGAGGGCCTGTTGGATGTCCTTCTGGCCAAAGTACGCATGATCCGGCTACGCGACATGAGCTACACCTCCGGATGGACCTGCCTAGCTCACCTCGACCGCGTTGAAGAGCTTTGTGCACACCGTCGCTACACCTTTGAAGAACTGTGCTGTCGATCAGCTTGCCTGGGACTGGAACAGAGCTGTATGAGACCAAGAACTCACGCCTCGACTGTCCCTCCATGACCTCTCCCCAGCCTTTCAACTCCACCGTGACCCCTCTGTGTTTCTGCAGATCCTGCAGCTCGCCTTTAAGAGGATACATGACCGAATCGTCCGGGGCAAAAACGACCAGCGGGCTCTCG
The DNA here is from genome assembly GCA_024343385.1 of Tremella yokohamensis. Taxonomy (NCBI): domain Eukaryota; kingdom Fungi; phylum Basidiomycota; class Tremellomycetes; order Tremellales; family Tremellaceae; genus Tremella; species Tremella yokohamensis. The sequence goes on along the minus strand of BRDC01000025.1, from coordinate 369,261 downwards.
TCAGATCGTAGATCTCCTCTGTGTACATTTCTCGGTGGAGCAGGTCCTGTACTGGGTCCCGCGGACGGCTGGACGGGCTTTTGAGTTTGTACTGGTGGTGGTGGTGAGTGTGATGATGATGCGGGAGGAGGGGGAAGGAGGCTGCGCAGGAGCTCGAGGTCGCGTTCCATCGTACGGGGATAACTGGAGAGATCTTCGGTGGGGGCGAACTGAGGCTCTCAGCTATGTTACGCAGCGGGCTTGCATAGATGGAGACGGACCTGCATCGGGTTGACAAAGAGGGTCATGACCGTCAAGGGATTCCGTCTTAGGCTTTCTCGTACTTGTTGTCAGCTTCCCTCACCGGAACAAACGGTCAAGCCATCAGATTGACCTAGGTTGAGATGCCCTTCGTGCAGTGCGCCCATCTAAGGCAGACGTTAGCTCTTCGTTCGTCCAGATAGATAGGTCGGACGTACAGTCGGCACACACCCAACTGACAAATGTCGGTCCCGCGCGTCCTGTCTCCATCGCCGAAGTGCCGCCAGAGACCGGATGACAGGTACGTGCGGTGTGGAAGCTGTTGACAGCGGCCGTCGCAGACCTGAATGCCCGGCTGGCAGCACGATAGGGTGTCTGGCTGCTCGGAGGAGCATGACGTTGTACGTGACACTTCTTCCTGTGGAAGAATGCTAGTTGGAGCACTGAAAGCTGGCTGGAATCGGACTTTTGAGACGGACACGGAGAGAGTCTAAAGTGGGGCAAAAGAGTCGAATAGAGTGGGGCAACTCGAGCTTGCGCCGTCACCGAAGAGATTGTGAAGCTTCTTCGACTGAATACCAAAGACTATGCAGCGAGACTTGGAAAACTCTGATAGACTGGAAGACTCCACGTTATGAAGATGCAGAAGGTGACAACGTCGATGAGAATGGACTACGGAACATGATGAATCGTGTGGATATTCCCTTTTCTCCATCAATCTATGTCATCATGGACGATCGCGTCAGACACGATCGACCTAGTTCTGCTGGGGAGCCTCCTTGTAGGAGATAGCCTGCTCCTCGTCTGAGAGTCAGCTCTATCCCACCCAGCACGGCAGCGGTCACTCGTGGCCCACACCGAAACTGAAATGGAGCTTCACTCACCCATGGCGGAAACGATAGTGACCATGAGGTCCTTGCCGTCCTCAAAGCCGGCCTCGATCTCCTTGCCGAGGTCGCTGTCAGGGACCTTGACATCGTCCTTGGAGTTCCCGTCACCGTCCATCAAGTTGAGGAAACCCTGTCACGTCAGCCAGCCGCCTGCAGTTTCAGTCACAGGTCGACGCACGTCCTCAATGTTGACGAGCTGGTACTCGGTACGGCGGACGTTGGGGACATCCATGTTGTGGGTCTGGCATCAGCTCCGTGAGCTCCACAGGCAGCTCGATCAGACTCACAGAGGGCGAGATGTCTTCCATCTTCTTGCCGGTGAAGATCTGACCATAAGCACTTGTCATTGCTTCCGATCCAAATTTGTCAATCACGTCGCAGCCCCGGTCGGACGCGCGTGATCGACACCAGCGTAGAAACTTTACTCACGTCGACGGCGACCAAGTGGACCTTGGCGTGACCGTGCTTGCCGGTCTTCGAGGTGGACATGTCGACGATCTTGCAGGGGCGTCCCTTGATCACGACGTGGCCGTTCTTTCGGAGAGCCGAGCACTGCATCCTGTAGGTCTGTCAGCCCTTGCTGCTAACAACGGTTTGAGTCCCAAACGTACGGGTAGGTCTTGGAGGCGCCGGCCCCGGCGGCCTCGAAGGTCTCGTGGTGCTCCTCGTCGGCCATTCTGCTTGTCAGCTCGGCGCAGAGTTGGGCAGCTGGGAGGCTGACTTGATCTAGCTTTTCCAAGTGAGATGAAGATGGGATAAAAGAGAAAGAGAGTGACTGGAGAGAAGGAGTAAAAATCCGAGACAGCCAACCGCAACTTTTCCAAACCACCCCTCCCATCTGGCTGCTCCAACTTGGTGCCCAGCACCCCCCGGAAGTCTTCGATTTCCCGGTTAACTCCGATCAAAGGAGACAATGTGGCACCTCCCCACACCACCTCGCCTCGGACCACGCGACCAGACGAATGCTTCGGCCATCCCCTCTCACACCTCTTTACACTATCTCAACTGACTGATACGCATGAAGCGGTAGCACAAAGGTGCTCGGGGCAGAGATGCAGTCGACTCCGACAGCACCGTCGCCAGAAGCTGTACTGCACCTGGCGACGCTGCACTGCCTCGCAGCGGCGGGATTCGCGAGCACTTCTCGCGCCGCCTCGCTGTCCCTGTCGTCTGTCGTCGGCAAATACCTCGAGCTTGTCGGGCGAGAATGCGTCGAGCGGGCACATCTGGGAGGAAGGAGCAAGCCTGGAGCGCTGGATGTGGTGGATGCGCTTGGCGCGGTGGGCGTGGACGTGGAGGATGTCATGAATTGGGCGGCGGCGAGCGAGAACCGGCCTACCTTTGCCCCTACACCTTTCGAGGCCCTGGCAGGTGGGTCGCGAATTGTGCGTGGTGAATGCAGCTGACTTTTCAGCTCAATTGAAGGATGGACTGTCCATGGATGTCGACGAGGACGGGCCGAAGATGGAATACCTACCGATTGAAGATGGTTTAGAGGAGAGCGAGGACGAGACAGAAGACGAGTCTGCCGATCACATCGCCAAAGACGATGTTGAGATGGATGGCGAGGCCGAGGTCAAGCCAGTCATCTCGAAAGATCTCCCATGGCGTCCTCAATCCCCAGATATGTCCTGGCTACCACCGCTCCCAAACGCCGGCGACACGCAAGATCTGACTTTATCAACTGCCAGCACGGCCACATTGACCAGCACGATGGCTGCATCCGCCCCCACGGCATCGTCTTCGAAATTGTCGCTCATTGACAAGTTCAAGACTCGCACATCGTTTGCATCGTCTTCTATTGCATCCACATTTCGTGATCCCCCATCTGTTTCCACTCCGGCCGCAGCCTTGGCTCCGACCCCTACGTCCCTGCCTGCCCTTCTACAGACATATGCGGCGACCGCAAACGAGCCATCTACGACGCTCGTTCAGTCCGAGCCTCGATGGCAAGCAACCGAGATCTTGCGACATCACGTCGCCTCGCCCTTGAACTTTTCGCCCAATCCCACCTTGTCCGCACCTCTTCCAGGACCACGCATCACGCCTGTCGTACCGTCTTACGCGCCGGATCATCACTCGTCCTCGGTGCCGATCTCGCAGCAGCCATATACGACCCTCAGCAATGTCTTACACCAGATCCGCTCGCCATATCTTCCACCAGGGCTGCGAGAAAGGCTCACCTCAATTCGCACGCCCCTCGCACTCAAGAGCGCATCAGACAAATCGGAACTGCTCTATGGCGACCCTGTACGAGGTCCAGACGAAGCCGCCCTGCAGCGAGCGCGGGGCAAGCCGACCGAAGGTCTGCCTACAGTCGAATATCGTGCCACATGGGATCAAGGTCCTCGTGGTCAATCGAGGTGGAGCAGCGCCGAGCTGCCTACCGGGAAGAAGGTCAAGAAGTTTGTCGAAGGGGAGGATGCGCCTCGACGACCAGAAGGCCTGAGGCCGAAGGTCAAATTGAGGCTGAGCGAAGTGGGCATAGGCGCTGGGGCGATATCGGCAATACCTTCGACCCCTGGACCGACCGACATGCCGAACGGAGTCAACGGATCCGCTGCTACAGCAAAGACTGGACAGGGAGAATCGACCCCCGCTCCACCTGTTCAGGCGATGAGGAATGGTACACCTACACCTGGGGGTCTGACGCCGACCGTTTCAGGCGGAAGCGGCATGGGCATTCGACTGAAGCTTGGGATGCGCCGGGTGTCCGCCGAAGGCAGTACGAGCCCATTGCCGCCGGCTACGCCTCCCGTCCAGGCAGATGAGGCGTACAGTCCGCGCAGCACACCTGTTGTAAATGGTCAGAACGGGGAGAACGGGGCGCTCATGCCTGCTCCTTCCATACTCTCGCCGCCACAGCCAACACAGTCGACTGTCCCGCCCGCACCGGCGTTCTCAGAGACAGAGGCGATGCAGGTTGACGGTCAACATTGATCCAGTATCTAGGCGTTTTCACTCTGCAGCGTCATGTCATATCCCTGTTTGACTCGTTTTGAGAAGCGTTGCATCTTGGCATAAACATATCAAGTGGTGTGGTTATAGCCATAAGGATGCGAGACCGACAGTAAGAGGCACAAAAGAAAAGAGAAATTAGGTCGCCATGCTATGTGCTGAGAGATATGGAGCCGGTCATGATCGTGCGCGTGCGGTCGTTTCTGACGCTCATTGCGTGTGTCCCTGGCCCGACTGGCCGTCTTGGCCTGGAGTCAGCCCCAGCTCGAGATAGCTTGAGAGAGGGGTTGGCTCACTGTAGTAACCTCCCCAACCTGTGCCGCCTTGTTGGTAGTACTGTGCCCAATCCGACTGTTGTTGGGTCTGGTGCGAGGGCTGCTGTTGGTTGTAGCCGTATTGGCTGTAGTAGTCGCCATATTGGCCGTAACCAGTCTACATGTGAGCTCAAACTTCTCCAAACAAATATGATATCACTCACTCCTGCCTGTGCAGCACCAGCTGCAGCTGCGGGCTGACCATAGCCGCCGTATCCGCCATAGCCCTGCTGGCCATAGGCTCCATGCTGCTGAGGCGTCGCAGGCGGTCGATATGGTGTAGCCGATGCACTAGGCATGGGGGACGATACCGAAGGCGGGGGTGTGAATGACGACATGCCCATACCGCCGCCGCCGCCGCCACGCCCTCCGATACTACCACCACCGACCCCACCTGTCTGAGTCTTCTGGTTGGCCCAGTTGACCCGGATCGAGCGCGAGCCGAGCCACTCGCCGTTCATCGTGTTGATAGCCTGCTCGGCATCCTCCTTCTTCCTATCGGGTCAGCTGCAATCCTCGCCTCAATGATGGCTACACCCACCTAAAGGACAAGAAACCGTAACCCCTACTCTTGCCCGAGTTCATGTCCCACATGACACGCGCCTCGCTCATGCTGCCGAAAGCCTGGAACGCCTTGCCCAGCACGTCATCGTTGACCTCGGGGCTGAGGTCGCCGACAAACACGTGAAAGTGGTGCTGCGTGTCCTCCTTGTTCTGGTTACCCTGGTACGCCCAGTTGACGCGGATCTCTGCGTCGAAGATCTTTCGACCGTTGAGCGTCTGCATCGCCTGTTCCGCCGATCGCATGTCGGCGTACTCGACAAAGCCGTAGTTGTACCCGCCGTGCTGGTAATTCCGGTCCTGGATGATCTTGGCGTGCACCACCGGCCCGGCGACGGCAAAGATTTCGGTGAGCATAAAGTCGGTGACGCGCGGGGAGAGGTTGCCGATGTACAGATGGGGCTTCTTGGGTGCCTCGGCGGGTCGACCCGGAGTGAGACCGTAGGGCTGGTAGGCGGCCATGTCGAACAGGTGACACTGGGACTGCGGGGATAGGTGTAGGTCGTGAGACGAATTCGAGTAGATGGATGCTAGGGACCGAGCAAAGAGTCGAGATGCTTGAGAGAGACGAAATGAGAGAGACCGCGACTGAAGATGCGAAGGAGACCGAAGGAGAGAGACGAGTCCGAGAAGGAAATCCTCAGTGCCCGGAAACAAGAACGGAGAGAGACTTGAGAGAAAGAGAGAGAGTGAGACACGAGACGAGACGAGAGACCCCAAGCTTTTCCTGGTCTGATGAAGAAGATAGAGAGAGAGAGAGACTGAAAGATGGAACAGGCAACTCTTGGCCCGGGGGAAGGGGGGGCCACCATCCACGACTTTCCACCGTGGTAATTCTCGGCCGGCACTCTCAGCTGCCACATTCATCGGAGATACGGCATTATCCTCCTGGCTGCACCCGCGCCCTCGAGCCCCTCCACGCGTCACTGTCCACCACCTCTTTAGCTCTACTCGTCGTCGCAGCAGGTGCTGTAGAAGCAAAGAAGCAGATACCATGGTGAGCATACAGATCCTCCAAATAGCGCGGAGACTTATCCCAGGTCGTTCTCGCAGCGTCCATCTGCACCCGCAGCGGAAAACGTCAGCTCTTGCGCCTCAAATCGAAACCAGCTGACCTCCAGCTCTGCTGTCCAGGCAGTTCAGGCCCATTCCGCGATCTAGAATAGACGGGCTGCTCGCTTCCTTCCCAAAACTCATCCCTGCCAACTCCCAACACACCACGGTCGAGACCAACGATGTCCGTTTCGTATACCAACCCTTCGAGGAGCTCTACGTGCTGCTCATCACCAACAAGGGTTCCAACATCCTCCAGGCCAGTCTGCTCTATACTGGTTCGGGTACGCGATGGCTGATGGTCAGGACATCGCCACTCTTCAGCTCGTAGTCCGCCTCATCTCCTCCCTCACACCGGCAATGTCCGAACCAGCTATCCTTCACCATTCCTTCGACCTTTTGTGTGCATTTGACGAAGTCGTCTCGCTCGGATACAAAGAGTCTGTCTCGCTCAGCCAAGTGCGGAATGTACTCGAGGGAGAGTCGCACGAGGAGAAGATCCAGGAGATTATTGCTCGAAACAAGGAGGCGGAGGCCAAGGAGGAGCTCAAGCGGAGGGCAAAGCAGCTGGAGATGCAACGGAGAGAACAGCAACGACTGGCTCAAAGTCAGCGGACAGCTGGAGGCTACTCCCCCAACATGTCCATGGCAGGCGGTTACCAACCTGCACCGCGCTTCGAAGCACCGGCTGCGACCGAATATCGCACACCTTCTCCAGCCCCGCAGGTCTCGAAGCCGGCATTCAAGGGTGCAGGTATGAAGCTCGGAGGAAAGAAGGGGAAGCACGATTTGATGTCTGCTCTTGGGGCCGATGCCGACGACGACGAGCCGATGCCGGAGTCTTCAGTCGCCCCTCCACCAGAGCCAGAACCCGCTGTGGAGGTCAGTGCGGATGTTCTGGACAAGGTGGAACAGGAGAGGTGGGTGTACATGTCCATTACAGGCGGTATAGTGGGCTGACAGTCAGCGTCCACGTTACGATCAAAGAGCAACTTTCAGTGTCACTGCTGCGGGATGGCGGTGTACAGTCATTCGAGCTCAAAGGCGATCTGGATCTACGGATCACCGACCCTTCACTCTCCAAACTCCGTTTGACCCTCGCTCCGAACGACTATTCGGAGCTGCAATTCAAGCAGCACCCAAATGTCGCCAAGTTTGCGGGCAACGAGAAAATCATCGCCCTCAAAGACCCGTCGAGGAGCTTCCCGGTCGGCCAAGGGCTGGGTGTATTGAGATGGCGCATGACAGCAAAAGACGAGTCAAACGTGCCATTGTCGAGTGAGTTGTATGACTCTGGCAAGGAATCACGCTGACGCCACAGTCACCTGCTGGCCGCAACCTCGAGGCGATGGCAAGTCCGACGTGGCGGTCGAGTACGAGCTCGAGTCGTCTCATCTCACCTTGCGCAACGTCGTCATCTCCATCCCCTTCCCACCAAACTCCCTGCCGTCCGTCTCGACACCCGACGCCGACTGGCGCGCCGACCGCTCCGCTTTGGTATGGACGATCGACAGCATCTCGTCTGATGAGCCTACTGGCTCGCTCGAGTTCTCATGCGAGGGCGATGCGGATGCCTTCTTCCCTGTCAACGTCGGATTCGTAGCTGCCGGCAGCTTGGGTAACGTAGACGTGGCAGCAGCGACGTTGATAGAAGGTGGAGGAGCTGCCGAATTCTCGCAAGAGAAGATCCTGACGGTGGACAAGTACGAGGTGGTTTGAAGTGCATCATGGGAGGAGACAGATACGATTGTAACGAGGTTCTAGACGCGAGCATGGGTCGACAAGGTACGATAGGGTGAAACATTCCATGCATCTTTGTGCGAATGCGAAGAGTCGCTCGTTTTGGACATCCCCAGAGACATGACACCAAAAAGGTTTTTTTCCAGGTATTTCGAATGGGCAGAGTCTGGCGAAACTCGATATCCCATTGGAGCAATATTGTCTGACACTGGGGATGCATGGATGTCAAGACAAACTCAGAGTGTCGACGTCGTCCCTTTCAACGTGGTCCTTTTCTTTCCTCCTCGCCTTCCTTCCTTCTCGCCGCGTTATCCTCGGTCCTCCACACTGCCTCGCCCACAATCTAGTCCATGACTGCCGCCTCGAGCAACAGCTCTACCTCCTGCGGAGTGTCCAACGGCGGCCCACCAGTCCATTGATAGGGGCCATAGGCCTCCACATCGCTCTCCGGCGCCACATTATGCAGCTGTCGACGCCGTAGAGCCAGTCGAGCTGGATTCGCGACAATGGCGTGAAGCTCCCGGACTCGCGCGCCACCGAACATCGCCAAGTCCGCCTCGATCTCCTTGTAGGTGAAGATATACCAAGGTATCGGGGCATTCGGCGCGGGTTTCGGGAATGCCTTGAGCAATCGACGCTCAGCTATAGCCCGGGAGACCTGGAGCGGGACAGAGGGGTCGACTTGATTAGGCGGGTCGACAGTGCTCGGGTGGGACGAGAAAGAGGACGGGCTGTTGGGGGTCGGAGCGGGGCGGGCTTTCTTGTTTGCGCGCTCGGGTGTGGCAGCCGTTCTGACTTTGCGATTGCGCTTCCGCTTGGGACGGCTTGGATCCTCCTGTACAAAGGTGTAGGCCCTGGTTCTCTTGAGGACGGGGAAGGCGGGGACGCTGACCGCGATCGGGGGTGCCACAAGAGTCGAGTCTGAGGCTTTGGGGAGGGCGGGCGCGACGTTCGAATGCAAGACGCTGGGACTAATTGTCAGCGAAAACCTCTTTCCGGAGAAACGCAAGTCTCTCGGAAGATTGGTTCAGGGTTCATGCGCACGGAAGGTAAGGGGTACAATGTTCGGCTTGGAATGTGGTACTGACATGCTGAAGCTTGCTTTGACAGCCTCGTTCCTGCCCCCCGCAACGTCTGCCTCTCGCAAATCTAGGTCCAATGCAATGACCTCGGGGTCTGCCGCTGGTTCCTCGTAGGGTCGCCTCTTGTCAAGGGTTTCCTGGAGGCTGTTCGGCCCACACTGACTCCAATCGATGAAGTCATACATGGGGTAGGTCGCATCCCCGAATGCGACACCGGATTCGACCAGGAAGGCGTCCATAGCTACGTGCACTCGGAAGGATCGACTCGACGTGTAAAGGTGGCCAGAGTCCGATGGCGTGTGGCTGTGACAAGCTGCCGACGTTGTCGATGTCGCAAGTAGGTCGCTGACCGCTCAAGAAGCTCAGTACACGTGCGCGCCTGTCGAGTCCCTGTGAGTGAGATGGTCTTGTGTGAGCAAGAGATATAGCGCACCCAGAAACGTCGAATGAGTGTATCAAGCGATGGAAGACGGAGAGTGGGGTGAGACAGGCGCGACGGAGATGGGCGAGGCGGGCAAGACGCGGGTGCTGATCGATAGCAGCGTCGAAGCTGACAGCGTCAACAACTGCCTATCATTCAGCAGCCATCCGGATGGAGGTACATGAAGAATGACGAAGATGATTCAGGTCAACAAAGAAAAGGGTCTGATCAACAGGAACACGGGAACGGGATGGAAGACTCACCAATGATGTTGACGGACGATGGGTCGACGAGCAATGACGCGATGACGAGCGAACAGGCTTCACGATGGAGAGTCGACAGTCGTCATGGTGTACTGAATGTCGAGGCTGACTGTGGGCCGTGTGAAGGAATCTGGGAAGATCGTGAGCTGACGGAGCTGGGATGAGAAACGGAAAGAGAGGATGGGTGTGCTCACGCTTGCCTTTATAGTCATCAACAGTCGCCACTCGCCTGCCCAGTCAGGCAAGACCTAGGAGAGGCGGTGGGAAGGCTGGGACGTTCGACAGACCAGATTACCCACTGAGACCTCGATAGCGGCAAGCAGAACCCCTCAGACCTGGACCTAGGGGTCGCGCTTGTTTGCGTGATGGTCGACGGCGACAAACTCGGTTTCCCATCGCATCGCGTTATGGTCTTCCAGATGCTGACCCTAAACCTCTCAGAGACGGTCGTCATCGCTCGGGTGAACTGAGCGGCGACTGAAGGGCTTGCCAGGAATGGGAGGAGATACTCACTTAGACCTTGACAATCTCCTGTCCTGGTTCCACCTCGGGAAAGAAGGCTGTTCATCAAGGTGAGACCATGATCTTCGACGACGGCCGCGATACCGAGGCATCTCCTTTGGACACGATATGGCAGTCGACCCATCGGAAAAAGCTCTGACGTAGAGAGGACAGGGGCGCCAAGGGGAAGCAGCGGAGAAGCGCACACGCTGGACATGCCAAAACCCGAACGAAGCTCTTCGGGGGACTCGAATGAGAGAAAGAGAGACAGTGTCTTGTCTCGAACAGCATCCTTCAGTGTGATGCCGTGAAGAAAAACCTTGAAGGCCGCTGCTATCGGGAGCAATGCAGTGCGGTGGGCTAATCGGGCTAGACGGAGGAGATTGCTGTGCAGGCCAGACGGGCGAGAAGAGAGTCGGCTCGCCGTTGCTGACGTGTTTGACGAGTTGTTTGCGTGACAAGGGGAGCCAGTTGGCGGGGTTGGGGAGATGAAGGTGGAGGAACTGAGAGCGAGAGACATGCAAGCGAGAGATAGAGAGCGCAGGAGATGAGAGAAGAGCTGAGAGAGCCAAAGAGCCAGGAAGATGAAAGAGAGAGAGAGAGATGCAAGACTGATCGTACTGGACCATTGGGTGACAAGAGCAAGCCAAACCCCTTCCTTTCAGGTCCCATCACACCCGTCACTCATCACTCATCATCCATCCAAGAGCGTCTGTGCGCTTTGCGCTTTGACCGGCGGCTCTGATGCCTAAGAGCGAATCAAGATGAACCTCCCAGTCCAGAGCCCGATCGCGACGTGGAGCGAAGTGTGCCCTCTGATACCACGAGAACACCACCCAGAGTGCACCACCCAGAGTGCACCACGTCAACACGCCGCGTAGGTCCTCTCTCTTTGCGGGGAGCAGCAGGTCGTCGACGTTTCAATGTGCAGCTCAACCTCAAGGTCCACAAACCCCTTCGCGACTCCTCAACTCCGCTACAGACCCCTTTCCTCCCGCTCCGTCTTCCTCCCAGTCGGATGCTGGATTCCCAGCCCTGAAGAAAACATTGTGCACTCGTGCATTTATCCTCGCTCTCCTCTGCTTCACTTCGACGACGTCGTACGCTTCTGGCGCCGTCAGTCGCCGAGGTCTACCTCGCACGGCCAGGCAAGAGGAAGTGACGCGTCAGGGGCTTATCGACTCCATCCCCTACAGCATTTCTGAGCGACACAGCTGGCCTCAGTCCGTCGGCGGGATAAAGACCGCAGGCTGAAGACTGGCGGCTCTGCTCACCGATCAACGAGCATAGAAACGCGCCGCGGCTTCCACCACACCAACACCGCGATCGCTGATGTTTCGAGGTACAATGCATGATGTATGAACACCCATCCCTCGCATGCACCTGCAAAACGCGTCGCGTCTACGCCTTTGCCTTTCTAACATACTCTACAAAGTCGTCAATCGTCGAGGGCCATGCGGCTGGGTCATCAGCACGCGATCCACTTTGTCAACCCCGCATGTAGCTCGTCAAAGGTAGAAGACGCCCCCGATCTGGCGCCCGCGCCAGAAATAGCAAGCATTATATGTTCGATAGGCGTGAAAAGGGCATCTGCACTCACCCTCTTCATCATAATTCTTAAACTCCTTGTCGATACTCCGGATAAAGTCGATAAACAAGCTCCACGTGTCTTTCGAGACCGCCTTGCCTTTCTTCTTCTGGAAATCCAACCACAGTTCGAACTCTTCCTCTCCAAAGGCTGGCGGTTCGGCATTGACTGATGCTGGCTCGCCTGATGCTCGATGTGCCAGTGCCGATGGTCGGCTCTGCAACGCAGGAATGATGTAGACTTTCCACAATTCGATAGCTGCCTCATTAGGATACGGGCATCTCACTAGCATGACGTCACGTACCGTTGTCGAGTGCCAGTGTCCGTGCTCCTTCTGCTTTCACCAAGTCAAACGTGTGCATGTATACCTTTTTGAAGTATACAGGATCCTCGTAGAGCTGCTTCTTGATCGCTGGTAGTCGGGCCTTCATACTAGCTATCGAGTCGATGCTATGGATGAGCGAGATTACTTGCGACGCCAAGGAGTACTCACTGTCCTGGCATGGCCGCCCATCCCGCTACAAAGGGCGCCTTCTCCCACTCGCCAGTCGTCTTTGATCCCAAGTCATGTGCGAGGCAGAAGAGTGTTGGATCCTGAGATCAGCAACGCATATCAAGCCGATGGGCAATGCTGACGCTTTCCGGATCGATTTCGAGCTCCTGACACAACTCCATGGTCCCCTCTATTGTGATCAACTTCGGATTTGATGGGTCTGCGACGTCAGCTCGGTACTCTCGGTACTCGTCCTCGGTGTTCAACACACCTTTGTACTTTTCCCAGATATCTCCCAGCTTCTTCTCACGATCCTTGCCCGAACCGGACGACTGCCCTGCCGCAGCCGCCTGAGCCGCCGGATCATTGTAGAATGCATCGAGGGCCTGTCATCAGCGAGTCACCCCAGCCATTTGAGCAAGCCAGCTCACTGCTTCGAGAGTCTTGTGCTTCTTTATGAACCTCTGCGCGTCTGTGTTGCTGATTATCAGAGCTCGTATGGACGACAGCAAGTCAGACTCACGCAGCACCGGTGATGGACCGGAACTCGGCGAGGGTCTGAGCTTCGCGGTTCTTTGGCGGGGCCTGCAGTCAGCGGCGGTCGAGATGAGAGTGTTGCAAGCATGTTCCTCTCAAGAAGACCGTGTGACTCCATCGCGATGTCGCTGAGGGCTTAAAGCCAGGTCTGATCTCGCAACGCGGGGTCCACTCACCATATCGTGCACCTGAATGGGAAGAGGTCGTGCCGGGCTGCCGAGGAGTGTCGCGCCGCAAACGACGCTTAGACAGACTATCAGGAGAGACGCCACGGATCCAAGAGTAGAGTGTACGAGGTGCAATGGTCGCGAGAGGACGTCGATGATGTGCATGGATGAGAAAGGGAGAAAGGCGAGCTTGTCACTGCTTCAGCTCGTCATGAATCGCTCACGTCCGAGCTCAACGGCGATCGCCGTTCGGTAGGGGAAGGGGGTTCGAAGTGAGACAAGTTTAACCGCAATCAACTGCCTTTCTCTCATTGTCTCTGCGTCACTCGCAACGAGGGCGAGGGCGTATGTGCAGCACTGCCCTGTCGACAAGCGGAGCGCCGGCGCCTCGGAATCTATATTGACAAGCAGAGAACGCGAAGAGAAGCTGCAAAAGGACGACGAGGTCCGACGTCATTTGATGGGCCAGACTCATCTTGATAGCTCTGATCCCTCTGATCAATGACCACCCACAACACGCCCAGTACACGTTATATCAATAACAATCCCGACCATGCTGACATTGTCTGACTGAGGACCATGCTGTTTCCTCATGTCTCGTATCCATGGTCGACTGGACGACGTCGTTATCTCCGAGAATCGAGAATGAGGATGCGAGTCTCAAAGGACCAAGGAAGGAGGCCCGTCGTTCGGAGTACACTGAAGTCACTGAGTCTGGGGAGTTGACGTGACTCCGATACATTCCCCACATCGCAGACGCTCCACCTGTCTCTGCTCTGCTCTCCTCTCTGCATTTCACTCACCAACTCCTCACCGGCAAAAGAACGAAACAAGACCTAGATCTCGGCGACACCTCTTCCGCCTCGTCTCTTACTACTCCGACATATAGATCACCTCTCCGATCAGACCGAACTCACCCACTCACCTTCCAAAACTTCCCACCCACCACGCGTCATCATTACTGCCGCCCCAACGCGGTCAAAGTGCGATCAGTCTATCAGGATCGAACGGTCTCAATCGACTAACAGAACGACAACGAGGCGGACACGCATCGGTGTGGTGTCACCTCGCCTCGCCTCACCTCGCCTCATCGTCCCGCTCTCATCGCGTTTGTCGGGCCTCGGCGTCGTCGGACCGCCAACCGGCCTCAGCTCGACCGGGCAGGAAGCTCGAGGCTCGCTGTGGGTTGCGCGAGTTGCGGGTAGAGGGGGGCGCGGGCAAGATGAGCTTTGCATATCTTCTCAATACCCCCCCTACATCTGTCACTTCCCTGCACGACCCATTCGACATGTCTGCCTCGTCAAAGTCTAGTCCGTCAGAATCGACCTCGTCCTCGACGACCAACTCGTCTTCCAGCAGCTTCAAGTCCAGGGGGAACGGGAAGAACAAGAGACGGAACCCGCCCCTGTCGCCCTCGCCGTCGTTCTACCTTCCTTCGGCGCAAGCTGTTCGACGCCCACTCTCGCCTTCACCGTCTCTACCAATCCCCAATCGGTCGCAGGAGGCATACTCTCCCTCATCTCATGGGAGGCACGGTCAGATCTACCGCCCACCCACTCCCCGCTCCCCCTCTTCGCCCACCCGCGCTCGATCCCCAGTCTCAGTACCACCCCCGCCACCCCGACGACCATCAGTGACCGGCGCAACGATGGACTACTCCCTCTCCATGGCAGAAATCCTCGCCCTCTCTTCTCGGCCCTACTCGCCATACTCGCCATACTCCCCCTATCCGCCAAACGACCCGCAGTATACCCTGGCAGTGCATTACGAGCCTCTTGCCGGTATGCCATTCTCCAAAGTCCAGCTCGAGCCGCCTCCGCCGCGACCCAACAGTCCCGTACCGCATGCGATAGGACCGATCGGGCCAGCTGGGGAACATGTGAGGATATGGACGCCGCAGCCGCGTCGATTCCCTGTGACTCCGCCAGGACATTCACAGCGGCCGAGACCAACGACCCGACGGTCATTCTCCAGTCCTCCTGCTCGACCTTCTTTATCTAGATCTGTCACCACGCCAGGAACGACAGCGCCAACGACGACGAGTCCACCACGAGAGACATACGGGGGGAGAGGCTTTGGTCAACACTCTCGGTTGCCCAGTACGGACAGTATCACCTTTTTCCCTTTACTCGACAGTGACAACGACCCGCCGGACCAGCAATCCGTCACGGGGGAAGACGAGCATCCTCATCCCCAGTCTGCTGCCGGCGGTTCGGGCGGAGAAGGCCAGGGGAAACAATCTTTCTTCACAACTCTGCGGAACCTCACTTGGCTCACTGCACCACGCAGCGCGGCACCGCGGTCAGACAAAAAGAGGGCGAGAGATCAGGTAGAAAATGAGAGACAGCCGCCCGCGAACCCAACGACCCCGATGCCTTCTATCCCTTCGGCGCCTCTATCTCGACCGCAGTCCCCGCCACTCGACTATACCCAAGCTCAGCGACAAGCCATAACGCTTCTGGCTGATCGGCCAGGGACCAAGCGCGTGAGTCCCGAGAGACGGTATAAGTCGCCAGCGACGACGGGGTTGACTTTGGCACGTACGATATCCCTTGGTCGAGCCGAGTTTGAAATGGGCGATAGGGGCTCTGTCTCGCCTGCGCCTCTCACGGGCGTCGACTCGACAGACAAGGCTCCCTGGTCTGACACGATGGCCGAGAGCACGCACTCTGTCTAAGTCGCCACTTTGCCGATTCGGATGAAGCACTTGAGCTCCTTTACCCACACCTATAGACCCGCATCAATAATGCACGCCTCTTGTGTAGCGCAGTTGCCACCTGTATGTACGTCACATCACATCGGATGCATCTCTTTCCCATTGTACCAAAAAAGCAAGCTCCTGCGCCGGCACAGGGCAAGCTACTCGATTTCGAAAGAAGTTCGGTCTTGATAGATACTAGGGTAGGGGAAGATGGATATGTATGCTCAAAAGGTCAAGAAAGGAGACACGAATGTTTGTATTGTCCGTCTCATTGTCCGCCTCGTCCTCGTTCTACACCTCTACACTCGACTCAGTGCGGGTCCTGGAAGGGGTCCCGGAATTCGAGCGAATTGCCTTGCAGCGTCGGTTGCGAGATCATGCCCTTCTGCACCCGGGGCATCTGGCTTCGTCGAGCTGCGGCGGTCTGCTGTTGCGGCGAGCTCGGGGCAGGGGTGGCCGTGTTGAGGTAGCTGCGCGTAACGATATCCTCGAAGGGATTCTGGCTCGCTCGCTGGGTCATCATGGGCGCACCGGCGCTAAAGTCTGGCTGGCCGTTGCCAGTTGCGCCAGTGTTGAACCACGACTTGCCAAAGACGCTCGGGCCGTACCCTTGCATCGGCGGCGAGGGCGTGCGTGCATCCTCCCGAGTGACGTAGTACTGCTGATGTTGACCGTCGACAGCGCCGTACGAAGAGTACGAGTATTCGTCACCCTCACCCTCGCCTTCAACGTGTCGTCTGCTGGCACGCTCGTTCTCCAGCGGCGAGGCGTAGAAGGATGACGGACGGTCGTCAACATCACTGGCGGCGAAGGACACCGGGCGCTGCTGAGACTGATCGGTCTGCTGCATGCCGCCGTAGCCCTCGAAGGCACGCGCCTGATCGCGGTTCGCGTCGAACATGGTCATATGCTCGGACAGGCGCTTGTGAACTTGACGGTCGTTGTTCTTCTTGACACGCTTGTACACCCAGAAGACCAAGGCGATCCAGAGCAGGCCGCCGACGGACACACAGACACCAATGATAATGTCTTTCTTTTTGCTGCCGCTGGACTTGGTGCTGGTACTGGAGCTGGAAGAAGAGCTGCTCGTCGATGCGGCGAGCGGGTATGACGCGTCAATCTGGGCAGCAAGCTGGCCGTTGATACCGGTCTGGTTGTAGAGGGGCGAGGAGGACGTTTGCAGATACGCGTTGAGAGTGTCAAAGTCACCCGAAGGGATGTAGCCCATCCACTGAGTGAGAAGTGTGGACGTGTCTCCCGAGTACGAGGCTGGCTGATAGACTGCGAGACCGTATGTGTCAACATCGTCGGCTGAAATGTCAGTACAATTCTCTGCACTCTGAGACGACCACTGACTGGAAATGTCCAAGGCCGAGCTAATGAGGGCAGGGAATGTGTTGAACAGTTGACTCTCCGCGTCGGAGTCGTCGACAACAAAAGTCCAGGGATATGAGGCGCTGAGCAGGAAAGCGACGAGGGTCTTGTCCTTGAGCGGATCGTTATCCGAGCCAGATCCAGCGTCGGCGTTGTTGACAATCGAATCTGCCG
Source organism: Tremella yokohamensis (assembly GCA_024343385.1). Classification (NCBI taxonomy): domain Eukaryota; kingdom Fungi; phylum Basidiomycota; class Tremellomycetes; order Tremellales; family Tremellaceae; genus Tremella; species Tremella yokohamensis. The sequence goes on along the minus strand of BRDC01000025.1, from coordinate 352,204 downwards.
GGACGATCAAAGTAGGAATGCTGCTCGGAATGGTCGCAGTCTGAGGCAATTGGCTCTCGGTGGTCTTGGACGCGGTTCCGCTGGTGTATGGGGCCTCGGTCGTGCTTGTGGTCGTTGTCGACGAGGATGTGGCGACAATCAGGGTCGTCTGTGTCGGGATATAGACATTGTCGGTGCTTGAAGAGACGGAAGTCATACCCCAAGAATCAGACTCGGTCTGCGTCTCTGTACCCGAAGTGGTTGTGGCAGAGAAGGTTTGGACTTGACTGCCAGTCGCATTGGGTGTGGTGGTGACGGAGACCAGAGTAGCAGTGTCCGAGAACGTTGCATCCCAGCTGGAAGAAGTGGTCGAGGAGAGATGCAAAGTGTTCGACTCGGTGGATGAGGCCGATTCGAGAGATGTGCTGGACCCGGTGGCATTCGTGTCGATGCTGCTCGAAGTGCTCGTGCTCTCAGCCGACCAGCTGGTCAAGGTGGACGTGCTGGTCGAGTTACCAGTCTGATCGACAGCAGTTGTCGACTGAGCTGGAGGCTCAGTGGTCGAGGACAGCCCGATGTCGGGAGTAGAGCTGACTGTCGAGGTGTCTGCCACCGATGTGGGCTGACTGCTCACAGTGTCGCTGGTGAGCGAGACAGTCTCGGAGAATGTGGGGAAGGACGAGGTCGTGTCGGTGAGCGATGCTGTGGTACTTGAAGCTGTGGCTGATACCGAGGCCGAAATGCCAACGTCGTCCGAGCTGGAGATGGACGTCGAGCTGGAATCCACAACCGAGGTCGAGCTTGCGGATAGCGGATCGGTGGTAGTCGATGTAGAAACTTCCGAGTCTGAAGGGGTCAGCGTCATTGTAACGACCCCGCCAAAGGCATTTGTGTAAACCGAGGTGAAAACTGCAGGCCCAGACGAGCTTGAGAGCGGTGCAGACGCGGGAGGGTTTGAATACGAGACTTGTGCTGATGAAAGAGAGGTAGAAATGGGGACGAATGAAACGGGCGGACCAGAGAAGGCTGATGCCAAGCTGCTGACAGACGATGCAGCTCCTGGATTAGGCAGAGGAACTGAAGAGTTCACAGGAGGTACGCTTGATGCAGAGACGCTTGGCAGGCTTTGCGAGGAGATGCTGTCAGAGACGCCTGGTAGAGAGGTGCTCATCGATACGGACGTCAACTGACTGGCAGACATAGACGAGTCTGGGAAGGACACGGCGCCCGAGAATTGGGCATAGGACGTGGTGGAAGATGATGGCGGAAGGACCACGGACGAGGAGATCGAGAAGGATGATACTGATGTTGGTAGGGACGGGCTTGCGCTCAGGCTATCCGATTGAGAGGATACCGCTGCGGTCGATGTTGATACTTGGAAAGATTGCGATTGCGACGAGATTATTTGAGAAAAGCTGGAGGATTGGGGATCTTGCTGTACAGACGACACTGTCGTCGATGCAGAGGATGTAGCGGTCAAGGAGTCTGAAGGTGCGGAAAGAGAATCAGACGGAGGGGATTGAGACAAGGACGAGTACGTGGGAAGAGAGGAAGAGGGGTCCTGTACCGATGTAGACGTGTCTGCAGGATCAGACGTAGAGGAAGGAGGTGTTTCAGAAGCAGACGAATGCTTCCCCTCCTGGGAGGAGGTATGACTTTCGGCAGGGAGGGACGTGGAACTTGGAGATGGTGGCTGAGATGTAGAGCTTGGGGGAGGTGGCTGCGACGTAGAGCTTGGGGGAGGTGGCTCCGATGTGGAGCTCGGAGGTAGTGGTTGAGATGTAGAGCTTGGAGGAGGTGGCTGCGAAGTGGAACTTGGAGGTGGGGGCTGAGAAGTTGATGTGTCCCCCACGTCCGTTGCAGATGTCGACTCCCCGGCCCCATGAGAGCTCGTCTCTGTGCCGGTCTCTTGCCGTTGCTGCAAGCGGGACTTGGCCCGAGCCAGAGGCCTGTCTTGCCAAGAGGGAGGGCGCCGGGCACCTCTTGGGGATGCAGGCAAGACTTGGGCATTTGCAAACAGGATTGGGGAGGAGATTGAAGAGACCGGCCACGACCAATCCAAGATATTGAGAGCAAATTTGGCCTTGATGATTGAAGAAAAGAAGCCTTGTGACTCACTTGAAGTTGATGAATCTCCACTTATGGACGAGTCGCTGGTCGATATGGTCGAAGATGTGTCTCCCACAGACACGCCGACTGTGAGACCAAGCGCGTTGGAAGTGGTAGTTGCATCCGAGGCCGGGGAGGTCGTGGTCACGGACACTGTCACTGCGCTGCTGTCATCTGTCGTGGTGGCCGGGGCCGCTGTGACGGTGACATCACTCGGAGTCGTAGCCTGACTCGTGGTCTCAACAGCGGCAGCATCTGTAGCGGTCGACGACGATGAGCTAGTCGTTGACGTAGTGACTTCCGCAGCATCGGAGCTGGATTCGGCCGGAGCCGATGTTGAGGTTACAGCGGTCGAAGCTGGTGCTGACGAAGTAGCGGCGGCTGATTTGGACTCGGTCGACGATGCAGACGACGAAACCGAAGTCGAAGTCGAAGTCTCCTCGGCGCTGGTCGATGTCTCCGCTTTTGAGGTTGAGACAGAGGAAGTAGTAGCCGCGGCTGACGCGCTTGTCGAGGTGGTTGACGTCACTTCGACCGTGGTCGATGTGTCAGCAGACGATGTGACGGAAGACGATGTCGAGGTCGACGAGTCCGATGAAGAGGAAGAAGCGGAAGTAGAGCCAGGCAGAAAACCGAGGGAGATCGTGTTGTTGAGTGCTGCGGGTTAAGCAGTGCCGCCAACCCCCTTGTTCGTACTCACCTCCAAGGGTCAAGTCCAACAGGTCCCTCTTCTCCTCATCATCGTTCTGCCGCTGGGCAAGTCGAGTGTGCGCCGCTCGTCCAGGATGAGGGATAGCCAGGATAGCCTGTACGGCAACGAAGAACGCGAACGCCAGCGGCAGCCATGCGGTTCGCCGCCGACGCATTGTGCCGGGACCGCCAGAGGGTGATCTAGGCAAGGATGGTGATTGCGAGCGCTACCATGATCAGTTGACGCTCTCGCATTCTCACGGGCGAAATCATGACTGTCACTGTACACAGGACTGGAGAGAGAGGTTCAAAGAAGGAGAAGAGGGGAGGGGAAGGACCGACCTGGTGGGCGCCCTCCACGGCGTGGGGTCCGCAGCGGGAGCGTTGCTACGCGTCGCAGACTGACCGGGGCTGAGTGCAATTACTCGAGTGTGACCGGGGTATCCAGGCAGCCCTTCCTGTGTGCGGTCACGTTGCGCAGGGGAGGGGATGCTGAAAAGAGCTCGTTGCGGTCGTTTTGGGGGGTCGTCAAAGGATGTCGTCGGTGGGCGGTGGCTGTGAGTGTTGGGAGTGGTCGTGAGGCGGAGCGAGCTGGTGAAACCTGCCAGAGGTGGCTAATGAGTGTGGTGGGCTGGTGTTGCCTGTCGATGGGTATAGATGGGGTGGGCCTCGGTATGGCTGAGTTGCAGAGATGGTAGATGGTAGAGAGAGAGTAAAGTGAGCAAAGTGTGGGTCGGCGGTGTTCTCAATGGTAATTGTGTTGGTGGCGAACCAGCGAGAGGAGGGGGCACGAGCGTCAGCTTTGATGGTCTTTGCGCAGAGGGAGGAGGTGATGATGGCGTCAGGGCAAGGGATAGAGAAAGTGGCCCGTGCAACCACATGAAACACCCTTTCCACACAACACACTCACCTTGAACAGTCCCGGTCTCGACTTTTCTAGCGTCCCAGATGCCTCCTGCCTTTACTATCACTGCCTCCTTGTCCTTGTCCTCCGGCTGACCCGACGCAGTCGAAAGAATGAAGCAATCAAAGACGTCGCTTCAATGGGAGGTTGTTGTGCGCAGGAGGTAATGGTACCGTCAAAGGTCGCTGTGCCTGACCAAGGGCAAGGACGTGTCGGAGTCGTCTGTCCTTTGACCGTCGAGCACAGCAGCGGCAGCCAGTCTATGAATACAGTATCGTGTCGTTCAAGACGTCTAGATGTCGATGGAGAGAGAGAGAACAGGAAGAACACTCAAGACATACACACCTCGTCGTTGTTGCCTTACCGAGGGTCCGTCCAGCCAAAAGCAACACGGCACCGAGCTACCACTCACTCCCTGACTGGCTGCGGGGCGAGAAGAAAAAGCACGCGCGAGGGGGTCGACCCTTTTTCCTAATCCCGCCTACTAACTAATACCTCATACTAATCCCCCCTGAACGGGGAATTAGTCAAACACTGTAAATTTGAGCTTCTGGACTCGTGCGAGGTCCCGAGCTTGTAATGGAGGAACGGGGGTGGGAGGTACATGACACGTCCGATGGCAAAGCAGATGATCGACGACGTCAAGTCTCAAGCCACGGCGGGCGGAGCCAAGGTTGAAGGCGCTCGGCATGGCGCTGGGCGGGCGAGGTCGGGGGTGGTGTTGGTGTTGGTTCGCTGAGATCATCGACATGCATGGCGATGGATGTGGATCGGATCGGCGTGAGACGGTGGTGCGGATATCATTGATCTGCATAGACATTTGGAATCACACTCATAGTCAAGGAAGGAGCTGCGGCCGTGAAAGCACATCACTCTTCACGCTGACACCCCGAGTCTATAATCTGCATCACCTGCAACACCTGGTGAGGAAACCTCGGCCTCGCGGCCAAATGAAATCACGCGCGTCCAAGGATCGGCGTCGGCTACGAATTCGCATTCGATGAGCACATGATGAGCAATCCATTCTCAGCGCGAGTCGACCCGTCCACCATTCCGAATCCGAGTATCCGCCATGCTTATAACTCGCCTGGCCACGAGTCGCATGAGCAGCAGTCCCATCCGTGCACCTGCAAAGACCTTCTTACGAACCATGTCGACCGCTGAGAAGTCTCTGCACCCTCTACCGCCGTTCACCGCGGAGACGGCGAGGCAGTAAGTCCCATACTTCCGCTCCCATGCAAGGCTAAGTGAGCAGAAAAGTCAAAGCCGCGCAGGACAAGTGGAGTAAGCCCTTCGCATTGGCACAGTCGAGACTCTGCAAGCTGACTCGTAGACACTCGCTCGCCTGCGACCGTCTCGCCGGCCTACACACCCGACTCGACCTGGCGCAACAGGGACGAATTCTTTTCAGGCCGCGAGGCCATCGAGGCGTTCCTCACTCGTAAATGGGCCAAAGAGCACAACTACCGTCTCCGCAAAGAGCTGTTCGCATTCTCCGACAACAAGATGTACGTCGTCCCTCTTAGCTGGCAGAGTGGGGGCTGATGAGCAGTGCCGTGGAGTTCTGGTACGAGTTCTCCGAGACGCCCGAAGGAGGCAAATGGTTCCGGGTGTACGGGATTGAACATTGGGTGTTTGCTGAGGATGGGCGTATGAAGAGTCGCCAGGTGAGTAAGAGGAGAGGTGGGGAGCGGAAGGGCTGATGAGTAGATGAGCGGCAATCCCTTGGAGATCAAAGAAGCAGAGAGGTGGTTCAAAGATGGTGTGGACGTCAATGTACGTCGACCTCTGCAGCGAGGTGCAACGCTGACCAGCAGGACGGCGAGGTGCCTCACGGTCACATCTCGCAGAAAAAGTGATCGACGGGTCGCAGGAAATCACCTCGTGTCATGTCGAGAGAAGTGAACGTCTATGCATGCTGTCTAAAGCCTATGTCGGCCGATGCAATATGACCTCCTATCCGGGTACTACAGCGCCTTGAGCATGACCAAGTCCCGCCGGACCGCACCGCCCATGATGAACGTCTTCTCGCCCACTTCCTTCAATCCCATCTTCTCATAGAACCGTATACCGCGCTTATTGTTCTCCCACGCTCCTAGCCAGAGCTGAGAGCACCCTTCTCCTCTGGCGAGCTCTTCCGAGCGCTCGAACAGCGTTCGCGAAAGACCAGAGCCATGGTGTCGCTCGTGCACGTAAAGCCGCTGCAGCTCCACATATCGCCCTTCTGTCTCTGTTGAATTCTCAAGCGGGGGTAAGGCTGAGGTGCTGGCGTCCAAAACGAGCTGCGAAACGCCTACGAGACTCGTCCCATCTGACAAGGTCGGCGGGGCTGTCTCCACCTCGCTCTCGAACTCCGGGGGCTGAGAGGGTGCAACAGCCAACAAGACTCGTTGAGAGGGCGAAGCGATCTCAGAGGCGATCGTATCGGGGGCAAGGATCACAGTGAGGTAATGTTCCAAGTCGGCGGGCGTGACGGACCACGCGAAGAATTGCGACCATACTCGGCCTATGAGAGCAGCGATGGCCGAGGCGTCTGAGGGAGAGGCGAGGCGGTAGGTTATAGATGTAGCAGCAGCCGCAGCCGGGGCGCGTGGAGGGGTGGAGGTGGTGGGTGTCGAGCTGGACGAGGGATCTGCGTGGCCTGGTTCGAGCGAGGCGGACATGGTGTGTGTTGCTCGTGCTTGTCTAATCTCTCATCTCGACGTTTCTCTGAGGCTGAAGAGGCGGGGGGGTACGGCACGTGGTGACGCCGAGGTAGGTCACGATCTGGTTCGGATCCGAACCCAACGTAGATCTGGAAATCTTGAACCGTCGTCACTACTATCCTCGAAGCAGATTGAAGCGATTGACAGTCGACAGCAACAACCAAGATGGCAGGCTACAAATACGTGATAGGTCCGTCCCTCAGCTCTAACGGAGAAACGGAGAGAGGAGAGCTGAGCGGCAGAGCATATGGAAGAGGACGACGCCGCCACGCGGGCCCTACCAGAATGGGTGACTCTCGAATACAAACACATGCTCTCCATCGTCGGCCCGTCCTCCTCGGTCCACTTCACCTCCCTCTCCAGCTCCTCCATCCCTCCACTCTCCACCTCACTTTCATCCCCAAAAGCACACCTGCACACCGAACCAATCCTGTCGTTTCTCTCGAGCAACAACCCGCCCATCCCGATTGAACGAGTATGCCTCCTCGATCCGAAAGCGCCGAAGGAGCTTTCTCCAGCGGACAGCGAGACGTTCGACGTCTTCCTCTATGGTGGGATACTGGGCGATGATCCTCCTAGGGACAGGACGGCCGAGTTGCGCAAGCTGGGTTTTGAAGGACGGCACCTGGGAGAGAAACAGATGACGACGGATACGGCGGTCATGGTGACGAAGATGGTGGTTGAGGATGGCAAGACCCTCGGGGGGATAGAGTATGCGGATTTCCCCACTATTAGTTTTGGGAAACACGAGAGTATTGAGATGCCGTTCCGTGAGTCTTCCTCCTGTGACAGTGACGGGTATTGAGGTGCTGAGGGTAGGCTATGTGGTGGACGACAAGAAAGAGCCGATCTTGCCGCCAGGCATGAAAGATCACCTCAAAGCGGATCTGAATCGCACCATCGACGACTTTTGATATGCATCGCGATACGAGTACACCTCAGTGCCTGCCTGTTCACCAAACTTTGCTCCTCCTGTCTTGCAATCGAGTCAGGCGATCTTCTCCCTAGCACGTCAGCGCCACGCGCAACTGCTGGCTCAACAACTCACGCCAGCCACTTCTCCCACTCCTCTTTGCCCCAAGAGGACGACACCGAGTCGTACCTCAGCCCGTCGAAAAGCACAGTAGGCTACCATCAGTCCCACCTTCATCACCCCACTAAGGGCAACGCTCACAGTGATATGGATCGAGTTCTGCCTGCCAATCTTGACTGCCCTTCAGCTCCTCCTCGACTCTTGGGAAGCTGACCCACTGGAATGCTTCATCAACTCAAACGCCGTGCTGCCTTTATTGTCCCCTTCCTTCGATGCGCCCTGCACGTCCAATTGCGCACGCAGCTCGCCGTAGAATTTCGACTTTGGTCCTTGCACTTGATTGGCCGCCTCGAGGACTTCGAGCGCGAGGTCGGTCAGGCGGTCGCGAGCCTGGTTGGGGGTCATATCTGCGACTTGGCGGTTCTTGAATCCGTCCTGTGCGTCCATCACCTATGAGTCAGTCACTCCCGTCATCTCCCATCAAATCAAGATACAAAAGACTAGCCTTGTGGAAGTACTCGAGGAAGAGTTTGGGATATTTAGTGCCAAATACTAACAGGGCCTCAACACCAAAGTTCCCAAAGTAATGGCTGCTATCAGCTTCTCTCCCCGAGTTGGGGATTCCTCCCGCTCCCTCAGTAGGCGTCGGAGAGGTAAAGGGGGGGGGGGGTTGACGCACAATGGCTGCGGGTATGGCCACAACACCACGCTCAGCTCTTTCTCATACTTGCCTCCGGGCTGAACGAGCGGGATGACATTCGCCGTGAGTGAACGCAGGATCTTGGCGGAGAACGGGCAGACCGGGTCGAGGTAGCTATGACTCAGCCACGGTTACCCCCTTAGGTCGGTGGTGGTGGTCACTTACACTTCGAGGCTTTGGGAGCCGGTGCCGATACGGAGAAAGCTGAGTGCGCGCGGGACGGCCATGGTTTTGCGTAGTTGCGGGTTGGCTGTGCTAAAGTGCTACGTAGGAAACAAGACAAAGGTTGGACTGCCGTCGGTGTCCAGAGACGGCCACGACACGTGATTGCGGCTGGTGACGCCATCCGACGCCGAGCGGTCATCGCCGCTATTGTGTACTTGGGGGCTGAGAAGGTGTGTGTATGCATCCATGCTGTGAACAGAAGAGAGGAGATGCATGCACGATCTGCTCGGTGTTCTCTCCCTGCGCTGCTGTGTGAGTGATACAGCAACGAAGGGTCATTGTCGAAGCTGAATGGGAAGGAGGTGAACTGCCACGCGACATTGCCACGCGTTCGGCACTCTTACCATGACTTTGACCGAGCTGCCATTCAAGCTCTCGACGATCACAGGACACTCTTGACAAAGTGTGGTAGCGACGCAGCAGGATGAGGCTGCTTTCGGCTCTGCTGGCACTGCCGCTCATTCCCTACGTGATGGTTTGTGACTGGGCGAGGAGGTAGAAGGGAGGGCTTATAGACAGGGGCTGCACTTTTACTTTGAGTCGACCGAGACAAAGTGTTTCTTGGAAGAGTTGGCATCCGAGACGATCGTCGAGGGTGAGTTTTCAATATTAAGTGCTCAGCACGAGGCCGTCACGGCGAGGCGAGCTGGGCGGGCAGGATGGGTGGTAGGGGAGGTAGAAGGTAGGAGAGGAGCAAAGTTGACAGACAGGACATTATCGCGCATTACTATGGAACGAATCGAGCAAAGCATGGGAGGCCGAACCGAGTATGGGCATCCACGTCAATGTCGAGGTGGGTCATCCATGGGCACCAATCCAAGATGGACGCCGAAAGGGAGAGAGAAGGTGCTGAGCGGCAGGAACTCAGTAGCGGACATACGGTGGTCAACACCCGCGGACCCCCCGATGGACGATTCACATTCACCTCGCACGAAGCGGGCGATCATCAGATCTGCCTCCATTCCAATGTCACCGGAGGGTGGTTGACGACGCAAGTGATCAAGATGTATTTGGATATAAATGTTGGGAGTGCCAAGCACGACAAAGAGTGGGTCTCTCCTCTGCCTTCTTAACCTCATTCACAAGCTCCATCGAGCTACATTGACCTTCTGGTTCCCTTGTGACCTTCGGGCTAAGGGCTGGGGCTGAGGGCAGAACCGACATTTCCCACGTAACGACCATTGTGACGAAATTGCGCGACCTCAACAAAAAGGTCCAGGATATCCAGCGGGAACAACGGTACATGCGCGAAGTCGAGGCTACTTTTCGTGATGCGAGCGAAGCTACCAATGCCCGGGCGGTATGGTGGTCTGTCATCCAAATCGCCGTACTGATCGGGGCTGCTGTATGGCAGATGCGGCATCTCAAGGTGCGTCTCTCCCACTCGCCTTGCAGGGAAGCTGCAGCTCATCCTAGGTGTACTTTGAAGACAAAAAGCTCAGATGAGTCGGCTAGGCGCCAATGCACCATGCATGCAGTATCTACCCTCTATGCTCAAGCTTGTATCTCGCATACTGTAGACTGCGGAAAATCAAGCCTCAAACTTGTCTCCAGAGCTCTCGTGGCCCTCCTCCCATGCGCGCACCTCAATACCACCCCCACGCTGCACAATGACCTCCAGGAAGACCTGGCCGTCTCCCTTGACAGCCACCTCGACTCCGCCGAGACACTTGACACGCTTCGTAACGGGCGTCTTGGTCTCCTCGTCTTCCTCGTCTTCATCATCTTCATCTTCGTCCTCGTCGTCATCGCCGTTGGCCTCCTTGGGCGGCTTCTCCACCTTCTCCACCTTGACCTCGTCTTTGCCTTCCCACACCTCCACTCCGACCTTCTGTGCGCCCTTCTCCACGTTGAAGGCGACGCGTCTTCGCACTGGCAACGGTGCACCGGCCTCGATGATCTTCACAAGCTCGTCGCCTTCCTGTCCGGGAACAGCGATGCCGATGGGCTGAGCCAGAGTGCCAGCGGGTTCCCGGCCGAACGCCAGGACGTCCTCCAGCTTGAGTCCCTCCTCAAGTGTGGAAAGGTGCAACGCCTGAAGAGCACAGCCGATGGCGATCACCTCGGACGGGTCGATGGCAGCTGTGACAGGTGTGGTGGTCGGGACCAGCAATGCCAAGTGCTGCTGAAGGCCGGGGAACAGGGTCGACGAACCGGCGAGCAACACCTCGTCGATCTGCACCAAGTCAAGGCCGGCCGACTCAACCACCTCGATGAGCTTGGCGCCCACTTGGCGGTACACGCCAGAGGCGAGGCCGTCGAATCGCAAGCGGTTGATGGAGGATGACAGATCCATGCCGTCCTTGAGAGACTCGACGGCGCATGTGGCGGCTCCGGAAGAGGCAGAGAGGGATCGTTTTGTGTGCTCGACGGCAAGAACGAGCTTGGCGTCGGCCCGCTTGTCCACGGCGGAAGCGTCGGGGCCACAAGGGAGGTCGAGCGGCACCTTGGTCTTCTTCGTGAACTCTTTGGCAAAGTGTTTGAGCAGCTACACATTGGTCAGGAACATGCTGTTGAGTAAAGTTGAATACTCACCAAATTGTCAAACTCCCGTCCACCCAGCTTGTCATCTCGGCCTTTGGCCAAGACCGAGTACTCTCCCTCGCTCACGCTGACCACGGAGATGGCCAAGCTCGTCTCTCCCATGTCCAGCACGGCCACTCGCTTGCTTCCCTTCTCCTCCTCGCCTGCGTTGCCTTCCTCTGGGCTTCCGAGCAGTCCCCGCTCCTTCCTCTCCTCGTGAAGCCCAACACGGTATCCAACCAAAACCGCGGCAGCCTCGTCGAGCACCTGCAGGACGTTGATACCAGCGTCAAGAGCGGCGCTCTTGAGCGCCTCTGTCTGTTCGTGGGTGAACCATGTTGGCGCGCTAACCACACAGGCGGTGGGCTTTGTGCCCAAGAAGTCGGTGGCAGATGCGAACAATGTCGACAGGAAGAGAGTGGTCACTTCGGGCACAGTGAGCGTCTTCTTCGCCGGGACAGGCTCGAGCAGAGCCGGGTTTGGTGTAGCAGTTCCACTGGCGGCTGCTGATCTCGGGGCGGGTGTCGGCTGCTTAGGCGGCGGAAGGAGGATGTCGACTGTGTATGCTGGGGTGGTGGATTCCGGGATGAGAGGGGCGGTCAGGATGGTGGTGTGGTCTACTTCATCGTAGGTGTGGCCGAGGAGGTTGCGGAAACCCATGATGGTGTTTTGGCCGTTCTTGACGAGGTGCGGCTTGGCACCGTTGCCGATGTAGACCTGTTCTCCAGCGTACGAGATGGCGCATGCGATTTGACGTTCGCCATCTTCGTTGGCGATGCAGGTGGGGTGGCCCTCCTATACCATCAGCAGGTATCCTATAAAACTGCACAGCAAGGGTGTTGCGGCTGTGCATTCTCTCTGCAACTCACCTTGTCAATAACGGCGATGGAGGCGTACGACTGGCCAAAGTTGATACCAAGGATAGCTTGGGACGACCTTTGGCATGAGCTCCGAATCATTCACAGCCAGATACTACTCACATATTGAAAATGTATCTGCCGGGACAGAGATACACGAAGTGTGGTGAGGTCTCGCCGACCTCTTTTATGCTACTGTTGACTCTTGGCGAGAAGTAAGATGAGAGAGAGAAGAGAGAATAGTCGTCTAGATGGCGTTGAACTGGCTGCTCCCCCTCCCTTCCTGCTCCTAGTCCTGAAAATTCTGCCACGAGGTCATCCTCCTATCGGCGATTGCCACCCCTCCAGGCTCCCCCCACTCTGAGGTGGGGGAGGAGGTCCAAGCCGTTACTCTCTTGGCGCGGGCCGTATCGATGTGCCCAGTCCGCAGTTGACTCTCATCGCTCAGTGCTGTACGAGGCGGTGCGTGCCCGTCGAACAACCTCTTCCAATGTCCCATATGCTCGCAGCAACATGTCTGGTGCATCAAAGCTGCGGCGAGATGTCCAGTGTCAAGGGGCAAAGGTCAGTGCGCGGAAATAGGCCGGCATGGTCTATAAACCACCCTCCTTTGCACTCTGCTCTACATCACAACAGCCATCTCCCCCTTCCCACAGAGACGAAGATGGTGGATATCACAGCCTTCATTGTCTTGAATCGATACACGGTTGGGGGAGATACGCACTCTTCACACGACAGTTGACGACCACTTTACGACAATTGACGAGCCGAGAAGTCATGTCCCGTTGAAGCTCTGCTTGATCCCTTTGAAAGGAGATCCGAGGCCTCTTCGCCGAGACTGACTAGGACTACATTTGACACGACGCCACCACCGCAAAGCTCCTCTGCATCTTCACTCGACAGAACAGTGTTCTTCTTCGGAACCAATCACCCGATTCTCGAGCAAGTGGTCTCACCCCGACCACGATGTCTGGCAAGCGAGCAGGAGAGAAGCGATTGCCACCAGTCCCCATGTCGAATGGACATGAGAGGGAACTGACGCAAGAGAGAGGAGTGAAAGGAAGTAGCACATCCAGCTCGTATGTCCTATTCCATTTTCAATCCCTGTTGATAGCTCGACCCGAGGCGTCCCCATATACGCCCTCCGCAACACGAGGTGGGGTGCGGACGCGCCGGGTACAGACGCGCGGCAGGCCCAAGTCCTTCTGCCGGACACACGACCACATCGCACTAGAACCAGCTGATAGCACAGCTCGTCACTATCCTCTCGGCCCCATCAGACATTCGCCATACCCCCAAGCGGATCCAACACTGCCTTCTCTGCCCTCGGTCTCTCGTTCACATCACACCCCAATCAGAGCAGTTCGACCCTTAGGCCGCCTCCAAGCCCTTCCGTCGCGAGCAGCTCTCATACCGCATCGTCCTTACGCGGCAAAGCGCAGCTTTTCAGCTCCAAACTCGGTCTGCCACCGATGTCCACGCCGACGTCCGTCCGGTCCACCCACTCGTCATCGTCTAGACTGCGGAATGTTCAGACGAGCGAGTTTGGGAGGAGAGGTAGCGAGCCGACGCCTTCGTTGATTCATGGAGAGGTGCTCGAGAAGAAACGCTCTACATCGACTTTGGGGAGTTTGGCCAAAGGTCTGAACAGAATGGGCAGCGTCATAAAGAGGAACAACCTTGACGGACCGCCTGATGCCAAGTCCGGCAGCAGACCCACTTCACGGCGGCATCGGCCCCATACTGCGGACATGATACAAGTGGATTCACTAGCGGAGGAGGACGAGGAAGACGGGTGGCAGAGTGTCGGTAACGTCGTCGTGGATGACGAGGGTGACGAAGGAGTCTCACGTCCCTTCAACATTGCAGTGAGCCTGCCGAGCTCGGTCCTACAGAAAACTCATGTGCAGCATGACCTACATGTTGCACCTGACCTGGAAGACCTTCCAACAGCCTGGATGGCGGCGTTACGTGCACAAGGCATGACTGAGAGCGAGCTTCTTCTGCTCGCCGCTGCCAAGAAGAAACAACACTACTCTCAGCCGATGTTACGATTGGTCAAGGGATCGGAGCCTCCGCCGATTCGAAATCACGCCCTACCGTCGCCTACTCAGGCTTTGTACAATCAGCGAGGAATGTCGACTCCCAGCGCCAGCATCACTAGTCAGAAACGCCGAGACGCTCAGCACCAGCGCAAAGTGTCGGAGATGTTGCAAAAGTTCTCTTTTGAAGAGTCTCGGCCATCCTCCCCGGAAATCGCGAACCCCGCCCCAGGTCACTCGTCCTCCACGCAGAGTCATGATCCAGGTGGTCCGAAATCGCTCATGACTCCGCCTGGACCAGCTCGGGAGCGAAAACGACTCTCGAGGCATGATGTCCCGCGAGGCATGAGTAGCGAAGACGAGACGACCCCGTCTCATACCTCTCAGTCGGCTTCGATATCGCAGCGCACCGACAGCGAGGCGGAACCAGAGTCGGATCTCCCCGATCCTATAAATGCCGCTCTCAGCAGGTCTGAGGGGACCTTTGGTGGTGGATTTGGACTTGGGTCTTTCAGCATTTCCGGGCAACGACCGAGGGGACAGAAGCGTCTGTCCGACCAGATACGCGGGTTCGGCGCTCTCGACTTTTCGAACATTGATGATGGATGGGCCGACTCGCTATTGGATGCTATGCAGGGGCAGGCAGCTGGTAGTAGCAGCACTTTGCAGTCCGGTGGAAACGGTGCACAGCGCTCGCCGCAGAAGAGCCATTTCTCTTCTCGTGGGTCGGTATCCCCTCCACTCGCCACGCCGAGATCCTCCAAACGGACATCGAAACGATTCCAGCCAAAACCTCTGCACTTCAAGCCATCTTCTCCGACATACTCTCCGAGTCCGGCAACACCAACACGCTCCTCGGCTAAAGCCCACAGTCCGACGTCGGTCGAGAATCATTGGCCCACATCTCCCCCTCCTCCGCCTCGAGGAGATCGCAGACACTCCAAGCGACCCTCGCAGAGCCAGTATCAAGCTTCATCACTGGAGGACAAGAGCTCGTCTGACAAGGCCAACAGCTCTTCCAGCCCTTCTTCAGACGAGGACGGCTTGCCTATGCGCAAATCCTCCGACTCGTTCGGCGTCCATTACTCGCAACATCACGAGTCAAGATCTTCGGTCGACGTGGATCTCGTGACGCCTCAAACGGATCGTGGCGACGGCTCGTCGTTTTCGATTGAAAATGAGCACACAAGCAAGGCAGACATGGAGTCGTCCAACGAGAACACGCCGATGGCGGGCGAATTCGCATTCCGTGCGCCCTTTGAGGCCTACGCCCCGGCTTCACGCGACCTGCAGATACCTGTGGGAGAACGCTTACCCAAAGAGAGAGTGTTATCGGGCTACTCGAGGGGCTTGGCAGATTCTTTCCCCGCACCGCCACTTCTGGTGCCCATGCACAAGTCGCACGGATCCCGGCAGTCGCCCTCAGAAGTGGACTGTGGGAATCAGGTGGCCGAGGTCGGAACCGGTTCCGCAGCCCCGACTCCGAGTGATAACGAAAGTAACAGAACAAGCGAGATTGAGGATCCTTGGGCCGAGAGGACAGAGTCCGGCGTTGTTCACTGGCGGCATCGGCGACGCAATCCACACATGTCTGTGCCCGCTTCGGTGGCGGCTTCGACGAGTGCAGAGTCTGCTCCTTCGCGAGCGGCATCACCATCCGGCGACGACTTTTCACGACCGGCAACACCACCGCTCCCAACCGCAAGCGCTGTGCCCCTTGTTACACCCGCCACTCCTAGTCGCCGGCAACTACTACCAATCCCGTCCACGCCAAACGGCAAGCACACACCTTCTCCCACCTCTCCTGGTTCCCGCTCGATACGTGGGATGAATGCGATCGATCCCTACGATCCTCTGCAGTCCCTTGATGGCGCAGGCATGAACGAGCGAGCTTCTATCGCTTTGTCGATCCTGTCGACTAACAGCTCGCTACATTCCTACTCGCTGCACGAAGCGACTGTCCATCGGGCATACGCTCAGGTGTTGCGCAACGTCAGAGAAGAACCCGAGGCACCTGTGGCAGACGCAGAACTAGATGACAAGTTTGGATTGCGCGCAAGTCGCGGAGCCGATGCAGTGGAAACGGAGGCAGAGGATGATACGTCCAGTGCGAGCGAGTCGGACGAGCTTCCGTCTTACATGGCCCGTCCGGTTGAGTATAGGCCCCCGTCAATGGACCGACAAGATGAAGCGTCGGACTCTGGTGAAGCTATCGCCGAAACTGCGAGGCGAAATGAGATTGCTCGAAGGACGTTTGGTTTCGAGCCCCTCCTCCCTGCACCGAAGATCGAATCTCGCCGGAAAATTGGAGCTGGGGTGGAGTCTGGCAATGTCACATCGGACGAGAGCAAAGATGACGAGGAAGAGATGGAGAGTGCGTCTGTATG
Organism: Tremella yokohamensis; assembly: GCA_024343385.1. Lineage (NCBI taxonomy): Eukaryota > Fungi > Basidiomycota > Tremellomycetes > Tremellales > Tremellaceae > Tremella > Tremella yokohamensis. The sequence goes on along the minus strand of BRDC01000025.1, from coordinate 336,050 downwards.
TACGCATGGGAGTGGGACGTGGGGTGCGATGTTTGCGCTGGACGAAGCTGCGCGAGCGATGGTGAAGCAGAGGATGGACATTGGGTTTGCGGTTGAGACACAGAGTCAGCAGAGGGAGCAGGAGGGTGAGCGACGTAGAGAGGAGCTGGAGGCGTGTTGAGGCCGACTCGGCTTAGCTGTAGGTTTGGGGTTATGGCTGTAACGATGTATGCATCTCTCTATTGTGTAGTACAGGGCGGCAACCACAATCTCTAAAACGACATGTTGCTGGTAGCGACTAGTCCTCGGCCTGGATGAGCGAGTAAGACGGGGCGTTGAGCTTCTTCTCGCCGCCGAGGAAAGGGATGGAAACGACGAAGAGGTATTCGAGAGTCTGCGCGTTGGACTTTTCGATAAGCTGGCCCGCAGCGGCGGCGGATCCACCAGTAGCGATGAGGTCACTGCAGTCAGTGGAAGCCGGGAGCGCAGCGACCGAGAAGCCTCCCAGAGGAGAGTAGGGGGTGGGGTGGGGGGGGGGCACTCACTCGACGACGATACACTTCTGACCAGGCAAAATGGCCCCCTTTTGCATCTCGAACCGATCCGTCCCATACTCCTTTTCATACTCTACGACCTCGCACTCTCCCGGCAACTTGCCCCCCTTGCGAACAGGGACAAACGCAGCGCCGAGCCGCATAGCCAGTACGGGGCCAAAGAGGAACCCGCGCGCGTCGAGCCCTACGACGACGTCGATCTTCGTGGATGGGTGCGCGGTGAGGATGTGGTGCGTCAGATGGGTGATGAGTGTTTCGAAGGCGAGTGGGTTGCGCAGGAGGGGGAAGATGTCGAGGAATGTTACGCCCTGCGATACGGTCAGCGAGTGTAGCGAGCGACGAGTCCCATAGAGACAGAGAAGCCTTGATCCTTGTCACTCGTCACCGCACAAGGAGGCCGACGGACACTTCGTGTGGACTGGGACCCACCTTTTTGGGAAAGTCCGGGTGTACACCGAGCTGGGTGCGGAGGTACTCGACGTCAGACATGGTGCGCTGTGCTTGCTGTGCTCAGTGAGTGAAGCTGAGATGAGATGAGAGATGAAAGAGATAACTGAAAATCTCGCACGTTGCGCAATCTCATCAAGTGGATCTCGCTTAACTTTCTTTGACCCGTGCCTGAAAACCCCAGCACAGGACAGCCGGTCATGTCGGGATTCATTTGACTTGATTTCGTTTGTTGCTTATGCCGGTCCACCCACATTACTTAACGATGTGAGCGCGCAGGATGCCCGCTTCGCCGCCTTCATCTCCTCTGGACCCCATCTCACCATGGCCGCCACTCCCACCGCCTGCTATCCCTGCTCTAAAACACGCAAAAGCCCCAGAGATAGACACGTCGCCCAATGCCAAAGAAGTCTATGCGCTCATCGCTGTACTGGGGACGTACCTCCTCTTTGGGACCTACATCCTATGGACGTTCGCGCCAGCAGGATGGCTTGATGCACTAGGATGGACGTGGTATCCTGCTCAGTGGGTCTCACTGGATGGGCACGGTCAGGGCTGACGGGTAGGGAATGGGGCATCATCATACCGTGTTGGTTGATGATCTTCGTTTTGCTAGCTTATTGGACGTATGCGGCTTTGACGGCTTATCGTACGCCATCGTTCGACTCGCTCGAGCTGATCACGGGTGCGTATCAGGGTTAAATAAGCGTCCAAAGCTGAATAGGAAGATCGGTACTGTGGTATCCCTGAGCACGAAGGGGCGGAACCGTACTATCACAAGTACGCCAAAGAGGAGCACGGAGCTGAAGCCGTGGACTTGCCTATTGACCTGGTCAACCGGGTCTTGTATCCTCCGCGCCCGCGCAGACCAGAACCACATGCAGCGGCATTATGACGTTTCATTTCGCAACATTTGTTGTCCTGCTACATGCTCGACACCCGGGGAGATTCGCAGAAGAAGAGCTCGGAGCAGAAGTGGTGGACTTTCCTATCGGCCTGGTGAACCGGGTCGTGGAGGGTCAGTCTGGATAGTGGCTCCCAAACCATTGAACAGCCGCATAATGACATATCGCTACATTCCTTGTCCTGCTATACCTCGTCCAGCTACATGCCCGTTTCCTGAGCGAGACGGCGATCATCCACTAACAATAGCACCGCCATTAACGTGGATACTCTGTCCGCTGATAAAGCTTCCATCCTGACTCGCAAGGAAGACATAAGCCGGCCCAAGCTCGCTCGGCTGTCCAATACGCCCAATGGGCGCAGGCGAGTTATGCCAGCCTTTCATAGTCTCGTTGTCCATCGCAGCAGGCTGGAGAGGCGTCCATACCGGACCGGGACAGACGGCATTGACTCGGATCCCTTTTTCGAGCAACTGGTTCGAAAGACAGCGGACCATCGACACTTGCGCTCCTTTTGTCATGGAATAGTCAAGCAACGTTGGTGGACCAGCATAAGCAACTTTAGACGTCAGCAGGAGCATGCAGAGGAGTGGGATGCATGGTGGAAAGGTTGGAGAAGGAAGGGAAGGAAAAAAAGAAGACATACCTTGAGACGCGGTGACGATGATGGAACCGCCTTTCGGGATGTGTGGCACCGCCGCGCGAGTGAGGAAGAAGGTCCCAAATACGTTGGTGCGCATTGTGCGCTCAAACTGCTCGGTCGTGATGTCTGTGATGCTCTTCTGGTCGTACTGCGTCTCAGCAAAGGTAGGATGAAAGTGGATGTGGCGGAGGAGAGGAAGGAAGGCGGCGGTGGAGGTGCCACATGCCGAGAGGGTGGTGGCAGTTGTTGTTGGGTAGTGGTTGTTGGACTCACCATGACGCTGGCGTTGTTGACCAGAACGTCAATCCTGCCCCACGCCTGGACGACAGAATCGATGACCCTCTTGCACCCCTGCTCATCCCTGATATCCTGGGGGAAGAGGAGGCACTGCCTCCCCGCACGCTCAATGAGCTCCTTGGTCTTCTCAGCGTCGACCTGTTCTTCCGGCAGGTACACAATGGCCACGTCGGCACCTTCCATGGCGTACATGACGGCTGCCGCACGACCGATACCAGAGTCTCCTCCAGTGACGATGGTCTTCTTGTCGAGCATCTAAACGTGTCACTGACAAGATCGGTAGCCCGGCTGACTGGGGGATGACGCACCTTGCCCGCGGGCTTGTAATGGTCGTAGCTGTCCTCGCCCTCTTGCACAGTCGCAGACTCCGGCTTGACCTGCATGTCCGCCTGCACACCTACGACGCGGTCGACCTGTGACTCGACTTTGAAATCACCGGGTTTAGGAAACTCGCCAGCGCCAGCACGTTCGCCGGTGGGCTGAGCATCAGCCTCTACCCAGTCCATCGATAGCGGTCTGAAATACTGACAGCAGCCGAGTCGGTCACGCCAGCTTTGTTCTCCTCGCCCCCTGCCGCACCGAGAGCCTGTTTGATCGTGTCCATCTTTCTTCCTGTACGTCTGTTCAGAATTCGGATGAGTGTAATGGGAGGGAGACGTCAGACGACAGAGGTCAGCTATGTATACTCTTGTCGCTTCGCTTGGATGTGACGTGGGGCAAGTACCGATCCGGCATCTGCATGAGACATCCCAAGCGGCATGTGACGTCGGCTGACAGCCTCTCTGGTCCTCCCATTCTCCCTTGCTCTCTCTCAGTCTCTCCCATTGTGCTGCATCCGCTGCATCCTGCATCCTGCATCCTGAACAGGTCAAGATCTCGGACAACGCAGACAAAATCGGGGAATCTCAAGACGTCATTGTGTCGTGCCTGATTCCAGCACAACCTTGAATTCCTCACGCAGAAGAGGATGGATGCACATGCATGGCTGGCTGGTGGGTTGTGAATCGAGAGCGATAGATGTCGGCGTATGAATGTCAAAGGCTACAGTATAGATAAAGCATGTATATACAATGAAATTGAAACTGTGTGATGAGTGAGTGAATGAACGCACATGGTGTCGAATGAAATAGGGTGAGTCGTTATCGAGTCGTATCTTTCGGTCTCCTCGCCTCCCTCGAATCCAGAACAGATGGTAGCCGCCTACAGGTCCAACAAGCTGATGTACGGTCGGGCTCGCCTGGTCGTCGTGGGCTGGATCGCCGTCGCGGGCACTTCGGCCGGATCTTTGCTCTCAACAAGAGCAGCCGCACGAGTACCGCGAGATTCTTCTCATCAGGCTCGTTTCCCATATACACAAAACTACGCACCAGGGAGAACAGGCTCCTCCCTACGGCCTCGCTCGGCTCGCGCCTCCTCAGCTTGCCTCTCCGCGCCGACCGCAAACTGGACACCACGCTCTGCACCGCCGTTCTGGCGCTCGCGACCTACTCGTGCCCCTTCGCCGAGGATAGGCTCGCTCGCGTACTGGCTCATCAAACGCTCCAGCAGCTGACTCGAGTTCATCGACTCGACATCGTCGTCTCGTATGCCGACGACACTCGGAGCCATGGGTCGATCTTGTCGCTCGCCCGCAGGCGCAGGGACGGTAATCATGACTCGCCGCCGCTCAGGCTCCTCCCTCGCTTCTCGCTCCCCGCTGCCTTCCAAGACTCCGGCGCTCTCGACTGGCATTTCTGCAGACCGAACGACAGTCTCAATGACCACGTTGATCAGCTCGATCGTTGCGTCGCTGTCGTGTTCGTCTTCTTGCTCCTCGCGATCGCTCCCATCCTCGCCGATATCCCCGCCTACCCCATCGGGTATGTCGATGGACTGTCGCAAAGAAGACGCTCTGGCCACTCTGGACCCCACATCCTCTAAATTTCCCGTCCACTCACCCTCCTCCTGCAGCTGAGTGAACGCACGCCGCACCGCCAGCGGTAGAGGTCTACCCGCGGCGATCCGGCTGTAAAGCCTATCCGTGCGCGCACGGTCGTTCTCAAGCCGAGCAGCGCGATCTTCTTCGATTTGCACGTTGGTCGGACGCTGAGATCTCACCGTGGGAGATGCCGGAGATGGACCATCCGTGTCCCACGAGGCGAAGTGAATGGGATCATCCACTTCGGCACCAGGTCGGACAGGGCGGACGGGCCTTGTGGCATCCTCCAACAATGATCGCCAAGGAGCCGTCTCTGGCTCTGGGGCTGGGAGTCTCGTTTGCAGCTCACGCAGACGTTGACGATACCCGTCAATGACGGCCAATCGTCCCGGGGGCAAATCATCCCCGCTTCGTTCCCCGTTGGTCGCAGGATGCATGATCGGCGGTGGGACTTGGGTTGGCCTCGATGCGGCAGGTCGGGCTTGTTGCTCGGCGATCTCGCGTTGAGCGTCAACGATATTCCTCGCTAGGGCCCGCATGCTGCCGGCTTCGCTTCGTCGCCGATCCCGCAGGGCATCTGGTAGTGGATCTTCTTCAAAGTCATCGGAATGGAGATGTTCAAGGAATTGACGAGCAGACGGCCATCCTTGGAGGGTGTCTCCGGTCAAGCTGCTGCTGGCTCCGACAGCGCGTGCCATCGGGGTGGAGCCTCTGCGAGCAGATGATGGACTGGCGCTTGACTGACCGTTGCTCTGCAGTCTCTCTGCCACGGCGATGCCTCGATGGGTGAGACTCGAGTCAAACTCTTGATTGGACCGTCGGGGCTGTGGGACGTTGGGATGCGGGAATTCAATAATGTCAAAACCTGGGCGGTCGAGCGATAGAGTAGCAGAAGACGCCATGCTGTCGATGAGCGGACTGGAAACTGTGGAGAGTGATCGGTCGTTTGTGTTTCCGGTTGCTGGCCGGGAAGAGGAAGGTAGAGTTGGAGTTGGAGCAGCAGCTGGCTCGGAGCCATGGACAGTGGGGCGAGGTCGAGAAGATTTGACGATCTGAGGAGCGGGCATGGTGGCGATTTGCCTTAGGTTGGTCGGGTGAGATCCCTTCGCTCGGGCTTTGGCCATGCGGCCAATCTCCTTCTTCTCGACGACAGGAGGTGTTGGGTCTGGAGGTGGGGGTGGCGCAGCAGGAGCCTCAATGGCGGCAGGAGAATCTTGATTCTCACGAGTGGACGGCCGTCCCTCTAGGTTACCCCCTCTGACCACTCGCCACCGGTCGCTGAATGCCGAAGTGAACAGCGGCGTGGGGAATCCTTCCGTCTGTTGGACCCACGAAGTGCTTGCGCCTCTCGCTGCCGGCGTGCTCCTATCGTCAGAACCGTCCGCAAGCTGCGGCTGCGGTCGAGGCCGAGAAACGAATGCGCCGGACGATTGACTGTTGCCTTGTTCCGTCTCTCGTGTATTACGTGGGTTGTGCCGCCCCTCGGGCCGACTCGGCGCTGCGGGAACTTCATTTGATGGGCGGCGGTTGATGAATGGTGCGAGTGAAGCGGTAGATTGAGATGCCCTGTCGAGCAGGGCGTGGATCTCGTCGGTGGTTATTGGCCTAGGCATCGCCGCTACTTCTGCGCCTATGGCTGTGAGACGGGGGCGGGAGAGAAGTGCCGGGTCGGGGAGGATCGGGCGGTCGAGAGGGTATGCCTGGGGTCAGTGAGTATATACGCGTGAGAGCTGCTGCAAGCAATGAGCAAGCGTCTGGGGCGTGGCATAGAAGGGATAAGACCTGCCGTGCGTGCATCTTTCCTTCGGACGAGCAGCAAAGTGGCGAGTGGAGGAAGTCAGATGGCAAAGAACTTACGACTATCTCAAACACCTCGTCATCCAACGCCCTGCTACTATCCATCGTCGACCGTTCCAGTTGCCTAGCCTGCTGGCCGAGCCTCTCCACGGCCTCTGTAAGCTGGTCGATCCTCAGACTGAGGTCTTCCCTCAGAGCAGTCAACGACCGCAGAATATCACGCCGCGCAGAGAGACGTTCCCGTAGCTCGGCGTGAAGAGGAGGCGCCAGACCGTTGGGAGTTGGCATCTCCCAGAATCATGGACCGGGCGGCGGCGGCTATCGCTGTTGCTGTTGAGGCGTGGTCGTGAGAGAAGGCCTAGACTGAGAGAGACATGAGGAAAAGGGTGGCGACGGCCGGGCGGTCCCGCGGTCCAGGCGCGTTAGGATGGTCCTTTGACCCGGTTGGCAGCGAGGGATTCAGGCTTGAATGGATCTTCGAGCGAGAGAGGTGCGGGCGTTGGCTGGTGTGGTCGTATAAGGGCGTGTGAGTGAGAAGTGTGGGGAACACGAGAAGACTACGAGTACAGATGGGATGGGATGGGATGGGATGATCCTGTTCTGATGGGGGAGATTGAGGGAATTGGTGATTGATGTCTGTGTTTGATCGTGTGTCTAACGTGTTCTCAATTCTCTTCGGAGACATGGACACGGTCGCCGGCGGACCTACTAAAGATGACCTCATTTGTCGAATCAGCTCGCTTCTTCTTCACCTCTCATCTATAATGCAATAACAAGCAGCACAGCGCCCGTAGCGTACAGACGAGCTCAGAGAGACGTTGTGCATACACTTCAGCCCTCCTGTTCACCAGCATTCGCCTTGGCGTCCGTAGCAAAGTCGAACTCGCGCCATGGCCGAATCACCCACTTTGACATGGACCAACGTCCTCATCGGTCTTCTATTCATCGTCTTTGACGCGCTCCTCTCCCTCGTCCTCGGTCTGGGAGTCGGCGGCTCGCTCATGGTAGCGGCCCTACGATGTATTCTACAGCTCAGCATCATGGGCTTGGTGTTGGACAAGGTCTTCGCATCTCAAAACCCATGGGGCGTGGCGGGCATCGCTCGTGAGTCTTTCCCCCGAATATAGACACATCACGAGGACTGCGTCTGACATGGAGTGCTACTGAATATCCTCGGCGCATTCGAGGCGACGTACAACAAGTCCAAGCGACGCTTTACCAACATGGTGTGTCCGCTTCAGTTCTGTGAACGCATATTCAAGCTGATCCTAGTTCCCGTTGATCCTCTGTGCGATCCTCTGCGGCACAATACCGATCTCGGTCCTTGGCCAGCAGTTTGCCATGACCACACGACCCTTCTGGCAGCCGGACCAATACGGTGGGTTTGTCTGTCCCACGAGAGGCTGGTGTCTGAACAAGCAGTACCCATGCTCGGCATGCTGTTGGGCAACGCCATCTCGGCCATTGTTCGTCGTGCTACAGCAGAGACGAGGTTTTCGCTGAGACGCAGGGAGTCGGCGTCAACGCCGTGTCGAGAGAGTTTACCGAGAACAGGGATAAGATTGAGACGTACCTCGCAATGGGTGCGACGCGATTCGAGGCGTGCAAGCCTATCGGTGTCGAGGCTCTCAAGATGGCCCTCTTGCCGACTGTCAACCAATTGAGGTGCGTCGACGCTATTTGCTCAGGCACTTGTGCTGATAACAGCGTCATCGGTCTCATCTCCATCCCGGGTATGATGACGGGTGCGATTGTAGGAGGCAAGTCTGTCGAGCAGGCCGCTCGACTACAAAGTGAGTCCAAGTCTTCCTCGACGTAAAATCAAGGAGTAGCGGCTGATGTCAGTGATCATCATGTTCAGTGAGACCGCATCCGGCTCGAAAGCAGTCAAGCCGGGTCAAAGCTGATGTACCAGTGATCTCTGCCGCATCAGCCCTGACTGCTCTGATGTCTCTTGTCTTTGCGCTGTCCATCTTGGTCGACAGCCAGCATCGCATTCGTCCGGACCGCCTCGACTCGCGCAAACCCCTGTTCTACAGGTATCGCGATGCCGCGGTGACTGGAACGTGGAAGGGGATCAAGCGGCTGCAGTGCTGGGGTCGCGAGAAGGGGACAGAGGAGGAGCGTCGGGGTTTGTTGGACGGGCAGCGATAACAGCAGCTCCGTTGTCGCTCCGCTCGGAGCATGCCATCGTACAGCATATCTGAACATTGGGATTGACTTGCTGTGCTCGGTGTCGCTCCGAGCTGCACGGTGTAGCACGCGTATTGCTATGCTATGCTTGGCATTGAAATAGGTGCTCCGTGGTTGCTCCGCGCCGAGACCGCCGACTCCTTTGTATGCCGTCAGGGTTCATCAGGGTCCCATCGTTGCCGAAATGTACGTCACAGTATCCCGAACGTGCAGATCTGCCGAATGTACAAAATTGATTCCGTTCCCAAACACGTCAAACGAGTCCAAAGCGCAGGGCCGAAGGGGTCAAAGGGGAAGTCAAAGGGGGTGCTGCGGAATTTTGCGCAGTCCCCCCTTTTCGGGATTACAGTTACGTGGTAAAGGCCCGTGCTCTGGTGCTTCAATGGCCAATGGCCCATTACAAAAATATTGTAAAGAGGTAGTACGCCTCTGACTCTCGGCGTATTGCCCCTGAACCTCCCCCACCGTAGAGCCCATAGGGTCATAGAGAGAGCAGCAAAAAACAGCTGCTCTCATTGCTCACTGCTGGTCTGGTGGGCATCGCTCTCGAGACTGCGGTGCTCCATTTTTCTATCAATCTCCTTCACTGCGCACAGCCCGTTCAAAGGCCAAAGGCGGTCATCACGGCCAAAAAGACCGCGCTAGTGTCTGTGTGTCTCCTGGACATTTTTGGGTCAAACGCGCCGACGACGGAAGGGACCTCACCGACCGACCGACACGCTTTGGCACTGCTCCTCCTGCACAGTCTCCTACTGCACAGGCGAGAGCACAGGCAGGCAGGAATGGCCCTCAAACTCGAACATTTCATCCTGTAGCATCGCAACACCGATCAAATCCCGATATCGCTACCGACAGAGGAGTCACCCTTCAAAAGGTTCAACCCTCTCGTCACTCTCAGCCAAGCACAGCCAAGGTTACCTCGCCTTGTCTCTTCATTCATCCCAAGACGCAGCAGTCTTGTCACTCTTTTATTCCCGTAAGGGTCCCGTAGCTGCTGCTGGCCCGCTGCCCCGCTGCGCCGCCGCCGTTGCCAAGCCCACCCCGCCGCACCGTGACCGCCGTCCGCGGTTCAATCAACACGCCCCCCATTCGCCCGACGTCGAGCACGCAGGAGGTCTCCGCACAGGAGACTTCCCGCATCGCGTCAACCCGTCAACATTCACCCACTCGGCCCGAACGACAAGGCAGAGTCACTGCACACCTACCTCCCCGCCACCCTCCCTTCGACGTCGACATCATCCGGCGCAGGTGCAGGAAGCAGTAGTAGCAGCAGTGGCTCGAGCCGACCCCCTTTCTCCTCCTCTCACTCGTATCCTTACCCCACTCGCGCAGCTGGCAGCTCGCGACCCCCACCCGCCTCGTCTGCCTCGGTCGCCATTGCAGCCAAGAGACCACGCCCGGACCCACTCACCATCGACTCGTTCGCCGGCGCCCACCCGAGCGAGTACTCGCCCTTCTCCCCTTCGTCCAGCGTCGAGAACGGCATCACCCGACCCCGTCGCAGACTCAGCAACCCCTTGTCCTTGACAAACGGCAACGGCAGCGGTGGCGGTGGTGTCGCGTCTGGATTCAACCGGCCACGTAAACGCACTTCAATCGACCAGCCTTCGTCTCATCCAGTAACAACATCCAGGTCAAACCCCGTTTCACCTGGAAAAGTCGGTCGGACGAAGGAGGCAGGTACACATTATAACCACCATCATCAACACCATCAACAAGGCGGCTGGTTGGCTCAGCACTTGTCCATCCCTCCTCCACCAAAGCCATCCAAGAGTGACGACGAGCGCGACCCAGACTCGCCAGAACGAAATCCTGCTGCGCAAAAGAAAAGGACCAACTGGTTCTGGGGAATGACCAACGGTTCCCAGTATGCAGATCTATCGTCGTCCTCTTCCTCGTCCTCGTCCGCCCTGCCAGCGCCCTCCATCAGCATGACACCACCCACCGCAGAACCCTCGGCATACACGAAACCCCTCACATCCATCTACTCCCTCTCCCCACCACGACCGGCACTACAACCGCCGCCCCTCGTATCCCTCCCTGTGGATCCAAACAACATTCTCCCCCTCTCCCTTCCTCCCAGTCCTTTACCTTCACCGCCCACATCTCGCATGGCCTCGCCCTTGCCAACTCCTCAACCGTCCAGCGGAGACCTGCAGGCAGAGTACAATGCCCAGGCGGGCCCGAGCGCATCGCCTCGCACCTCCATCTCCACATCGTCCTCGCGGCCAGGCTGGTCTGGTGGTCGATCCGACTCGCGCAGCTCGGCAGAAGATGACTCTTCTCCAACATACTCGCATGTCCCACATCGAGCCTGGTGGTTCCGCCCTACCCACGGGTACTCGAGCTCACAAGACGGTCCCGTGTCGCCAAAGGTCCTGATGGGCCCACCGACATCCGTACCCCGTCGGAGAATCACCTCGACTTCGCGGCTCTTACCTACCGGTACGAGGTCCTGGGGATGGTTGTTGGAGCTGTTCACCGGAACCCTCTACTCTGATGACGGACGGTCGGGAAGGGTACGCGCTGGAAGGCGGAACAGGGAGCGAGATAGGCTCATGGCTGGCTCGTCTCGCAGCAAGCTCTCTGCTGCAGGTCCGAAATGGATGGGAAGGGTGTGGTATTTCGTCCCGACACAGCCGCTCACCATTGTGAGTCACCTTCTATCACCGGCGTACCCGGCTGACCCCCAGATTGGGTTCTTGATGTTCGCCGCGTTCCTGGTGGTGACCATTACTCTCACCATCAAACATATCCTCAACCCGGACAAGGAGCCATTGCCATGGCGGCAGTACTGCACCTCCAACTACCCTACCCTTTACTCTCTTCAAGACCCTTCCGCCCCCCATCGAGCCTACGGCCATGGAACAGCTGGCGACATGGCGTTCACCGATCTCCCTGCGTCTAGACAAATCCCCGTCAACTCGTTTGCAAACTCTTGGTCGAATGTCGCGCTCGCACCTCTTACTGCCGAACATCCCATCTGGCCTTATGCCCCACACGATGCGCCACCTTTTACAGCCGCGAGCCACAATCTCGACGAGGCGCTCGCGCCTGTGGGTGTGCTCATCGGGGTGTTCACCACCGATGCAGGCGCCGAGCGCCGTCACATGATTCGGCAGAGCTATGCGAGTCACTGGCGGTCAAGGCGGGATGGAACAGAGGGAGTACGAGTACGATTCGTCATGGCGCGACCTCGGGCAAAGTACGCCAAGGCTGTCCAGCTTGAGATGGAGGGTGAGTTCTCTTTGATTCTCTACATGACTCAGCTGACACGCAGCTTTCAATGACATCATCTTACTGGACATGCCCGAGAAGATGAATTCTGGCAAGACACATGCCTTCTTCTCATGGGCGGCGGAAAATGCCACTGTTCCAGACTGGGAGTACCCCACACACCCTCGATCGTCATCTTCCGATTCGGATTTTCCGCTGTCTTATGTCTCGGAAGACGGCTCTGTCCGACCTTCACCTGTATGGCGCGGTGAGCGGCGGCCCGACTACGTCGTCAAGGCCGACGAGGACTCTTTCATCATGCTCGGCGAGCTCGAGAGGCGGCTGCGCATCGCGCCCCGCTCCAAAGCATACTGGGGATATCTCGTCAAGAATCTCTTCATGGCCGGGGAATGCTACGGCTTGTCATTCGACCTCGTGCAGTACATTGCGGCTTCGCCTGCCCTTCGAACACTTACACACGGCAAGGAGGACAAGCTCGTCGCCAAGTGGATGAAGATGCACCCTGAGCGAGAGGATATCGTGTGGGTAGCGGAGAAGTGCTGGATCTACGACCACCCGAAAGCCGGCACCGTCTACTCGCACGGCTTTCTCTATCCTTCCGAGGTATCTGCGGTACGACGGGACAACGTGACCGGCTTGTCGCCGACGACGCTCGAGATTCGCGGTGGAGAGGCTTTGAAGGATACCTACTCGTCTGTTTCCAAGTGGGGCACGGCGTACCGTGCGCCAGTACCGGATCTTTCGACCGGCGAGGCGATCGAGGCTTTGGTCGAGGGATCGCCGTTGTCTCAATTACGGGATCACCACCTCTCTCACGGCAATCAACAGGCCTACTCGAAGACTCCCATCACTCGTCAGAAAGTTCGCGAGGCATATGCCCAGCGGCCGACACGGGAAGAGAGGTTCCTCGGAGACAAGGACGAAAGAGGTGGTACTGTCGTCGTGCACTATATCAAAAAGAACGATTGGTTCGTCGAGACCATGGTCGCCATGCTCGGCACGGCGGACGAACAGGGAGTCTGGCACCGCGGTGTCGGGACAGGTCTCGGGGCGCTGGAGAGACGCAAAGGCCGTGTGGCCGGAGGAGCGGGGGAAGAGGGCAGAGTCAAGGTGGGCAAAGACGCCGGGTTGTGAAAACACGCAATACGCAACGCAAGTAATCATGTGAGAAGAAGATCGTGCAAAGAAGGGGAAAAACAAAAGTATCCCGTCCTCTTCGCGTTGTCAATAGGATCCCATCTAGTAGCCTAGCATACGTAATTATTGCATGGTCATTCACGAATACGAGCTGTCAAGCTTGCAAGCTGCAAGCTTGCGAAGACTCAGAGTACAGCGTGCAGAACAAGACAACTGACTCGTTTGGTGGATCTCGGCGAGGTTTAGTCCTCCTTCCTCGACAAGAACTACAAGGAAGAAGGGTGGACCTCGCCGCGCCGGTCTTCTCCCTTCCTCTCTCTTCCTACTTGCGCAAGAAGAGAGAGAAGAGGAAGACCTCGGGTGTCTGGCCCTTGAGCTGTGAATCTCCCAAAGCGTATAGTAAGGGCTTCTCCACGATGGAGGGCTCTAGGCAAACGATTGGGTCTGGGTGGGCAGGAATGTCAGGCAGGGTGAAGAGGAGAAGGAAGGCGACTCGAGGGGTGTCAGTAGGTCTCGAACTGGTGAGGTTGGATCTGGATGGGAGGGCGATGCATGTCGACTCAAGAGCCTGAAAGTAAGAAGAGGAGAGAGAGGATGATGAGAGTTGAAAGCAGAGTGCGAGCGAGACAAGTTTCGAGGTTCTCGCTCTTTGAGGTGAATGCCAGATTATGTAAAGCTGGCCACGTGGTGGGCTTCCCACTCGCTGCTAGAGAGACCGACGATGTGCTCTGCCAACGAGGAACTATACATCTCGCAAGTCGAAAAGATGCCGCAGACGATCTACTCGGCCCAAGATGCCCGCTCGACGTACCTTCCTCCATCGACCCCACCAGCCCACGTACGACAAATGATAGTGGCCACGCTCCAGCGCGTAGGGTTTGAAAGTGCCGAAGCTGGCGCTTTAGGGGAGATGGAACGTCTCGTCGAGCTGCGTGCGTCCCACCTGTGCAAATAACAAGTCAGTGAGTAGCTGATGGGGTAGATGTGCAGAGACTATTCGAGACCGCTCTGAGCTACGCGAGCCTATCGCATAGACTCCCCAACGCTTATGATCTCTACGAAGCCTCGACGTCGACTCATGATCGGCGCGAAGTACGCCGATTGCGACAGAACGCTACGAAGCGTCGGCGAGGTGTGTATTCAGTCACAACTGCAGCTGTAGCTGCAGGTCCGGACGGCCATGGGCGAAGCTGAAGCATAGTGTTCAAGCTCGACAAGGCTGTCGAGGAAGAAACCCGTACCGACGCTCTACCTCATCCGGACGTCCCTCTTCCGCCTGGCGAACACGGACCAAGTTGGGTCCCAGCGGGCTTACCGGACTTGCCTCCTAGGTATACATACGCACATGTGAGCTGGATATTCCTAAGATTGGGGCGTAGCTCATTCGCAGGGCGGTAAAGCAGAAGAGGCCGTGCAGGAAACAAGTGGACATCCTCAACAGGCTCAGGTCACTTCGGCCAGCTTGGACTTTGTCAAGCTCATCTCGACCGAGCGCGGGGATATACCGCCCGAACTCGGCGTGGTAGATTATCGTCGGGCTCGACGGCAGGAGTTGTCTCGCTCTGGCGCTGCAAAAGGCCGCGCAGGAGGAGGGGGAGGGGAGAAGCGCAAGTGGAGTACTAAGGGAGTTGGGTTGTGATCTCCACCGACTGTGTTACAACATACATTGTATGCCCGACGATCTGACGACTTGACGATTTGACGATCTTATGTAACGTCTAGGTTTTACCTCGTTATGCCCAAATGAACCCAGATCTCCTAAAAAGTTATACGACCATATGATATACCCTTGCCAAACCCTCTGCTATTCGTCGTCGTCCTCGTCGCTCTCGCCGGCAAACTCGTCTTCCACTATCTTGCGTCTAAAATCAGCTCGTATCCCGACGACCAACGGGTAGGACCCACCGCTTCTGGTTCGGCTGGAGCTTGCTCGCACCCGCCGGAGCCTTCCTCTCCACTTCAGCCACCTTGGGTTTCTTGGGCGATACCCGTGCAAGTTTACCCTCCATCGCCGAGACTTTCGAGTGGTACGTGTTGATCACGGCCTGTCGTCAGCCTCACCGTCCGACTCTCCTCTCACCATAGACACACTTCTTTCTCCGCCAGTGTAGACTTCAGACCCTCGACTTCCCGTCTTAGCTCGCTCAATTCGTCTGTACCTTCGAACCCGTTGGGCGAAACGTCGTTACCTCCTAACCGGCTACTATTGTCTGTTCTCAGCCGCTTTCCCCTTGATCAGATGTATGGGACAATGGGACGCACAAGAAGGTGAAGGCTTGACACTGGCGTCTGGTATTCTCAAGCGCTGGCAAGTCAGCCCTGAATCAGAAGGGGGAAAAGGAGGGACGCCGACAAATGCGAATGCCTGTAGGAGGGCTTCGGCGGTAGAGAGCGAAGTGGACTGTTTGAGGGTGATGACTATTGGATCTTCGCCAGAGCCCTCAGGCAGGATGTGCAGCTGGTCTTCAGCTACTCCAGGCCTCTCTGGCTTCACTGAGAGGAGCCCACCTTGAGCGTTTCCGATTTGGCGAGCATCGCTCTATCTTCGGGCAGTTCCAAATGCAACAAGCCATCTTTGATAGCCTGCACAGCCGCCTTCTCCTTCTTCCCCTATGCATCAGCCCCTTCTTGTGAAGCAACACCTACGAAACGTGAAGAGGGGCAGGAGCGTTGGGGTGGACTGACGGTAGGGAGGACCTCGTACGCGTACCAATTGTACATTTTGATCCTGTCAGCGTCTGTACCGTACAACCCCAGGATCCACGGTTGCGGCGACGCGGTGACTTTTGACACGAGTATGAATGGTGGGTCGTTGTCACCCCCAGCGTGTATGGACTGGAACAGCCCGTTGAGCTGGGACATGGTGAGTGTCTGATTCTGGAAGTGATGGAGTCGGACGCCGAAGTAATGGTTCGCCGAGTGTTCACCAAATGGATTACCTCCACCGATCGCCACCGAGTGTGACGTAAAATACCCCGCGGACAGTACGGACGCTGGCAACAAAGGACGCGCCAGCAGCAATGCATGCGAGACAAATAGACGACAGTAGCATAGAAGAACGTTCGTGAGGTCATGCACAGGTCGTAAAAGGTAGTAAGAGCGAAGCAAAAGTCCAGAGACGGTCCCACTAAGCAGAGTTGCCAGCCTGAGACGCCTGCTGGGCCTTGGCAGACGACTCTTTCAGCGCCAGCAGCTGCTTCGAGCGGAATGTCTCGTAGTGGATCTGCGCTGTCGTCTCAATCAAGTCCTGCAGATGTGTCCTGATGATCAGCGTACACTCCCATTCGCTGCGAGGTATACTCGCCTGGTGAGGAAGTTGCGCAGGTACACAAATTCGCAGTGCCTCTCATCCTCCACGTTGACAACGCCCCAGCGGTTCTTTCGCCCCCGAGTGGGTTTGCCGTCAATCAATACAGTCCGCTCAGAGCCAACAATGGCGAAAGGCAACATCTCCTTCTTGTTCAGCTTGAGTTCTGCCTTCCCTGAAAGAAAGAAATTAGCTGACCCTTATCCGCTCGTTGAGCTGAATCTCCTCCTCGTCCAGCTCGTCCGAGTCGAATGGATACAGCCGAATTTGGTTGAACTGCATCTCGGCCATGATCTTCGCGCGTCAGCTGGAGATCACAAGATCGACTGGGCAGCTCACCCTCTCCTTGAACACCGCGCGTTCTTCCAGCGTAAGAGAGTCCGACTTGGCGATGACGGGGACCACGTTCACCACCTCGGCCAGCTTCTTCAGCACGACGAGGTCGATAGGCTTGAGCGTGTGACCGGTTGGGTTGATGAAGAAGAGGCAGCAGTGAATACGAGTGTCGGTGATGAATCGGTCTCGCATTGCCGTGAGCTCTTTACGCAGGAACGCCGAGTGCTGGTCTTTGATCTGCGGATCAGCTGGCGTAGCGATTCGAAGCAGGGGGACGTGCATATTTGATGATGGCATCCCAGCATCCTTCGTTGTTGATCTGGTCCCCATATCCAGGTGTGTCGATGATGTTCAGCTTGAGTCGCACGCCGTTCTCAGTGATCACTGCTGGTCAGGACCAACCACGTTGAGATCCAGCGTACTCACCATGAGATTGGGGGTGAATCTCGGTGGTAGCTCGAGGCGAGATATCTGGCTCGGTACGGCCTTTCGACTCTACCAAGTGCGAAGCGAAGAGAGTGTTGATCAGCGTGGACTTGCCGAGACCGGTCTGGCCTGCACATGTCAGCTTTCCACACGCATGCTCCGCTTTGATCTGGGATGTCGAGATATGTGGACACTGAGAAAGATAGCGAAGGCACTGACCAACAACCATGACATTGAACTGAAAGCCCCTCTTCAAGAGCTTGTGCTCAATCTGACGTGTAATGGCTGCAGGTCAGCCTTCGACCATTGACCACGGAGTGCTTTGACGCACAGTCGAAACCGACGTAAGACCCGGCGGTGATGTCCTCTGGAGGAGCGCTAGAAACGAGCGACGTCATTTTCTATCCGTATCCGAATGAAGCGAGTCTCTTCGACTGATACCACGCTCTGATGCTGCTGACAAGTCACAAGAAGAAAAGAATGTGAGTTCAGAGACTGATACAATGCAAGAGAGGAGACGCCCTTGGGCACGCTGCAACTTGGCCTTCCTCAACGCTTGGATCGATACACGGGTCCGAGCGTCGCGTGGAATTGACCTTTCCTAAGTGGGAGGTGTATACAAGTATCTCTTGACTTTCAACGGTGGCGAGACCACGCGACTTGTTGACATCTCCACATCGACATCTTCACTGCACCTTTCACTTCTCGACAACACAACATCTATCACCGTTCGACGGGTCGCAAGATGGCTGCTCCCCCGCCAGATGTGTACCTCGCTGAGGACTTTGACTCGACCTCCCTAAAAGTCGGTCATCCGCACGGGTCCCTCACTGAAAGGCACTGACTTGCAGGTGCCTCAACTCAGGTGAGGAGACGAGTGCAGTCGATTTGATCGGCATGGTCAGCTGATTCATTAGGTCTCTCCTGCTGGAGCACAATGTTGCATACTCGGCCACAGCCAAGAAGCCGGACCTCGTGCAGCTCTTTGACACCCACGTCCGCCCGCTCGCAGCTGTAAGCGGCTCGATCCCGGCCTTTTGGTTTTGGCTAACGGCAGACACTGAAAGCGCGATCCGCGCAAGTCAAGGCATCGGCCAAGGGCATCGTGGCAGTGTCAGAGAATGGAGACGAGGAATTGATCGAGCCCGCGGCTGGCAAGAAACGTCGCGGCCGACCTAAGAAGAGCGAAGTGCAAGAAGTTGTCGAGGCTGAGCCCCCGGCCAAAAGGCCTCGCGGTCGGCCCAAGAAGGAGAGCACAGTCGACACCGTGGCCTCTGCTTCGACGCCGCGAGCTTCACGGAGAGCTTCACGGAAACCCGTAGATGATGTGGGTGAGGCCGCGGTCAAAGAGGAGACACCGCTCGTGAGTCCGGTCCATACCATTGTAATCATTGCTGAGGAGCAGGCTCCCGTGCGACATCGCGGTCGCCCCTCGGTACCCCCTTCCCCTGCTCCACGCAGCTCGGCGGCTCCGAGCAGTCAGCGGCGATCAATGATCCCGTCATCGTCCTCGGTGACTTCTGAACTCCATACACCCAGCGAAAGCACCATTGTTCGTACTCCGGTCGCCGCGAAGACGGAGTACCAAGTGAAGGTCATGGACGATCTGCCGGAGGAGCGAAGTGAACCCGAAGAGCCTACTGTGCCGCCTCCTGTCTCTGTCAAAAAGACGCCAAGGAGATCCAAAGTGGAAGATTCAGCCTTCTCGGACTTCAATCCCTTCCAAAGTGGTAGTGAGGAGGCTGCCGAGCGAGAGAGGCGGCGACGAAAGGTACGCCAGCGTATTCTCAATGGCAGACCTATACTTACAGCTCAGTCTTCTTTGGGTTTGCCGAAGAAACCGCATCAGCCTCGATACTCGGAACCAGCTTCCGCATCAACCGCTGATCAGGCCCCAATAGCAGATCCTGTTTCTCCCGAACCGGCTTCTAGCCCTCCGCCTGCGCCCTCACCACCGTCGACATCGACCAAAGGCAAGCTGCGACGCATCAGCATGGACCCCAACTCCGCAAGGAAAGCTCGTCTGGCGAAAGAAGATCTCAGTGCTACGGAACACGCTTCACCGACTGCCGCGGTGGAGCGCTACAACCAAGAGGTTTCCGATAGGATCGGTCAACTGTCGCGTCAAGACTCGGGAAACGAGGTGACTATCCGCACCCAAAAAGACTATGCGGATAGCGTTGTGCAGCGTACTGCGCCGACTCTTCCTTCTATTACTGAGCCGAGAACCGCCGTGCCTCTCAGCTTACTCCTACTCATGCTGCTCGGCATGGTCGGTAATTACAAACACCAATCCTCGGCGATCGGATACTGCGACACGGGTGCCACGATGAATGACATCATCCTCACTCGACAGAGCGTTGTCGAGGAGGCCAAAGCTTGCGTAGCAGAGAAGGCCGACCTGGCTTTGGACGACAAAGCTGCGTCAGACGAGATTCTATGCGATGTCTCATCGCTCCCGTTGATCCCTTTCGTCCCACAACCATACGCCTGCGCCCCTTGTCCGCAGCACGCCATATGTGAGGACGGCCGCATCGTCGCTTGCGAGTCGGAATATATACTCTCTCCTCACCCTTTGGCCGTCATCTCGCCTTTGATGGACGGCCTGCCTGGCGTTGGACCTGTCGCTTTTGCTCCCACCTGCAAACCAGACACGTTCAAAAAGCGAATGATAGGTGGACTGGCCTTGCAGATGGAGAAAGACCTTGCAAGGGGTAGGGGCATCATAGTTTGCGCCGGGCTTGGCAAAGACGACGGGCGAAAGGGAGAGGGAGAGCGCTTCGGCATGGAGGAATCGACCCTGAAAGAGCGATACTCGGTTCGCCGCGATGTAAGTCCTCAGCTCATGACGCAACCCCGCTGACGCTTAGCCCAAATTCTCCCAGGAGCAGTTTGACGAGATCTTTGAAGCCGCTCTGAAGGATCTGGTCGAGCATGGCGATGTCATCGAGTCGATCGATGTCGAGTAAGCTTGTTTTGATCCCGAGACTAAACATGCTGACGGTCAGCGGGAGATCATGGTACGGAGCCGCCCGGACTGATCTGACCATTGCCTGTCAGGCGAAACTCCGAGCCATCCAGTCGGCTTCCGAGTGGAAATCGGAATTGACCCGTACGTTCCTTCAAGACAGCTGAATCATTACTGATGAACAGTGTCCAGCCTCATGCTCGCGGGTATCTTGTATCTCAGGTCACTGTTTAACCAGCGCAAGACCGAGAAATTCCGCGCAGAGGAGCTGGTCCAGGTTGTGCTAAAACGACTGCAAGATCAGGAGCACCTGCATTACGTGGATCCGGTCCAAACGCCGCAACCGTTCCTCCCACCGGCGCAGTTGCGAGATGTCGTGCTACCGCCATCTGGGTCAGTATCGTCACGTTCCCGACTCTGGCACCGCGTGGTCGAGCTTGTCGAAAAGAACGCCAATGTGGCGACTCGCGAGCAAGAGGTCAAGGGTGAGGTGTGGAAGACGTGGGAGTGGACAGGCATGGGCGAACGGCATATACGATTCGAGTAGCCACTGTCGGCAACATGTAGGGAATCGGAGAGCCGTATTCGTCTGTTTTATTCTGGGATCTATGTCAATGCGTACGATGTTAATGTGATCGAGAAGAGAGCCCTACAACTTTGCCCCTGATGGCCATTGACACTCGCGATTAACATGAGACCGCGGCGCAGTGAATTCGGTCTTTTCATCGTTCGCTTTCCTTTGCTGCTCTGATGTGGCACAGCTCGACGTGCCCGCTATTCCATACATATACGCATGGCTTTCAAGTTTTCACACACGATCATGCATACAGGCCAGCTATGCCTTGACGAGCTCTGCCTCAAGCGACAACGCAAAAAATTGCTTGCTCGATGGAGGCGAGACGAGAGTCCTCCGTCGAGTCGCATCGGTTGATACAAAATTATTTCACAAAGGGTTGACATGATGATGGGATAGAGCACATCGCAGACGATACAAGTCATCACCCATGGACATAGCCTTCACTCGGGTTCCCCTCATACGCCAGCATTTCGAATGGCCAACTCTGCGAATTGGAGAGAAAAGGGTGGATATCGGGGAACTCTAGTTCCTGGGTATACTGCGCGAAGAAGTTTTCCAGCGAGTTGTCCGGTGGTGGGGCCTGACCTTCGCTCTGTCTGTCAACCACTTCTCCCCTCATACATCAGAAATCGCGAGAAACTCACGATGCCGGAAGACAAGTCGGAAAGTGGAGAAGGTAGATTCTGAGGATTTACCGAGAGAGGCTTCTGCCCCTGTTTTTCCGCCTTGGCCGGGTCCCCCTGGGATTCGGATGCGTTGGCTGTATGTTGGAACCGGCTCATCCAGTGATTCCGACTGAGGACCGGACCCTCTGCGGGTGTCGCGATCCCTGTGTCTGGCCCAGAATCGTCTGTCAGTTGATCAAAGCCAGACCGTGCGAGCAGCTTTCTCATATCCCCAACCTAACCCATCAGTGGATGCCTAACTGGTGTCTCGATGGAACTTACCGAAGGTCTGACTGTCGCCGAGTACTTTCTTGCTCGGCCAAGCATGTCCATGATGACGCGGATGGAGCGGATAATGTCTTCGTCCAAGTCTGCTCCGATGACTTGGAGATACCTCAGATCGTTGCGGATCGCCTCCCACGAATTGATGCACATTTGCGCATTCGGAGTGACATCCGGGAAATTGTGATCCAGGATCTCCAGCGCTTTGAGGATATTTCTCGAATGCTCGTGGCACGATTGTCGCACGCTGACGACCCAACCCGGGGGTGCGAATAGGAGGTATTCGGGAGGAGCGGTCTCTCGGAAACCAGGCAAACATATCCGACTCAAGTCGCAGTGGATCTGCTCGTACCACAGGTGTAGAGAGACGAAAGCACACAGTTCTGCCGATTCGTGTCGGGTGAACAGGTTTTGCTCTGTCAGCTGCAGATGGGGAGGAAGATCCTCTTTCCAATGAGCGAGCCTCGAAAGTGTCTCCTGATATGGTGAATCTGCTTCCCAAGCTGCGGGGAGAGGCGTCTCAGATAGACTCTTCGTATATCTGCGGCGTCAGCTCTACCGTCCAAATCCGTATGATTGAGCTCACCTTAGAGCCTGTGCCCGAAGTGCCAACAACCTAATGTATCGGGAAAAGACTCCGTCCGCCCCCTGCTCGAATTTGGCATTGGCGTGGACCTGCGCAAACGTCAGAGACTGCACCGGGATGTCGTGGGTGTAGTTGTATTCCGAGACGGGTAGGGCGATGTTGATTCTCGACACGTCGCAGAGAGTGTACTCTGGTATTCCTCCAGAGCCCAATGCGTCCCAGCAGTAGACCGCCCACATCATTCTCCTTCTCAGCTCACCGTGGAGCCACGTCCGTGGGTGAGGCGACTCGACTTGTAACCGCAGCGTGTACGCTAGACGGGTAGCCATGCTCGTGAGCATCCATGCGCTGGCTGACCGACCGGAAGCGTGCTCGTGCGTGATCATGACCAAGATGACGGCGAGGCGATCCTCGCTGATGTGGTTCAGATCCGATAGACTCGCACGTAAAGTTTCCGCCCATGCTGCTGGTACTTCTCCGCCGTCTGGATGACTGGTGTCTGCTTCGTCCGAGTAACGGTAGGCGGTGGTGCAGATGGCGCGGACGAGCAGATCGTCAAAGCCCGACTGCCGACACCGTCTCTTGAGTTCGCCCTTGTGTAGGAACCCATTCGCATATGTAGGGTAGACGTATTCGAGGTAGAGGTCCAAGAGGTCGTTGACAATCGGCGAGGTTGGCTCGCTTCTGCTGTCCATAAGCCGGCATAGCCAGTGGACATCTGTGACCCACCGAGTCTGAGGGCGGGGAGTCTCGACCGTCTCAGAGGTTCGTCGGTATACGCAGTGTTCCTGGCGCTGCACACATCTCGCACACTCTGGCCGCCTGCGATCACACCTGACTTTGGCTATGCGGCACGCTTCGCAAGAGAGCAGTCGAGAGTGGAAGGTCGAGGACGTTTCTCCGTCCGGCCAATCACAGTCGACGCCTTTGCGAGTGCAGTTCTGACATATCGGTCGGCTCTCGTCGCATTTGACCTGGAATCAGCGACGAGCTGGCCGGATGCGAGCACTCACCTTACGACGACGACAGCACAGGCAACCGGCTTTGGTACGGGTAATCTGTCGCGCCATCCTGCCTACACCCGATCGTCAAGTCAGATTTCGCGAGAAGTGGGAGGATAGGTGAGTGTCGATGCTTTGGCACTAAGGCATGAGCTAGGTGACCATGTAGAAGTCTTTCAAGCTGGTCTGATGCATGTTGAAGCATTGGCGTCATGTGCGTATGTATGTGCAAGATGTGCAAGATGGATGCGATTCGGGGGATATCCAAAAACGACTTTTGACGTGATCACATCGAAATATGAGGTGCCAGTCGAGCCAGCTACGTAGAGTTACAAATACAGTATATGGCAATCCCGTTTCTCGTTTCTGCTTCTACTCCTGTTTCGAACGTCGCAGACAAGCTTAATGGTTCAGCTTTGCCGCCGCTTCTCTCCTAGCGATCTGAAGCTTTGTCGATTCGAGATCGACAGTAGGATGTCGGATATCCAGTTGCCATGGGAGATAGTCACTCGTCTCCGCCATCCACCTGAGAATAGCCCGCTCAAACCTCAAACACACCGCAGCATGTTCTGGCTTCTCGGCGAGGTTGTGAGCCTCTTGGGCTGTTTGTCAGCGCGCATAACATCGCTCGCAAGTGCGGACAACTAACGATCGGCATGCCTGTCAAAGAGCTCGGCAGGCTCGTACAGCCTATACGTGTAAGACCAGTCTTTGTCTCTCGCACTGATCGCTCTTCCGACAGTGACCGTGTCATAATGTTGCAGCTCCGACTTCTTGTCGTAAGGAAACGGCGCTCGCTCCAAGAGTGGCTCCTCCTTGAGCAAGAAACCTCCTTCGGAAAAGGCGTAGGGTTTGTGGTCTGGCGAATTGGTCTTAATGGTGGGCACCAGACTTTTCCCGGAATGGGGGTATCGCTCGGCAACGCCAAGCAGCTCGAGCACGGTGGGGACGAGATCGACCATCTCACACATCGACTCGTTCACTTGTCTGGCCGGCAACTCGGGACCGACGATGATCAGAGGATCGTGAACCAGGACATCGTCGACTCCGGAAGGCCATTTCTCCACCAAGTCACTATCGCCCAGATACTCTCCGTGGTCGGTGAACATCATCGTATAGGTCCTGTCCCAAAGCGATCCATACTCCGGGTTTTTAAGAATGTCCACAATGCTCCCCAGTTGATCATCGAGACGTGAGATCATACCGTACTTTTGTCCATCAGCTACAAAGCTCTTCTAAAAGAGACGAGACCCACGTAAACAGCTTTGATCTCATGCCAATGCTCCTCAGTCGCCCGATCCAGACCGTAGTCCCTTCTGATGGCGCCCATAAACTTGGGCTCGTGACCAGTCTTGTCTGCCGCCTTGAGACGAGGGGGCAGTGTCAGACCCCGGTACATGTCATAGTAGGGATTCTTGCACTCGAAGGGGACATGGGGATAGAAAAGCGGGATGAACAGGCAGAAAGGCTCAGGTGGTGATGTCGTGAGCCACTTGATCGAAGACTGAATGGTCGCCTCGTCGTAGTCGAACGCATCGGGCTCTTCCACCAAGCCCTTATAGAACGTCCTCTCCTCGATTGTTCCCTCGTAGTCGGGGTTGATGTCCACCCTAAGCTTCTTCTTGAGCCAATTGGGAGGGCTCTCGACCCAGCCGTACTCGTTCATCGACCTTTCGGTCTGGCCGACCGAGAACAAGTCGCCTCGCGGGGAGATGGAGCACACATGATACCCGGCGTCTTTGAGGACTCTGAACATGTTGTCTTCCCATGGTTGAAGGAGATATTCCAAAGACCGATGTGCAGAGGTGTGCTGGTATTGACCAGTGAACATGGAGCATCGAGATTGAGTGCAGACTGATGCCTGTGAAAAGCAATCTAAGCATCAGTTTTGGTGCGGAGGTTCTCGCTCAACGGAGGCGGACGCACTTGTGAATAATGTGCCCTCTTTGGCGAGGGCATCGAAATTAGGTGTCCGAATCACTGGATTACCCGTGCAGGCAAGCGAGTCGTACCGCAGCTGGTCAGGCATGAACATGACCAAGTTGCGTCTTTCGGCGATGGCAGCCGCGTGTTGATTCCCACCGTTGGCAGGAGCACCGTTGGCGGTCATTTTCGCTCGGTTCTGTCTGTCTGTATGTTGCGAATGAGTTCAGCGCGCACTTTGTGTAACTCTTCTCGAGAAGCTCATTGCTCTACGAGTCTCGCGCCTGCAGAAATACCTCGGCGATCTTTGGAAACGCAGCGAACGGCTTCGGAGCGAGAGTTGGCGGACTACGGAGCGAGCGGGACCGGAGCGAAATGTTTCGGAGTACGGAGCGAGGGCCCCATCGCACGGTACGGCAAGCGGAGCGAGTTTTCTTTCGCACTCTCTCTTTCGCCATCGCAGCAGGACACATATATATTCTGTCACTACTTCGATGCCTGGCCGCAAGAGCAACCCATCAGCCCCGGGCGACAAAGCTCGACACTCAACATGCTGTCAATCACCGACAACTTGATCACGAGGAACTACACCGTGAGGTTGTTCCTCACCAGCATCCTCCTCACCCTATCCTCCGGCAACTTTGCCTTTGACAATCAAGGCTTCGCCCAGACCCAGGCGATGGCCCCGTTCACCAGGAAACTTGGCAACTACAATGCCAAAACCAAGACCTACGCGCTACCTTCCGAGTTCTTGTCGCTCTCAAACGGCATCCCGTTCCTTGTCCTCATCCTCGGTAAGTCACGCCCCTCACGTCGATGATGCGGCAGAATCTCACACATGAGGCATATTCGCTGGGAGCGAAATATCAGCGCGGTACGGTAGACGAATGACATGCTTCCTGATGTCGCTTTGGACAATGATCGTCTGCGTGCCGATCATACTTACATCGCACGACAAATGGCAGTTTTTCGCCGGACGGTGCTTGAATTCCCTGTACATCGGCATGGAAATGTCGGTCATCCCAGTGTATCAATCCGAGATCGTACCCGCTCCGGTCCGAGGCTTGGCGGTGTCCAGCTACCAGATGTGCTTCTCTGTTGGTGGACTTGTCCTCTCCGGTCTCGCCCATTATACGTCGACGATCCCGAATGATTGGTCTTGGAAGATCATCTTCCTCTGCTACCTCTTCGGTGAGTTCCTACCCATCTCGTCACAGATCGCACAAACTGATCCATGCTTCAGTCCCCTCGATTGTCGCCTCCCTCATCTGGTTCCAGCCAGAGTCACCTCGATGGTTGATCGCGCAAGGCCGTGTCGATGATGCTCGACGATCCCTTCAGCTGTTCCGAAAGCCCGGTCACGACATCGAGCTGGAAATCGAGCAAGTGGCGCTTTCCGTCGAGCTCGAAAAACAATTGAAGGAAGGTTCATACAGGTCGTGCTTCCATGGCGCCGCGCTGCGACGAACGATGATTGTCATCATCACGAACTTCTTCCTCCAAGCCTGCGGCCAGGCATTCATCTCCCTCTACGGTCCCGTCGTCGTCGCCTCTATCGGGGGCATCGCCACCTTCACCTACACTCTCATTAGCGCCAGCGTAGGCATGGTGGCGGTATTGACTGCGACTTTCATCTCTGACATGGTCGGCAGGCGACCAATCATGATTTTCGGCTCCCTCGCTCAATTCATTTTTATGACCGGCTCCGCAGTCGCGGGGCACGGCGACGTCGCTACCCGCACGATAACCCAGAAAAACGGAATCGTCGCTTGCTTCGTCCTGTTCGGCTTCTTCTTCAGCGCCGGCTGGGCGCCTATGAACTACGTTCTTGCAACCGAGACCCCAAGTCAGAAGCTTCGCGATCGCACCAGTCGCATAGGATTCATATTTGGTGTCATCATCCAATGTGTCGTCGCCATTGTGGTACCCTACATGGTCAACGCCCCAGGATACCTCGGCGTCAAAGTGGGCTACATCTTTGGTCCCTTCTCGCTACTGGCGTGCATCTGGGCTTATTTCTACGTGCCCGAGCTCAAAGGCCTCAGGTGAGCCACCACAAGGTTCTAGTGCAGCGGACGCTGACAGACATAGGCTTGAGCAGGTCGACCTTCTCTTCGCACAGGGCGTTTCAGCCCGAGATTCTTCCAAATGGAACAAGGAGAATCGGGGAATCATTCTGCGCGAAGCTGACGGGGGTGAGATTGTCAGCGACGATACGAACGAGGTGGAGCCATCCGAGAAGGTGTAGGGTTTTGGACTGAAGGAGGAGGATATCGGGTCTTTGGAATATGGGACGAGGACAACTGCTACCGTTGGGCGTCCACGCTATTTTGAACAGAGAAACAGAGAATGCACATCCGTAGTTTCAGCAGCCGCTCCTGTGCACGTACATTGGTCAGGCGTTGGTCTTGGCTCCTGACCAGCGCCGAGCACCAGCCTTCTCGCAAGAAGCACTACGAGCCAGTTCTACAGTGTTAGTGTGTCAGACTGCGGAAGCGGCCGAGCGCCCGGGGGGGGGGCGGGGGGAGTGGAGCGTTTCGCATTTGGAGTTTGGGGGCGCCTTCCCTGCTCAGCGGCCTCCTGAAGGCTAGACTTCTTTGCCAGGCCTTTCTACGCCATGAAAGGATGGGGTATGACTCGAGATGCTTCTCTGAGAGCAGATGACTTTCAGTGGTTGAACTTGAACAATCGCAGAAGACAAGGCCAAAGACACCGCCAGCAAGGTGTGATCTACGCATTCAGCTCACGATAATCACGATACGACTGCGACCATGGCAGACAAGGCACCTTATGCGCGCAAGAATCCAAGCCGAGCAGACAATCTCGCAACCGACGGGTCGCCGCCCAAGAAGAGGTCCGCGCTAGGGATAGAGACGTCTCAGACCGCCGATCAGCCGACCTCCAAACGCCGCGCTGCCTTCGTTGCGCAATCCAAAGCACCACACACCTCGTCATACCGCAGCAGCATGGGGAGGTGCGATACAGGGGATCTAGCCTCCGCCTTTTATCAGCCAGAGACTGCTCCGCCGACTGAGGTGCTTGACACAAACGCTTCCAATCTCTTCCTCAGCCAAGCGAGCCAGGCTTCAAGCTGGAATCTACTCTCGGACCCTTTCCCACCGATTACATTTCCGATTGAGCGCGAAGAGATGGGCCTCCCGGCGGCGGCCTCCCTGCCATCAGGGATGAGCGCACAGTCGACTCTTGTACAGCAACCATTCCCGTCTGACCAGCAAACTCAGAGACGAAACCATTTTCACCTTGAGGCCAAGAACCCTTCCGACCACAACACTTGGATAGTTGGTACACATTGGAGTCCGCTGCCACGATCGATGGTGACTCCTGCGGAGCTGGCGAAAGTCAAGGACGGGCTACCATTCTCTTCAGACCTGGAGCAATATCTCAACCGCAAGTATAAGAGCACGAGGGAAAGAAGTGGTGCGTCAGTAACCACACTTTCCCGAAAGCTCTTGGCAACGATCCTTGACACGAATTGGGCATATAAAGCGTGGAACGCGGAGCGACAAAGCAGGAGTGAAAGTGTTCGGAAACAGAAACAATATCAATTGAAAACCTTGGTCAAGGCATTCTTTGACCCCGGCGACCCTCCAGATGTCCCTAAGGACAGTCTGTTCCGGTACGAGAACATCCCGAAACCATACCAAACCAGTCGAAATAAACTCGAAACGGTCATATGCAAATGGATGCATGAGATCGCTGTATGCTCCGCGGTTGAATGGCTAGTATATCGGGAGCAGTCGGGCCCAGCGGCTGTTGGTACAACGCTCGAAAACTATTCTAGGTGCGCGTCAGCTCTTCCTGCCAACGCTTTCAATAGAGACGACGTCCGGGCCGCACCGCTGTACCAAGACTCTATCGCCGCAGGGGGAGCGCATGCGGGTCACCGAACGTCACTGTTGCCTCAGTCGTCGTCATTTGCGGGTATAGTCGGTGCCACAAACCCGAGGGCCTACGAAGAGGGGTCTCAGCAATTTTGGTCAAACGATCAGTCAAGTCACTACTGGCCGGCGTCTACTGTGGACCAAAATCCTCTGGATGCCACAGCCCCACAGCTTTCGGGGATTGAATCTTACTTCCCACCCTATTCAGAAGGGGCTCCTGGACCGTTGGCACCTGCGGCAGGGTATCTCCAAGGGAGACCTGAGATGCCAGGGTCGATGTCAACCTCGCAAGTTAGCGACTACAATGAGTCCCTGCCCCTAGTCAGAGAAACAACGGCGCCTGCATTCGCGGAAGGAACCTACTCAGGTTCCTGGTCATCGACGGTGCCGAGAGATGCAATGTCCGGACGCTACTCTTACAACCCAGATGGGAACGAAATGTCCTCCTCACAGGCGTCGGGACATCTTGCACCAAGATAAGAGCATGAACAGCTCTCACAGCCGGAGCGAATGACCCAAGCGGATTGGAACGACATTCTCAACTCTTACCACGAAGGGGGTTACCTTCCAAGTTCCTCCGAAAACCAAGATTTCTCTGCAGCGCCCTGAATATATCCTGCCGGGAACAGTATTGTAAATAACAACCTTCAGACTTGTGCATGCATAGAAGTTGTCACCTTCGTCGTCCAATGAGACAAATTGTTGCCGTACCTACGTCGAGAATTGCCGTCAAGTGGTTGATAGGATCCTGTCGGGTATCGGGAGAGATCTGTAAAATTCTTTCAGCCCATGCCCCCGCCGCCAATTTTAGCTGAGCTCGCGGCAAGTGTATAGTGTGTGAGAGGCGAGAGACATTTGGAAGGTGTTCGAAAGCCATGTCGCCCTACGGAATGGATGGAGTCCTGTCATTCACCGGCTGGATGCCGGAGTACGGAATGGCGTTCTAAAGTCAATTCCACTCGGAGCTTTCGCGCGTGCGCACGGACGATGGATGCTGCTACACGAACGGTCGGCATCACACCCGTGAGACAACGCATGAGTGCCATCAAGAAGGAATGTAAGCACAAGGACATCTCACACTCTTCTCTACTGAAGGCAGATGAGTTGCGATATGCGAACTGCGGAAAGCGCTTAACTTGACTCCGCTGAGCTTCGAATAGAAGGCAGATGTTAGGATAAAACTACTTCGACTCGAGGCGGCAAGTGCATAGTTTCCCTCATGGGAGTGACGTCAGGAAAAAACGTACTTGACGTCAAGAGCGCTATTCAGTTCTGCCCGTTTCGAGGAGAATACGACAATGGAGCGCTACCCGTTTCCCGTCAGAGATCACAGCACACCTCCGCCGAGAAACCCCTCTTAATCTAGGCTATCATTTCATTGCCTGTTCATATAGACCCCCTCCGCCAATCTCGGAATGTCCGGTAAAGCAAGCTGCGAAAGTGGAACACAACGTATGACCTTACCTGCTCTGCGGCCGCAGATGTGGGAAGGCGATCTAGCGAATCATCGGTCTTACATGCCTTTGAGAGAAGTCGAGTGGGCATCTGGGACGCCGAGCATTCTAGGGTGAGCCACTATAAAGCGATACATGGACTCACATCCTCTCCAGATCCAGATCCATATCCAACCACAGTGCCCGAATGCGTAAACTCTTCAATTCCTACTGTTTTTGCTCAAAGACCCAAGAGACCCAGACTGCTTGGGTGCAAGTCCCCTTCCAGCCACATCTACCGATCGACCCCCTAATCCTTGCCGAAGCGAGTGACGGGCGAGCATCGGCTCACTCTCATTCGGAGTCGGAGCAGACCAGGGCTCTCCTCCGACTCGTCTATCAGGATCACGGAGACCACACGCTGTGGGGTCTTCGGACCCCCTGGACCTCTGATCCCACACGCCTGCTAATCTGCAAGGATTTTGATGATCATGGGCAGTGGATCCCGATCGAAACAGGTTTCATTGGCGAACTCAAGAAAGAGTACTGCATTACAAACAAGACGGCAGATTTCTCGATCCAAGATCTCGCCCGCTCCATCGCTGTGACAGCAATGGCGACCAACCAGGCGTACACTTCTTTGATTGAAACATGGTATCGACAATCAGGCCAGACCGAAGGCGAGTATTTTGCTGACACTATGCAGAGACTTTTCTTCGGAGGGGAGGAGACTGTAAAGAGCCACATCGCACAGCCATTCTGCTACTCGAACGTCGTGGAGTCCTTGCGCTTCGGGAGGAATACTATCGAGCAAGGGGTGCGCGATGTGTTCACCGCCGCGGCTGACTCCCAACATTGTACATGGCTGGGGCGTCGACAAGTGTGCGCGGTGTCAGCGTCGACCAAGGACGAGCCGACCTTGGCTTCTGCAGCATCTGCGGAAGCCGTCAAAGTGGCTGTAGCCTTGTAGTGGACATTTCGTAAATGTGTGCCCCCCTCTGATGTGATGTCATATTTTGCCTTCTTTCAGCTTCCGAAGCTACAGGCTCTAATAATACGCTGCCCAATCAGTCTCTCGAACGCGAGCATTATCGCGAGACGTCCGTGGTCTTCGCACGGAAGACTGAGCTCACGCCGAGCATTGCATTCATGGCCTTGTCGACCAATACCGAGAACAATCGCGCGAGGTCGCCGCGAAAACCTGATGGCCGAGTCTCTAGGCGATGCACAACCTTGGATCGTGCAGAGGTTGTTCTTTGGCTTGAGGCGCCATTTAGTCACGTCGACGTGGCGTTGGAAAGCATCAAGCATGACAGGGTCCGACCCGAATATCGATGCACGAGGGGAGAGCTCCTTGCGGCCGTGTGGAACGCAATGGAGATACTGGCGGATGACCCCACTGTTGATTTCGTCCAGCGTTGGTCGAGGGGCGAGCCGGCACTGTACGTACCTGAACGTCTGAAGCTCGCCAGCCAGCCTATCAGATACGCTTCCCGGCCCGGCTCCATCTTTAACGTTGATAGCTTTCTCCTGTGACCATGTACATGACTTTTGTCAACCCGTCTGTTCAGCAGAACAAAGCCATTGGCTGGGCGTCCAGTGCAGGCGAGGGTGAGCTTTTTTGACCTGTGCCATTCAGATTTCTTGAGGAGACCGAGGCGATATGAGATGGTTGCAAAGACGCTTCTGACCGAGACGATGAACGGCGGTGGTCCGGCGATTGGGCAAAATCTCGATGAAATTGCCTGATCAGGTAATTCTTCGGTTTGAGTCGGCCGATGTTGGCCCGGGTGGTGGATGTGGTGCCGCCGTGCTTCGCCAGTTTGATAAAAGTCGGCAGCCCATTCGTTCTTCTTTTCCAATCGTCATCCGCCACCATCGACTCGATCTCATCCATACATACTCTAGTCGACAATAACGAGCACAAGGACATAGTAGCGACGACTGCATACGAAACGAAGACACGATGAACACCTTGCGCCCCGCTTGGAGGGTCGCCGCCAGGGCTTCCAACTCCCGATCCACCCCCGCAAGTGCTTCGTCATCCGCTGCGAGACTCGTCGGCGCTCGACGGGGGCTCGTCACGCCTACTCATCCCGCTCAGGCGAGCGTAAGCAATGTGCATGTACCCGCCGAGGTGGTCAAGGAGAACCCAGGCGAGACGGAAGGGCATTCCATGGCCGGCAAGACCGAAGAAGGCGATGGTGGGTCATCTCCCCAAGGAGCTCATTGTGGGATGGCCCGGCTGATGCATGCAGAACTGTTCGGTTTCAAGCTCAACCCTGTTGCTACAAAGACTGGTGCACAGGCCAAGTCAGAAGGCCGCCCAATCTATCTCGACATGCAGGCCACCACTCCAATGGACCCGCGAGTTCTGGACCGAATGCTACCCCTCTTCACCGAGCAATATGGAAACCCGCATTCTCGGACTCACGCATACGGATGGGAGGCGGAGAGCGCAGTGGATGAGGCCCGGCAGCATGTGGCCAGCCTCATCGGCGCCTCGCCTAAAGACATCGTCTTCACTAGTGGTGCAACTGAGAGCAACAACATGATCATCAAGGGTATCGCGAAATTCCATCAGGGCAAGCGAAAGCATATCATTACTACCCAGACAGTCAGTTGTTCACTTACCGGCTTCTTCCCAAGCTGACAGTGCAGGAACACAAATGCGTTCTTGACTCGTGCCGATGGCTTTCAACCCAGGGCTTCGATGTCACCTACCTGCCCGTGCTGCCCAACGGTCTCATCTCGCTCACCGACTTGAAGGCTGCCCTGCGCCCCGACACGTCCCTCGTGTCAATCATGACTGTCAACAACGAGATCGGCGTCATCCAGCCGATCAAGGAAATTAGCCAGGTTCTCAAGGAGTGGGCGAAAGAGAACAACACACAGAAGCCTTACCTGCACACCGACGCCGCTCAGGCCTTGGCAAAGATCCCCATCGATGTGGACGAGATGGGCATTGACGTCATGTCTCTTTCGGGGCACAAAATCTACGGACCAAAGGGCATTGGTGCGGCATATGTTCGCCGGCGACCTAGGGTGCGTCTGGAGCCCCTTATCCACGGTGGTGGACAGGAGAGAGGATTGAGGAGCGGGACAGTCCCTGCTCCTTTGGTCGTGGGAATGGGTGAGGCCTGTCGTATCGCCAAGCTCGAGATGGCACGAGACCACGCTCGAGTCAAGGAGCTCAGCGACCGACTTGTCAATGGTATCTGCAGCCAGGTCGAACACATTGTTAGGAACGGTGACCCGAATGGCTACCCGGGTTGTGTCAACCTTTCGTTCGCCTATGTCGAAGGAGAGTCGCTTCTCATGGCCTTGAAGGTAAGTCAATGATTCCAAACGTCAGGTCAATGCTCATTGTCAGGACATTGCTCTCTCATCAGGCTCTGCCTGCACGTCGGCCTCTCTCGAGCCATCCTACGTCCTTCGTGCCCTTGGTGCCGCGGAAGACATGGCCCACTCCTCGCTCCGATTCGGTATCGGCCGCTTCACCACTGAAGCCGAGATCGACTTGGTCATTGCACGCATCGTCAAGGTTGTGAACAGGCTGCGGGAGATGAGTCCACTTTGGGAGATGGTGCAGGAGGGCATCGACATCAGCAAGATCGAGTGGGCGCAGTGAGTCTTGCCACTGCAAGAAGCAGTCTATGAGCTGACTCATAGGCATTGATGTTTGGGACTCGTCCTGAGAGTTGAGTATCATGTAGATGCGGCGTCTCACACGCAGTGACAGCGTCTGACGAGTGTGTATTTGTAGCTCCTATGCATTGGTCGTGGCAAGATAGTACAACAGTTTTGGTTGTTTCATGGAACGATGAAGAGATCGCGTGTCGATCGTGATCAAGCCTGCTCGACTTCCCTGTCCAACACAGCTTCGAGCTCTTGGAGCACCGCGGCGCGTATTTGCTTGTCGACCATTGCTGTCATGTCAGCTAGATCAGTGTATCGTCGGCTGAGGAGGACGCACCATCAGCTTTGGGTCTGACCTCCCTCAACAGCCCTTCCAAATTAGGTCGTTCTTGCCCCCGCGCCGTCTCTGTAAATCAGCCCAACATCTCATAGTCCATTATACCGAACTTGCCTTTCGCTAGATCTTTCAGATCGTCTTCCCAGCCCGACTCGCGCAGCTTGTCCGCTAAAAGCCTCGCTATCCTACGCTGGGTCAGCCGCTGCGTCCTCATAGACGATATAGCCGACGTACCGATCCCAGTCGCCCGTCTCCATCAAGCGCTTGCGGACAAGCTGGAGGGTCTCGTCGTCCGTCTGTGTACCCGGCGCCGCTTTAGACATGCTGGGCTGGCTCTTCTACGCTTCAGAGCATAGAGAGGAAGAGCGACAACCTGTACGCAGGATGAAGGAGGAAGGGGACAGGAGCGGCGGTGATAAGCGCGGATCATCGGCGGAATAGCCACATGGATATCACGTGATCTCGCTAATCCCACAGGCGGTTTACGAAACAGCCGACCTCTGACTCGGTGGAAAAGTTCAAAGTGTCCGTTCGAGAACATCATCAAAAGCGATTTGGGCAACGACGACCATATTATTCAGCATCGAGGCAGACCACAACACTCACACCCGGAAAGATGAGCACCGCCACCCCTTCGCCGGATAGGAATCGTCCATTGGACGACAACAAAGTCACAGGCGTGAGTCCACCTTTACCCGCACCCACGTTTCTTCACCCTGCGTTTCGTTCTTTGGTGCTGGTGCCGGTGCTGATGATGCCAAGTACGACCCCCTCATCCCTCCCGCCCTCCTCCGCCATGACCTCCCCGTACCGCCCGTAGCGTCCAAGACTATCTCTTCGGCCCGCAGGACGACAGCGAGCATCGTACGTGGTACCGACCCCCTCGGCAGGCTGCTGGTCATTGTTGGTCCGTGCAGTATACACGATGTGGACCAGGCGAAAGAGTACGCCACACGCTTGCGCAAGGGCGTGCAGGATGGACGATGGCCCGGATTGGAGGTTGTCATGCGGGTCTACTTGTGGGTTTTGGCCCCTTCTTCACACACACATTCCCTCACCCCCATTCCGCTCTGTCCCCAATCCTCTGACCTCTGTCCTCTGTCGTCACTGCCCCGCTCTGTACACGAAGCTTGTCTGTGTGCGCACTGCCGACATGTACCTCAATGTCGGACTTGTGCTCGCTGCGCTCGCATGCTGATGCTATGCAGTGAGAAGCCCCGCACGACCGTCGGGTGGAAAGGCCTGATCAACGACCCCGACATCGACGGCTCGTTCAAAATCAACAAAGGCCTGCGTATGGCCCGCGAACTCCTGTGCGACATCAACGCAATGGGCATGCCGGTCGGCTGCGAACTGCTCGACACCATCTCCCCGCAGTTCATCGCGGACCTCATCACGTGGGGCGCGATCGGAGCACGTACAACCGAGTCGCAACTCCACCGAGAGCTCGCTTCGGGTGCTTCGTTCCCCATTGGTTTCAAAAACGGTACGGACGGTTCGGTAGGCGTGGCCATCGATGCCATGCAGAGTGCGAGCCACCCGCATTGCTTCATGGGTATCAACAGCCAGGGCATGGCGAGTATCGTCAAGACTGCCGGGAACAGGGATTGCCATGTCATTCTTCGTGGCGGTAGCGGCGGTCCGAACTACGCGTCAGTCCAGCCACTTCGATGACCGTGTAACGATGAGGAGCTGACGGTTAGTTCGGAGCACGTCCAGGCAGCGCTTGCGTCGATGCGCAAGAAGAACCCCGATGTGGAGGCTTCGCTCATGGTCGACTGCTCGCATGGCAATTCCTCCAAGAACCACCTGAACCAGCCAAAAGTCGCCGCCGACCTCGCGGGCCAGATCGCCGCTGGCGAGACAGGCATCGTGGGCATCATGTGAGCCCATATCAGCTTTCTGCCGACGATGCTGACATCAGGTTCGAGTCCAACTTGAAAGGCGGCAAGCAGTCGTCGGACAAGGGCAGAGAGAACCTCGAGTACGGGGTGTCCATCACCGATGGTCAGCTGCATACCCGTTGACGAGGTGAAAGCTGACATGCAGCCTGTGTGGACTGGGACATGACCGTCGACATGCTCGACAACCTCAACCAGGCGTCTTTGGCACGGAGAGCGCTCGTCGAGCAGCGCGAGGCAAATGGGAATGGACATGTCAACGGACATGGCGAGCCCCCTGCAGTGAAGCGTCTCAAGACGGACGAGCTGTAAGGCCGGACTGGCTGCCGGTAAAAATATCTGCGATCTTCGCATCGCATGTAATCATACTCTGTGCATCTATGCAGCTGTGCGGACGCCTGAGACCGAGAGGAACAGCAACAAGATGACAGCCGATGCATCCCTCCCTACATCTATACCTCAAGCCTACCCTGTCTACGCCTCGACGCCGTCCGCCCGCACAGGCGGGACGTCCGGTACAGACTGCAAAGACTCTACAGTCCCATCCTGATTCCTGATCTGCACCGAGCCATCCTCGTTCCCAAAGTACGCAGCTTTCGCCATCCCGCAGAACAGCCCCACCTCAACCACACCAGTGAGCATCTTGATCCTGTGCAGGAGTTCGACAGGCTTGGCCATCATGTCCGGCGGGAAAGGGGCGTCGATGATGAAGTTGCCATTGTCACTGACGACCGGTCCGGCTTTCATCTTGCCCATGCGCAGTGTCAGGCCGGGCTTGCCGCCCGGCATGGAGGCGGGCGAGCCCATGTGGGCGAGGTTGGTGAGTACTTTGGCGTAGGCGAAGGGGGCCACTTCGATGGGGATGCCTTGGGTCCACTATGGGTCAGCGTAGTAGATGGGTACGCAGCAGCTGGAAGGGACGTGACGTACCGTCGTGCCGAGCACTTTCGAGTTTTTGCGGTAGTCCGCTACCATCACCCACACCTTGGCAGCCTCAGCCAATACTTTCTCGCGCAACTGACACGCCCCGCCGCCTTTGATCGAGTTGAGCTCGTCGTCGACCCTGCTGTCAGCCCCGCCCCTTTCCAGTATTCCCCATCCAGACCCACTCGTCAGCTCCATCGATGGTGACGTCCAAATCCGGGTACTGGTCCACATCCCCAAGAGTCAGTCCAGCCTTGATGATCAACTCTTTCGACTGGAAGCCTGTCTATCAGCTCTCCTCCTGACGTCTCATAGCGCTAGCTGCCAGAAGAAGGCAGAGGGACTCACCAGTCGGTACAAACACCCGGTCTTTATTCGCAGCCTTGCCCTGCGCAATGATACGGTCCACGACATACGGCACCGTCGAGCCCGAGCCAATCCCAATAAACTACACTCAGCTCGGCTCCTCCTATGTATATGTCCGGCTCCAGCCGAAGGCAGGGGAGGCGAGGTGAGGTTGAGGCGGGGGACATACCTTCTGGGCCAGGCCGATGTGCCGGTCCACCGCGGCGTACGCGGCGAGCCGCTTGGCAGCTTCCACAGCGGGCAGGACGGGCAGTGGTATACTCGTCGGGAGCTGCTTGCCAGGAGTGACGGGCTGAGAGGGGGGAAGGAACTGGGGTCAGCTGTGCCCCGGCGACTCGGCGCTCACACGACGCCGTATTTCAGATGCGGCCATGTGTCTCGTTGTACAGAACTCCGAAATGGTAGAGAGGAAGAGTGAAACTCACAGCCGCGGCGGTCGCTGCGGAGATGGGCACGTTGCCCAGTGCCGACTCTGTCACTGTGGGTGGAGGTGCGGGCAACGGCATCACGGGTCGAGTTGACAGGTTTCGGAAGAGTCGGGCCGGACGAAGCAGCTTGGAGTCAATCTGAAGGACACGTATGGCGATGATGGCGAGGATGGCGAGGATGTCAAGGAGAGCACAGACGACAAGGTGACAGCTGGAACAGAAACAAGTCTCTTCACTCTCTTGCCGTTGCCGGAAAAGCGGACATTGAGAGTTCTGCAGCTTCAAAGCCGGAGGAAGAACATCCGGTCCAGCCGACGAGCTGCTCCTGAGCCGATGGATGGATCGTATAGAGGCATACATTGCATTGGTATTCTCACACCTGTAATCTTTACACTACAACCACACGAACGCCCACGAGAACCATTAGATTGATGGATCACACAGATAATCACAGATCATACGTCACACTCTGACACGCTTCGTAGCGTCCACTGCGGAGCTGCCGAGCGTGCCAGGTCCAGGCGTCGTGCTCGAGCTCCTCTCCTTCCTGACTCGTTCGCTTAGAGCCAAATCTGCCACTGCACCCACGGCTGCTTGTGCTGCCGGGGTTGGCGTGAGACCATCACGACCCCTTGCCGCGTTATACTGCAATCTAGCTGGCGTCTGTTTGGGTTTGAATCCGCCTTGCGTCATCCGCGCCATGGCACCCGGTGTGCTCATACCCATTGAACCCGTCAAAGGACTCATTTCGGGTGCGCTCGTGGCCATGCGACCACTTGCACGTTGAGGCGTTTCCAGACCTCTGATAGGAATGGTCGAAGAGAGGTCGCCCTTGACGCGCAGGTTGAGCTTCGATCGGCGATGACCTGGACGCGCATTCGAGAAGTTGTGTGTGCTACGTGGCGGACGAGGGGCGCGCGTAGATAGCGGAGAGGATCCCGGTTGCAGCGAAGGGGAGCCGCTGAAAGACGAAGATATAGGCAGAGGAAACGCCGACTCTGTGGGGGAAAGTGACTGTGTCGGCATCTTGCGACACCACGACGTCAGGAACAAGATGCGCTTCTGACGCCTACAATGTCAGCTTTGCAGCCTCGCAGGAGTGATGCGCACCTGGAGTAGAAGAAATAGTTGGCGCTCCAGAGTAGCCCTCCTTTCCGCCTGTCTCGAGCCACACCCCACTCCTCATCCAGCTTTGGACGATTCGCAACCTCGCCCCTGCCTTTCTTTGCTTGATTATTTGACGACTTGGTCCGCAACATCGGGGCCGATGAAGGGACGTCTTCGAGCTCCACCTCCATACCCGCGTTGTAGCTGGTAGGTTCGTCGAGGTCCATCGCGACGATCTCGTCTTCCTCTTGCAGCGTCTCTTCCTCCTCCATCACACTAGCATCATCATCCGCGCTCAGATGAGGATCATACTCTGGCTCTGGAAACCACGAGTACACTTCTGCGTCATCGAGTGCCACGACCCGGTTGAGACTTTGATACAGGTCCGGGTCCGTGACGGCGGGTGGGGGCATCTGGACCGCCGCAGGAGAGGAAGGATGCGTGGCAGCGTGGACTGGCAGAAGCGCCGGCGAGGGAGCGGATGTGCCGAGAAAGCTCGACGGTGATGATCCGAGACGTGCGAGCGCGCTTCTGTCAACGCTGGAAGGACATCGTCTGACCCAGACTCACGAAGGCCCTCCACTTGGTCCCAGCAGACTTCCGCTGAGGTGTCCAAGTACCACAGCCGACGAAGGCTCGCGAGTAAAGTGATCCGGAGCCAACGCAGAGAAGTCGTGCACCGGGAACGCAGAGTTGAGCGTCGAGACCAGCAGGAAGTACACCTTGCTGCCCATCGTTGAGTCACAGCTCCGGTAAAAGGCTAGAAATCAGACCCACCGAGACTCTTTCTCATCCAGGCGACCAAAGGCTGACGAGACGCCGGCTTCTCGCATCTCTGGCGAGAATGACATGCTACCACATGAGACTTGACAGCTGTGCGTTATGGAACAAAGACACCCACTCTTCCATATCCTCTTGCCCACTAACGTAGGCTTCCTCCATCTTGTTGAACATCTTCCGCTCCTTCCCAATGGGCTTGACGGAATAAGCCTCGAAGCGGACGTGCACGTGTACGTCGGATGTGGGCTGATATGATAGGGTCTCGGATAGGTGAGCGAGCAGCGGCTCGTCGAGGAACTTCATGGTGAAGGATAGAGCTCCTCAAGATTGGCAGGTGAGGTGGGGCTAGCACTGATGGGCGGACAGCTGGCGGAAAGCGGACAAAGGAAACGGTGGGAGGTATTGGCTCGGTATAGATAAAGGACGGCGAGACGTTGATGATGCTTGCAGCGTTGTAGAACAGGCAGAAGCCAGTAGGTTCGGGTGAGATGGCGACACGGTCGATGGTATTGATATAGTCGATATGGCTGCGGTTGGTGGACTGACGAACGTTCTCTCGGTCTACGTCTGACGGGACGAGATAACGCGTTCGGCGAGGGTGATCTATCGATTACCCCCGAGGGGATGGCGTGTGATCATATTGGGCGACTCGGCGCTTCGGGACTGGTATCAGGTGAGTGAAGCGAAGCTGCAGAGCCGAATGATGGCGACGGCTATGCTGTGAATGGGTAAGATGACGAGGAGAGAGAGAGAGCAGCGTAGATGGGAACGGCGTCGACGGCGATGGGCGGTTACCAGTTCCGGCCAGGAATGATATACATAAAGGGGCGTCGTGGCCCGGTTCCTATTTCCTAATCAGCCGGTTACCCTCCTCCTAATGTGGGGTTACCCTGGATTAGAAAGGGGCTGTGCGGGCGTCCGACCCTGACGTCAGTTCCCTTCAAAGCCGGACCAAAAGATCAACGCGACTTCTTTTGGCTTTCGAACATCTTTCGGTTCAACACGAGTCGGCAAGAGGTTCTTTGATCGCGCGCACAAGATGGACGAATCAATGTCGACAGACTCATCCTTCTCGGGTCCCTCGCGTGGAGTGGGCACCGTAGGGATAGGCATCAGCAACCCGGCCAGACCATTCCCTGCCGCTTTCCCCAACCCGGTCGCGGCGTATGCGCGGCCCCAACAAGGACAAGCGGGCCAGATCAACAGGGACCCCTGGGCAGCACATCGAGCACACGGCGAGGGGCAGCAATCACAACAGGGCATTCAGTATGACCAAGCCAGCCCAGAACAAGGCGGAGTCTCAGATGAGCAGGAAGAAGAGGAAGAAGGCGAAGAGCAAGCAGAGGAGGACGAGGAGATGTCAGAGGGGAGCTCGGCGGATTACGACGCCGAGGCTGATCCGGAGGGATGGGCAAAGAGGCTGGATGAGCTCGCCGGGGTGCTGGAGATCAGCGAGGAAGAGGCCAGGGCAGTGCGATGGGGACCAGCGCTCGGACCAGATCGCGACAGTGAGCATCTGACTCCTCGTTCGCTCCCTTCATCTCCACGTCCGGGATGCCTAGTATTCGGGCAGTCATTCTGATACCTAGATCATGACCT
This sequence comes from Tremella yokohamensis, assembly GCA_024343385.1. Classification (NCBI taxonomy): domain Eukaryota; kingdom Fungi; phylum Basidiomycota; class Tremellomycetes; order Tremellales; family Tremellaceae; genus Tremella; species Tremella yokohamensis. The sequence continues at coordinate 294,459 of BRDC01000025.1, read as the reverse complement.
TCCACTAGAAGACTTCAAGCGCTTGCTGAACCACCACCTCGCCGCGACCGAGTGGAAGTATGCCCCGGCGACAGAAATACACATTCCGGGTCGTCCGACGGCCTTGGAAAGCTTGGACAGTCAAGCCAACCCTGCCCTTCACCCTATACGTGTCCTCGGTTCTGAGTGGATCGGCGCCGAAGTCTCTGCGACGCGGGACGACTGATCTCCTATTCGAAGGCCGCGCATCAATCGGTATAATCTAACCTCGTGAGAAATCAATGACGGCACATTGTTTCAAGTCGCCTCCGATTTGTCACACTCGAGCACCGGCGTGGCGTCGATGTGCATAAACATCCAACTCAATCCGACGATCTCACGTGCCGAATCTACATCTAGTGGCCACTGCGGATGCAGGCGATCCGAGACTCCAGCATCCGACCAATAACAGGTACGCACCGGATACATCGACGGAAACACGAGCAAATTGCCCAAAATCGGACCATCTCCCGATGAAGGCAATGTCGATCTGAGACATACTCGGATTCGGCATCACCACTTTGAAAATACTTCCAGAGAATGTCGTGACCCGTGTATTGTCGTGCCAGCGCTCGCCTCCATTGTCCTCCCACCAAACGACCCCTCAACAACATGCCTTCGGGAGACTTTATCGCGATACGGGGCGACTCCGTGCCCTTGCTACTCGGCCCTCAAGGTGCAGAGATCGAACAGGAGCCCAGTTCCACTGCTTCCCTACATAGTGCAAGCTTGAGCGCAACTCACAGCGATCCCGACCTTACACAAGCCACGACATCTTCACAGACTGTGTCCGCTCAAAGCTCGCAGACGAACATGAGGTCCGATGCGATGACAACCACCGCTCCATCCTCGACCGCCACCTCGTCAACGACAGACTCTTCATTCTCGACCCCGACCCCCAGCGTCTCCGCGAACCTTGCAAATGATAGCCCTTCGCAGCCATCCTCCATACGGTTCCTTGTCCCAGTCTTTCTCTTGATATTTATCACGCTGTCTCTCTGCGTGTATCGCAAGTACAGAGTGATACGACGGCGTCGAGATGCTCAAGCTAATCGACCGACTCCATCCAGAGAGAAAGGATTCTCTGTTCCGCCCATCGTACCCGCACATAATATAGGCTGGAAGGAGATCAGAGACTACGATGATCCATGGGAGGCGGCTTCCGACGATGGCAAGGTGATCGGCGACGAGCAATACGATTACGTTCCTATCGATGGACCTCGCTTTGCCATCACCGCTCCAGGCTCACCGGGTTGTCTTCCTGCAACACCGTCCAAAGCTAGTGGGCTGGCAGCCGCCTTGTCGGTGACCAACCTCGGTTGGGGATGGAGAGAGAGCTTCTCAAATTGGCGTTCGGCAAGGAGCAAAGAGCAGATGTCTTGCGTCGATGAAGGCGATGCGACCGTGCTAGAGGAGAAGAGGACAATCAAGCTGGTGCAGGTCAGCAGCACGACATATCAGTCTCTTCCGCCATTGGATCTCGGCTCGCCGATCGCTCATAAGGCGGAGGAAATATACGATCTGGGCGGCCAATTGCTGGATCCACCAGCTAGCGATGCGGAAGCCAAAGGCTCGATGCGGCGATTGAGGGAGAAGCTCGCGCTTTGGAGAAGAGGCACGACCAACGGGCAGACCGGCCTGAACCGTGGAGGCATAGACGAGAAATCCATCAAGCGCCTAGAGAGAAATAAGTCTCCCAACAAGCGGCGCGGCCCAAGCGCCAAGCCTCGCATGGTTCGGAACGATGGGGCTCAGGACATTGACGGCTTATCCTTGCAGCGAGAGGATACCGCACCCCCATCAACGCCCGACTGGATCCGTCCACGCGCTGCTTCCCCAACCGCAATGCTCTCGCCTCCGATGCAGCCACACCTGTTCTTCGCGCCAAGTCCCCTTGGCGGCCCGACATACGCCCCTGCCCCGGACTGGGAGTCCGAGTCGGAATATTCTTGCGTTACCGGATCAGCTGCGCCCACTCCAGCTGCACAACACTCGGAAGGTCTTGGCACAGGCTACACAACGACACCATCACGAGTGAGTCGCCAGCGGTCCGACAAGAGCACCAAGAGCAACAAGAAGGCTGCCTCTGATATTCATCGGAACTCCCAGCTCGCCCCGCCCACCCGCCGGCGCTCGTCAAAGAGGGACAAAACTCCATCCGACCGATCGCCGACCATCAAGCGCTCGAATGGATTGGCCGACCTGTCCGCTGCCTCTCCCAAGCAGACTCGGAAAGAGAAACGCGACGCGAGAGCCAAGAATGAGGTCGAAGGAATCCTGAAAGCTAGCTGGACGGACCGAGCCTTAGCTAGCCCGCAAGCAACCGCCCAGGATTTGAGTTTGATGGCGGGGAGTCCACCACCTGGAAGCATTGGCAGTGTGGCAAGCTTGGGTAGTCTCGCCAAGATCGACGAGGAGAACAGGAGCGGGATCGAGCAGATTCTGGGCATGGCCAAGTCTCCATGATATCCTGTCTGTGTTGTGGTGAGAGGCTCTTCCGTACACTTGGGTTGGCGAATCTTGAGATTGAGTGATGTATTGCCCTTCATTCGACTTCGTCCTGTGCCCACTCTTTGACACGGATTTGACATGAGCGAGAGGTGCATGCGCATTAACCCAGGACAGCATATGGCTACACGAGTGTCTTGAAGAACGACCAGCCGCCCGCGGCGGCGGTCATGAGGCCTGCACCGACCATGGCGGGACGCACGCCGGCTGAGGTATCAGATGGGAGCGTGATGGACAGATCAGACGAGACTCACCGGTAGATTTGAAGATGGCGCCAGAGATGGCTGCGGCACCGAGCGAGTTGAAGACGTCGCTCTCGCCACGAGCAGCGGCTATTGACGAGTTGGCAAGGTTGTAGAAGATCGCTGCATGTCAGAGTCCCACTCTGATTCTCTTTTGGGGGTGGACATACCGAGCACTCCGAGGGAGTTGCCCATAAAGCTGCCTCGCCTGGTGCAGCCGTTCAGAATGCTGTTGAGCCGCAATTTGAAGCTCGGTGTGTTGCCCAACGGTCTGCTGAACCCCTCTTTGAAGCCCCACATACCCCCGACCGCCAGTCCACTGAGGTAGGTCGTACCCGTCCCAACACACAGATCATCGGTCCATCCTCTGGAAGGCAAGACGTGCGCTTCGCCCGTCTCGGCGGGGCGGCCCTCTTCGAGCGTGAGAAAGTCGATATTGTCCCCCAGACCAGCGAGAGGGTGCAATTTGCGCGGGTCGAATGCCGAGGCTGAGGAGAACGTGTCGAGTGCGGTGGGGGCGGTGATGGGTGCTGCAGGGGCTGATGGGCCTGCTGTGGACGACGATGTCGAGGGGGAAGGGGAGGGGGAGGCGAAGGTCGTTGATGCGAATAGCTCGGAGGACTCGGATGGTTCTGGTTTGCTCTCTGGTTTGGAGCCGAACAGGCCGAAGAACGACATGCTGGGCGACGATTCCTTCAAGTCGTCGCCTTTGATGACCTTGCAGCGATGCTTTCTTTGGAAGTTGAGATGGGTATGTCACAGATGACTGAGGAGTGACTCGTCGATGATATTGTTCTTTGCCGAGGACCGATTTTTTCCGTCAGCCTTTTGTCTGGCGGCGACGGAATCAAATTCGTTAGGACCAGCAGGTGGAGGCTACCTTTGCACCAGCAACCAGAGACGAGAATTTGCCTCTCGAACACCAAAGTGGCTTCCAAGCAGTCAGTATGGACACAAGCAGCAGGCCACAGGCCGGCCCGTCGACGCCGAGCGGCCAGAAGAACAAGAAGAACAAGCGCAAGCAGGAGAAGAACGGCGATACTCCACGAGCAAAGCAGCCGAGAGTCGCCTCGCCCGTCGAACCCATCGATGTGGACGACGAGGACGGACCCGAATTGATGAAGGCTGGTCCGTCTGGATCTGTCGACCCTATGGAGGCTCTGGAGAATGGCGAGGCGGCAGATCCGATGGCTGCGCTTGAGAAGCAGGGTGCCAATGGCGCTGACGATAGTATGGCAGGGGGTGAAGGGGACGAGGAGGCTGTTGGGCCTGTACCGGTCAGAGCGGACGAGTTTGAGCAAGAAGCAGAGCGGGAGGTCGAGGCGAGTAAAGGTCTAGATGGTGCAGCGGCAGAAGAAGGCAAGATGAAGCTCGTGCATCAGGTTCGGCATCAGGTCAGCCGTCCATTTCTCATCCTCGGATGGTAGCTGATGGCTAGGTCGCCCTTCCTCCAGACTACCCGTATGTCCCTATTGCTCAGCACAAACGACTGGATCCCCCGGCGAGAAGTTACAAGTTCGAGCTTGATCCTTTCCAGCACGTCGCCACTTCGTGTATCGAGCGCAATGAGAGTGTTCTCGTCTCTGCCCATACGTCTGCCGGCAAGACGGTTGTCGCCGAGTTTGCCATTGCGACATGTCTCAAGGAAGGCCGGCGTGTAGTATATACGTCGCCTATCAAGGTAAGCTGCGAGGACCTCTTCGAGCTCTTCCAGCTCACATCTAGGCCTTGTCCAACCAAAAGTACCGAGAATTCCTGGAGACATTCACCGACGTTGGCCTGATGACCGGCGATGTAACCATCAACCCGACTGCCTCGTGTTTGGTCATGACTACCGAGATTCTGCGGTCTATGCTGTATCGCGGCTCCGAGGTCATGCGAGAGGTCGCGTGGGTCATCTTCGACGAGGTGCATTACATGCGGGACAAGGGTCAGCTCACTTTGCTGGAGCAAAGGCGACAGCTGATGAAGCAGAACGTGGAGTTGTATGGGAAGAGACCATAATTCTTCTGCCTCATTCCGTGCGATACGTCTTTCTGTCCGCGACCATCCCCAACTCCATGGAGTTTGCCGAGTGGATCACCCAGACGCACCAGCAGCCATGTCACGTTGTCTATACCGACTTCCGCCCGACACCGCTACAACATTACCTGTTCCCAGCGGGGTCCGAGGGAATCTACCTGGTAGTGGACGAGAGGAGCAACTTCCGAGAGGACAACTTCCAAAAAGCCATGGCGGCGCTGGCTGCTGGGCAAGGTGAAGACTCGGCAGATCCCAATGCTGGCAAAGGGCGAAAGGGCAACAAGACCCGAAAAGGTGGCGCCTTGAAGGAGAAATCGGACATCTACAAGATCGTCAAGCTCATCATGTCCCGCAACCTCAATCCCGTCATCGTTTTCGCCTTTTCGAAACGCGAGTGCGAGAATCTCGCCATGCAAATGAGCAAGCTTGATTTCAACACCGAGGACGAGGCGGCCACCGTCGGCCAGGTGTTCGAGAACGCCATCGGAAGTCTTTCGGAGGACGATCGGAAACTGCCGCAGATCGAATCGCTCTTGCCGCTGCTCAAGAGGGGGATCGGAATCCATCACGGTGGCCTGCTGCCGATCCTGAAGGAGGTCATCGAGATTCTTTTCCAGGAGGGTCTGATCAAGTGCCTATTCGCCACTGAGACTTTCTCTATCGGTCTCAATATGCCGGCGAAGACGGTCGTCTTCACCTCCGTGCGCAAGTTTGACGGCAAAGATTTCCGCAACTTGTCCGGCGGAGTAAGCTGAAAATCCGTCACTTCGCTGCCTTAGCTCACATGCAGGAATACATCCAAATGTCGGGACGAGCTGGTCGTCGTGGTCTTGATGCTCGAGGTATCGTGATCATGATGTGCGACGAGAAGATCGAGCCGGATGCCGCCAAGGGTATGGTCAAGGGTCAAGCAGACCGATTGGATTCCGCTTTCCATCTCGGATACAACATGATCATCAACCTCATGCGTGTCGAAGGTGTTAGCCCCGAGTACATGCTTGAGCGATGTTTCTTCCAGTTCCAAAACACCCTGAGCGTCCCGGTCCTCGAAGCGCAGCTCAAAAAGGCCGAGGCGGAGCGTGATGCTATCGAAGTGCCGAAAGAGTCGACGATCAAGGAGTATTACGACCTGCGACAGCTTCTTGCCGTCAAAGGTCAGGACTTCCAGTCTGTCATCACGCATCCCACGTACATCATCCCCTTCATCCAGGCCGGTCGGCTGGTCGAGATTCGTGACGGCGACAAGAACTTTGGGTGGGGTGTTGTGATCGCCTACAACCAGGTCGTCAACCCAAGAGGTCGCCCGCCCATATTTACGGAAAACGACCCGCCGCAGAAAGGCTACGTTGTGGATGTGCTGCTGAAGATTGCATCGGGCTCGACTGTACCGAAGGACCGCTCAGCTTCTGGCCTATATCCTCCTCCGAAAGGTGACGCGGGAGAGGTTGCCATTGTCGCCGTTCTCCTCAGCACGGTCCAGGCCATTAGCCAGTTCCGAATCAACCTGCCGAAAGACTTGCGTCAGCAGCAGGAGAAGACCACGGCCTTCAAGGCTGTCGGCGAGATCATGAGACGATGGCCAGATGGGCCGACACTGCTGGACCCTGTTAAGAACATGGGCATCCAGGACAAGTCGTTCAAGGAGCTGGTCAAGGTGAGCTCATACGTCGCCTATCAGGATCGCGCTCATGAACAGCAAATCTCACTCTTGGAAGAGAAGATTCAGTCTCTACCAATTACCAGCTCGCCCGACTTGCCGAGATTGTACGACCTGTACACCAAGAAGCAGCGCGCCAACGAGGAGGTCAAGGCCTTGAGGAGACGTATCAACTCTGTGCACGATGTCCTCCAGCTCGAAGAGCTCAAGTCGCGCAAGCGTGTGCTTCGCCGGCTGGGCTTTACGACTCAGGAGGACGTTGTGGAGATGAAGGGTAGAGTCGCATGCGAGATCTCGACGGGAGACGAGCTGCTCTTGACCGAAATGATGTTTGGCGGCGTCTTCAACCCTCTCACGCCGGAACAGTGCGCGGCTCTGCTGAGCTGCTTTGTTTTCCAGGAAAAGGCAAGTTGGCCTTCGTGCGTTACAGGTACAATTGTTGATGTGCAGTCCGAGGCGAAGGTCCGCCTGAAGGAAGAGCTCACTTCGCCTTTGCGGGTCCTACAGGAGACCGCGCGGCGTATCGCCAAAGTGTCCAACGAGTCGGGCATCGCCGTTGTCGAGGACGAGTACGTCCAAAGCTTCAAGGTGGAAATGATGGACGTCGTGCTGCAATGGTGCAAGGGCGCCAAGTTTGCCGAAATCTGCAAAGTGGGCCCTCGCCTCTTGTATAGCAAGACTTGTGCTCACTACAGCTTACCGACGTGTTCGAGGGCTCGATCATCCGGTGTTTCCGCCGACTGCAGGAGCTTATTCGCCAGATGGGCCAGGCGGCCCATGCGATCGGTAACACTGAACTCGAAGAGAAGTTTGCGGCGAGCATGGAATTGCTAGAGAGGCCCAATACTGTCGTGTTCAACCCATCGTAAGTCCTTGGCAAGGTAGTGGGCCTTATACTGATGGCCAGATTGTATTTGTAGATCTTGCATTGATCACACATTATGAGCACCTCGTGCCTCCACGCCGAGACGTGCTCTGCTCGGTCCCAATGACATGCATGTACTTGATCATCTATGATACCGATACCATGCATCACTTGACGTATTCCGCCAAGACCACGAGCATGCCCACGCCAAAGACGAGCAGGCATGCGTCTTTGTAAGTCTGAGAGATCAGGGACAGGTATCTCGAGCCAGTGATGAGAGGTCTCGAGATTTGCGGAGGGAGCAGGGGGAGGAAGTTGTTCAAGAGGGAATGAGGCGGCGGTGGAGACTACTGGTCAGCTCGATTTCGCTTCAAACCTCTTCGAGCTCACGCGAAGTACGAAGAATCGAGTAGTCTGAAGGATCAACTCGAATGTGACAAAGGCCCAGAAGACAGGCTTGTCATCAGCTTGTGCCTCTCTGTTGCCTGAGTCACTTACCAGAACCTCCACCACGCTGCCGGAAAACGACTTGAGCTCCCAGCGTCTCCCATGACCCGCCAAGGCGACCCAGCGGTCCGACCATCCTCCAAGCGATAGTGGATTCCTGCGGCTCCACAGACTCGGCTCCCACCAGATGACAGTAAAGGCAAGCAGGAGGAGCGTGCCGAGAAAGTGAACGAGGGGAAAGACACGCTCGACCCATGTCTTTCCGACGGGCACGCCCAATCCTGGCATTCCTGGCATACCGGGGAAACCCGGCATACCGTCCAGCGGCAGGTTCGGGAACCCAGGTGGAAGCCCACCACCGCCCGCGCCGCCAAGACCGGCCGGGTCGTCCAGGTCGCCGAGGAGGTTCTGCCCGCCAAAGCCCGCGCCGCCCGGCGCGCCGCCCAACATCTGCGCTAGGAGCTGCGACATGTCTGGCATTTGTCCGGGCTGGTCGGAAGAGCCGGGAGGTGGCATGCCGAACATGGACATCATGCTGTTGAGCTGCTCGGCCATGCGTTGTTGTTCTTCTGTCAATTGACGAGGAGCTCCGGCTGGAGTTGACCCTGGAGGCGGGGCCCATGGTGGTTGTGCGGATTGTGATGCCGACGCAGAGTTGATACCAGGTGTCTCTGGTCTCGACGCGGCAGGTGTGGCTGGCTTGGAGCTTGACGCCGAGGCTGGACCGTTAGGCCTGGTGAGGGTGAGAGGGAGAAACGTACCATCGCCATAGAGCTTCTCTGCTTCTTCTCCTCTGGCAGTCTGAGCCAGCTTCGCCAGACCCGTATTTCCTCTAGCGAGGATCTTTGCTTTCCTCGCTGCTGCCCGACGGGCGGCGTCGCTTTGACCTGCTTCTTCTGCCATGATGTGCGTTGTTGGCGATGTCAGAATGACCTTCGTGTCGGATGCCTGGCTGGACATGCCCTGTGGAGGGTCAAGGTGTACTGTGGGAAAGTGTCCTTTGAACCGGTGAGCGGCATTTCCCGTCCGTGGCACTTTTTCAGTGATGCGCGTCGCGCGCCGCGTCGCCCGAGAACAGAGAGACGCGAACAATCTCATTTCATCCTCAGGTCTCACTTCAAGTCTCAATTCCAGTCTACATTGTTGAGCTCAATCTTGCGATCGGCTCCAGTCAGCATCTAGGGAGACAAGTATTGCATCGTTCTCATCTTGGAAGAGAGGGAATCGAAGTGTAGACTCTGACATCGCGACTGGGAAGATGGAGGCATCAACGTGGGTCTGGCCAAGACTGTCGATTCAAGGTGCTGACTCTCAGCTCTTCGGCACCGCCGCACCATCCACCAGCGACGCCCTCGCATCAGGGTCTTCTGCCTGCTCTCTCACCAGCCGCGTCGATCGAGGCCACGCCAGCCCCTCTACATACCCTCCCGCCGCATCTACAACACGCGCACCACACTCAGCCGCCACCGCGCATGACACCCGCACCTCAGCCCGGCAAGATGCAGCCTCCGCCCAGCCATCTCAAGCATCATCTCCCACCACCGCAGATGCACATCCCGCCGCCGCAGAATGGGCACGCTGCCCTTCCGCCGGGTATGCAGGGTGGTATGGAGCACCAAAACGTATTTGGGAGCGTCATGGGCTCGGCACCGGGCCATGTCCCTCAGCAGCCCATACAAGGCGCATCCGGCGCCAAAATGTATGCCAGCGTGTATTCAGGTGTGAGTCTCTTCTCTGACATCGATCACAGACCATTTCTTGTAAGAGCGAAGGCTGAGGCCAGATTCCCGTCTTCGAGGCGATGATTCGCGGTATATCGGTCATGCGGCGTTCGTCTGATTCTTGGGTCAACGCTACGCAGATCCTGAAGGTCGCTGGGATCCCTAAATCCGCACGAACCAAAATTCTGGAGAAGGAGATCTTAACAGGAGTGCATGAGAAGGTGCAAGGTGGATGTGAGTCTTTGCGGAACAACGCCTCTCGAATATCTGCTGATTGAAAGACGGGAAATACCAGGGCACCTGGTGCGTCTGAGTTCACGTCTAGAATCACCTTTGGCTGACTGACAGGATTCCGTTTCCTCGTGGCCAGGAGCTTGCAGCTCAATACGGAGTGACCGCTTACCTTGCGCCTATATTCGACTTTGTCCCAACCCCAAATTCGGTCGCGGCGCTGCCGATGATCCGACACGATACACCCGACCGTTCAAATAAGGGCGGTATCAATGCTGCCATGCACTACACCAGTGGACCAGCCTTCACGCCAACGCACGCATCTGGGTCAGGAAGAGTCATGTCACCGTTTGCGCAATCGCAGCTGCCGCCACCGCCGCCCCCTCAATTCGTAGCGAATGGCGATATGGGTCAGATGATGGCCTTACCACCCCATCCTTCTGCCTTGGCTTATGCAGGACCGCAACCGCTGTATTTCGCACCTGCCCCGGGCGGCTATACTGGGAGAGGAATGGAGATGACACCTGAACTGTCCAATGACGGACTATCGCTGGCGCCTGCGCCGGATATCAACGGAATGGGCCTACCGCCGAGCGGTCAGGAGATGTATATCGACCAATATGGGCAGCCACATCCGACCGCGATGCCAAGTCAGTATATCGTGAACGGCGAGGAGCAGCCGCCTGCCAAACGACAGCGCTCGGAGGAGTATGTGAATGGCACAGAGCAGCAAGGGGCCGCGGCAGAGGCCGACGAGTCTATGCAGCAAGGCGAAGACGACGAAGATGAGGACTTCGAGTCTCGCTCTCGCCCGCCTTTACCATCCTCAATGCGACTTGCTACTCGCCCTACACGTCCACGACAGTCAGTAGAATCGGAAAGAATACGGAACAAGCTTTTGTCGCTGTTCCAGGCAGACTCGACTCCTGACGTACGAACAATTTTCGGTCTGCCTGAAGGACATCATCCCGACTTTGACATCGACACGGTGATCGACGCGCACGGACATACCGCTTTGCATTGGGCGTGTGCGATGGCCAAAATGGCGGTCATCGAGCAGCTCATCGCTCTCGGCGCAGACATTCACCGGGGCAACTTCGCAGGCGAGACACCCTTGATCCGATCCGTGCTCACCACGAATCACGCGGAAGAAGGCACATTCCCTCAACTCCTTACCCTTCTCGCCCCGTCTATTCGGACTTTGGATCAGGCCTATCGAAGCGTCATCCATCACATCGGTCTCGTGGCCGGCATCCGCGGGCGGGCTTCAGCCGCACGGACCTACATGGTCGGCGTACTGGACTGGGTGGCACGGGAACAGAAGGAGGCAGCCGGAGGTGGTGGCGTTGACATGAGTCTCAAAAACTTGGTCGATGTGCAAGATCTTCACGGCGATACCGCGTTGATAATCTCTGCGCGCGTTGGCAACAAGGGCTTGGTACAGCTCTTGCTCGATGCTGGAGCGGACAAGGCGAAGGCGAACAAGCTTGGCTTGCGGGCGCAGGATTTCGGCCTGGACGTCGAGAGTCTGAGGGTTTCCCCTGCCGAAGCAGTTGTCGGCAGTCTGAAATCGGACGTGATCAAGCCGGAAAGGCAGTCGAGGGATGTCCAAAAGAGTGAGTTTCCGGCTACAAAATCTGCGTTCATGACTTACGTATAGACATCGCAGCCATGTTCGAGACTGTCAACGCCACCTTCGATGCGGAAATGACCAAAAAGCAGACGGCACTCAACACAACCGAGCAGAACGTACGACACGCGACCAAAGCCCTAGCGGAGCGAAGGCAGCAAGTGTCGAAATTGCAGGCCAAGATTGACGAGATGGCCCAGCTATCGCAAAAGTCGGAGAACATACGGCGATCCCTTGCCACGCCGCCATCGCCGCGTGCGTGGACTGGGCGGACGACTGGGAACCCTAGTCCGGCTTTCCGAGAGCTTTCTGCACCTGTCAACCCGACATTTACTGGAGGAGAGGAGATTCAACTTCCCGAACGCGGTGCGGAAGGTGCGGTGGAGACTCTCAGACGGCTAGCAGCATGGGAAGATCGTGTAGCGCAGGTACTCGAGGAAAAGATCCGGGCCTTGGAGGGCGAGTCCGCGGACAAGGCTGTCAAATATCGCCGGCTGGTCAGCCTGTGTACCAAGGTTCCGGTGGAACAGGTGGACGGGGTGAGTCACCCGCTGTTTATCGCACGGAACATGGCTGATCGTGCGCAGATGCTTGATGGCCTCACGCGGAGCGTAGAGTCTGACGGGAGCTCGATTGATCAGACGCGCATGTCGAGCCTGCTGAGCAGGATCAGGGGATGAAGAAGCGAAAACAACGAGAGATAAGAAGCAAAAGCAAGCATTCATATTCTTTTTCCTTTTTTGATTTCAGACAGGTGTGACGAGGGCATTGACGGATTGATGATGCAACATGCATTGGTGATGTGTGAATGTACACTTGCGCCCCTGCGCCTTCCTCCCATGCTATCTCACCCTCTGCCTACTGCCCTATAATGTATGTTCCCCGCCGAACAGGTGGAAACTCCGGCTGTAACTTGCACTGCCTATGAACTTGCCGTCGCCACTCACATCGACGCTCATGACTTTGCCCGCGTCGGTCGGGAGGTTCCGCACCATACTCCACTCGTCTGCCGACCATACTTTGACAGAGCAGTCAAAGCCAGCCGTGACGAGGAACAAGCCGCTGCGCGGTAACCCATCGTTCGATCCGTGCACCATGGCCGCCGAGCCCGCGGCGGCCGACGCTTCTGCATCGGGTTTCTCCTCCACCCCGTTGGAACCGTTCATCTCCACATCGGCAGTGCCATTACCGTTGGCACTGCCGTTCGCGGTGTGTGCGGCGGGGATGGGAGCGTCGAGCGATGCAAAGGGGTTCTCGGCTGTCGAGCGGAAGAATTTCAAGTCGGATACGGACGACTTGTGTGCCGGGATGATATATTGCGATTTCAATGCGCGCAGATCCCATATCCGAACGGTGTCGTCTCCCGATCCGGTGGCTATTTGGTACCCGTTCGGCGCAAAGTCCATCGAGAGGATCTCCTTGACGTGTCCGTCAAGTACCATGGCTGTCCGACCCGTCCGCAAATCCCACACGCGTCCATTGGCGTCGAACCCGCTGCCCGTCAGCTCTGCTGAGGAAGAAAGAGACGGGACGTACCCCGAAGCGACGAGAGCACCGTCGTCTTGGAACGCGACGGTGTATACCTCTTTACTGTGGCCTTCTTGCGTCATCAACTCGGTGCCCTTCTCCGTGTCCCACAGTCGCCATGTCCCGTCGAAACCGGCCGAAGCGAGGTACGCCCCAGACGGATGGAACGCCACACGTCCAACACGGTTCTCGTGTCCCTCCAATGTCGCCAATGGCTTTTCTGCGCCTAATGACCAGAGCTTGACCGACCCCTCCCCGCCGCCGGTGGCGAATGCCAATGACTCCTCCTGGCCGTTCAGCGTGGCGGAGGGATGCCAAGCCGCTCCGCCTAACCGATCGGTATGACCTCGCTTCGTGCAGACATGATTGAGATTCGGCAGGTCCCATACTTTGGCATCGCCTGTCCAGCTGGTCGTGAGTACCAAGCGGGAATTGGGCGAGAAGCGTAGTGTCGACAGCGGCCGGTCGTCGCCGAATTGCGAACCGAGAATGGAGAAAGTCTTCAATTCTGAAAAGAGGTCTTTGCGCGCATTGACGATCTTGCCTAAAGGTAATGAGACTTCGATTTTTTGCCGTGCTATCCGTGTTCGTGCCCTGTATCATAAGCTCGACTCTCGTCTCCAGCCAAGAGGAAAGTCACCTGGCCAGTGAATATCTCGCCAATTTCCGTCTCGCTTCCAGCAGATCATTCGATCCCTCGGTGAAGAACTCGCCCTCCTCTTCCTCCTCTGAACTGCTCGCCGAGTCTATTGCGCCAAAATCTACTCCCTCAAGCCCCCTCTTCTGCTCTATCTGCTCCTGGATGAGCTTCAACCGATCTCTTCTGTCTCCAGGCTATCCATCAGCTTCATCTTCGGGCATCGCAAAGCTGAGCTTACACCCTCTGCGAATAGCGTTATTGGCTCGCCGAATGCCCTAAGCCGTTCTCTGACTTCCTTGTCGTCTGTCGGTACGGCCATCCGCCTCAGCCTCTTCTTCCTCTCGAGCTGCTCGATGAGGGCGGCATTTTGGGCTCTCTCCCTCTCGTCGTCCGACCCTCCGAGCTCGTACGTGTTGTCGACGGCTGAGGGGTCAGCTTTGCTTCTACGCTACTTCAATAGACAGCTCAGATACTCACTGAGATCGTCGATATCCATCTTGCCCCTACTGCAAGTCCCCAACGAACCCAAGAAGAAGAAGTATGATTTACAGCAAGAGTAGCATCTCAACTTGGCCACTTGCAACCGCGCTCCTTTTATTTCAACCTCCCCCTTTTGGCATACGTCGGATTGGGCCGTGATTTCGGCGTCCTCGGACCGTCCAACAACGTCCATCAGCTCATGTGTTGTGTTTCGACAGTCACCATGACATCTCTCACATGTACAGTGTACAAGACAGAATAATAGACTTGTTCAGACCTCACTGCATGCGCAGCTCGAAGTTCTCGGTTTTGTCGGAATGACTGTCAGCCATTCGAGTCGGCCATCCGGCATACCTCTCTCTCCGCACGGTACCACCAAACGCTACGTAGATGACGAGTCGGAGTACGAGGAGGAAGAGCACCAAGATGTCGATGACAGACGACGGGAGACCGCCCGGCGCAAGCTATCGAACGCTTCGGCCATGTCGACCCCCCGAGCCTTAAGACCAACTGGCATGACGCGCTCACGTTGGCTCGCTTTGATTGCCGTCTGTGCCATGTCGGTCGGGTCTCATTTGTAAGCCAATCGCTGGCGAGGCGGACGAAGGCGCTGACGAAAGCTCTACTTACCTTCTCGGTCCGCTCAAGTCCCGACTACATCGTGAGATGGGCACGTCGAACAGTCAATTCTCGTTACTCGTGGCGTCGTTCAAGTCAGCTTCCGACGAGAGGCGTGCGAGCGAGCTGATGTCTAGCCTTAATTCGACTTGGACGCCATTGGTAGCTGGTCTCTTTGTCACTCGCTTCGGAACCGCCTGGAGGTGAGCTCGCGGAGCAGTCGATTGCCGGAGCTCATCCAAAGCTCAATTGCGACTACAGGCTGCGTTCTCTTTGGTCAAGTGATCCTGCTTATCGGGGTCACTACGGAGCACCTCATCATCATGGTCAGTCTCTTCTCTTGCATCGGCCGCAAGTCTAATAGCAGACACTCGGCTTGTTCATATTCGGTCTAGGTCTCACTCCGCTTGCCGTCGTGCAGGAGACACTGGTCTCTCACCTGTCCCCCTCACATCATCTCGGCATATCCTTGGCGCTCGGCCTGCTCTTCGGCAAAACCTCGTCTTTCATCTCCTCGCTCATCTCCCTACCCCTAGCGGACAAGCTTGGCGATTGGGCGCCATTCACTCTGGCTGTCGTGCTCTGCTTTGGAAGCTTCGCCGGCAACGCAATGCGACTCCTCCTAGGCTGGGGTAGAGATGCCGGAGAGGCAAGCGTCAAGGAGAAGAGGCAGGTCAAATGGGGCGGCGTAGACTTGCTCGGAGATGTGTTCTGGGTGTACATATTCCTGTGAGCTTCAAGCAGCATCAGTCCGGCTCAGCTCATCGGCAGCAATGTCCTGTCTGGAGCTATCTGGCAGCCGTTCCTCCACCTCTCGGCCAACCTCGTGCAAAATCGTTATTCGCTGAGCGAGTCCATCGCGTCTTTCCAAGCGTCCATCCTGCTAGCCGGAGCAATTGTGCTGTATCCAGTGGTGGGCATCATCACTGACCGGCTCGGCTCGTCTACACCTCGAGTCACTTTCCACTTCATCCATCTCTCCTCTACTCTCACCCTCCTTGGATACTCGTACCTGCTCCTCGATCCCACTATAACCGGCTCGCCATGGCCCGGGATGGTACTCTTCGCTCTAGGTCACGGCATGTCCACACTACTACTCGTCATCGTCGTCCCGCGCCTCTTGCCGCCGCACTTGATACCACTCGGACTCGGCCTGCACAAAAGCATGGAAATGGCAGCGAGCAGTCTGAGTCAGACTCTCGCGGGTCTATGGCTAGACTCGGCGAAGGACGCGGGCGAGGACGGCGGCTCGACAGGATCAGGGGGAAAAGTCTACGATGCGGGCGGAGGACTACTGCGCGTATTTTGGATCATCAATATCCTTCAGCTGCTCGTGGCGCTCTATTTGTGGAAATTGGAAGAGAGGCGTAGGCGGCGGGCATCAACGATTGCCGCTGCAGAGGAGTACGAACAGCTGCCGGGCGAAGTAGCGGGGGCCTCTGGGCTTGCGCGGTTCAGGTCGTCTGAAGATAGGCATGGGCATGGGCATAGAGAGAGGGACGAAGTGGACAGCCTGGACGATGCTGCGGCATCGATAGATGACGAGGACGAGGATACAGAGGAGGAAGAGGAAGAGATCAAAGAGGTATCGATGCGCCAGATAGAAGGCCCGCCACGTTCTGCTCTCGCAGCGGACGAGGCGGAGAAGAGAAGAGGCAAGAGGGGCTTCATGGCGAGTTTGGGGTTTATCGCGTTGGTCTGGATTGTGTTCATGACCACTGCGTGGAGTCGGTTGTAGTTTCGACCACCATATCATCACGAGAATTGTTGTATGATCTCACAGGTGGTATCTAGATCAGCATCATATCATACAGTGTGCCGCATGAAACGCATCGACGCATCGTGCCGCTGGAGACCCGACACCAATTGACTGACGAGTGTGAGAAGCAGTCGATGCAAAGTGCATTCTTCTGACCACTATACTTGCTCTTCTCCCTCACCCATGTACAGTCGTATATACTGTACACGATATACACATCACTTGCCCTTCTTCCTACCGAGACCGCCAAAGCCTTCTCGCGCAACCAGCCACATGCCCGTGACACACACCACATCCTTGAGGTTCTCCTCGGTGAGGCAGATCTCACCTTTGACCTTCTCCGCCATCCTGACTTTACCCTGATCGCGCTGATCCGCCGCTCCAAGACGAAGGTCGGTGAGCGCGATGGGCTCGAGCCGCTGGGGTATCTTCATCTTGGCTATAACGCGGGGATGGTGGATGGCCGGATGAAGCGTGGCGAGAAGTTGCCTGTGCCCTGTAGACTTGACCCATACGCTGCATGCCCATGGAGTCTCGGACTCTTCCGGGTCGGAATCGTCCCCGTCGTCCGTGTGCGCGGCACTGTGGATCGAGTGGGTGTCCGTGAGCGATCGCGTGTCCGAGGGCGCGGGCTCGGGTGTGGGCGAGCGCGAGGGAGAGGCAGAGGCGGAGACGCGTCGGACCGCCTCGGGCCGCCCGTCGAGTGGGAGGTGGTGTACGGACGAATGAGGTGAAGGGTTGCGCCGGCTTGCGGCTTGTGCAGAGCTGTGGGCTGGGAAGGGGAGCGTGAGGGAGGTGCGGCTCATCGTGGGCGACTCGGTGGATGAGAGGTTCGGCGAGCCGTTGACGTTGACACCGAGTCGAGCTCGCGGTCCGGTGGGCGGACGCGAGACGGATCGAGAGGCCGTAGATAGTCGACGATCGATAGGGGCACCGCCACCGGGAGGACCAGAGGGCGGAGTCTTCATCTTTACCCACTCAAATACAACCTCGTCCTCGTCTCCGCCGATGGTCGAGCCGACAAGCTCCAAGCCAGCAGACGCAGCTGCTACGAGCTGGCCTGCCCATCCTTCCTGGTTGCGTTTCGACCAGCGCTTCACTGTCCACACATAGCCGACAGGCCGGTTGGACGCCATCAGCGGGAACGGGGTCGTGTTCTCCATGGCGGCTTGAGCAGCTCCGGGCGTCAAGCCCAAGCCGGGGTTGAACGATGATCGCGATGTCAAACCAGTGATCGCACCGTCGGATGAAACGACAGTCCCGCTGCCACGCCTGACGATGGTGACAGGCACCGTGCCAAATGTCGCATCGCCTTTGACGCCTGCACTGGTGCCCTCGGCAAAGGTCGTACCTGTTGGCGATTTCACAATGACGTGCGGGGCTTCCGGGTTTGGCGAAGGCGGTTCGAAGGACACAGCCGAGCCATTGCGCGATGCGCGTCTGGCAAGAGGGTTTGGCGCAACTGACAAGTCTGCCGAGGCTCTCTTCTTGAACATCTTGCCGAAGAACCGCTTGGTCGCACCGCCTTCGCCTTGTGCCACCTCCAGTCGCAACTTCTTCAGATCTACCGATACCCGCTTGCCATCAAGGGAGCCGCGGTGGCCGTCATCCGAGGCTGTCATGGTGGGCGATAGGGGATGTGTCATGGAGATCATGGACACTGGACGTGATCGATGTGAATGGTGTTCGTCCGCAGAAACAATGGGGAGGAGGGTGTGAGAGGATCCATGGGGGAGTCGGACTTCGGCGGCCTCGAGTATACCGACGCCGTTGATGTCGATTGAGCGCTTGAGGAATTTGGCGACCTTTGCATCCGTTGCTCCGTCCGTGACGACCGTCGGTTGCATGACATTGTGTACCGTGAGGTTGAAGAGGGGTTCTACCCTCTTAACACTGATTCCGCTGGCCGAGCTGCCGGCGGCGGAACTCTTGCTGGAAAGACTCGATTTGAGAGACGCGCTCCGCTTGATCGTCGCATCCGTTGCAGATGGAGGAAGAGATTCGTCGTTGGATGTGGCGGAGATAATGGAAGGGGCTTCTGACATGGGCGTCTGAGCCTCATTCTCAGAACTGCTGAATTCGTGCGACGAAGGGAGCTCAGTCGGGCGCTTTGAGGGAGAAGGTGGCAAGTCGGAAGTGGAAGCCATCGAGGCGGAGCGAATGGTAGAGGTGCCGGACACAGTGGACTGTGAGCGATCGCGACCACGAGAAGGGCCAACAAGAAGCTGGACTTGAAGGTTGGCGGCATTCTTGGTCGAGTTGGAGGGTGCAGGTCGGACAATCACGTAGTTCTACCATCAGCATATGAATCAATAGACGAGATGGACGACTCACATCTTCCGGTACACGCCGCCTTCTGCGCCTACGAGCATCGAGACTTTCTGCCAAGGTGCCTGCTCCAATGCTCACTGGCCGTTCGCGTCGCCTCCCCTCTACCCTCGCCGACTCATGTATGACGCCTTGGGTAGGATCAAGGATGGTGACGCTGTTCCCGCTGCTCTTTCTGCGCGTGGGTTCAGGCGCGTCGAGCGAGTCGTTGCTGGACGTGTCGTCCTTGATGCCGGTGGACGGTTCGCGGAGGCATGACTTGGGAGGCGAGGGGACAGGACCGGGTCCGCGTCCGAGGTCCGAGGTCGAGCCAGATGGGTGTCCATGGGTGGGGGACGAGGCCGCTCGCCTGGCGGCAAGTGCGGCTTGTGAGGCGGGTCCTGGACCTGCCGCGGCGGTGGTGTTGGTCTTGCTGTTCGCGGCGGCGGCGGGTGCGGGTGGTGGGATGGAGGGGATGCCTTTAGGCGGTGAAGAGGCGGCGGGGGAAGCGGTGAATGGTTCGGCGTTGAATATGTTGAGTGGGTTGAGGTTGTTGAGTGAGCCCTTGAGGCCATCGAGGCTGGGAAAGAGGGGCATCTGGGATGAGAGAGAGGTGAGAGGCAGTGTCGAAGAGCTGTGAAGTGGAGCGCTATGAGCTATGACCTTCGAGGCACATGGATCTCGCGATCGAATTGGCGCGGTGGTGGGGTGGGTGGTGAGACAAGGCCAATGAAGAAGAAGGAGAAGATGTGAGTCAGTCTGACATGTCGGGTGGAGTGGTACGAGTGGCCGAGCGGCGAGGGCGAGTGATGACCGTCTTGCCGTGTGTGTTTGGAAGGTGGGCCGATGTATATGTTGACCGGGGAGGGGGGGAGGGATCTATGCACCTCCTTTGTGACCTCTGCCAAAGAACAAATGCTAGACCGAGTCCGGGATCGTGGATCGTAAGGGAGCTCGAGTAGTCGCGTCTAGCAAGCTAGTAGTCAAACTGCCAAGACCGGCGAGGGTGGTGGGTGGATGGGACTTCGGACTTTTGCTCGGTACGTGTATTCGATGGCAGTGGTGATGAGTCGCAGTGCAATCTTGTATGAACCGGCGGCAGTGCGTGTGCGTGCGGATGTGAATAGTGGTGAGTATCTATCGGCTGCCAAGTCGGGCACGGCAGCGATGTGATCCCGAGCAAGCCGACTGCTGCTGCTGCTGTTGCGCAGTGGGTAGCGAAATGGGTAACGGGCTAGCGGGCGCGGTATGTCGAGACCGAGGCCGAGCTTGAGCGTGTTTTTACGATTGGGTTGGATTTGGGTGACTACTGCTGCGCGCGAGGCCGCCGCTGTTCCGCCGGATCGATGCAACTTTGTATGACTAGCGGGTACGTCAACACCGCCGCCACCAGACAAGGGGGGACAAGGGGTATTATCTCCGAGACCGAGGTTTAAATTTGACCCGTGGACTTCGCAGAGAGGTTGGATGATGTAGAGAGGTAGATGCATGACATTGACTACAGACGTGGTGGTGGTGGTGTTGGTGTTAATGGTGTTTGTGGTATCTCGTACGATGCTGTATGGTGAGACCACAATGTTCCACGACTGTGTATCCGAGCTCAAAGGCCTGCTCGAAGGAACTTTCCTCTACCCAAAATGAAACTGCCGCCGGACTCCGGGCCCGCTGACACGCCACCCATGACACGATACACACACACAGGGTCGTACGACTACTAACCCCCGCCCCTTCTCTCAGGTCCTGAGATGTCTGATCGTACCTGTATCGCCCTCCGCCCCGAATAAAGGCCACGTCGCTACTACGTTTCTTGCTTTACAAGCACTACTTCCATCTGCAGTAACAGAGATCGCTGCGTGCATGCATGGCCGAAGGTCGATCGACAAAGGCCTTCGGTCTCCTGCTCTAGGATGCGGGACGCGCTACGGCTCGGCAACGGAAAAATTAGGGGGGAAAGCGGATAATGGAGATGGGCCCGGATGCCCGTAGATCGCAGCCAAGCAGGTAAGGCAGACCGACGGCGTCTAGTCGGTCGTCTTTACAATCTTGTCGGGTTGCGGGATGAATCGGAGGCAAATGCATACATCTCGCTCAGCAGAGAACGATTACAAAAGCGAGTACACGCAAGCGTAGGCCGTCTTTCTTGGTCACCTGCAAAGCCGGCACTGGGGCTGCTTCGTTGAGCAAAACTTCATCTTGGCACAACCTTGGCATGCGCTGTTTACTACCAATCTCGAATAGCATGCATATACACGCCATGTGTCTCAGCCAAGACAGTGACGATACCTCGGTATACGATCCTCTGCTTGGTCTAAATGCGAGCAAAATCTGTTCAAGATCTCCTAAGGAAACACGTTTGGAAAGCATCCGAGCTGCCCATCTTCATGTATGTATATAGCTCCTCGCCTCAATCCTTCCAGGCGTCTGCGGCCCTGTATGTTTCGACAATCGTTCTTTTGACTGATCGTGTATCGTACTGGTGTGATAATACAACTGGATACCTCGTCACCGATCGGACGCTCATAAGCGGCCAAAGACAAGTCCGATGACGACGTATATGAGGGTCAATCTGGTCGTCAGCAAGCTCCTGTATGCACCTGGCAGCCCGAGGAGGAAATGGAAGCTCACGGTGGTGTCAATACAGCATAACTCAAGCTGATCGTCTTCGAGATGAGACGCTCAAACGCATCGCCGCTCGCTGCCTGGGTGATTTGGGCCAGTGTCAATGCCGGCGGGCTCGAGATGAGTAAGACCGCCGAAAGAATAAACACCGGGTCTTCAGCCGCTTCGAACAAGTCGAACTTGGCGATAATCGCCACTACTGGAAGAAGGAGCAGCGGTACGATGACCATGCGGCTGACCACGGCCACAAACACTGTCTTGTTCTCGCCAGGGTATGACGAGTCGGATGATGGCACCATGGCGCGGAATTTGCGTTCGAGGAAGCCTAAGGGAGGGGATCGCTCGGGATAAGGCTGAGGGGGTTGGAACGCGCTTGGAGATGGAGGTGGGGAGTAGAAGAATGCGCCAAGAACCACCAACGTGACAGGGACTGCTCATTAGCAGCAGTTGTCTTCGCAAAATGTCGATGCGCACTTGAGCATTGTCCTGCAGACCGGATGGCTTGCTCGAGGGGCTTGACTTTGGTCATGGCAGCTTGCAGTGGCGGAATGAGAGCGATGAAGATCGAAAGCAACGCGGCGTACATTGGGACGGTCATGAACGCACTGACACCTTTCATTGCGGTCTTGGCGAATTGCTTCGCTTGGAGACCGAATGCTCGAAGACGGGAAACAGGCGGTCCAGAGACGTTTCTTCGGCGCAGTGAGCGCGGCGTCAGGCTTGCCTGCCAAATCAGTCCCTCCTAGAATAGACGCAAGTTTGGACGCACCCATTCCTCCTCCTCGACCTCCTCCTCACTACTGTCCTCTTCGGGTTCCGGGCTCAATAGTATCCTTTGCCTCCGTGGCTGTTCCGGTAAACCCCAAAACTCCCTTCCCTGTTCGCTCTTTGTGCTGTGTCGTCTGCTTACAGGAGGAGCGGACCCGTCTCTCCGAGTCGAGCCGGTGCCCAGTCGACGGAAATCGGGAGGGTGCATGGAATGGGCTGAGCCAGGTATCGATGGCTGCCATGCCGTCGAAGGGGATGGCGACTGGGCCCTTGAATTCCTCTTGGCTACCGCCAAGGATCCTGAGGGGTTTAACCTCTCGTCCTCTTCGTCTTGTACTATCCCGCGAGCCGTAGTGAAGAACGGGTCAGTCTCCTGAGCGCCAGGATGGGGCTGCATGGCTTCAGGCGACTGCACGGGGTGATCTAGCGATAGCTGGGCGTGTGGGGGGATGACGCTGTCAATGTCCTCAGCGTCCTCATCTGCCTGCGACAGAAGCTTGACGCCAAGTGACCATCGCAACTAAAGAGGTCAATTCAACGACCCGGCGATCAAAGTCAGACTTACCATCATTCCCAGAGTCGAGTACAGAACCATGTAAGTCAGAGCTCGACCCAGCATCTGATCCTTCGTATCGTCATCGCCCCACTTCAGATGGGGGACCTCGACCACCAATGACTACTGCTCAGCCCCTATAAGGCCAGCAGAGTGCCTTACTGACCTGTACCAAGGCTATCGGGAGCGAATTACTTCTCAGTCAGATACGGCCGTTTCACGTCCCCTCTTTTCGGACTCCGACAAGTCACTCACCTATTTTGAAACATGGATGCACACATTGCAAAGGCCCTGCCTGGTCAGCTAGAGCAGGATACGCAATCACACTACGTACGTCTGCGACTTCTTCAGACCGAACGCCTTGGATAGACCCCATGCCACGCCAGCTGAAAGTCCCGAGACAACCACGAACCTGAGAGTTAGAGCCGCACGATGTAGTCCACAGCAGGCAACATACGCCAATGGTATGACCCACATCTCCTTCAACTTGGCAGGTGTGAGTGAGTAGGCAACCTTGATTCTCAGCTTGTACCTCATGGGGAGTTTTGGCTGACCTTTGAAAACAGCAGTGCCGGGGTGAATAGGGATACGTTGATGACATTAAGCTTCCGCTGTGTCGCCTTATCTGTCACTCCCGCTCTGGACAGCGTGTATCCGGCCAAGCACAGTAAGAAGACCTCGATCACCGACTAGCATGATTAGCGCCGAAGCTACCATTGTCTGACTATGCTCACCTCGAAGACGGTGATCATCAACGTCTTGACTGCGCAGTCAGCGGCCGCGAATCTGAGGCTAGGTATGCCTACCAGGTACTGAGGCTGTCGAAGACATCTTGCCTGCCCTCTCACGTTGCTTCTTGCCAGCGCGTGCCCGTGAATTTTTCCCGAGATCCGAAGCGTCGAGATGGCCACCGAGGTTGCGGAGACGAGCGGGAAGAGGCAGAGAGAGAAGACGAAGTTGCTAATTGCTTGGCGGCTCAAGGGAAACGTTCAGTGACATGCGATAGCGGGGAGTGACGTAAATCACGTGGACAGGCCACGTGGACGCCGCTCGGACCTCCATCTTGGACGTCCACCTCGAATTCGCTTTCCTCGCCCGGTTCATTGTTCGATTTCTTACTTTCTCCTTCGTTGCTTTTGGCGATATGGCCATTCAACTTGGCAGTGAAGAGGGACCAGCATCTTTCAGCAAGGATGGTCTCGAGCTAGTCACCGATGCGTATTACAATTTTGCCGTAATCACTTATCGTTGGCCCGACGTACTGAACGAGTGGCATGTGCGTGTGTGAGGGTTTTATTGTGGCCGGTTGACTGATACCCTACAGAAGAACGCGGTTGTGCCTCTCATTATCATCGAGAGTCTGGTACGACCTGATCATCCCCTACGCCTCCCAGGAAAAGACGGCATCAATCTCTATACCGGTATGGATGCTTCCCACTCGGAAGACGGGGCTGACGAGATCTCAGGCCAGGAGGCGGACGGCAAGACTAGGTTATATATCCACCTGAAACAGGTCCAATTCCTCCAGCAGTACATCTTCGACCATGGCCTGGCCGATCCGGTGCAGGTCATAAAGCGACTTCGCGATGAGGTGGCTGCCGGCGACAGCAACGAACAGGCACAGTCAAGCCCTAAGCCGGACTGCGTCTTCACGCCGAAGGATCTCCCAGACCTCGAGCGGCGCGACATTTCGGGAATTTCACCTTGGGTGCCCCTTCCGACCAACTTAGTGCGCGCCTCTGCCTTGAGGGACATTGTGCGACCTGTTTTAACCATTCTGTTCAATGACTGATGCACAACAGCAAGAGGTCTACTATTCTGATGCGAAGGCATTGAGAAAGGCAGGGACTGGATTGAAAAAGACCCAGGCGTATGCAAAGCGAGAGGCTCGCTATGACGAGCTCGGCTTGACCGAATCGCAAAAGCAGATTGCCAGGATGGAATTCGAGCTGCTTCAAGAAAAGCATTCTGCCAAGCAGGGGCTGGCTGAACAGTTGCGGCAGGCCAAGGAGGCGGCCGATATCGACAATAATACCGAGGGACCCGGACTTTGGCGTGGACCGAGGAGGCAGCACTCGGATAGACCGATGTCGAGACGCGATGAGGAGCAGGATGGCCTGGGAGATCGCCCTTCAGGCCTGGGATGGGGAGGTTTCCCGGTCCGCACAGAAGAGGAACTGCACAAAATGGTCGATGAAGCTGCAGCAAAAAGTGAGTCTTGGCAGCGCAGCGTGCCTTGCTGAACATCTTTAGTCAATGATGAGACTGCCTCATCTAGCGGGGCGGCGATATCAGCCGCGAAGCCCGACATCCCTGATCAAAAAGAGAGCCCGCTCAGTCAGGCGGACGGACCAGACGGGTCAGGCAACGTTGAGAAGGCAACCGTGCCCGTTGACACAAATCAACTCACTTCGTTGGAAGCCACAACAGTGCGAGACTCGCCCGGCGTGCATTTCTTCCACGCTCAACAGGCACTCATCATAGCCTCTCAGGGCGGACTGGCAACCGTCCTCGTGGAAACGAAAGGGAGCTCGGATAGTGAGGATGACGATGTCAGCAGCAGTGAAGAGGAGGAGCGGGAAATCCTTCCATTACAGGCCGCCATGCCTATCGGCCGCAGCCTTTTTGTGGCGTTCGACTTCATCACCTGGGAAGAAGACGGCGCCACACTCTTGGAGATCGGCTATGCAGCAACTTGGGGGCAACAGACAGTAGATGCAAGCGGGGGCGAGCCAAAGGCTACGTTCGAGCAGATTCGCGAGAATGGGCATTGGATGTGGGCGATCTCTTACCTACTCTGTTTGGTGGCTTATATAACAGTATACAAGATCACCGATTGACCAAACGCAACAATATCATGAGGCTCGACCTCCGCGACCAGTATGCTTTCGGGCACTCCATTCCGCTCGAGGAGAAGAATATCGCTGCAACCATCAAGCAGACCATGCTAGACCTGGCGGCCAAAGCTGGTGGCGGCCCGATCTGTATGTTAATCGATGCCTTGGTGGCGGTTGCTAGCTCACTCGAAAGATGTGGTCGTGCACTCAAGTGACAACGAGCATACCGATCTAGCGGCGCTGGGCCTGGACACTTCAGCGTGGCAGCTCAAGCTCAAGAACGACGACGAGGAATTCCCGTCTTATGCCTCGCCAATGGGCGTAGGCCAAACATACGTCATTGTCGGTATCCTCTGTGCCGCCTCATTGCAACTATGCTGATGGTGAGGACACCGCCATCCTCTTCTCGGTGCTAGAATCAGATCAGGCGGTATCTCCTACCGAGCCGGAAACGAAACCCGAGGTTGTAACCACAGAAAAGTGTCTGGAAGAAGTAGCAGACATCCTTCTTGCAGACCGCGCGAGACTCTACGGGAACGCTGGGAACGACGCCATGGTCAGTTTCCCAGTCCGTTTGGTTGAGGCTACGAAATGACAAGCAGTACAAATTGGAGACCTTCCTCAGTCGTCAGTCCGACGTCGTGTTTTCTGGTTTTGTTTCGCTGACAGACAAGTGGTAGGATCGACCGAGCTCAGCAGTCTCAAAAAGCTTGTAAAACCCGCACACCTCCGCGCAGCCGCAGAGGGAGACATCACTACGGGGGACAAGGGTGACATTCCTGAGGAGATCGCGGTATCTCTACCGGATCCTCCTGCTGGGTTCGTCGAATTCCCCATATCCGACCGACAAATCCGGCAGCCTCAACCTGTTGCAGGCGACTCCGATTCCGAAGACGACATGATCGCAGGCGTATACTACCGCAACTCGGACGGCGAGTTCGTCGAGGCGGACAACAAAGACGAAGAATGGATATTCTGACGCGGTCACACCTGTTGTACATAATTCAAACACCTCCTTCATTCATTGTTGCTACATAATTTAGACGAACCATTGCACACATCCCGACCGGCAAGACATCAATCCATGCATTGTGCGTATGCTCGTAGCAAATCGTCAACCAGGCAAAGCAGGCGAAGCAAATGACAAAGAGAAGTATAATATTGGTGATGTATATTGTCTGTAACTACTGTAGCTTCGCTCATCCAGACCCGCCGGCTTCGAACCGCTTCAAGATGTCCATCGCGCTCGGCCTCTCTTTGCCATCCTTGTTATCCCCGGGCGCACCAATAACCCCGCTGGAAGTACGTTTTCGCATGCTGAATCCGCGAATGAGCTTGCTGGCGGCGGTCATAGCACCTTGACCAGGGCTTTGGCCAGGAGTAAATTCGGTGGCTCCCCCTCCAGGTGACGCCGAGCCAGAACCAGCACTCCGTTCGCTGGGCGAGACGCCGGTCGAGCTGGGAAGAGGCAAAACTTCGCCACTGCGAAGAGGACTGGGGCGGTGATCGGCCTCTAATGAGCCAGGGCTGAAACCGGAAGGTATAGATCCAACCGACGATCGCTTTCGCGCTTGTGGGAAGACCGGTTCCGTGTCAGAGTTGGAGTTGGTCGTGGCCATTGCTGGAGCAGGGGTGGCTTTGCCGAGCGCATGGGACGTGAGGGCATTGCCGGAGATTGAGGAAGATATGGATACGGACCTGCCGTAGGATGATGGTTGGAACAGTGGGGTGTCGCGCGGAGGCGTAGCAGAGAAAGGCCTCGATGAGGGCATCCGAGTATCCGAGGGGATACGAGGGAGTCGAGTGGCCGAGATGTTGCGAGGTATCGCTTCTGGCTTTGGCGACAAGGCGTTCCGCGGTGGTGCTGGTGGAGGGACGGAAACAAGAGAGGCATTCGGACCCGACCCCTCCAGTACGGTCGACAGCTTCGAGGGCTCTTTGATTGGGCTTGAAACACTCTCAGGTGCTTCTGGGGCTCGGGCAGTCACGGGCACGGGGACAGATATCAGATCGTTCCCCGAGAGTTGAGCGCCTCCCAACGTGCCATTGCCATCAGTACGGACTGGCGGTGGTGCAGGGTCGTCCTGCCCATCTGAGGGCGACGATTCATCACCGATCGGCGGAGAAGTCACCATCTCGCTCACGGTGCGGCGTGGCTTTGTCGGTCGACTGGA
This sequence comes from Tremella yokohamensis, assembly GCA_024343385.1. Taxonomy (NCBI): domain Eukaryota; kingdom Fungi; phylum Basidiomycota; class Tremellomycetes; order Tremellales; family Tremellaceae; genus Tremella; species Tremella yokohamensis. The sequence continues at coordinate 266,836 of BRDC01000025.1, read as the reverse complement.
AGATGTGCCGGTTGCGTCTGCTCCGCCAGGAATTGCGGGCGAGGTGTTCCGCGCCTTGGAGGAACCGTCCATCGTAGCACGCCTTGGAAGTCGGACAGTCCTCGGGTCATACTCCTCGACTGTATGCACGTAATACCGGATGCCTTCAGCCAGCCCGAAAGGATTTGTTTCCGGAGACTGATGTCAGCAGTATAAAGCTTGCGAGAAGAGAAGTACTCACGTCCCCTGTGGCCACGGCCTCGTCCGTCTTGACCACTCGAGCGATCCACCATTCTCGTCCACTCAACTGCTCTCGGATGGATTGCGTGACATTCAGGAAGTTGTGAGGAGCGCTTTCTGTTCATTAGCGGAGATTGACTTGTGGCCTAGCGCGAACTGACGATTGAACGCGGCCCAAGGCTTGTTGGCGGCATTGCGTGTTGGCAAAAAGAGCGCCTGGTCCGTCAGCAAAGCTTATGATTCGCCCGAGAGATGTACTGACCAGATCACCTTTGGTAAAAGTGTTGAAAGAGAGCTTGTTCCTTGCCACATCTCGATACTGCTTGTAGCTCCTGAAATACTTTCGAGCCACGTTGATGCTCTTCATGACCGCCTCTGAAAAGGCGACAAGATCGAAAGAAGAAGCGGGGGCCAGACTCTGTACGAGCACACTTTCCCGCATGTCTTCGCTCAAGCTTGGGACCCCACTTGGCGGCGTCTTGGGTCGGGCGATGATGGTCGAAGCCGTACCAGAGACGGTCGAGCTTGCGTTGATAGCCGTGAGTAGTCGCTGACAAGTTTCGTGATATTTGCGAGCCAGGAGGACTGCGTCGCGACTGACATCGGATTGGTGATTGTTCTCCTGGGTAATGACAGTGGCATTGTCTTTGGCAATTGCGAGCTCGTCGACCAATACAGTCTCTCTTCTTTGTGCCTCTTTGAGCTGCGCCTTGGTGAATTGTAATTCGGCCCTGAGACCGTCCAGCTGTCGAGTAGACGTGTTCCGGGCGGCAGACAGTTTCTCCTCCATCTCCCGCTTGAGGTCCTCCAGCTGCTTCGACAAGGTGAGGTTCTGATGCTCGAGAACTGCCCTATCGCCATCTGCCTCGGCGATATGATCACGCATCATCTTTTCCGCTTCAGCCGACTGATTTCGGAGAGCGACATCCCGCTCTTGACGTGCGTCTGAGAGCTGTTTACTGGTCACTTCGAGCTCCGCTCGTAGTCCGGCCAGCTGAGACTCGAAGCCTCTCGAGGTGCTCTGGGCTTCACTTAGCGTCTGCAGATTGCGCGTGCGGTCTTCTTGCATGGCTTGCAGCTGGCCGAGGAGGGTCTGCTCTGCATTGCGTAGACCGTCGATGTCGAGGAGGGCCTCTTGCAAGCGAACACCGAGATCCTGAGCTCGGTCTTTCTCCTGCGCCATCTCTGCTTGAAGTGCAATCGTGAGATCCGTCTGATCGTCCTGATGCTGCTGTGCGCGTTCCTCGAGCTCGGCTGACAAAGTCTGCCTGGCGAGCATTTCATCGGCAAGATCGGTTCGCAGACGGACAAGCTCGTCTTGCAGCTCGCCTTGACGCATTTGCAGAGCTCGCTCGCGCTGCTCGACTTCTGCCATTTGACGACTGTAATCGTCTTGCAAAGTTTGCAAGATGCGCTGGTGGTCGGCGTGGGCGATTGTCTGCGTGTTCCCATTGGCACCGCCATTGCGCAAGTCCTCCAGCCCTTGCTTCACTGCATCTTCAGCCAGAGATTCACCGAAAAGACGTCACCTCACCTGAAAGGTCCACTTCATTTCCGAGATCCCCTTTGACTGTGTCCATCTCAGCTCGTAAGGCCAGAATGCCCTGTTGTAGGAAAGTTGTGGGGTCTTCTCCTGCCTCGGCAATCAGGCCCGCCACTTCAGGATCATTCCGCAAGCCTTCGGCGAATGTGAGCAAGTCTGTTCATCAGCCTCCGTATGAACGAAGGGACAGGACTCGCCGTCAATTTGGGCCCTTCCCAACTCCCATACTTGCAGACTATCGGCACCTCCGTTGAATCTGAGATCTGCTACGGGTGTCATACTCTCTTCTAGAGCGGGCACGATCCACGGAAGATTGTCGAGCACTTCTTGCTTGACTGCCTTGCGCCGGGTCCTCTCTCTGTGAACCAAGCGGCCAAGGGTTTCTCCCAGTAGTGCTGCCCACTGGCCAAGAAACTCGGCAAATTCCTTGCGCCGCACCACTTCCACAACAGCAGCGGCATATGCGAATGGCAGCTGGTGCAGTCGGGTGAGGTGGGGGAAGCCACTCTTGGATTTGAGGTCCCCATCAAGGACGATGAGGGGCTGAACGATCTCGGCTATGCGAGATTGGAAGACGGCGACTTTGCGCAGGTGAAGGTGGACGTCATGCGTGAAGCCATTCTTAACGCCGGTCAAAGCGATCAGATCGTCTCGCATGGCCGTATCCAGCTCGATGAGATCTACGATGAGCTGCAATCTGACAGAAGCACAGTTTATCCAGCCCACCTTGCTCGACGTCGCCCATCGGGCTGGCCAGAAGATGCTCAATTCGAGCAAGTGTCTCCTGGATCCTAGCGAGACCATGCAAGAACTCCTCTGCTACTTCTGTCGCCCGTAGTTCGGACTCTTGTCTTGCCTGATCACTTTCGCTTTGAAGATCTAATATAAAGCCGCTGATCTGCTCAAACCGAGCAACATGGTCCTCTGCAGTGAATCAGCGTGACTTTTATTAAGCTCAGGCAACCACGACTCACCGTGACTCTTCTTGCATGATTCTTGCACCTGCTCCATCTTGGGCTTCTTGACAAAATCCGCCATGGTCTTGCGCTCCTTCCTCTCGCTCTTATCCAACGGCGGCTCTTCGTTCGCCTTATTTCGCTTCCGCAGGAACGCCTCGTGGATCACAACCTTGGGCAAGAGGGCCATGTCAAGGTCGGTAGACCGCAGGAGCGCTTCTTCCTTTGCCAAGTCCGCTTGCGCGCGTTGCGAAAACGACTGGAATTCTCTCGAGATGGGTGCGAGGTGATGGGCGAGGTTGGCATATGCTATTTGCAGTGCTCGGTGTTGCGCCTGGAATAGGGATTCGAGGTGAGAAACATGGTCGAAAGCCACTATGAAGGGCTCCTGGGAGGCGGCGAGCTCGTCGGCGGTAGTGACTGGGATCAGCGACTACTTGATTGCCTGACCCCATGCTGGGGTCGGCTGGGATCAGGACACTCACGGTCGAGTGGCGGGGGCAACTGCACGTCCTCCTGGAACTGCACCGCCCATCGTTCGGGATCAGTCCAGAACGTCTCCCGGTTATACAGGTACAACACGGCTCTAGGAGGCTGGGCATGAGCCTTTGTATGCTGGGCGCGGAAGCCAAAGTAGTACGGTGAGACCTACCGTCGATTGCGACCCTTTGCCGCCGCGTTCCCACTGTTCCTCCAGTACCGACTGCCTCAGCTCCCGTCCATCGTCGAGGAAGAGCAGGGCGTTCTCAGGCGCGACATCAGCGAGTATAGCAATCTCGCTGACGATGTTTTCGATCCTGCACGTCAACGTTGCCTGAGAGTGCACGGGCGGGCGGAATAGTGGCAAGAGCGCGGGGGAGGAGACCTACGAATCGTAGTCACTCAAGCCCTTGTCGAGCTGGAGCACGCCCCCGTCGGAGGCCTGATACACCTCCATCTTGCTACCCCTCTCACTGACTCTGAATCATGAGGTTGACGTGACACGAGCAGGATGGACGATCAAGCAGAAATGGAGACGATGGCAATCGGGTCGGCCGACCAAGGTTGCACGCCGGTTACCGGCCACGAATCACGCGCAATCAGGTAATTCCGCGAGGCGGGGCCCAATTCTCCTCCTCCTACGAGCACATGCATGTTAGATGTCAGATGGCTGGCTATATGTAGGCGTCTAATGGTCTCCAGAGCACATGCCTAGCGAGTGCTACGCTACATCTACCTGCGCTTGCTGGTCGAGTCTTTCGGCAGCTCGGCAGTGAAGGGGAGGAATTCGCGGCCCTGCATGTACGGCTGGAGGACTTTTGGTATGCGCAGACCCTGCCGGTCAGGACTCTATTGTTCTGTTGGCCGCGGTGACTCACATCAGGGGTCTGGTAGTTTTCGACCAAGCAGCAAAGCGCTCGTTCTGTGGCACACAGTGTACCATTGAGCATGTGAACGAATTGTGCCTTCTCGCCTCCCTTCTTGTACCCATATCTCACGTTGAGAGATCGGGACTCTGACGAATGAGCTCATTACACCACTTGTGTCGCAGCTCACGATAGTCTGTGCAGTTTGAGCAGGACACGAGCTCCTTGTACTCTCCCTGATACGGGAACCACGCCTCCAAGTCGTATTTGATCGAGGCGGCATTGTTCAATGCGCCCGAGACGATCCCGACCACTCGATATGGCAGTTCGAGAGATTTGTAGAACTCCTCAGAGGTGTCCACCATGGACTGGAGGATTTCTGGGGACTTTTCCGGGTCGCAAACGATGAACTGACATGATCAGCGGCATTGAAAGACCAGACTGCAGAATACTCACCTGCTCGACCTTTTCGAATTGATGCACACGGAAGATGCCCCAAGTATCTTTGCCGTGGGATCCTGCTTCTTTCCGGAAACATGTCGAGTAACCAGCGTATCTTGACAATCAGCCCTATTCCCGAGAATCGACAGAGATGCCTACCGGAGCGGCAATGTTTTGGGCTCGAGGAACTCATCCGAGTGCATCCCTGAGATCGGTTGTTCGGAAGTCGCAATGAGATATTTGTCGTCTGTGTCGCCAGTGACCTGATCGTCAGCTTGCTGCCGCCCAAGGTGTCGATAAGCTGACCTTGTACAAAGCCTCGTCAAACTCCTCGAGCTGAGCAGTTTGCGCCATGATTTCCTTCTTCATCAAGAACGGTGCCTGGATCTTCTTGTAGCCTTTCTTCCGGAGGAAGTCGAGACCGTAGTTTATCAAAGCCTGATTCAAGTCCACACCGTCATTTGTGAGGAAGTAGCCTCGGTGGCCGGAGATCTTGGCGCCTGATTGTCAGCTCGTGGCAATTCGCTGCAACCTGAAGCTGACCTCTTTCCATATCGAACGCCTCCAGACGGTGCATAACCTCGTGATGCGAGATGATACCGGTCGTCTTGTCCTCTGCCGTCAAACCAGGGAACGAGTTGCCTTTGTGGTTGGGTTCGGGGTGCCATACGACCTTTGTAGGGTTGTCGTCCTGTCGATGTCAGCTCTTTCCGCTACTGCGAGGTGGTAAGCTGCGTACCTCTGTTAGGGAGACGTGGCAGTCTGGGTCGACGATGTTCCCAATGAGAGCCGCTCGTGCATTCCTCTTCTTCTCCAGCTCAGCAGCAGCCGCCGAGAGCTCGGCAATCTTCCTGTCGATCTCTGCTTTCTTCGCCAGCTGCTCCGAGGCATCTCCCTTGGCCTTCTTGATGGTGCTGATCTCCTTTTGGACAATGTTGACGTCTCTCCGTGCTGATTCCGACTGGTACAGAGCTGCGTGTCAGTCGGCCACTCTCTTTGTCTTTGACACCCTTTCGCAGCCCATAGAGCTTGGCTGGCTGGGATGTTCAACCCCAGTACTCACTCGACTTCCACTCTGAGATCAAGGCGATGACCTCGTCTACCAGCTCGACGCTGGCTCCTCGCTTCTTCTGCGACTCCTTGACCACCTCGGGGTTCCCCCCTTTGTCCGTCTGCACTGGGCGCGTCAGTTGGCCCCGATACACGTCCGGCAACTCACAGAGTGTGAGGTCGATCATGATTGTTGTTCCCCTCGTGTAAGATAGACGATGCCAAGTATAGAGAACAGGGGGGTGTAGGATGCAGATGGAAAATGTCTATCAGCCTGGTTATGAAAGCGCGACTGGCCAACATTATTTCCAGACCATAGGCTCGTGCGCCGCTATCCAGAGTGATATCTGGTCACGTGGCAAAGTACACATCACATCTTCCGCCTTTGGGTGCGTTTTTCTTTTCCCGTTTTCCCGAGGCTTTCTTCCCAACATCACCTCCCTCACCTCTCCCTCCACCGAGGAGGTCCACCTCGCTATACAGTGGTAAGATATGGCAGACAAGTATGAAGAGCTGCCCCTCGGCGGCCCAGATGACGAGGTGAGTACCCGGCAACAAAGCTGTAGTAGTAGCACCCGGGGCTGAGCCCAGACCGCCAATGCCGACGACTTCCCCTCCCCTTCGCCCTCGTCACCCATCCAATTCTCCAAAGCCGCAGAGGCAGAAGCAGCCCAAGCCATCCATGCAGCAGCAGCGGCGGCGGTGGTCGCAGCGCACAGCGGTCAGTCAGCGGCAGGACCATCACACGTCGGCTCTATGGGGTCGCATTCGTCGTCCACTCCAGTCGACATATACCGGACATCCTACGTCCCGTACACCCAGTCGACCAACTCGTCACTGAGCAATTCAGAGCAGATTGCTATTCTGCGTGAGGCATATGCAAGAAATCCGAATCCCAGCAAGGCAGAGTACGAGGCTTTGTCAGAGAAGACAGGCCGGCCATGGGCGAAAATAAGGGAGTACTTTAGACAACGGCGGCACAAGCTGCGTGGTCTGGAGGGAATGGAGGGGATGCAAGAGCCGGGTCGAGCTAGCGGATGGTAAGTGCAGGCATCCCAAGATGCTGAAGAGGACGGACACTGACAGATAGGCTGCAGATTGCCTATCGCGTGGCGCCGCCATCGTCTACGGTATCACAGCTCAACATGTACAACTCGTATCGTCAGCGCTTTGACCCGTATTCACGGCACTCGCCCTTATTGGGAGGACAAGAACTTGTTCAGCTCGCATGCGCAACCTTTCCTGGGTGCGAGATGGCGAAAGACGAGGGCGACTACGTTCTGAAGGGTCTCAAAGAGAAGGACGATGGCGAACAAGGCATGCAGGCTATTGGTAGTGGAATAGACGGTCTCGTGGAGCCATTACGGGCTGGTAGCTGGTAAGAGCTCCCTATATCATTGTATTCGGCGTCAGGACTCATACCAGGCTATTGAACAACTTCCAACAAGGCGGATCCTTCACGGGCGTCACACAAACCGAGCTGTACGCTTCGTATGCCACCCGCTTTTCCAGGCCGCCAGCAGATACATCAGATGAAGGCGACTTGGGCGATACGTCAGGACCACAGGCGACATCACAAGGACACCAAGCGGAGGACTTGCCGGCGGCGGGAACGCAGGATCTGCGTGACCTCGAACATCTGGCGGCAGTGACGGCCGAAGCGCAGACCCAGAACAACGATGTGCAAGAGGGTCAATTGCCGCCGGGTGAGGACGAGCCTGACGAGGATGAGGACGGCAAGGCATATACGCCCATGGGAGAAGGTTCAGCTTCGCAACAAATAGATCGACTCCTAAATCCCGTCGAGCTCATCTCCCTCGCCCGGATGACATTCCCGAAATGCCAGCCGGCAGTGGACGCCGAGGGTAGGTTCATCATTAGCGGTCTGGCGAAGCGCGAAGGGGTGGAGAAGCGGACCCCGGGGTCGAGAGCAGGGGACATGTTCCCCTTTGCGCCTGCAAGCTGTGAGTTCTCGTACCTAGAGACTACTGGAGCTGATGAGCAGCGCCAGATTTATCCGACCCCGTGCGACCGTTCGCCTCGCTGCTGAAGCGTAAGATAAGCTTACTGCAATCTGAATCCTCCGATAGTCCAAAGAAACAACGATCAACCCTCTCAGAAGAAGACAGGGAGCTCGTCGACGGGCTGCGCAAGTTCCGGGACTCCGAGCTGGGTAAAGAAGTGCGGGACGTATGCGTACATCAGTAACTCTGCTAGATGCATCGCTCTGACATCTGATGCGGTCCTGGCTAGATCACGTCACTCTCCGACCGCCAGGGCCGTAGCCGCTACTCCGAACATTTGCGTACTGTCCACCTAGACCGCTGCTTGCTGATGATGTAGTGGTCTTGGTGCCGCTCGATGCTGATGGAGGTCGTTTGACAGCTGTAGGTAACAGACTTTGGCGACTGTTCAGAGCGGGGCCTTTTCATCAGTTACAATGCAGTCTCCTCCATGTCCATGCAAGATGACTCACCACCTCTTCCTCTTGCACTCGTTGGAGCGCCTCTGCCCACCGACGCGCCTCGACCCCTCGTACCGCCCCTCGAGCCCGATGCGGCCGTAGCAGCCCGCGCTGCCCTCTGCTCCTCGGCGTGTCTGGCAGCCTCGGCTCTCTGACGAGCCGCCTCTGCTTCTTCTGCTTGTTGTCTCAACAAGGCCTCTTTGGCCGCTTGCTCAGCTGCGATAGCCGCGGCGTCCTGCGTATGAGCGCCGACCTCACGCAGGCCTCAAGAGGCAGATGCATAGCTGTTCTGGAGAGGGAGACTCACATCCTCTGCTCCTGTCCATTGAGGATTATTGATGAGCCGTTGTGTATGTTCTGCCTGGCCCATGATGGCTGTATATTGGTCGAGGAGGTCCGAAGTCTGCTGCACCCGTTCGGCCAGTCGCTAGACGTCAGACCGGCCAATCGTGCCATCATGAGCTCTGTGACGCACCTCGTTATGCCCCCTCGCAGCCTCCAGAGAAGACAAGAACGAATCAAACACCTCGTTCATCCTCCGCAACTCGTACAATCCCTCGCGAAGCTTCTCCTCCCTCTCCGCGCCTCTCAACTCCCGCACAGTACCTGGCCCAACCGTATGGTCTTCCTCATCTGCCACGCCATGTTCATCTCCTTCTTCCCCTTGAGCTTCAGCATGATCAGGCCGAACATGGTGTCGTGCCGAGGTATACAAGTTGGACGATCCCGCCTGCCCTGTCGAAGACTGCGAAGGCTGTAAGGGCTGGGCAAAGAGGCTAAACCGAGGTTTAGCTTTCGGCTTGACAGGCGTCGCTTCTTCTTCTTCTTCCTCTCGAGGATCCGATGCGTGCGAGTATGAGCGGCCGTGATGCGAAGACGAGCTGTGGCTTCCTGACGGGAGGGGCGAAGAGGCCGAGGCGAGCGAGAGGTCCGCAAGTAGGGCAGAGGGGTCGTCGTCTGTGACGATTGGACGTCTGAAAGTCGGCAGTAGAGGCGAGTCCATCCTTGTCGTAGTCTGTTCGTGTGTCTCGCTCTTAGCTCTTAGGATGGTTTTCTGTAATGTATGCTATGTTCTGGTCAGAGAGTGGAGGAGAAATGTCGACATGTGGTTGACCGAGTTCCGATGGATCCGATGGAGTGACGCGTCGAAATGACCGGGACGCGTCCGAGCGCGAGCGGGGTGGGTGGCAAATTCCTCCCCCTCCCCCTCGTCCGGCGCATGCGGCTTTGGCAAGTGCACGCATGATACGGGCTCATCTGGGGACCAGCGATCCATTCCCGGCAGAGGTCCCGTGCTGCCATGCATGCTGATATGCTCAGAGGACTTTGGGAAGGCGTAGACGTCCGAGACCCCGAGGGAGCAGCCAAAGGAATCATGGCTCGTGCCCCTGATCAAGCATCGCCATCTCCCCTCGCATCGCTCATCACAACATCGCAAGATGGAAGGAGGCTGCATCAAGTACTCATACTCATACTCTGACCACCGGTCTCCTAGTGTCAAAATTACCACATGCTCAACACTCACATCGACCCATCGACCTCACAGGCCGAGCCGACACCTGTAAGCGAACTCACCCTGGTCCGAGCGAACGAGGAGCAAATCCTCGCTTTCCACAGAGAAGCGTACAAAATCTGGTCCTTCGGTCTCTCATTCGACGTATGCCCACTTATCGTGTTGTCTCTCCAGCGAAGACTCACTCCTAGGCGTATGTGGGTATCGCCGACGAAGAGCAGGTTCACGGAGGCTGGGCTGAGAATAACGGCGATACCATCTGGCCCGTCCACCTCTCAACGCATGTATTCAATGCTGAGACATAGGGTGCTCGTCAATCGGTCCGACCCACACGGCGATTTCTACTCGGCCTGCGAGATGTACGCTCCCAAGACAAGTAGGCAAGTCGTGGTGGGGCTGACAACAGCCATTGCATCAAAGCGCTCATGAAGCGTAAAGGATCCAACGTTGTCGAGGACGTGATCTACTACGGCGTCGTATACGTCGTCACGCCCCCTCAACTCCAACGTGAGCCCCGTCCCATCCGTCCCACTGTCCCCTACACCGTGCTGAGCGTAGGAAACGGTTATGCCACACACATGCTCCGTCTACTGCACTATGTTCTCGGCGACCCAACTCGTCTGCCTCCTTTCCCCTCATCTCAATGGGGTCCACCGCCAGCCAAGCCCACAGGAAAGGAGAAAGACTGGTTCCCGCCTGCAGCAGGGATGCTGTTGACCAGCGATATCGGGACTGATTTTTATCGCCGATGTACAGTGGGGCTGGATCGACCAGGCTGGGAGGCAAGGGAAGAATGGCAAGACGAGCTCGTGTGGCGTATCAAGCCTCCCGAGCCTACATCTGTCGATTATCGTGAAACGGATCGAAAATGGACGACGCTGTACGAGGCGGATATGCCAGCGACCATCGACTTGCTTTCACGCCTTGCGCGAAAACGAGTCCAGTCGACGGATACGTCGTCCCGCTCTGCTTTTGCTCCCGACCCCGCTTCGACCGGCATCTTGACGTTCGCAGCGGTCAGAGGGAGCTACGGCCCACAGCCCGCCTGGCGTAAGGCTGGTCCACAACCTCTGGGCATCCGCCTTCCTCGGGCCTCCTCCGGCCTATCAAGCGAGGTCGATGCCGAGGACAGCATTATCCTCTTCTCCATACACACCGCTCAGGTCGGGCCGCGATTCTTGGTGACTTTCGTCCATAATCTCGCTCCAGAAGATCTCGGCTCGGCTCTTGCGGCGATGGACAGAATCCTTGCCGAGCAAGGTAGCGATATGACCGAGGGCTGGGTGTGGGGCTTGGATCAGCAAAGCTCCCTAATGAAAGCGTGGCAGGAGATGGCGGACCGGCAGGTATATGTGGGCAAGCGAACAGGAGATGACTGTCATCTGATCAGCTGGTGCTTCTATAACAATGAGGAAGACCAAGTGCAGGTGATGGACACGCAACTGTGGACATGGTTATGAGTGAGCCTGGTGTCAAAACGTCAATGGGCTGGTCAGTGGATGTCAGTCCTCGTCCAACCGGTCCGTTCCAGTTATAGAATGCATCTCTTCATCTTCTGACTAGCTATACATGGAGTTGCCACGAAGGCTCGCTAAAAGAGTCGATTAGGCGACATCCTTGTTGCGGTTGTCACCGGTGACTAGATGTCAGCAGAGCACTACATCAGGACCAGGGGATGGTGACTCACGAGAGTCGCCGATCTTCTGGGTGGTCGACTTCTCCTCCTGGGGCTGGACGACGGAGGCAGCACTGAGCGTCAGTCGTAGTCGAGGTAGGTAGTGGGGAAACTCACGCGTCAAGCTTGCCCTTGACGAAATCGGAAGCCTGCTCGACGTAGGACTTCTCAGAGTCGGGCTTGGCGGCGGAGGTGACCTTGTCAGTGAGAGATTCGCGGCCCTTAGGAGTCAGCAACAGCTCGGGGCAAGAGTGCGAACGGGGAGGGGAAAGAGATGGTGGGATAGGTGGGTGGCAACGACGCGCCAGCGAGGGCGTGGGAATGTTCGGTCGATCACCCGTGAGGGATTGGGGTTGAACAGGTGGGTGGCAGTGATGCTGGGGAGAGGGGAGAGACTCACGACGTCAGACATTGTTGCTGTTGGTGGGTGTGGGTGGTTGTTGGGTGTGCGAGTGAGTTGTGGAAGTAGAGATACGGATGAAGAATGAGTCGCCAGCCTCTTGGGGGTTTATATATCTCTCCATAGGCGACTTCGGCGTCGACGCAAACGTAACCTTGGCGTGCCAACGCGAACATATGTCGTCACTGCTCGTTTCACTTTACTCGGCGGGACCCCTCGGCAACCGTCATTGCTGGTATCGGACTTACCCAAAAAGGTAATTTTACCGGTAACCCTGCAGGGAGGAGGATCTACAATGACGCAGCTGGTGAGCGTTGGCGTGATTCGGCGTCTCATTTATGACGTCGGTAAGAGGCATGCCCTCAGAGAGTCTGGGTCTTTCTGTCGCTTGTTCGCGGTGATTGGGGGCGGTGGGGCGTACGACGAGCCGTGCGGCCGAGCGGACGTCCGAGAGATTGCGCGAGTGGCGAAGGGGCAGATTGGAGCGGGAGCTAAGTGGCGAATGAAATCAGGCGCCGCTTGTTCAGATCCCGTCGTCCTCTCTATGCTGCGAGCCGGTTGACGGGCCGGGAGCCGGTAGCTGTAGCGAAGCTGGTGCATGTGCAGACCACCTGCAATGACGAGAGGAGCTGGACCATGGACCAGTCCGGACCAGGAGACCTGCAGCCCCGCATGGCGTCGGCACCGATTGCACGTGCATCTACGTTGCGAATCACTCTCGTCGAACTACTTGCAACCCGCCGACTCGCAACTACCCCCCCCCCCCCCCTCTCCCCCTCTCAGCACCCTGACTGCCCTCATAGCCCACTGATGCCCTTGACCATCGGCTCGAGTCTCTTGCCCAGCACGGCATAGCGATTCTGACAGGACTGCTGGTCAGCTTCCACCCATAGCGATGCCCTACCTTGAGATGACTCGCCTTGGCATCCCTGCCGACTTGCTCTGCGATGGCCTTCCAATCCGGTTTGGCAAGTTTAGGATGGAGGAGCTGGAACATGCGCCAATCCTCCTCTCCCGTCCACGCTCCTCCCTTGCCTGCAGCCCGGGCGCTGCCGCCTGTCCTGCTAGCTGCAGACTTCTTCGGACTCGATTTGGCCTTGCCCGACTTGCCCTTAGCACCTTTGATGTCGGGCTTCACGTCTTCGTCCATGTCGTCGGCAAGCATCTCGTCGTCGGACGGCACGATGTCCGGCTTGTCATCCCTAAACTCGGAGGCCCCGTCGGAAGACGGGGTCTGAGGCATAGGCGACGAGAAGGGAGAGGAAAATCTGTCGCCGGTATTGGTGTAAGGGGTCGATTTGGCCGTCGAGCGGGGAGTGCGGACGGGTGCCATGTTGCTGTATGTTTGCGTTGGTTGAGAGTAGGACTGAAGAAGTTGGTTGACTCGAGCTTGAGTGAGGGGAAGACCGTCGTGAGGAGAAGAGAGACTGGGGCATGGCTGGAATCATATAACTGCTGAGTACTGTCAGGCCTGGCAACGGTCGTCAAAGCGGGAGATGAAGGATCTGGCCGTTCAAGCATTGTTGCCTAGCAACAGTCAGAAATTTGAGTGTGTGGGTCATGGGGACAGCAGACGACCGTTGTCATGCTTTCCAATGTCCCTTCACCCGCCCACCCGCCCTGGGCTTTGCGGCTTCTGTGGTACACGAAGTCACCTCGAGGCGAGGGCGCTTCGTCGTGAGGTTGTCAGATAAGCTGGGCGATTGTGCCTGCTAAAGGATGGACGTTGAGCAGTATTGGGCTGTGCGGCTACCATGAGGCGCATGTGTCTTCTTGTACTGAGCACCATGCACTGTCGATGCTTGAACGTTTACGATCTTGGCCAAGAGACCTCACCTTGATTGCATCTACTAAAGTCGACGAGCCTCAATGGACAGTACAACGGCAACGGCGGCGAGTGATTTCTTTTCAGGGTCTACCGAAAAGCCGACTAACAACACGCAGAGATGGGTGCAGGTGTGTGTGTGATGGGTCTGTGCGAGAAGTCAAGCAGATTTCACCGTGCACCTGATCGACGAATAGCTTCCTCACTTCTACTTTCTACACCTCTCCTTGTGCTTCCCCTCTCGTAGTTGTAGGCCCAGAGAAGCCCACTCGACCCTCACGACCTACGTCGCCGTATCCGGCTCGGTCGACGTCGGACGCGTCTGCTCTTTACTCTCTTTGGCCGAATCGGCACCCCCACCTGCCCGTCATGCAGTCCTTTTCGGCCTTTTCACAACAAGGATCCCCTTCCATGGGGTACGAGTCTCAAAACATCGACGATATCGTCTATCGATACTCTGCCGAGCTCGATCGCTCCTTTGGCGGCGCACCGACAGAGGGCATCTACGCGCGCGACGGAATCTGGGACGACGATGAAGATGATACAGACCTCTCGGTCAATCGTGCTTCCTCTAGCACCTTTGGGCGCAAGAACGTCACAGTCAAGGGAAGGAGTAGAAGTGGGACCATGGCGTCAGTCATTCGGGCAGCTTCGCCGGCCCCTCCCCCGCTGCCGTCGTCTCCGAGGGAAGAGGGCGGTTGGGGTTGGGGCCGGAAGGTTTCGTCGACGAGCACGGCCACTGCGTCTGCGTCTGAGCAGGATCGGACGGTCAAGGGAAAGAAGAGCTTTTCCAAGCTGCGAGGGAAGGGCAGGAGGGGAGAGCTGAGTGTTGCGGTCAACCTCGCGGACGAGTCGGTGAGTGCATACACAGTGGTCGGGTGACGGATTGTTGATGTCCAGTTTGAAGCCCTCGCTACACCTCCGACCACCAGCACGTCCGGCCTGGGACATGGCTCGCCCACCACGACGTCCACATTGTTGACCCCGACGCTGCATATGGGCGATACATCCGTCGATTCGGCCCAGTCGGCCTCGAACAGCTCGAAACCCAAACTATCGTGGAAGAAGAGCATGTCCAAGATTTTCCGTTCAAAGTCCTCGGCCGCCCTCAAGGAGAACGTCGTCCCCCAAGCACCTCCGCCAGTGCCCAAGATGCCCTCTCATACTCTGCCGCAACCCAAAGCAAGGCCACTCGGCAAGCCGTTCTCTTCGTCCACCCCGCCGATGCCCCTGCGAGAATCCAGGGTACACAATTCGAACGGGTCCTTCGGGCAGGTCCTTTCTTATAGTCAGAACCTCGCGCAATACAACCAGTCGCCCACCACGGTCATCTCTTCACCTTCGTGGACTTCAAGGGATATTCCTTTCGATCCTTTTGCCTCGTCCCTCGATCTCTCGTCGAACAATCTGGCTATTGCATCTTCGCCCCCGCCCACCGAATCCAGCAGGTTCTCCTTCATGGGACATCCCGAGAGACCGAGACTCCCGAGGAACTCTCCGAGTCTCAAAGACCTCAAGGCCTTCTTACCTCGGGCGATGAGCAGCGACAAGCTGTCAAAGGCACGATCAATGGCCAACATCGCAGGGAAAGATCGAAGCGGACCCACTAGTGCACCTCCTACGCGCACAGAATTCTTCCCGGCCCCAATCCGTCCATCGGGACTGAGACGTATCAGCTCGTCGTCATTGATACAGTCGATGCCCACCGTGGCCATTGGTCAAGGCGAATCGCCAGTCATGCCTAGCCAAGCTCCGGTTGAGAGCCCTCCTCTGCTCCCACCGAACCCTCCCTACTTCCCTGCGCCCGCGTCGACTCGGCCCCTAGCCTCGAGGTCATCGAGCCTTTCCATCAGTGCTCAAGCAATTAGCGCCCCGCTGTCCTCGACATCAAGCTCGAGCTCTGATGTCCTCACCACACCTGGCCCTTCAGCTCCTCTACCGCCTCTGCCGCTGCCCGCGCCCGTCAGCACTCCGCTTGCGGGCACACCTCAGCCCACTTCACCCATACAGAGGAGTGGTTCCGGTCACGTCCTGTTGCCTCGTTCGCGGTCGACCAGCATGTCACTCAAAGCACCCCCTACCAGCTCATCCTTCTTTGATCTGTACGAGCAGCTTGGCATCTGGCCCACCAGCGCCGAGAAGCCCCGCGACAAGTCCGTCTCACCTGACATCAAGCGTTCAGGAAGTGCGGCGCTGCTGTCCTCCCCCCTGGCTGCCTCGCCTTCGCCATCTCCTGTGGCATCGCGTCATCCGACCGCGTTTCTCGAGCCGGAAACCTCTGTCGACGATGATGAGGCGGATGAGGCGAACACCAGCATGGTCGCTCAGCCTGCCAGCACGGCAGGCGTCACGCCCTCCGTCTCGGCCACGTTCTCTGCCGCTTCGTGGGATGCAGCAATCAATGCATTCCCCGTCATCGAGGACTCTGCGACCATTGCGGGACCTTCGACCGATTTCGACGACGTTCCCACAGTCGAAACACCAGATGCCGCGGCAGAAGGCAGCTTTCCTGGAATGATGATGTCCACTGCTTCGAACCAGGCGGGATCGAGCTCTACACAGCGAGCATCCACGTCTACCTCGGCAAGCAACAAGACCGCTCAAGCAAGCTCGTCGGCCATGCGATCTCGGCCCGTCGGAGCAGCCAGCTACCAGATGTCTCGTCATAATACCGGTTCGGGGGGTTCGTCGAGGAACTCTTCTAGGTCTCGACGACCACGACATCGGCCGGCTCCTGCGGAAGGTGCTTGGACGGCTCATTCAAGCTCCTCCAGCGAGGACGATGAGCCGCTGTCGAAAGCTCACCCTGAAGCTGCTGCTGCTCAAGCACAGCGGCGTTTTGCGGCTCATGCAAGGCGAGAAGCCCGCAGGGCCATGATGGCTGCCGCGCAGCCACCAATCGTAGCGAGGGATAACAGAGGCAGACATACTTCGCAAAAAGCGCTTGGGAGAAATCCGGGAGGCGAGACAGGGTGGAATGGCGAAGGAGGTGTCCCCGCCGACATCCTGACCACTCGGCTCGAAAGTCTGTTGATGAGTCGAGCAGCTACATCTTATCGCCCAGCGGAAGACGTACGAGGTCAAGCCTCCGCTCAGCCTCATCACCGGTCGTTCACCGAGCCCATCGATCCACGCAACTCGCAGCAATCGACACAATCCAAGCCAGTCGAGCGCAGCCTCACCAGTCGATCACGAGCTGAAGGCTCGGCCAACCCGTACGCCCAGAGTGTCGCTTCGTCCGCATGTGGTGGCCCCGTTTCCTCTCGTCCAACTACGCCTTCAACGGCGCATCACTCTTTCGTGCCGACTCGGCCATTGGCCACAAGGAAAGACTCGGCCGGCTCGTCCGTGCAGTCGCATGGTCCAGCCCCGAGGCTGCCGCCCATGCCCCCTATGTCGCGCCAGAACACGGCGCAGAACCCTGCAGAGATCAAAGTGGACTTGACGAGAAGCGATACGACCGCAACCACCGCTTCGCGTGTCGCTCGTTCCCGAGCGCAATCAGTCTCGTCCTCCCAGCGTCACGGGATGGCAGGCGATGAGAACACGATCCGAACGCGGTCAACGACGGAGCCGGTGCCCGCGCTTCCTGGCACTGGAGACACGGCTGCTTCTCCAGTCGCTGGACCGTCGAGCCGACCAGCAGGCAAGGTCTCATATGTCAAAGCATATGTCGGGGCTTTCGATGGCAAAAAGCTCACGTTGGAAGTGCACCCGGACACCAGTGCCAAAGATGTCATTGCGGCGACGTATCAGTCTGGGGAGCTTCCAGATGCTGGACCCGGCGGTGGATGGGTCTTGTGCGAGGTATTTGCCGAGCTCGGATCTGAGCGTTTGGTCAGGGAGTATGAGCGACTTGGAGATGTCATGAAGGGCTGGAACGCGAGCAGCGTCGTCTACAACTGTTTCGTGTTCAAGGTGTCCCACCGCGCATCGTCTCTCTCGATCCGAGTGAGCCTCCATCCTTGAGATTCCAAGCAGAGAGCTGATGGTCTAGGGCGCTCCGAATACGGCACCGTTCCTCGGCTCCTGGGTGCAGTACGAAACGAAAAAGGGTAAATGGAGTAAGAGGTGGTTAGAGACGCGTGGCGGCCAGATCTTCTTGGCCAAGAATGAGAAGGCGAGTCCCAGATACAAGGTCGAATGGGCTCGATGGCTGACGTTCAGGGCAAAGACGAGATGCATCTATCGACCAACTTCTTCGACGTCTACATTGTCACGCGGCCATATGGTGCTCCGAAACCTTGTGTCTTCGTGCTCAAGCGGAACGAGCCAGCTGTCGCATTCGAAGATCCCACGGAATACTGCCACTACTTTTCGTGCGACCAGGCTGTCGGCGACAAGCTGCTCCGCGCATTGTTCGATGCCAAGGTGAGTGAGAGGAACGTTGGTGTCTGCTTGTCTGACAAGATGCAGAGTTTCGGCTTGGCACCGAATGCTGTGGCCGCTTCTGGCCCTATGGTCGGAGGTGGTCGACGTCCGACTCTGCCTCCCAAGAGAGAACCGCTGTTGAAGATTCAAGGTCCAGAGAGCGCATTTACGGGTAAAGGCCTGCTCAAGGTGTAAAGGAAGTGATGTCCAACTTATAGAGTATTGGTGTTGTATATTTCGTCTATTTGGGTTTTGCTGTATGCTTTGTACACGATAATGACCCCAAGATGCATACAACGATCTATCTCACACGAGATCTCGACAAGGTGTCTTGACTCTGACAACTGGCAAAGATGGCTGATCAGCAGAAGCTACTCTAGTAGGCAGCAGCCATCGTGCTCAGGCCCATCTTTTGCGCGCGTTCATAACTCTCCATCATCTTCTGATGGAACAGCTCGCCAGAAGTGATGGCGGTGAAAGAATGGTCGATGATACCACCAGGAAGGACAGGCTGGAAATGCTGCGAGTCAGCCTCCACGACCATCCCACCACCCTCAGAATCAGCTCACGACGTCGTCGTCGGGCTGGACGAAGAATGCTATCGAGTACCGCTCGGCCATCTCTTCCCCTGGTTTCAAGTCGGAATGCGGGAAGACGACACGATGTTTCGTAGCGCGGTATGTGCCAGACGACCAGAGTTCCATGCCGAGTCCGACGTTGACGAGGAAGCCTCCGCGAGGTGGGATTGGCGCGGGGTACCATTCGTATTCCTCTCCTGCTGCTCCTTCTTTGGCGTCTTTCGAGCCGGACAGGGACGCGGGGAGGTATGCTTCGAGACCTGGACCGCCGTCTGGTCGTTGAAAAACTGCACATCTGATCAGCTTGTCCTTCGCCCTGATGTACGTGAGATATGGTTGGCTCACGTAGTGTCAGAGTGCCCCAGTCTTGGTGTTCTACCTGTCAACTATCGACCCAACAATACATCGACTCGGCGTCAGTGGGGCAGAACTCACCTCCCACGCGTATGTCCCGCTCGCCGAGAGCTTTCTGCCCTTCGCCGCTGATTGCCGGATAGTGGATCATCGAATAAGCATTCTTGACGCCCCACGAGTGATACTGCTTGAAGTGTTCCCATGGCAGCTGGAAGTCAGCCGACTCGTCCCATCCTCTTGTGATTGATCTGAGAGGCAGCAGAATAGAATAGACTGACACCCAGTGCCAAGGCGAAGAGCTCCAAGAGTCGCACAGAGACATCATGACATCCCTTGTAAAACCGCTTAAGGTCCTCGTACGCTGGCGTCCCGACCCCAAGTGGATCCGGCATAGGCTGCACCGTCTCGGCGCAGTACTTGCCAAAGTTCCACGCTCTACGAGTCAGCTTCAGCTTCGGAGAAGCGGCGTGGAGTAGGAGAGTCACTCTTTATGGTCCACCTTGCCCTCGCCCAATCCCTGCGAACAGGTCTTGGTATATCCCGTCCCGGATGCCCCGGACAAGAACGCCTCCTTGGCCGGCATAGGCAAGTTGAACAGCGTCGCCGACTGGCTGATCAGTGTGTGTACGTTGTACGATGTGTGGTGGGGAGACTTACGTGCTCGAACATGGTGTCGACGAGATCTGCGTCGATACCCGAGTTGACGACGCACAGAAAACCCACACTTGACAGGGCATGCTTGATCTTTTCCGCTTGCCGTTCCGGCGAGTCGGTCGCCAGGTCGACGGTGGGGATGCTGAATGCTGCTGGCATCTTCTCTGCGAGCTACTACGTGGAATGTACAGTACATACAATGAGATGGTGAGATGGTGAGGAGACGTGGACGGTTAGTCGCGGGAGAGATAAGCGATTGGCGTCAGTTCCGCCCGAGTCGCGCTTCACCGTGGAAAGCACAAGCAGCGGTGACCATGGATGGTGCAGCGGTGACAGAAGGGGCACAGCATGCATTATGTTAATAGTGTCCATCGTCACTCCCAGAAATCCAAGTCCAGCTATACATATCGCGACCTTGCGAGGAAGGATGCAGTCGATCGCGGCCGGTCGTCCCGGTGAGGTCCAGGTGGATTCCTCCGAAAGACGACAACTCCTTGCTCTCCCGCTACTACTCTTATGTCGGCAGCGTGTTGATCCACTTGAGATTCACTGGCGCAATGTTCGAAGCAAAGTCGGGGAAATCGGTCGACTCTGGCGCAGCACCCAACACATCGGGATACGAGCCCTGTCCGACCGTCATGACATATGTCGGGAGGTCGGTCGGGCCGCCCGAGTCATAATTGTGATAGCTGACTTTGACCGTACCGGGAAACGTCGACGGCGTGTACCAAATGGCGCTCTGGACGTTCTTTCCGCGCGAGGCGTCGACGGTTGATGCTGAGCTGGTCATCTCGAAGAGTACAGACCTGGCATCAATCAGCACTCCCCCACTTCAGTCCGGCTCTAAGCTTTCGCTATGAGCTAGCCCAAACACTCGCGCTCACATGCCATTTCCCGCGGCCATCTCGGTGTTGGACGCGCTGTGCGTCGAATAGATGAGGCTGGAGAGGTAGTCGTATCCTCCTTGCCCATCGCTGACCAAGATGTTCTGGTCGGCAGTGCCCGCGGTCGAGAAGTAGAACGGCGTCGCTTGGGTGGGATCGGTCGTCTATAATTCATATTAGCGCGTGGACTGAGTTGACAAGCGGGAAACTGACCAGGCCAAATACATACGAGTTGCTCTGATACGTCACGTATGAGATGGTATCATAGGGCGTGCCCCCGCCCCGCTCTTTGGTAGCCCGTTTCGACTCGGCCACCGGGCTCGCCTGGATGTATGTCAGCGTCCCAGGTGCCGATCGCTTGGGAAGGTAGTCTGCGGTCAGACAAGCATTCTGGTACACTCGTTTGGGAGTAACTGACTCATGGTTGACGTCGCGTTGAACCTCCTGAGTGGGGATTTGGGAGGCAAACCCCTCCTGAAGCGCTCGGCATTGGTTTGGCCTGCAGACCCCCCGTGCGAGCGCTCTTCAGTATGAGTCGGTGCGGCGCTGACGAGCAGGCAGGCGGCCAGTAGCAGGATCAAGAATGTTCGAAACATTTCGGGCAGATGAGCGGTCAAATGTCAGGAGGAGCGATCAATAGGGTGTTGCTCTGTCCATATATACATGCACTGAGGTCTGTCGGCCGGCTTGTTTGTTTGTTGGTTTCTTGATTCTTTTGTTGTCGATCACCTGATTCCTACTGGAATGTCCATGTTGGCGACGTTGGCTTACCATCCTACGGCGCAAAGGGCAAAAGTAGGTATCCAGCGGCGCTGGCGGCGCTCGGGTACCTTCATTTGAGATGGCGACGGTTTGTCCGATGCGATCTCATCGTCCTACCGGTATATTGATATATCTTGTGGAATGGTGCTTGGTCGATCCTCGGCCTGACGAGATGCATGAGCAGTCCACTTGGTATAGATCAGCCGACGGTCTCAGGATCATCTTACGTGCAAAGGCAGATCAAGGTTGGGTGGGATCTGGCGTGCTGACGAGACATGTTAAGCTGGCGTCCTCAACTCGGCAAGGCGGGACAGGAGACAGAGCAACATCTGCGTCTGGACTCGATTGCCTGTCGATGCAATGGCAGGACCTGGGGAAGCTTAAAGCTCCTTGATAGGTATGCTCTGTCAGACAAGAGCCAGAGATGGGAAAAAAACACGCGGGCTGAGCATGCAGACTGGGGAGCTGCTGCCCCGCGCTCCGAGGTGATTCCGTGCCTGGGCCGGTTGACTAATGGGACATTGAAAGCAACGCTCGACCTCGAGTCATGGAGCTTGGTTTCATCGCCATACTCTCATCATGCATCGACACTCGCCGTTGTCTGAGCGCCTTGCACAACGCAGTACACTAGCATTGTAGACTAGAACACAGCATACCCATATGGAACTACTATACCCCGGTATGTCGTGTCTCATTGGGTCGGATGTCGCTCATGCCCTCTGCAGAAGACCAACTTCTCACTTCGACATCGCTGTATGATGCGTTCGTCGCGCAAGACTTGTCTTTGACGGCACTCGACTCGATTTTCGACTGGAACTCGGATGCATGGCCAGCAATGGTGACCAATACCAGGGCCTCTGCAGCTGCAGCTGCCAGCCCGTCCGAGGCGGGCAGTTCTGGCATCTCGTCCATCACTTCGGAAGCTACCACGAGCACGAGCGCCCACGTACCTCAGTGGAACGGCAGTCTCGCCTCGCTTCACGTCAACGCCACAGGCGCACTGACAAATTCACATCTCTCGCTCGAGTCGACTGTCCAGTCATACGCTACCGACGACGAGAAATGGGCAGCCGTACTACGACGTGACCCAGCCGCCACATCGTTCTTATACCTCGTCCACTCGACACGATGCTACTGCCGTCCTAGTTGCCCAGCGCGGCGGCCCAAACGCGAAAACGTGATGTTCATACCGAACCCTCCTGGCGGCGGGGAGCTAGCCGCCCTTCGCATCCGCGTAGAGATGGAGAAGAAGGGGTACAAACCGTGCAAGCGCTGCTCGCCGGACCAAGAGCAGACTGTTTCGGACAGGAGGCAGGAGGTGACGGTTGAGAGGGCTAAAGATCTCATTGTGGGCCGTGTTGTGGAGGGGAGGGAGGTGCCCAAACTGGAAGATCTGGCGAGGGAGGTCGGGATGAGCAAGTTTTATTTCCTGAGGGTGTTTAGAAAAAGTACGGGCGAGACACCGGACAGCTATGCCAAGAGTGTGAGAAAGTGTGAGTCTGCTCTATGTTCGGGGAGGGGAGACTCATGTCAGTACTGAGAAACGCGCTGGATGATCCTGTACCGGCAAAGTGATACCACCCAGTCTCGGCAAGCCGAAGGACGCGATTCTGATGTTTTGTCCTTCCTCATACTAGGCATTCGTCGAGGGAAGGAACATACGCCTGAAGGAGGCTGGGAGCGAGGTCCACCCTCTCTTGTCATGGTCGTAATGGCGTGCTGTACATGCAAATGTTGTACAATATACAGGGACAAGCCTCCCAGGCAGGCGTCCACCTATATATCAAGTCGGATGCCTGTGTGAATCCCTCGTATCGATCCCGTCCAGTCCATATTGACGATGCTATCTTGCTTCGAACTGTACGACTGTTTGTCAGCTCGAACTTAGAAGCATAGGCTGTGTACCAACTTCGGAAAGTCCGGGGCTTGTACAAGACACGATGACCGCACTCCTTACACCGGATCGCTTCTCCAGGCTTCATCGGGTTCTTTGCGCCGCAATCTACCATCAGCCTTGAACCCTCACTAGGACCCGCATCTTGCATTGGGCTGTTTGCCCAATTCTTGGTGGGAAGCAAGCTCACCTCCGCAAAGATACTCGATGATTTCCGGCTGTTTCGGTGTATCCCGTGGTGGCATCTGATTCGGGTTGTTGGACCCCCATTGTGATTGTGCGGGCTGTCCTGCGTATGACATGGTGTTGCTGTGACTCGGATGATTGAGGTTTGAAGATGTCTGTCACGAGCAAGCTTTGAAATCTGTCCACCACAGAGAAGGGAGGCGGCGACGGGATCAATTTGATCAGATGTGCCACGTCATGCTCTCGTGCTAGCCCGGCGCGACGTCGTCATGCTTCGTCGTGATGAGATGGACGATAAGCGTTCACATCTACATCTATACAGCTCGAGCCTGTCCAGAAGCAGCAGCTCAAGCGTTGTACAACAATTCAATTCACCCCACTCCTACGTAGATGACGTCCGAGATCGCGGCGGCGCTCTCGGCGCTAGAAAGCCTATCATCCTCCCCATCCACCTCGGCTTCCGGTCCCCTGACCGTGCTGCTGGAAGAACACTTCGCCCGCGCACGCCAACGGATACAAGATGGCGAAGAGCCGTCTGCCGTCGTCTCAGACTTGCAGAAACAAGTCGTCAGAGCGAAGAAAGAAGTGGAGAAAGGGCTAAAAGGGTGGTATGCGGGTCTAGGCGGCGTAGGCAAAGCAGTGGAGAAGGTATGCCATCTGGCAAGTGATAAGCTGGACCGAGTTGAATGACAGAACTTTCCACCAAATCTCGCGACCATTTCTTCTGCCTACTCTGAGCCTCCGCTCTTCTCCACGCCTGCAGCGCAGGTGGCGCTGGACAGGGTGGTGCTTGATTCCCTTGGCCGCCGGGGTTTGTGGGATGCAGTCGATGCCCTCGAGGAGGAGGCGGGATGTTCGTATGACAAAGAGAAGCGGAGACTGGCCAAGGAGATGCACGCTATCATCGATGATATCGAGTCGGGGGACGTGAGCTCGGCGCTGGCGTGAGTCTCATATCCTTGAGTGCAGGTCATCTCGGCTAATCACCAGCTGGTGCGACTTCAACGCAGCATACCTCTCTGCCCCACCGCACCCCTCGCCCTTACCGTACCATCTTCATCGACACGTGTTCCTCTCGCTGCCCACTGCGGCCGAAGCACTCGCCTACGCCCGCCAAAACCTCATGATCTACGTCCCAACCCAACCGGTGTTACAACTCCTCACTTCCCGCTTGTACGCAGATCGAGCAAGTACCGCCGGCACACCTCCATCTCCTTACTCTGCCGAGCTCGCTCGACAAGCGCTATCGACCCAGCCGCTCGTCAGCATGTTCCGCGCCGAGTTCTGCCGCCGACATGGATGGCCGAAAGAAGAGCCGTTAGAGGTTGTGGTGGATCTCGGTAGTCGTGGTGGCGCACTGAACGTCATTGAGAAAGCGAGAAGAGTCATGGGTGAACATTTGGGCAACGTCCGGACGTGGCAGGAGCTGCCGGTGAGTCTGACTGGAGCAATTATGAGTGTGAGATTTGAGCTGATAGATAGATGGAAGTACCCCTTCCCTCTTCTCGTCGATACCACTCCATCTTCGTCTGCCCCGTGTCGAAAGAACAAGCGACAGATGTCAACCCGCCCAAGATGCTCTTGTGCGGTCACGTTATCGCCGAAGAGAGCTTTGCGCGAATGCTCAAATCGTCGTATGTCAGCTTCTCTGCAGTCCTTCCGAGCTGACCAGCAGACGCCGTCCGGTCAAATGCCCATACTGCCCAGCCGAGACATCTCAAAGTGCCGCACAACGTCTGTACTTCTGACCACACCGAGCACTGCTTGTCTCAACCTGTTGATTGTAATTCGGCCAATCTTGTTTGTATGTCGTGTAGCTCATGCAATTTCGCGGTATGCTTTACATGATGGTCCAGACATGCGGGATATCGCGTATCTCCTGCAGGGGCGTATGTGTATACTATAAACAACAAGATGGGTGAAACATGCGATAATTACTTGTAGTGTAGTGAATGCTATTGTCCCTTCTGCGAACCGGTCGGGGGTTGTCTGTATGCGATCCCACCGCATCCCTCGAGACCCGCCTGTTCCTCAAGCGCACGGCCGCGCGACGCCCACAGCTGCTGACGCTCTTGCATCAAAGTGTCTGCCCATTGCCGCACTACGGGATGTTCCAAGTTGGCTGTTTGTCAGCTGATATTTGGAGATGGATCATCATCAACTGACGTATCGACCCTGTGAAGAACGGATGGAGCGTCCGAATATCTTGCGCTGCAAAGTTAGCTGCATTCCAATCACCGTTCAGAACAGATGGTCTCACAACGCTCGTACTCTACAGCCTGCAGTGCAAGCTCTAGTCGGTCCAGATCCTGCTTGTCAATCTTACTGAAAGGTTGTGAAGGGGGTGGCTCACCTTGACCAGCTTGGCCTCTGGGGTCTCCCGTGCCTCGTACTCCTCGAACAGGCTCCTGAACCGCTCGCGAGCTTCCGTGTTGCCTTCCCCGCCCAACATCTCATTCAAGAACGAGTTCATGGCGTCTTCTTCCAGCTGATGCTTCACCTCGGGAGTTACGCCTTCGACAGGGGTGATATCTCCCACACTGCAGGTCAGCCGGTCGATACGGAAGAAGGCGACTCGACTCACTGAGCTTCGGCTAGGTCATGCACCAACGCCATCTGAGCTCAGCTTGGGCCTAGAGTTTGTGCTCCACCAGCGTATCATGGATTTCAGAGACGTCAAACGCACCATCACACACCGCGCAATGTTCAGCGGCCGCTGAGGGTCGGTGGGCATCATCATCGCCATCAGAGCCATTCGACACATATGATCGGATATCCTGACGCGTGTCAGCGAGACCCCAACGCGTGTCACCTTCGCAATGAACAAAGGATGGCTCATGATCGGTCTCATGCGAAGGAAGGGTTGGGGGGCGAAAAGTCGCAAGAAGGTGGGACTAACGATTCAGGCTGGGTGACCTGAGGGTCAGCAGGAGCTCGATCAGCGTAGAGGGGTAGGGCTCACTCCTTCTCTGATCCATCCCGAGCGCTTCTGCACCTGTCAAGTCAGCTTGACCGCAGCTAGTCGTGCGTCGCTCGGATACGTGCCTTGAGCTGCTCGAGGAGATGCAGGAATGCCAAGGTGTCCAGAGCTTCATTGCCGGTCGACCTGCCGTCAGACAGACTCTGGCAGTCCACACTTACTTGTAGGGTGCCGGGAGAGCCTTCCCCCCTGCCCCGAGGACTATGGGTGCTGGTGCCGAGTTGGACGAGGCAGTCATGTTGGCCTTCTTGAGTTGAAGGATCTCCTCTGGTGTGTAGACCTTGTGGGGCATGTCGCTCTGGAGAGAAGGGTAGTGATGGGCTATGTGCTGCTTGTAGAGCGGGTATATGTCAAGTTGCGAGAGACGGCGGTTGAGATTGTTGAAAAGATGTGGAATGGTTTGGTATCGATGACGATCTGGTTGGGCGGCGACTGTAGGGAGGGTGGCTTGTCAGGGGGATCGTCGACCACGTTTCATTATCATGACTCAACCCTTGTTCCCCGGATCTCCGTTTCAGGATATCCACGTCATACCAATTGGCCACCCGGTCTTTCTGGTCGGTGGAGGTGGTCCTGGTCGCGTCAGGCGGCGAGCATTTCTCTTTCGTCTCTGTCCAATATCCCCATCACCAGGCTGGATAGAGGGGGTTCAACACTCTCTGCGCCACCATCCTGATCGACTCGAAGGCCATATCTCTCACTCCGCTGCTATCTCACCGAGGCGAGAAGACGAGGTGGGTAGCAGCGCACCTCGTCATCAGACCTTGCTATACGGGATCCTCTGAAATTCGCATCAGGACTTGTTACGCCAATCCTAGGCTATGCGTCCGTGAGGCTTTGCCCTTTGCACTCGGGTAAGTGTTATACGCACCAGCCAAGTCAGATCTCGCTGACTCCCTCCAGAGTCAGCGTGGCTTGACAGTCAAGCGGACCTCGAGATGTCGTACAGCACTCGCGAGTCAGACGAGACTCAACAGCCAAAGCACCAAGTGCGTGCCAGTAAGTCAGCGCTGGGCTATAGACTTTACACATCGTCTTCAATCGGTCCCGCCCGGCAGAGTCTTGGTTCAGCCGAATCAGTGCCCAA
The DNA here is from genome assembly GCA_024343385.1 of Tremella yokohamensis. NCBI lineage: Eukaryota > Fungi > Basidiomycota > Tremellomycetes > Tremellales > Tremellaceae > Tremella > Tremella yokohamensis. Next base: position 239,654 of record BRDC01000025.1, on the reverse strand, counting down.
GAAACGTGATAATGGAAGAAGAACGTCCGGGGCGAACATATCGGTGCCTAAGAGTCAAACAGCGTCCAAGTCATCCGCATCGTCTTTTTCGAGCTCGGACCGCCCTTCCCTCAAAATTGGACACGCCCAAGTCTGTGCTCTTGTCGAAAATGTACTTCCCGAAGACAACGACGAGGAGGCCGAGGGAGAGATGCGATTTGTAGACCTTCCACCTAGTTCTCCGAGGCTGGAAGAGCTCCCGAGGTCGCCCTCCCCTTTCTCCCAGCCCGCAAATGCACCAGACGCACACGAAGTCGCCGACATTTCCCCTGTCGAGGACCGAACATCCGCTCACGACCGAACATCGACTCTTGACATGTCGCAGACCGTTGAGGACGATATTTTCAAACCCCAAGGGATCGGTCTGGCGCTCAGTTCAGAGGTGCAATACAGTCAAAATCTCTTCACGCAAGACTCTGCGCTATCCAATGTCGCAGCGCATACGACGACGAGCCCTGTCAGCTTCAGAGCCACACAGCTGGCCAAAGCTGACAGTGACGACGATGGCGAAAATGGGAGCAGAGCTTCGCTCAAAGTCAATACGCCGGCTCATGACGCGATCTCCTCTCCGTCTAAATCCAATCGTTCCAGCACTCGAGCTGGTCAGTCTACCTCCGAACGTCGAAAGCTGCGACCCACAATCCCTTCATCCTCCCCGAAACTGCGTAAGCCTGTGAGGATTGAGGAAACCCCATGCTCGAATCCGGAAACGTTCATGGATCTTCCCCCGACCGTTGCAGAGCCACATGTTGATCCTCAACCCGATACTCTCGTGAACGACTCATCCCCTCCCTTCGACAGCGCAGAGGTCCAGGCTGCAAAGGCTCCGATGGGATTTGAAGCGACCATGCTGAACGACCAGAGTCTCCCCGAGCTGGTTCCGAAACCCACGCAATTACGGACGTATGGCAAGGCTCCTCGCTCCACCCCGCGTCGACCACAGAGATCGAGGAATGGAGATACAACCGCCCGTCCCACATCGCGCACCCGGAAATCGACGTCCATGTCATCGCACTCCCCCTCACCTGCGCAACGGGATATCGCAGATCCCCCAGGGCTTGTTGTGACGTCGGACATCGACTTCGAAGCTGATCAAGAGCCCATAGCCGAAGAACATGCGTCTCATCGCGATCTGAATCACACCCCTTCAAGTTCACTCGGCCGTGCCCCGAGAGAGAGACGCAAGCCGCTGTTGGAAGCCGAAGAAGAGCACGAGCTGGACGAACTGGACGAGTTGTTGTCCTCAAGTGAATCACCGAGTCCTGACCCCATGGACGAAACCTATGTTGCACGTGCTACCAAGACGAAGAAACGCAAAGCGCCATCTCAAGCCGCTCGAGGTAGATCTGGGCCACCGAAGCCGACAGGCCCGGAGCATTCTGCTGGTCCTCAAGCTCGAGATGCTCCAGACGAGCCACACTCTGAGTCCGACGATGAGTCACAGTCGAGTGGTTCCACCCCCAGGGATCCGACGGATGAGACATTTCGTCCCTCCAAGAAACCCAAGTCGGTCACAGGGGCAAAACGAAGGACTGGATCAAAGCGAGGCGCTCGTGAAACCCGTACCAAGCCGAAGACTCCAGTCAAGATACCCAAGGGTGTATCTAGCGCACTAGACGGCGTGCGCTACGATGCCGATTCCCTCGAAGCAAGCCAAGACCTCATCAGTCGTGCCAGCGGTCGCGTGCCAGCCGATCTAGCTGGCGCTGTCGCCCCTTCTGATCATGCGCCTTTGAGAGGAAAGGTCTTCCTGCTCTCGACCAAGTTTGTGGGGTCAGATGGCGATAAAAAAGCCTTGATGAAGAAGAGAGGAGACTCAATCCGAAAGTTAGGAGGGCGCGTGGAAGAGAAGTGGGAAGAATTGTTCGACCTTTCGACTGGGTTCGAATCGACTTTTGACTCGCAACTCGAGGATGCGCCTTTCCTCTTACTGCTGGGAAGGGATCTTGTCACTACTCCCAAATTCCTTATTTGTGTGGCCAAGGGCATCCCATGTCTTGACGAGAGCTACCTGAACGATATCATTGATGGACTATCTGTCAGTCCTCCATTGTCACCAGTCCGACTCCCACTAACATCTCTCAGGTGGACTGGCGGTCTTACCTGGTCCCAACCGGCAGACCACTCGCTCGGCTGCACCGCCATCATTCCACTTGCCAGCTGGTCGACTACCGCTGGGGTACAGCGGAATGGTCGTCGGCAACCGCAGTAGCGCCTCGTCGACCGTTTCTCGGCAAGTCTTTCGTTTTCGTCAACTCGCGTAATAAGAGGTACGCCGACCTCGACGTGAGTCTCCCAGATTGATAGCGTCGATGTCAAACTGATCTCTCGAGGTTCTCGTACCAGCTTGCCTACATGCTCTAGGCGCTGCGAGCTTCTCCGCGACTCTACTTGTGCCGGATACTCTTGACAAATGCGACTTTCTCCTGGTCGAGAACCGAGACGAGAAACTCAAGATTCCTGCGAGTATCCTGGCTACAGGCAAAGTGGGCAATACCGCCTGGCTCAAGCAGTGCATCGTGCGTTTTACACTCCCTTCGAGGGCCGGGCTAGGTTCTGACAGACAGTTGGCGGGCGCATCTCTACCGCCTACTCTGTTCAAAGACTGAGCGTCATCATGTCTTTCGCACGAACGATTTCTACGACCACTCAACGAACACGACCGCACCATGACAACATGACAACATGACAAAAGTTCCACGCCGCATGAGCATCATGCCTCCTCGAATCGACTTGTTGTACACATCACGAGATCACACATCATTCTGTGCATATAGTCATCGCCACAAGCAATCGCCGCACAGCGGCAGCATATGCATTATATGTCTGTAGATCGTAACATCGTAACATCGTAAAATGTTCGTCACAAGAAAAGCCTGTCAGGCGTAAAGAGAAACATCACAAGTCGTATACAAGATTCTGCCTGATCTTCTCCATCCTCTCGTCCAAGCTAATCCCATCCAGGATTTGGGTTATAGTCGTTTGCCCGGTACCAGAATGAACAGGACACTCAAGCCCGCCGTGAGAGCAATGGCGAGCCCTTCGACCCAAAGTGCCCGAATTGCGTGGATCTTGTACACGAATCGTTCTCGGACTTTGATGGTCCGGAAGGCAGACGTTTCACTACGGCCAGTGAGGAAGAGGAGGGGCGAGTGGTCATAGTATGCAGGGACAAGGAGGTTCCACGCGAAGAACAACGGCAAGATGACCTAGCGATCAGAGTCTTTCCAAAGATCCTTATAGATCAGAGAGGTGGAGGACGCAGGACTCACCCAACATCGCTGCTTCTTCGGGTAGTCGAGGAAGATAAAGCTGAACGCGAGGGTGAATGCGCCCCACAGGATGATGAACCCGGCAATGAGGCGGATCATGCCTCCGGCTTTCGTCAAGTTGCAGAACGATTTCGCCCTGAGGAACCGGGGGAAATAGTCGGCTTCCATGATCTTGTAGATGTACTGTTTTTGCGGGTGAAACAGGTCGGGGATGAGGGGCGAAGCGTCCGGCCCCGACGACATGGGAAAGTTGTCCATGCGCAATGATGGACTGACTGTCAGCTTCACTTCGGTCGGCATGCGTCGGACTTGCGGTAGGTAGATCTCCCTCTCTGCTCCTGGCATCAAGTACCGCAGGTATATCCTCTCTGCGCCATCCACCAGTGCAGCCTTCTCAATCGCGCGATCTCGGGGAATGACCACGGGCGCCTTGCTGCCTCTGCTCGCCCACTTCTGTCGTATGCTCATACGGCTTGCCGTGCCGCTCTCACGAGCCGCGCCTCCCGCGTACATCCCATGCTCATCTGCTCCATGCGAATCGGACGTGCCGAGAGTGGCCGGGTCGCTCGGACGAAAACTCGACGGCATCTCGCGCGGTGAACCGGGGTTGGGTGATCCGAACCGCGGGGATCCGACACGAGAAGGATCGATATCGCTGGACCTCCGGGCGCTCTTTGTTCCAGCAGGTGTATCCGGTTGAGGAGACTCCTCTTCTCTCAACGAGAGGAGTGGAGAGAAGTGCGAGCCATTCTCTTGCGCATAGGCGGCGTATTCGGGCCAGTCTTGATGGATCGAGCGGCCCGAGCGTCTCAAATCCTGGAATCAGACGATTGACTGTGTGGTGAGAAGCGACTCTGCTCACTTTGAAGTACGCCTTGCACAGATTCTCATGTTGTTGCACGTCGAGCCAGAAGTCGAGGCCGTCTTGACATCCTATGCTCTCCAGCCAGATCTACGTGTCGAAAGGACGTCAAAGCGCGAGAGTGCGAGTCGAGGAGGATTTTGGAGCAAGGAGTAGAGGGACCCGGAAGAAACAAGAACACAGCGTCAGCGAGAGAAGGGAAAGACACCAAGCCGACTCACCCAGAAGCAGAAGAGGTCCAAAGGGGCTCTTGTGCGCCTGTCCAGCACTTCCTGCAACGTCGGCAAGCGGTTCAACTTGAGATACCTGGTCGATTGTCGTCTTTCGGCCTTGGCATCGAGGTCTGGCGATTGAGGGTGGGGGACCTTCTCGTTCATCCTCGCGCCACCACACTATCAGGTCGGCCGTATCGCAGAAGGGGTATATGTTAACGTTGCAAGTCGAATAATGGATGGTGATGATGGAAGAAGAGGACCGGCAAACACGCGCCCAAACAAAGTCAATCACGAGCCATCCCTCACACGTGTCATTTAACTTTGGTCTTATCAATTTCTCCAACTCTTGTTCAACACGCAAAACGGCCTAAAGAGACGGTCGTCTCGTGCATGTTCATCTGTCTCATTTTTTTCTTTCTCGACGAGTGGTGTGAAGATCAAAAGTCGGCGCACGACCGCGCATCGTCGACAGAGTCACCGTCCCATGCGATAGCGACACCGAGAACAGCGCTCTCCCTCCTTGGCCCTCGACTCGTCCACCTCGGCGCGCAAACAGGAGGGAGGCGGGGCAAGGGGGAGCATTGTCGACGGGTGGGCCTTTCTGGGTGGCGCAGAGGGGCATCAGGAAGAGGTCGAGCGCGCGCTCTTGCAGAGCAACATGTTCTTCCTTGTTCGTATGCACCCAGAGCACAGGGCGCACGACGCGCTGACGCGGGGTCTTTGTTGTGGTCATGCCTTGTCGTGCTGCCGACCTTTGTTTCGCTCAACAGCGTGAATTGACGCATACCATCCTCCTTCATCCGTCCTACTTTGGCGCGCAGCTCGAGGATTACCTCCGGCAAAAGCTGTACGAGGATGTCGAGGGGACGTGCTCGGGAAAACATGGGTGCCTTTTTGTCGTGCACTGCGACATGGTGTGAAGAGCGGGGGCTAACTCGCAGATATATAATATCTGTCATTACCATCACGTCTATCGGTGAGGGGAAGATCCTTCCGTCAACAGGTCAGGCGCGGTTCAGAACGACATACACTGCCATCGTCATGAAGCCTTTCAAGGGCGAGGTCGTGGATGCCAAGGTGGTCAACGTGAACAAGGTGAGTGGCATCCATCTCTGACATGGTCGCATTCGAATGAGGCGCCTTACTTTGTCTTCACCCGGTAAAGAGGTGCCAGTGCTGACCCACAGATGGGCTTTTTCGCAATGGTTGGACCCCTACAAGTCTTCGTCTCGTCCCATGTACGTGGTCTCGTCATTCTACGCTTCCACCCAATTCCTCTTTTCTGTGATGATTGCAAAGCATAGGGACAACAGACCCGTCAGGGAGTGTTGAATATGCTGGGAAGATCTTGTAGTAATTGATCGATCATATCTGACTCGTCGTTTCCGCTTCAGTTTCTTGTTCGCAATGGGCAAAGCTGACCGGTCTCAGCTTGTCCACGCAGATCTCAAGTTCGACCCAAACTCTTCCCCACAATGCTATCGATCCAACGACGAGGTGATCCAAAAAGACACCAAAGTCAGATTACAGATTGTGGGCTGCCGGATGGAGGCCAATGACATTGTGAGTTCCTGAGCTGTTCCAGGTGATCTGCAGACGGCTTATGGTAGTTTGCCATCGGTACCATCAAGAAGGACTTCCTGGGGCAGATCAAGGAAGACTAGACCATTCGTTGGTCAGCTAGCTAGCCGACCAACCAACAGTGCAAGTCGCACGAGTCGAACGGAGCAGATGTTTCCGTTTCCTTTGCTTGAGCCTATCGAGACACCAAAGTTTTTACGTGTCTATCCGAACCATCCCATCTAGGTGCCAGTATAAAGTGTCGGGGTCGCGCGGGCGATACTGCATCATCTCATATGCATATGTTTCTTGGTCATCCATCCATCCATCTACTCACCGCTCGACTGCTCGGCGGTTGGTGGCGGTCACTAAGGTGGTGGTAGCGTGTGGAGGTGGTCTGACGAGTTGTCCGAGCCGGGGTGTAAATGAATGAAGGCTCTTTGTCCTTTTGCAATGTCACTGTCGACCATGCGGGGCATCGCCAGTGGGCTGAGACCTGCAAGGTCTCTCCTAGGCCCAATACGGCCTCATCAGCCAGCACGACCACCCCATATCCAACTCTTACGAAATCTAGCGACCCGACCACCCAACACAGGCGATCCAGCATCACCCTCACCTACTCCCGCAAATGCTTCGGATGCACGACCACAAAGTATACCAACAAGTGCAGCTCGGTATCTACCCAGCCTCACAGCTCTATCCCAGCGAACAGGCGCACCGGTTCCTTCTCTCGCGATATCTTTCGTGGTCTTACATGAGCTCACGGCGATCGTCCCGCTCGTCTTGCTCTATTGGATCTTTGCGGCCTTAGGAACAGGCGCGAGCGTCGTAGCGTGGGTCGAGGGGCTGGTTCCTCCTCCACTCGAGGCGGAAGGACCTTCAGGAGGCGTCACGGGAGCTGGTGAGGAGGGAGAAGGAGAGGGACGAGGTTGGGAGGGGTGGAAGGGGGTGGTGAGGGGGTGGTATGATGAAGGCGAGAAACGGATTGCGAGGGTCGGGAGGCGGTATGGGATACTTGGGTATTCTAAAGACCGCCAGGCTGGTCATGCTGAAGATAAGACCTTCGGGGGAGAGGCAGGAGCAGGACAGGTCGGACGTGCTGGAAGCAGGGCTGGCGAAAAGGTAGCCAATGCCCTCGCCGCATACATCGTCGTCAAGGCAAGTCGCCGCCCACAGCTAAACCATAGAGTGTAGCTGATATACCAGGCATTGTTGCCCCTGCGCATAGGACTCAGTCTGGCCGGTGCGCCCATGTTCGCGCGTATATTCCTCAATCCCGTCCAGCGGCTCTGGCGAAGAGGGAGATGATATATGCCGGATGCAAAATGCAATATGCCATGCGATAGCTACACTACACCACTAAGACTTTCCACTTGGCCGGCTCGCGCTGCAGGTCTTCCTCTGTCAATGTCAAGATGACCTCTTCTGTCTCTGCCTCTCCTGCCGGATCCACTTCTCCATCTTCGATCGGCCGGCGCAGCTTCTTCAGCCGCAGCACATGTGGCTCATCTCCTCCTGCCTCATTCTCCGTCGCCGTTGGTTGGGCTAGCTGTACCCGCAACTCTGGACTGAAAGTCGTCATGTCCAACTCGAGCTCTTTCCACACCACCAACACCCCGACTTTCGACAGGCCCTCATCCGACACCGAGGTCAGGCTCGGCAGACTCTCGAAAGTCTGCTCGGCCGTCTCCCATATTGCCCATTCGTCCATTTCTTTGAACTCGTTCACGGCCGCCTCTTCGTCCACCTCGTCTTCTTGGTTCTCGTGGTTGTCAAAGGTGCTCTCGTTCATCTCCACATAATCGCCATTGGCTCCATCCGCCAAAGTGTTCACATCATAGTATTCGTCATGAGCTAGCGCTGCCGCTCGTTTGCGCGTTTTCGATCGAGGTGGGTGGTGAAATTGAGCAGAAGTGATGAATACGTTGCTCGGAAGCGCCTGAGCCGACGGATGAACGATTTTCGGTCTTCGCTTGTTGCCTCCAGGTATCACTGAGACTGTGGAGAGCATCGAGACGTCCGCGGTCGCATCCCATGCCATGTCGGACATGTCCTGCGGCGCATCCCCGTTGGTCGCGCTGACAGCATGGCCGTTCTCGTCCGACTCGAAGGTGGTCTTCGTAGCACGTAGCTTGGTCATGTCCTTCAGGAATCCTTTTCGCTTGTTGTTGTTGGCTATCTGCGTCGGAACACCTTCCTGCAGCGGCATTTCCTCTTCTCTGCCGTTCTCGAGTTGCCCATTCTCAACGGCCAAGCTGGTATCGACGCCCGAACCCTCCTCGCCGAGCTTCTTGAGAAGTCGGGCACGACGTCGGCGAGCATTGCGATTCTGAGTGCTAGATTTACCCTGTCCTGGCGGTACGTGTGGTTCTGTTGGCGCGGGACGGGAGAGCAAGCCAGGAGGGATTGGGGGAAAGGTGTCTGGTGGCTGCTGTTTCCGGCGGGTGGGAAGCTCTTCAGGTGATGAGGCTGACGACGAGCTAGATGTGGATGTCGACGAAGATGAATCTGAGCTGGAGGTCGAGGTGTCGGAATCGTCCTCAGAGCTAGACTCTGCTTCCGAGCTCGACTCATCGGAACTGGACTCCTGGCTGCTCGAGTCGGGCGGGGCTGGAGCTTCAATGGCCGGCCTGGTGACAGGGATGAAGCTCGACACTGCACGTCTTGAAGTTGTCTTTGCCTTTTTGCCGAGGCCCGTTCGGAGATCTCCAGTCGACGCGCGAGACTGCAGCTTCCTCTTGATCCCGGCTACAGCCATAGGTTCTACGGATGGCGAGGTGGTAGAGCTGCCGGCAGCAGTACGTGCACTATTGTCAGCTCGATTCAAATCAGTCGAGGTGGAGATACCCACCAGACGACATCTTGCGGGAGGATGATGCCAATCTCGCTTCCCGCCAGCAACTCGAATCCTTCGATCTCCAATACGAGCTCTTTCGAATGTTGTACGACAGTCCCAACGGCGCGCAGACCTTTGATGAGGTGTTTCTTGAGCTGTCCGATTGTCTTGATGTCGTCTGGTACAGCCAGGAGGATCTTGGACTCTTGGAATGGAGCCAAGAGGCTCAACCTGATTCTCATTGTTCTGTATGCAGCATTGTGCGTTGCAGTGGTCAATGAACGGTGAGCAGTGAAATTTCCGCCGGTGCAGCCGTGCTGCTTTGGATGCTTTCGTGATCGAGATGTAGTCATGCGGTGGACCTTTCTCGGAGAATTAGTCAATGGAAGGCCGAGGTTAGGTCCGATTAGCTTTTTTTTCCTTGTAGACGCCAAGTTCGGTCAACACGGTGCGGTTCGCGGGGCTGATTGGACATGCCCGAAGGGGAGACGAGGGCCCGCCGGCCGCCCAGCCAAACTACCACTCCCTGTGTAACTAGACAACATCCATTTAGTCACATACCCCCCCTTCTTCTCATCTCACCTGTCAAGAGCGGCGACGGTCAGGCGAGAGGAGCACAGCGGCAGAAACAGCGACAGGCAGGTCTGCGTCCATCGCCGGACAGGATCGACGACCCAAAGCGCGCGAGACGGAGGTCCGATCCGGGACGTGTTACAAATCCAGCCTCAGCCCTGCCCGAGGTGTCACTACCATCTCGCGTTTCATACAACGACCATCATCATCAGGTGAGCGGGGGATCCCTTCTTGACACAGACGACGACACACGATCGGCGCACCTCGTAGTGCATGGCATGTCACTGATGCATAGCTGCACAGCTCGGATCGGTCGTCTTGGCACCCCAGAGGCGCTGCCGTCAAAGTCTCGCCGCACGTGGAGATAGCGCACCGCCGGGCTCGGCAAGCCGACGTCGACCGTCGACCATCGACCACCATCGCCGACACAGCGATCAACCCAGGGGCAGTCTGTCGCCACTGCGACTACTGCGACCATCGCTGAGAGATACTAGGAGAACGAGGAGGTCGGATTGGAACAGCGAGATATCCTCCGCAGTATCGACGCCAAGATGGCCGCGTCCACCTCGTCCACCCCGCTCGTCGCTCGTCGGAAACGCAAACAACCGTCATGGTGGTCCAAGATCAACATCATGGGCGAGCTCGACCCAGCCCGCCTGTTCTCTTCGCGCAGAAAACCCTTTTCTCAGCCCCGCTCGGTGTACATCAACGAGTCCCCTCCCGCCCACCTCTTCAACAAGAAAGGAAAGCCGCTGAAGAAGTCGTCTTACCCCACCAACCAGGTCATCACATCCAAATATACCGTCATCACCTTCCTGCCCCGTAATCTGCTCGAGCAGTTCCGTCGTGTCGCCAACATCTTCTTCCTCGGTATCAACATCCTTCAGTTCTTCCCGAAATTCTCCACCATCTCCCCCGGTCTAGTCATCCTTCCCCTCTTGGTCGTTCTCGCCATTACCGCTCTCAAAGATGCCTACGAGGATATCAAGCGACATCAAGCCGACCACCGGGTCAACCACACCATTGTGCATACGCTGCAGGGCGCAGGGTACGAGAATATGAACCCGATGTTGCCCAAGAGCAAGACCTTCGTACCGGCTATCCCTCTGCCAAAGCTGAGAAGCAAGAAGGCCAGGAAGGCAGAAGCGGAGAAGGGCGCCGAACAGCAGGTCGGAGCAGACAGCGACAGAACCATGACCAGCGGTGCACCCACCGCTCAGCCTACAGGGCAAACTGAGGGTCTCAATAGAGTTAGGAGCCAGGTGTCACGATGGGATGATGATCCGGAAGCTGGTGATGCCCCTGGTGAGATCGGATGGCATCGGACCATCTGGGAGGATATCAAGGTCGGCGACATCGTCAAGATCTACGACAACGAGCAGTTCCCGGCGGGTGAGATCCACCGATCTTCACATATGATAGTCACGAGCTGAATGGCAGATATCGTCATCTGTGCCACTTCCGAAGAAGAGGATGTCTGCTACATCGAAACGAAGAACCTAGACGGAGAGACCAACCTCAAGTCACGTCACGCCGTCACGGGCTTGAGCGACCTTGCGACTGCGCAGGCGTGCGCCAAGGTCCGGCTGCGCATCGATCTCGACCAACCCGAGGTGAACATGTTCCGATTGAACGGTGCCGTTGTCATCAAAGAGGAGGAGGACGCGGATGGCGAGCACGAAGTACACCCCGTCACCCTTGAAACGACTCTGCTCCGTGGATGCGTTCTCAAGAATACCGCCTGGGTCATCGGTGTTGTTGCTTTCACCGGTCTGGACACCAAGATCGTCCAAAACTCTGGTCTTACACCCTCGAAGCGGTCTCGCGTCGAACGCCAGATGAACCCTCAGGTCTTGATCAACCTCTTGACCCTTGCAATCATGTCGGCTGTCTGTGCAATCGTCGATCACTTCCTGGAGAAGAAGTGGTATGCCGACGACACATACTGGACGCTGTACGATGACCGATCGGGCGACAACCCCAACGTGAACGGCATTGTCACTTTTGCCAATGCTCTCATCACGTTCCAGAACATTGTGCCCATCTCGCTCTACATCTCCATCGAGTTTGTGCGTACCCTCCAGGCGGCATTCATCTACTGGGACCCGCATATCAAGTACATCAAGGACGGCGTCAAGACCCGGACCATGGCGAGAAGCTGGAACTTGTCTGACGACCTTGGACAAATCGAATACATCTTCTCGGACAAGACCGGTACTTTGACCCAAAACGCTATGATCTTCCGCCAGTGCTCCATCGGAGGCAAGATCTACACTGGCGATGGCTCTAGCCCGGAGGGAACTTTGACGGACAAGAAGCGACTGAAGACGAGACAACACAAAGAGCCTCTCCAGTCTCGCAACTCGTCAGACGACTCGTCGGAAGACGCGGAAGGCAGCGGTGCTCAGGACGATGTCAAGGTGGCTTTGCCGAAGGAAGTCCTGGCTCCGTTCCACGATGCCAACCTTGACCGCGACCTCGAAGACCACGATTCAGAGCAGTCGCGTATCTTGCACGGCTTCTTTGCTGTCCTCGGATTGTGCCACACCGTCCTTGCTGCCGAACCTGAACCTGGAGTTATCGAGTACAAGGCTCAATCGCCCGATGAGGCTGCTCTCGTGCAGAGCGCAGCGGATGTCGGCTTTGTCTTCCGAGGCAGGGATCACAATGTTCTCCGACTGTCGACGCCATTCGGTGACGAGCCGGACGAGTACGAGCTGTTGCACGTTCTCGAATTCAACTCGGCGCGAAAGAGGATGTCAGTCATCGTTCGAAAGATGGACGAGGATGGGCGCATCTTCCTCTTGTGCAAGGGTGCCGATAATGTGATCTTTGAGCGGCTCACCAAGGACAGTGCTCAGCGCGAATTGCGGGACAAGACGGACCAAGACCTACAGCACTTTGCCTCGGAGGGTCTGCGTACCCTGTGCTTGGCATACAAAGTCCTCGATCCGATGGAGTACGAGAAGTGGGCCAGAGCGTACCACGAGGCGACTGTGGCCCTTCAAGACCGTGAGGACAGGATCGAGGAGGTGTCCGGGAAAATCGAGCAGGACCTCATCCTACTTGGTGCTACCGCCATCGAGGACAAACTGCAGGACGGAGTGCCTGAGGCCATCGCAGACCTCAAGCGCGCCGGCATCAAAGTATGGGTCGCTACCGGAGACAAGCTCGAGACGGCCGTCGCTATCGGATACACTACCAACCTCTTAACGAAAGACACCAACCTCATTATCGTACGACAAGGGAACCATTCGGTACATGACCAGATCCGCGATGCTCTGGAGGGCTTCTTCGAGGGGGCCGATTTGGATCGTATCCTAACGCGGCACTCGCATCGCTCCATCTACGCCCCTGGCGAGCCAGGTCGTCTGGCCCGGGTCAACACTGGCGTCCAGTCACTTGTCGGTGTGGACAACGGTACCCGTCCTGGCGGTTTCTCTTTGGTGATCGAAGGTGGCGCCCTGACTGCGGCCTTTGACGATCCAGACACGGCCGACCTGCTATTGTCCCTGTCTACGCGCTGCAACACGGTCGTCTGCTGTCGAGTGTCGCCCCTGCAAAAGGCCCAAATTGTCCACCTCATCAAGGACAACCTCGGCGTCATGTGTCTCGCCATTGGCGATGGTGCCAACGATGTGTCTATGATTCAAGCCGCCGATGTCGGCGTGGGTATCTCTGGTGAAGAAGGTCTGCAGGCTGTCAACTCGTCCGACTACGCCATCGCGCAATTCCGATACCTATGTCGTCTGCTCTTCGTCCACGGTCACTGGTCATACTTCCGGAACTCGTCGATGATTCTCAATTTCTTCTACAAGAATATCATCAACATCGGTGTGCTCTTCTGGTTCCAGATCTATTGTGGCTGGTCTTCGACGTACGTCATGGCCTACGTCTACCTGCTCTTCTGGAACGTCTTCTGGACCATCGCGCCGGTCATCGCCATCGGTCTTTTCGACAAGAACATCGATGACGATATCTTGATGGCCCTGCCAGAGCTGTACCGCTACGGCCGCGAGTCGACCTACTTTGGTCTTGCGAGGTTCTTCTACTACATCTTCGAGGCGATCTACCAGTCTGCCGTCATCTTCTTCTTCTTGCTCTACACCTACCTCACCCCAACCGCACGCGGCGACGGCTACCAGACGTACATCTACGAAGGAAGCACCACCATGGTCGTCGCTGCCGTCATGGTTGCCAACCTGTTCAGCGGCCTCAATATTGACGCATGGACCGGCTGGACATACTTTGGCATCTTGCTCGGTCCCTTCCTTGTGTGGGTATTCACTGCCATCTACTCGATCATCCCGCCATCATCGTTCTACACCGGTATCTACGGCAACGACGTGTTCCTCTTCCGCTCGGCGGCATTCTGGTTCGGCTGGCCGTTCGTCTTGTTCATTGCGCTGCTCCCACGGTACCTCATCAAGTCGATCAAGCAGAACTATCTCCCGAACGACATTGAGACCATGCGCCTTGTCAGGAAGTACAACCCCGACGTGGACGTTGCTACCCACCCTCTACTTGGCGGTGCGCTGCGACCCAAAGCAGGAGAGAACGAGCGCCCTGGCGCAGGCTCTCATGCCGACTGGGAGCACCCGAACGACAACGGTACTGGCAATGGCACCGACGTCAACGGTCAGGGTATCGCCATGAAGGAGATCGGCCAGCCCAGGCAGAGCTTCCAATCGGCAAGAATGGGATCGCAGATGGACAGTGAGTCACCTTTCGATCATATGAATACCTCAACTGACGTCCAGTGTCCACCGGTGTGGCACGCGAAGCGTCTCGTGGATTTGACTTTACTGCAGAAGAACACGGTGTAGCGGTGAGTCATCCCTTTTTGGCTCGGTGGCGACTCTGACGGGCAGATGGCACGTATGCAGTCCCGGCTATCTGAGACTTCGCGCCGAAGAGGCTCGCGATTCCTGCGCTTCCCCACCAAGCTCAACCCGACTCCCGCATCACCCGGCACCCCCGGCGTGGACAAGAGCCAGAATGCGCCGTTCGGCAGCAAGATGCGCCAAAGAGCAGGGACGATACTCGGTCGTAAACGCGCAGGGACGAATGCCACCGCTCGCACCGCCTCATCGGCTGGAGATCCAGCCTTGGCCGCGGCACACGGAGAGCCCCCAAGTACGCCAACACGATCAAGAATGCCACCGCGTAATACGTCGAACGACCCGGCGTTCATGCGCGGTCCGGCGCGTGATCCGGTAGACGAGGATGAGGAGCAGCTCGGGAGAGGGTTCGGAGTAGGAGCGAATATTGCACCGCCTGAGCCGCCACGGGCTTGAGCGTGGGCAGGCGGGCGCGGGTGTGGAGATACCCAATAGTGAAATCTAATAGACTTTTTCTTCCCATCTGATAAAGAGTGTGACTGTCGGTCGTGTGCGTATACGTGCACCCCGGCGGTCAGAGGGCTATATTGCATGGATGTATCACTTGAGGATCGTCTGCGGCGCAAACAGTCTCCCTGCAATGGCTGAGATTTGGGCGACGGGGCCAGTCGATAAGGAACATGCTTGTAGGAGTGTGCATGGCCTATCCCACATTCCGTATCAACATCCTCGCGGAATCCAGACAACTCTGCAGTATCTCGTCGAACCGATTCGGCAACCCTTGCTCTTCCTTCTCCCCCTCGGCCACGAGAGCAGGGACGTCCAAAACCTCTATTTCAATCTCGTACGAGTTGGTCCCCGGTCCGCCCCCCGCAGGCTGCACTATCAGCTTGGCACGATCTCCCAGGGCAGCTGAGTACTCACTTTGGTGGTGACGACTGTGAGATCCACCTGGACAAGTTGGTGTTGATAACATGCTCGGTCTTTTTCGCGGATCATTGTCGGCTGACCACTCGGCACGGGACCTATCCATCAGCTGAGATCCTCCTTCCGATTGGCACTGTGCAATTGAGATTGTAAAGATGGGCGAGAGGGTAGACGTACATGGCGTTTCGGTGCTGACGCTCACTCGGAAGTCCAGTGCCTCGCGTGGTGAGACGACATTGACATCGGCTATCCTTCGCTTCACGATACATCCCCCTGGCACGATGTTCCCCTGTCTATCCCTGCTCACGCGCACTTTACCGCGCCCATGTCCGGTACCCGGTGTCTCGTAGAATGAATCGCTATGCTGGGCACGGAAAAAGCGGATGGGCGAGGGGGTAGAGGCAGCTGATTGTGTGGCAGAGTTCAGAAGCATGTTGAGGGATTGGTTTTGCCCTTTGGTCATATTTGCATTGAAGTGGCCGATGGGGTAGTCGGGAGGCAAGACTGGCGCTCAGCTCCTCCTTCTCCCCCTTGTGAAGCTGTAAAAAGGGACTTACTCATCTCGCTCATTGCTGGCATGCGCATTCGCCGTGGTGGTCCTTGTCCGCCATCGGCGCCCATGAGTGTTCCGAGCTTGATCTCCACTTCGACATTCTCTCTTCCTCGCGCGTTGGCCATGATGAACTCGCCGATAGTCTTCGTGAACTCGTTACGCGGTGCTATGCCGAATATGGACGGCGCGATGGGTACGTCGTGCCCTTCAACTTGCACCACTCCGCCAGGCGGCCCATAGCCGGCCCCGGCATCGGACTCGTCCTGCTCGTGCGCGCCATACTCCTCAGCTTGCGCCGGTGGAGGATCCGGGGGTCTTGAGCGGGGCACAAAGCTACTTGATCTCGGCTGAAAGCTGTCCGATCCCCCATTGGAACTCCCATTCCCGTTTCCATTCCCATTGGCGTACTCGTCCGTACGAGCGCGTTTCCGACTCGGTCCAGCGGCCGTCGAAGGGTCATAAGGCTCTTCGTATCCCGGATGCAGCTCGTTCGGATCCTCCTGAGCCTGTTCGGCATCGTACTGCGCCTGAGAATACTCCAAGTTCTGTCCACCGCCATTGGCATCTTCAGAATCTGACGAGGACATGGTGCGAGGAAGGGGGAGGGGGAGGGAAGGGTCGGTATCGGGCGGACCGTACTGGGGCGAGCGAGCGCGGGATGGCCCGGCCGAGGGAGAAGGCGGAGGTGGGGAGGCGTAGTATGGGGGGCGGGCGTGGGCCGGTATGTAGGTCGTGGAGGGCATAGCCTGCCCTCTTGTACAGGTGACTACTTGTAGCCGAATGCGAACGCGAACGGCGTCGGTCGACCACTTGGGATGGACAGGCACGTGGCATGACGTGGACTTTCCCTCAGGACACAAGGAGGAGTGATAAGCTACTGGACCGTAACTCTGGACGAGATTTCTCTCTGTCAATTCGATCTTCGACAATACTCGAAATCGACACGATGGCGGCGCTACATTCTCTCGCTGGGGCGTTCTCGCGTCTTGCTGTCAGGGGAGCAGCCCCTGGACCTAGCAGTCTGCGGCTTGCGCGATCGCCGATGGGCTACGTTCCCCGTCAACCTTTGGTGCAACCCTCATCGTCGAGAGGTTTCGCCAGCTCGTCTCGAGCATCTGCGACTTTGAACCAGGGTATGTCCGTCCATACAGCATTGCAACGCCCGCTGACATCGATTCTTTCTTATATTCCGCTATTTACCTGTGCTCTACTCTCTCGCTACGCTCGCTTGCCCACTCAGTCCTGCGCGGCGCACGCCAGTCATCCAGAGCAAAATCCGCCTCTCCTCTGCTCGAGAACTGCTTCCAAAAGAAAGCAGTTTGCGCCAAAGTATACACGACCAAACCGAAAAAGCCCAACTCGGCCGTCCGAAAAGTATGCCGAGTCAAGCTTAGCACGGGCAAGACGACCATTGCGTACATCCCTGGAGAAGGACACAATTTGCAGGAACACAGTGTGGTTTTGATTCGCGGAGGGAGGACGAAGGACCTTCCGGGTGTGCGGGTGGGTCTTGTTCAGCTGAGCCAGGCGATACACAGCTGATAGACAGTATAAGGTCGTTCGGGGGGCGCTGGACTTGCATGGCGTTGCGGGCCGCACGAGATCGCGATCGCAATATGGAGGTGGGTCATTCTCCTTTTCCTTACAGTTGTAGTGAGCTAATGATGCAGCGAAAAAGCCGAAGAAGGCATAGGCTGGGTAGAGCATTTGCATGTCTCGTCATTATGCATAGACTGGGACGGTCATCGTGGCATACGTTGCCTAGACTGATGAGACCAGTGTGAGGTGTCTAAGAATTCCACTCAAGACAGCCAACTGGCAAGCTGGCTCGCTCGCGGCTTGAGGCTTGAAGCTGCTTCCGGCCCCTGGCCATAATCGCGGCCAGGCGAAACGCCCGCATCGTCTGTCTACCTGTGCCACTATCATCACCCCTTGCCGGCCTTGCCTTGTAGGCGTTTCGTCCGATGATCCTCGTCCCCGGTCCCCTTGGCATGCCCTTCTCTCCAACACTTGGCACAGTACCTGTCACCATCACAGCCCGCACATTCCAGTACAGCATCGGCATTGCAGATACCTGCCATCAGCTTCTCCTCCCCTTTAACCAGTTCAGAGCTCACAGCACCATGTGTCCGGGTCATCGTCATTGTCGTCCTTGTATCCTGGAATGCTCCATCCCTGCCCTGCCTGCCGCTTTGATGTTTCCCCGGCAGACTGCACACCTGGTCGACCGGTAGGTACCGATGGGAGGACATTTGAGACCGCCGACAAGCCCATCAGCTTGTCCAGTCGCACTTGGGCATCCGCGTCCATGTCGTCTTCTTGGGGCAGGCTGTGAGTGGGTAACGTCGGCCAGGCCACCTCGGCCGGCTCAGCTTCGTCCGCGTCCGTGTCTTTCAAGCTGGAGTCTTCTGGCTGAGTCACCGGTAGCACCACTGGGGATGGCGGAGAAGGGGGATTGAGCGCCGCTTCCGCCAAAGCACGTTGCAGTATCTCGTCGGCCGTCTCGAAATCATCCTCGTCCGTTTCGTCTTCTTGATTCGGGACGTCTTGACCATCGGTTTTCTCAGCAGGCACACGGACATCGATATTGACGAGACCACTGGTATCTCTCAAGACAGCATCTGCGTCGTCTTGCAGCTCCTTGAGATCCCTGGGCGGGGAGGGCAGGCCGACATCGTCTTCTGCGTCTAGCGCGATAGGCGGCTGAGCAGCAAGAGCAGCGAGAAACGCTTCGACCTGTGGTCAGCATGGCGTAAGACCGAAGAAGCAGACGGACCAACCTCCTGGTCGTCTTCTCCCAGCTCCTCATGCGGATCTCTGAGGATCCCATCATCGCCCTGCCGACCATCTGCAATACGCCGTATCGCCTCTTCCTCCTCGTCGGCCTGCGCAGTCCGAGACTCGACCGTGCCCCTATGATCGAGAGAGGTCGACGGGGCCTCGTTCGGGGGACTGCGGAGCGCCGCGAACCTCCTGAGGAGCTCATCGTCCATCTCCCTTGTCCTCGAGTCTATGAGCAGAGAGATAATTACGAGGCAGGCAGCTGAGCTCGGGTAGTTTTCGGCCTTGTTCGGTCCGTGCATCGGTGTGTGTAGGGTATGTGTGTGTGTGCGTGGGTCCGGCGTACCTGAACGGTTAATTGATTGTAACCGGTACGACCATCTCCCCCACTTTCCCCGGAAATCACACCCCGCACACTCTGTCCTATAACATCATCATTGTACCACCAACGGCGACCCATCGCCACTCACTACCACATCCCAGAGGCCAGGCCAGTGATGTCCGCCCCTCCCACTGTACCAGCCGATGCTGGCCAGACCAAAGTCGCCCCTGTCAAAGCACCCCAGGTGAACGGAACCAGCCTGCCAAAATTACCCGTCCCCAAGCTCGAGGATACGTGTAAGCGGTATCTACGCGCATTGGAGGGCTTGCAGGATGAAGAGGAGCACGAGCGGACTAAGGCCGTTGTCAAGGAGTTCTTGGAGAGTGGGGAGGGCGCAAAGTGGCAGAAGAGGTTGGAGGAGTATAACAATGGCGTGGATAGCTACATCGAGGAGTTTTGGTGTGAGTCAGCGGGTCGGAGAGGGTGAAAGGGTTCTGATGGAGCTAGACGAGAGCTATCTCAGCCACTCAGACTCGGTCGTGCTTTCTTTGGTCAGCTGTTTATGCCGTGAGGATATGTAGCTGACTTGCAGAACCCCTTCTTCGTTCTCTCGTATGTCAAGATCGTCCAGAAGAGCTGTCGCTGACGAATAGCTCTGATGTGACCCCCCGAGTCGACCCTCAATTGTCAAGAGCAGCTTCTCTCATCCTCTCGTCCCTGTCGTTCATCCACGATCACCGCAATGGCTTGTTGCAGCCAGACAGCGTCAGGGGTACGCCGCTAGATATGAGCCAGTACGAGCGTCTGTTCGGGACCTGCAGGGTGCCGACCGACGTGAGCGTTTATAAGGCCGCATGGGACCATGCTGACTTCAGCGCGGGTGTAGGATGCAAGTACACAACGACTCTCGTCACATCGTTGTGATTCGGCGTGGCCAATTCTGTACGTCATTCCTTGCGGCGTTGTGCCTGCCTGACTCGCAGACTGGTTCGACTGTCTCGACTCCAAATCCCGACCACTCCTCTCAGACCGAGAGATCCTCTCCAACCTTGAGGCAATTGTCAAGGACGCCGACAAGACTCCCGTCTTGCAAGTCGCCCAAAATGCACTGGGCATCCTGACTACCGAGTCGCGAAAGATCTGGTCCAGTCTCCGATCGGAGCTGATCAAGTCGAACAAGTCGAGCTTGGCAATGGTCGAGTCCGCCCTCTTTGTTGTGTGTCTAGACGACTACGAGCCAGAAGACCTCGCCGAGCTGTGTGGCAACTTTCTGTGTGGCGGCTACAAGCTCGAAGGTGGTGTGCAGATCGGGACCTGTAAGCTTTTATCTTGTGGTTGAGTAGGGCTGACGGTCGGGCACGAACCGGTGGTATGACAAACTGCAGATCATCGTCTGCTCGAATGGAGAAGCAGGTATCAACTTTGAACATACCGGTGTTGATGGTCACACGGTGCTACGATACGCTGCGGACGTGTACACCGAGCTCGTCTTGCTCTTCGCGAAGGTCAGCTCATGCCTCTGCATACGGCAACACATAGCTGACAATCAGACCATCAACCCCTCCACTCCCTCGCTGTTCAAGTCGAAACCCTCGCCATGGGCGAAGAACTCCAAAACGAAGCCAGGACCAGACGAGACGGAAGAAGACGCCGACATCTCGCCTAAAAAGCTCGAGTGGCGGCTTACACCAAACCTCAAGGCCGGCGTGCGGTATGCCGAGACCCGGATATCCGACTTGATCTGCCAGAACGACTCTCAGGCTCTCGAGTTCAGAGGATACGGCGGGGCCTTTATCAAACGACATGGATTCTCTCCGGACGCATTTGTGCAGATGGCCTTCCAGGCGGCATACTATGGTCTCTACGGCCGCGTGGAGAGCACGTACGAGCCGGCAATGACCAAGGCGTTCTTGCACGGACGCACGGAGGCCATTCGGACAGTGCAGCCGGAGAGTGTCAAATTCGTCAAGACTTTCTGCTCGGAGCACGCCAGTACCCAGGAGAAAGTGGCAGCCCTGCGTACGGCATGTAAACGGCACACGCAGTTGACCAAGGAGTGCTCGTCGGGTGAAGGGCAGGACCGGTATGTCCACAACACACACACACACACGAGCGGTCCCGGTGCTTGACTGATGGTCAGACACCTATACGCAATGTACTCGCTGATCCAGCGCGACATCCTCGCTCAGTCTGCGAACGGCTCGACCTCGCCTAATGGCGCCGGCCGCCAAGCAGGCCTGCCAGCTTTAGCCGACGAGGCGACGCACGGACAAGTCCCAGTGTCGACAGCGCCAAAAGAGGTGCAGGAGAAGATCCAGGTCCCGGCGATCTTTACTGATCCGGGGTACAACCTCCTCGGCACCAGCGTGCTCTCCACATCTAACTGCGGGAATCCCGCCTTGAGACTATTCGGCTTTGGCCCCGTCACTCCAGAAGGATACGGCATTGGTAAGTCTCCTCACAATTCCTATCTCAATCTGCTTGAATGCTGATTATCAGGGTACATCATCAAAGAAGAAGGCATCAGTATCTGCATGTCGTCGAAACATCTCCAGACCCGACGTCTGCTCAACACGCTCCAAGCGTACCTGCTCGAAATACGCAGTATGCTCGTCCAGCTGTGGCGCGAAGCCAACGAGCGTCCAGAGGCGTTCATGGACCATACGGGTATTCTCCGCGATGCTAGGACCGGCAAACCGATCGTCAGTGAGGAAGAAGAGGACGGGGACGTCGACAAGGAGAAAGAGGATGAGATGCGTATGTCTCCTTCCCCTGGAGGATCCCTCCTGCATCGTGACTGATGACTGACGTGCAGTGGCTGGCTTCGGGTTCTTCGATGTTGGTGCTGGGGATGTCATCACGCAGAACAGGAGGAGACGGCCGCAAATTGGCAAGACGCTGTCTATTGCGGAATACTAGCTAGGTTTAACGGCACGATGGCGTCGATATCGGTCTGAAGGATTTGTTGTATGAACGGCGCAAAAATATAGCGACCTTGTCATGGAGTCTTGGGCAATGCATTCCTACAGTGCAAACATCCAAATGTCGTATGCTTATCTTTGACATGTCACAGCGTAAAGATCATGATGCCTTCTCAAACCCACTCAAGCTGATCTCGTCAGCTAACGTCCATGAGATACTCTCGCGACCATCGCTTACCTGAAGAAACCCTTCGGCGCGTCTTTGCCCCCTTCGGGTGCCTTGGGTGTAAAGGTGAAAAAGTCGCCTCCGGGCATACGCACAGGCGAATCGGCGCTGTCGTTCCCACTAATGTGCGTCGTCGACTCGCCGGTCTTTGGTGATGCCTGATACCGCGGGGCGCTTTCGTGCGCCTTGTGCGAATGTCCCGAGACTCTACCAGCACCGTGTGGACGAGAAGTTGGCGAGATGAGATCAGTTTTGGGCAGGTCGAACGAGAATTTGAGACCGCCAAACCCGCTGCCTAATGTTGCTGAGAAACCGTTGCTTGCAGGTGTCGAAGGGGTCTGGCTTTCCCGTGCTGGCGAGAGAGCGGGAGGATGTGTCTCCGCAGGCAGTGGGATATCGACCGGTTCCGTCTTGACCTCTACGCTTTCTGTGTTCTCCATAGACGGCTCCGTCGAGGGACTGGCAGGTGGCTCGGTTTTCACTTCAACTGATGGACTCGGTGACGGTGTTGCCGATGACGGTCTGGCGCCAGGCAAGGGGAGAGAGTCGAGCTTGATACCATGACCGTCTACGTCCACAACTCGCACCTTCACGTTCTTGCTGAAGCGCGCCAATCTTTTCGCCAGATTCTTCTGCCCCTTCTCACCGCTCAAGGCGCGCTGCACATCTCGTTTGATACGTTCGGGCGCCTCGAGCGAGATATCAGCACGGGGAACGACTTGAGGTGCTGGGGTGGACGAGGGCCCTCTTGACTGCTGGGCAGGCGACGAAAGCCGCATGCCCGCTACTCGAGCCGACAGCTGCTCAACTGTCGCTTGACGGCTCTTCACAGCAATTTCCACCGTCTTGACACTCCTTCCTATCCGGTCGATGGCAGAGGATCCGTCGGAAGATGGCCCCTGCAGGGATGCCGTCTCCCTCAGCGACTTGATCATGCCGTTCAAGTCCGATAAAAGCGATTGCACTTCTGCCTCTGATTGCTCAGCCCGCGTCCTGAGATCCGCTTGTCGCGGGTTGAGATTCTTGGCAATGCCAGAATCCGCATTGGACTCCTTGCGAGTCTTCAAGTACTGCTCAATCTGGCCCGTGCGCAAGTCGACTGTCTGGTCAGCAGCCGCCCCTTCCGTATGATCGCACTTACATTTGAGCATCCCCGACTCCAATCGAGAGATTTGTCCATCAATACCGCCCTTTCCGTTCCCAAGGCCGACTAGTGTGCTTTTCAGCCCGTCGACGATGTTCTGAATGTCGGGGACAGTCGAAAGAGGCAGTTGCTCATGCTTCTTCAAAGTGGCTAGCGTGACTCCGGCCATGTTCCCCTCAATCACAGATTTGTGAAACTGTTTGCGAGTGTCGAGGATTTGACGAAGCTTTTCATAGGCCTATGCACTCTGAATAAATTGAAGACTCACGTTCTCCATCTCTCCCCGCAAATCCACCAGTAAGTGTTCCGCTATGACAGATAGGGAGTCTGTTTTTGGGGGAGGTTGGCTCGGCGAAGCGATCCCGGCGGGTCGCGGCGGCGTGGTGAAGGTGTCAGATTTCGGTGGCCCGGCGTTTGGCGCAGGAGTCGCAGCGGTCGGCGGCTTCGCGGCAGCGTCAGATGAGGAGAATAACGAAGTGGGCTTAGATCCAGGCGTAGCGGGTTGGGTACCTGGCGTGGAAGCCACGGCAGTCGACGGCTTTGTACTCGTGTCAAACGAGAAGAACGACGAACCGGGCTTAGAGACGGGCGTCGCCGATTGAGGACCTTGGAAGAAAGACGAAGCGCCCGGAACGGCACCTGATGGACGACCCAAGCCGAGACCGCTGAACAGACCTGCAGCCGGCTTTTCTGGCGATGTGCGGTCATTTGCAGATTGAGGCGGGTGTGTACCAAGGGGGGAGCTGGTTTTGGCGGCGTGCTTCAGGGCAAAGGTAGGCTTATTGGCGGGAGTGAAAGTCGACGACTGGGCTGAAGTTTGTCCCGTTGCTCCCCCGGATCCAGACGCTGGTGTGGCTGGTAGCGGAGGCTCGGCAACGGACTTTTCTGTAGTTGTGGACGGCAAACGACCAAAACCACCAAATGAGGAAGTAGCAGTTGTCGAAGCAGGATCATTCGACGAAGGTTCTGAGCCTGAGGAAGCTGGCGTCGATGCGATCTTGTCTGCACCCTTTTGCCCGGTTCCAAATCCGGAGAACAGAGTGCCAGGAGTACTCGATGTTTGTGCGGATGCAGGCGTTGTGGAGGTGAGATTTGGTGTATTCGATTTGGGATCGACAGTATTGCCAAACCCAGCGAATGAAAATGGCGTCTTCTCTGTCGAGCGCGATGAGGGCGCGGGCAAAGAATCCCCAGAGCCGACCGCTTTTGCGGTCAGCGGTTCCGGTTCGGGCGAGGGAGACGGCTCCTTCTTAACCTCGGCCTCGGGTGAAGGCGCAGGTCCAAGACGCGAAAGCAATGATGGTGTCGAAGACGGCTCAGCGGCTGACTCCGCAGGTTCAGACTCCGCTCCTAAATCATCCCCTTCCTCTTCCTCGTAATCTTCTTCGTCTTCTCCTTCTTCTTCGTACTCGTCCCAGTCTGCATGGTCCACCTCCTCGTAATCCGCATCTTCATCCGCCACCTCGCCTGATTCTTCCTCCTCTTCGTTATTCTCCTCCTCGTCAGAAGCCGAAGGAGCCGTAGTCACCTCGGCCGTGGTCGGCTCGTCTTCAGGCTGTGAGGCGTGGGGAGAATGAGGCTCGTCGGAAAGTTCTTCAACTTCGGGTTCAGGCAACGCCGCGGCTGGCGAAGTAGATGGTTCTGAACGGTCTGAAGGTGTCGGAGAGTTTGCTTCCTGCAGGAGCTTCTCAGCAGAGGGTGTCGTTGGCTCTGGGGTCGAGGCGGGAGGGGACACCGGCTCTTGCTTCACCTGTGGAGGTTCTGTGGTTGGCGCGGTGCTTGGAACGTCATACCCTTTGATGTCGACAGTTTCGTCCGGTGGCGGCTTCTTAAACGAGAAGCTCGGCGTCGGAGTGGCTGCAAATATAGACTTTGATGTCTCTTTCGTCTTTTCGCTTCCGCTAGACGAAAGGAGCGAAGCGAACGAACTGCCTTGAGTGGAGGAAGCGCCGAATGCAGATGCGCCTGAGGACTTGGCGGCGAAACCTCCAAACCCGCCTGCTGTATTGCTGCTCTCGCTCGCCTGTTGTGCTGGTTTGGCAGAGAATGCACCAAAGCCGCCAAATGCAGGAGTCGCAGATGGACTGGATGTCGCACCGAAGGCCGATGGTTTGGGTACTGATGACTGACCAAAAGCGGACGATCCGAAACCGGTCTTTGGCACGGAGATCGCAGATGATTGACCAAAAGCCGGAGAGGCAGAGGGAGCGGCGGAAGCTGGGGTAGGCGCAGCAGACAACGCGGCAGGGGTACTCGAGCTGTTGGAGCCGAACGCGGGGGCTTTGCTGGTCGATCCAAAGGCGCCGAATGACGTTGTCTGCTGCGAGAATGCAGTGGCAGGCTTGATGAAGGACGATGTGGGCTGCGTTTGAGTAGCCGAGGGAAACTTGGCAGGTGGTGAATGCGGAGGAGAATTTGGTGGCGAGTCATCCAGACCTGGTGCTCTGCGAGGTACGTTGCCGACAGGGGACGCTGGTGGCGAGTCGTCCAGTCCGGGCACAGTGGATTTAGTATTTGAAGAGGTATCGAGGGCTGAACCGAACCCGCCCAGCCCAAAGTCGTCCGTTTCAGATATTGAAGCCGATAGAGGTGGGGTTGGCGTCACGGACGGAGTGGGCTTAGATCCAAAGCCGGCAAATGCAGGTTTGGGAGCCCCCTCTGGAGCGTTCGAGCCGAAGGCGCTCTTTGCTCCGAACGCACTACTCTGCCCGAACGCACTGCCACCAAACCCTCCACCACTACCGAAGGGTGAAGAGCTGGCCTTCGTGTCGACGCTCGTGTTTCCGGCCGAGGCTGCGGGTTTGAAGCTAAAGTTAGTTGGAGCCGTCTGGGTCGATGCAGACCCGAAGGCGCCGAATCCCAAGGACGATGAAGCAGGCGAGCCGAACGCTGACGGCGCAGGTTTTGAGGTCTGTCCGAAAGCCGACGGAGTGCTCGGCTGGCCGAAAGCTGATTGACCGAATCCCGTCTGACCAAAGGCTGGTGTTGTCGAGCTCCCGAAGGCCGTCGGGGCAGCTGTCTGACCGAAGACAGATTTGCCAAATGCCGAGGAAGTACTAGGCTGACCAAATGCAGTCTGGCCAAATGCTGCAGGCTTGTTGGAGGATCCAAAGGCGGAGGGGCCAGGGGAACTGGCTGGGGTCGTAGACGAGGCTTGACCAAAACCGTTGAAGCCAAATGCAGGAGGTTTGGCAGGAGTGGTAGAGGGCGTAGTGGAGGGTGCGGTCGCAGGCGAAGCCGATTGGCCGAATGCGGGACCTCCAAATGCAGAAGACTGGAAAGGGGATGCTTTGACAGGTGTTCCTCCTGGTGTCGTAGATGCGAGTCCACCGGTCATTGTAGATCCAGACACGGGTTCGGCGGCAGGCGTGGTAACCGGGGGTGTCGGGCCGACATCCATGGCATCGGGGGTGGCAGCTGTGATCTCCTGTGGCGCCACCATCCCGGGATATCTCGAAGCACCCTCATATTGCACGTCGAAAGACACTAAGAAGCCTTCTTGACTGTAGGCCAAAACCCGCGGAGGCGGTGGCAAATCAGGCATGTCGACGCCGCCAACGACACCTCGAACAACGGGCTTCTTGCAGGTGAGGTCGAGGGCCAATCCTAGGCAAGAGGTATCGTCCGAAATCCCAGGCTTCCCGGTCGGCATGATCGCCCGTGCCGTCTCCTCTAAGATGCAGACTTGCCACTTGGGGACCGCTTTGTCGGGCGCGGGTTCCCCATTCATCATCGCAATTTCGGACGCAAGCCCCGACGTCATGAAGGTCAGGTGCCGCGTTCGCTCGCCCCAAATCCCCAGAGAAGCGTAATGCCGATAGGATCCCGACCTCCCAGGTACACCCATGGTATCTACCGGGTCGAAGAACTTGGTAAAGGTGATCGCGCCTTTATTTCGATGTATGATGAAAACCTCTAGTGGCTCGTCGGGGGCCGCGTTTGGAGAGGCATAGCAAACGAGGAAAAGATCGTTCTCAAGCCACTGTATGGATGCTGGGTAAAACGAAGCGGCGGCATCCAATTCAGGCGGCGCAGGGATCTCTGCCTTGGCGACACCCTCAGGGGTGAACTGCACCATTTTGCCATCTCGTGTGCCGCATACAAGTTGCTTGCCCTTCGCCGACCAGCTCGCTGGCCATTAGCAGAGCCGAGAAATCGGTGTCGTTCACCCACCAGACGCAATGTTGGCCGGCAGAGGCTGAGAAATGTGGCACCGCTCGATGTCAACTAGACGGCAGCCTGCTTCGGACAGGAAGGCGACGTAGTGCGACAGCGAATCGGCCGCATAAGGCGCAGCTGGATTTGGTAAGACGTCCAAGGGAGAGGCGAGATCATCGCCAGGAAATGTGTGATAAGGGCTCGCCTGCATCTTAGTTGAACTCTCAGGTACTGTTGGGATGCCCACGTCGCCTGCCAGCACGTTCTCGAGCTTCCACAGGAAGGCACCTCCTCCAGAAACAGTAGCCACTACCAAGCGACTCTCGCCCGAAGCCAGTCTGCGGGTCAGTCACGTCTCAAGAAGGACTTCACTCCCACCTAACAAATGCCGGTCGAGCTGGCAAAGGTAGAACGCAAATTGGATCGGATACGGGCGACGCGTCTTTCGCAGCCTCCTCCAAGTGCCTGTGTATGTCTTGTAGACGATGTATCCGGATCTCTGATTGTCAGTGAGGGCTGCACGACTGCACTGCAGAACTCGCCCGAAGAGCTGCCGGCTATAAGCAGACCCAGCTTGTTCGAGACGGCCAACAAGCTGCTGTGCTGGGGTAGTCCGTCAAGGCTGACTTTCTCTGACACTTTCACATTGACATCGTGATTCGTTTTGACCATGCGAAGCCACTATTCCCAAGTTAGCCCAAGTGCTTCAAGCTGATATCTGTGACTTGCCTCGACATCCACTTCCTCGCCTTCCAGCAGTTGTGTGCTTGGCCCTGCATCGCTGGAGTCGTCCATGGACAGTCCGAATGAGTTGCCACCGAACATTTCTGTTCCAGCGCGGTCGAACGTCTGCTTACCTCGCCGGTATGCGCTGAACGACTGGAAAGCAAATGGTTAAGTTGTTCAAAGGTTCTGTTCGTCTGGGTTGGTCTTTGCTCGAGGTGAGCGGCGACACGTTGGTCACGTGATGAGCGACGGAAGCATTTTTATTTCTGAGCTTTGGCCCGGGTCGAAGTTTTCTGACGATAGACACCCTGCTGTGTCCACTCTGTTCTTCTCTCTCATTGGCATACAAGCAGCAAGGGAGGGAAGACAACATGGCCAAGGGGAAGAATCACGACAGAAAGGCCAATGCCGGCTTTGGCAAGGTCAAATCAAAGTCTTCGTCCGGCGATGGCGAGTTCACCTTGAAGCGAGTCAAGGGTGAGCCACAGTCATGGATGAAACCCGATCAACTAGCTGACGGACAGGCGAGAACTTCTACCGCGATGCGAAATCAGCTGCCCGTGTCAAGATGCTGAGCGGCGGGAAGGCCGTCAGGGACAGAGACGGGAAGATCATCCAGGCCGCTGCCTTCCAGAAAGGCGAGGATGAGGCCAAGCCAGGCAGGATTCGACCTGATCGACGCTGGTTCGGTGAGCCTGCCTGCCGATGTGCGAACTTGAGCTGACGCCCCTCAAGGAAACACTCGAGTCATCAGTCAGACCGCTCTGGACCATTTCCGCACTGCTCTGACCGCCCAAAAGGCGGATCCTTACTCTGTCTTGCTGAGGAGAAACAAGCTCCCCATGGGCTTGCTCGAAGAGGAGGGAAAGACGGGCGGCAAGGTACGTTGCCTGTACGATTCATGAATATCGCTGAGATGCAGAAACCACACATTGTGGAGACAGAGCCATTCTCGAACACGTTTGGGCCAAAAGCTCAGCGGAAGCGTCCCAGGTTGGACATCGGCTCTCTGGAAGAGCTGGGCGAATCCACGTCCATCGCTAAAGAGGACGAGGCAGCAGGTAAGCTGATTCCTGTTAAACTGTAACAAGCTTATGTATTGTAGAAGAAGCGTTTATCGACCCTGCTGATGCCTACCACCCCACCACTTCCACCGCTCGAGAGCCCATCTACGCCAAGGGCACTTCTCGACGAATTTGGGGAGAGCTTTACAAGGTGCTCGACTCGAGTGACGTCGTGATCCATGTCCTTGACGCTCGTGATCCTCTTGGCACAAGGTGTAAACCGGTCGTGGAGTACCTGCGGAAAGAAAAGGCACACAAGCATTTGGTGTATGTCCTCAACAAGGTGGACCTCGTGCCCACCTGGGTAACCGTGAGTCTTTGCATTCGGCATTCTCCTTGCCTTCCCCCCTCGACCTCATTGCACCACCCTCCAGTCAAGATTATCTGCGCGCTTCGGCATTTCTACGCATTTGGTCTGTTACGAGAGTGGAAGAACGAGCGCTTCCCCGTCTGCGCCTCTCCTCTTCGTCACCGTCTTGGTGGCACGAGGATCATGCTGCGTCCGTTCTGGACGCTGGCTGGGGTCAGGGGAAGCGATGGAGACCTAATGAGTTGGGCTCTGGGCCGTCGAGAGACATTTTTCGCCCGGACCCCTTGGTTTGGGGTCTGACATCGTTTCGTTCGGCTTGCGTATGTGCTGTGAAGGGCATCCGCTGAGACACAGGCTCGATGGGTCAAACACCTCTCCCTGTCCGCGCCCACCATTGCCTTCCACGCTTCGATCAACAACTCGTTCGGCAAAGGCTCTTTGATCCAGCTGCTACGCCAGTTCTCGGTGCTCCACTCGGACAAGAAGCAAATCTCGGTCGGCTTCATCGGATACCCCAACGTGGGCAAGTCGAGCATCATCAACACGCTCAAGAAGAAGAAGGTCTGTACCGTCGCCCCCATTCCCGGCGAGACCAAGGTGTGGCAATACATCACCTTGATGAGGCGGATTTACCTGATCGACTGTCCCGGTGTCGTGCCGGTCTCCGCTAGGGATAGCGATACAGACACGGTGCTCAAGGGTGTTGTGCGAGTCGAGAACCTCGCCACGCCAGCGGAACACATTGCCGTCTTGCTCGAGCGTGTGCGGCCAGAGTACATCGAACGAACTTACGGCCTGGAGCACAAGGAGGGTGGATGGCACGGCGAGGAAGGGGCGACGATTTTGCTGAGCGGTATCGCCAAGAAGAGCGGCAAGCTGCTCAAGGGTGGCGAGCCGGACCAGGAGGCCGCGGCCAAGATGGTGCTGAACGACTGGATCAGGGGCAAGATCCCCTTCTTCGTCCCCCCGCCCAGCACCAAGGGCAAGGAGGTGGCACAGGAAGGCGAGGTGTTGGATACGGAGCGCGTGACGGACGAGCACGAGGGTGAGAGGGAGGTCATGGAGGCTCAGGAGCGGGCGCTCGGCAAGATCCTCGGCGAGAAGAGGGTCAAGGGTGTGGAGCAGCCGATCAAGCAAATTGTGACTGTGACCAAGTTCCTCGGCGACGACGCGAAGCAGCAAGACGAGGAGGAGGAGGTGGAGGAGGTGGAGGCGGTGGAGGCGGTGGACGATGGTGAGGGTGGCGTCGATGCCGAGATGGAGGAAGATGTAGAGGAGGACGACGACGAAGAGGAGGATGACGAGGAAGACGACGAGGAAGAGGAAGAAGAGGAAGAGGAAGACCCTGAGAATGGCGAGCTCGCATGGGAAGACATCTTCCCCGTGGACGCTTCGACGCTTCCAGCAGACGAAGAAGTCGCACAGGTACCATCCACCAAGAGGAAAGGCAAGGGCGGGTTCTGCACAAAAATTCAAAGAGGCAGTGCTGACAGTCAGGCCGCGCCCGTGAAGATGATGACGACGAGGAAGAAGAAGACCGACCCAGCAAGGCTGCTCGAATGACGACGAACAAGAAGAAGAGCAGCAACTTCTACACCACTGCCAACGTCAAGAACCGGAATCGGGAGCGCAAAGTGCCCCGACCGGGATCAGAGAAAGAGCGCGGCGGACATGCGGGGACGGGCAAGAAGCGTTCAGCGGGGACTGGGATGCGTCGGCGGTAGTCTGCTATCGAGGTGGTACGACACGCGAGACGGTTGTATGTATGTATATGCCTTGCATTGCATCGGATATGCCCAGAAATGTGCTTGTGGTGTATGGTGTAAAGTATGCTACAGTTGAATAGTATGAAAGTTCGGCCAGACCAGCTCGTCCACCAATGTCTTGCGGACGACATCACCGATGAACCGCTCGACTTTACCGACGTTACGCAGGACATGGGTGTCCTTGTCCCCTATCTCAGTCTCCATCGTGAGGCTCGGCAAGATCTTCTGGCCAATAGGTACCTGACCAACACTCTTGCTGGCCGTACCTTCCGCATCGTCCTCGCCGTCCTCTTCATCGACGACGCATAGATGGACGCGGTTCCGCTCGGCGTCGAAAGCAAGCACGACCTCTGCGCGGAGGGTCATGCCGACTATACTGAGCTTGAGGGGGAGGGCCATGAACCCCACGCTGGGGTAGTTGACCTGGAGGCTGGTCTGAAGGGTGAGACAGAGGTCGGAGCGGTGGTGGTACCGCAGGTGCAGCTGCAAGCTGGGAAGGTTGGCCGATCTACCACCACGAGCGGCGGTCGAGTGGCCAGGGATGTCGCGCGGGTGAGCGGGCGGCGAGGGCGGAGGGGTCGTGTCTGTCGAAGGGAACACCTGGGGGTGTAAGGGGAGAGGTGTGGGCGTGAGGTCGTCATAGGTTGATGGCGGGCGGAACGACATTGATGGTGAGAAGGGTCCTGTGCCCATGCCCGGACGAATGGCGCCGTAATCGTGTGACGCTGCGCGGGAACGAGCTATACTCGCTCCTATGCCTACATGGGCGATACTGGGCGAACCGAGGGAAAAGACGGATGGTGCGCGTGGGACACCAGCACCGGCAACAGAGGCACTAGCCCCAAGGCCCATGACAGACATGACTTCTGCTCCTTCTTCGTGGTCGAACAGCATCTCATGCTCGAGCTCCCTCTGACGCTCGACGAGGTCCTGTAGGCGCATATTGGGCTGTACGAGTTCGTACGGCTCGTCGTCGAGGGTGCTGGCAATACCATGCCCGTGGCCATGCCCATGGCCATGGCCGTATGCAGGAGAAGTGGAAGCGGGATAGACAGCACGTTCTACTTGTCCAAGGTCCGACTCTCCCTCGAGATCGTCACCCATCGGAGAAGACATTGGCGAATCTTGATCCTCTTCGAACGCTCTCCACACGTCGCGCACATCTTTGAGTTCTACGTCTGGACCGGTGGAACCGAAGTGAAAGTCTAGGATAGTGATGGGCCCGATGAAGCTGGGTCTCGGGAGGGAAGGAGATGAGAGGTGGGTGTTGAGGAGGCTGACGAGTGTTGCTGCGAGCGAGAGCGAGCTTGGTGGGGGGGCGGGGTTTGGCGGGTGGGTCGAGGTAGAGGGTTGAGGGGAAGAGGTGGAGGGAAGGGGAGGGGAGAGGAGGGACCAGTCGATATCGATTGACATTATCTGTCCATTGTGTTGGGAGTGGGCGCCTCTCTGTCACTTGTATGTCTGTCGGGATGCGAGACAAGAGTACAAGATGAGAGAGATGCAATGGATCGCTCAGCTGCACGAGTTGAACTTGCTGGATGTGGCAGTGTGGCATTGTGGCGGAACGAATGTGGCGCTTTCCCGACCACCCTTCTCTCCTCTTCTCTATCTCTCCTCTTCCATCTTTCTCGTTCTCTCTTGCATTCTCTCATTCATTCACAATGCATACCAATACAACTAGTCTAGCTAGACGAGCCTCGGTATGGACAACGGTTATTTCCTATCTTTTCATCCACCCATCATCATTATCGCAACTTTTGACCACCCCCTCCTTCCCCTCCTCCTTCTCTCCCCTTTCGGCCTCCAGCCTCTGCACCCACGCAAAACCTAGGTGAGGAGGTAGTTGCAGATCTTGTGGAAGATGTTCTTGGGCGGTGGCTCGTCGTACGACACCTCCTCGTCCGAAGGAATGTTGGAAACAAAGTCCAACTCGGACGGCTTGAGGTGGCGAGGTCGCCGGATGATCCAATACCCTCCGACGAGCAGCGCGAACAGCGGGATGTTGATATAATCCACAACGAAGTCGCTGGCGTCCCAGCCACCCGCAACAAAGACCTCCCACCCATTGAACAAGATGACAATGACACACCAGAAGATACACCAGTAGGCGTACCAGGGTTGGAACCTGTTCCAGTAGTGGAACTTGGAACGGTCGATTCCCTGAGCGTCGCATCCCTGTTTGAAGCGGATAAAGGAGATTGAGATGGTGCACCAGGTGATGAATCCAGAGAGGGAGGTGAGGTTGCTGAGCCAGTTGAGGGCCGTCTCGGCACCACTGCTGACAGCGAGGTAAGAGAGGGGGACGGCGATGGTCGACATGGTAAGAGCGGTGATGGGCAAGCCCTTCTTGGTCGTTTTGGAGAAGAAGCGAGGCGCCTGTCCACGCAAGGACAGGCCGTACAGCATACGCGAAGCGCCGTAGAGGCCCGAGTTGCCTGCTGAAAAGGCCGAAGTGAGGACGCCCGCATTGATAATGTGGGGGAAGACCTTGATGCCGGCCAGGTTGAAGGCAATGACGAACGGCGACGAGGCGGCTGTACCGTTGTCCTGCAGGAGCTGGTCGTTGTCGTACGGCACGAGCATACCGATGATCAGGATACCGAGGATGTAGAACATGGCGATGCGGTAGAAGATACGCTTGCACGCCTTGGTCACTGACACACGGGGGTTCTTTACCTCTGCGGCGGCGAGGGCGATCTGCTCCATGCCGAGGTAAGAATAGGCGGCCTGCACGAGGTTCTTGAAGAACCCGAGGAATTTACCGAGCGAGCCGGTGGTGTAGTATTCTGCAAACGCGCCGGGGTGTTTCCAGTATCGGAAACCGATGCGGTCGCCCGAGGGCGAACCGCCGAGGTCGACGATGAGACCGGCGAGGATGAGCCCGACGATGAGGCAGATCTTGATGCAGGAAAAGATGAACTCGGACTCGCCGAACGCGCGCACACCAAAGTAGTTGATGGAAATGGTCAGCACGGCGAGGATGGTGATGTATCCCGCTTGGCGCTTGACGGGGAATTCTAAACTCTCAGCACGGATCAGGCCGATGTGGCAGGGAAGACTTACCAGTGTCCCAGAACGAAATGAGGATACTGGCCGAGATGATCTCGGTCGGGAGCGAGACGACGTTGGTGAAGAGCACTTGCCAGCCGAGGGCGAAACCTGCCGCGGGGTTGAGCCACCGTTCGGCAAAGTGAATGTATCCTCCGGAAATGGGAGCAAAGACGGCCATTTCACCGAGCGACATCACTTTCATCAGCTCACATCCATGGCTGATGTCGAAGGGGGATACTCACACATCGCGTAACACACCGAGCCGACGAGCATGTAAGCAAGGAGGGCACCGGCCGGACCGCCATGGGCGATGGCCTTGCCTGAACCGAGGAAGAGACCGGTACCGAGCGTACCGGCGAGCGCGATCATTTGCATGTGGCGCTGCTCCATGTTACGCTGGACACCGTCGTCTGTTCATGAGCACAAGCCAACAGGGGAGAGGGAGGGGGGGAGGGGAGCTCACAGAGATGGGTGTGGACGTCGACATGAGTATCCTCGAGCTCGCCAGCAGGGAGGACCTGCACATCGGCAGCCTCGGCGCTGCTGAGGTCTTTCTCCCTCTTCTCATCGTACCCCGGGGCAGAGTAAGGTGGTGAGATGTCAGACATGATGCTTGAGCGACCGTGTCGCGACGTTCACAACGCAGGTAGTAGCGAGGTGGGCGATTGGGTGGAGTTGGGGAGGGGAGGGCAGTGGTCTTATATTGTTCTCTGGCTATCTGGTATGTGCCGACCAAAGTGGGATGTCGCACAGTGGTGCAACGTGGGTCACTAACGAGGCGTTTCGGACAACACCGGGTCGCACCAGTCCCAGAGGGGCAACGAGGAAGAAGGAAGAGGGGCAAAGAAGCGCCAGTGGCCAGTGGGGAGGTGGGGCCGATAAGCATCCGTCCGGTGTTCATGGCTGCTGTGCTTCTGTCCTTGCCCTCGCCAGCAGAGAAGGGGGAGAAGCGGCGAGCGGAGTGCCGGCAGTAGTGTTCGTGGGAAAAAGAGGACTCAGGGGTACCAAACGACGATCATTACGGGCTCAAACTCTTTCTTACAGCCAGACCAAGGGTGACTGTGGCTGGTCCGCGGTGTGTGCGCGTGAGAAGCAAGCCAGATAAGGGGAGGCGGGGCGGTGGAAGGGGGAAAAAGCAGCGACAAAGGGGGGAAGAGCGGCGGAGGAGGAATAACCGACAGGCCTGTCCCCCCTCGAGAGAACCGGAGAGCCGGACCGGGCCAAGCCTGCCTACCTGCCTGTCCAGACGATACGAGGATGCACCGAGTGTTGTGAACAAGCACAGCCAAATAGACGTGCCTGCTTGCGGACGGGACGGGGATTCGTTTTGGCGCCAATGGACAAACTCATCCCAAGGCCCAACGGGATCCTGAGACCCGTCCTGCCGCAGACGGAGAGATAAGCGTCCTCGGTGGGAAGTCGTTCTCACGGTCAATGAATGTGGAATGTCTGACATTCATAGCGGTAAATGGCGACAAATGGCGGGATATACTCGTAGTGTCCACACAGGTAGCCACAACGACCCCTCCCTTGCGGTGGTCCTCGAGGAGTGAGCCGTCGACACCATCGTATGCATCGCTGTCGCTGGTCTTCAAGTCGCTGCAATGGATTCGGGGGGGGTACTGTGCAGCAGCGAGTGGCGCTGTGTCGGATATGATCGTTAGCGCCGTATGGCTCATTTTGGCTCGTTATCGGCACTTTTCGTGTCGTGTCATGGGGTCGCAATTCAGGCACAATCTCTCCTATCTCTTTAGCGACATCCCGTTGCTTCCGGGGTAACTAAGGTCACTCACGATACCTCTCTTGTCTCCAGCTGTCTCTGGCGTCAGCAGTCACCATACTGACGTACACCTACACTGCTGCGGAGGAATGAATATCTTGGCAGTACCTTGAATAAACTGAAGAGTCTCGCCAGTCCAGCCGAGAAGTGCCGAGAGTCGACTCCCCGGAGGGAGGGTCAAAAGTGCCAGTCCAATGCATACAACAGGTCACCCATACCATTCTGATCCTCATGCTCATGCTCTTGTCAATGTCCATTTGTGTGTCTTGGATGAGCCCGCGCCAGCAACTACTTGACGCAGAAGAACGCCATACCCTCCCTCGCTTCGCTCACAGCAGCCTCCAACTCCCGGTCGTCCTCTGCCATCCACCTATCTTCCCTCGGAACGCCTTCCGTACCTCCCAGCGTCTTGACCAGGCGCTCCCACTTGTGCCGTTTGTCGGACAGACGGCGTATATCCAGAGGAGAGGAGTGACCGGTGAGAACGATAAGCGCAGTGTCGGGAGGTAGACCCGCGTGGAGACTGCGGAGACGCTCACTCAAGCTTTCGAGGGCAGCGGACAACGCCGAGGGCTGGGCCGTCATGTCGTCACTAGCGTCTTCGGCGCGTGCGCCGTTTTGTTTCGGGGTGGGCAAGGCCTCCACAGTGTGCTCGGTATTCCCTGCGGCTGTCAGCAGTCCTCCTCTCCGCGTCGACTGCTGCTCACATCCCTGCACATTGGACAGCTCCATGAGCCGTCCAAACACAAAGCTCTTGTCCGCAACAGTCTCCTTCATCGCCTTGATCACCGCGTCGTCGTCATCGCATTGCATGTAGGTCACTGCGTCTGTCGTGGGGATCCTAGCGCTTGGCGAGAGGCCGCAGACAACCGAAGACCTCAGCTCGTCTGATCCATAGCGCTTGTATCGCCTAATGCGCTCGAAAATCGGTTCACTGTTGTCCATGAACATGCCAAATTCGGGCCCTATACCTCGTCAGCGACGCCGACTGCACGGCCGCCAGTACTGACCATGGGCAATCTTCAGCTTGAGCAAATCCACACATGTCGTCGCATCTTCGACCGAATCGTGTCCTTTGACACTGGTTTGGATCTCCCTCCCCAGCCACTTCTGCGCGAGCCATTTGAGCCCTGGCTTGTAGGCCGGTCCACGAGGATGGGTGAAGATGATGGCAGTATCGATACAGAGGGGATGTTTGATTCGCAGGGCTGTAAGATCGCACTCGAGCGAATGACCAAGAAGTATAGTGTTTGGTGTAATGAGGGGAGAAGACCCAGTGACGAGGGCTTCTTGGATGGACGACAAAGTGTGCGTGGCATGTGCTAACTTCTCTGCCGTGATGCCCGACCACCTGAACGTCAGCTCATTGCGTGTGGCACAGACAATAGCTGTACTGACTGAGTTCTGTAGTCCGTTATAGGCTTGGATGGCTTGACGAGCTCGTCAAAGACAGTCTTCCCAGTCTCCACGTCCACCACAGACACACGGGCCAGCGCTTGCTCGGTACCAGTCAGGACCTGACCGTCAATCTTGGTCTCAGCCTGCAAGCCATCGACCCACCATCTCGCAGTCCATGGCGAGCAAAGGATATCGACCACCACTCGGCGGGGCAGTAGCTGCTGCCGTCTCCACCCAGCCATCCTCCGATACTCCAGCCACGCCATCGATGCTATCGTTCTCGATTCCCATCGGTCTGTCTGCACCATTGAGCAGACTGTCGTGACCATTCTTGAGACCAGGGATGAAAGGTTTGTAGCCACTTGGCACGTAGCTCGGTAGCCGATAGTCGTTCTCCACCATCTGATTCGGACTCAAAAGGTACATGAGGGCACCTTTCCCATCCATCTTCGCTACTTCTGCACATGAGCTTTGCCTCCGACTGGTATATGGCAGCTCACCCGCTGCCTTCTTTGATTCCTTCTCGCGCTCTTTCTTGAGATGATCTGGTAAAGGGCTG
The DNA here is from genome assembly GCA_024343385.1 of Tremella yokohamensis. Classification (NCBI taxonomy): domain Eukaryota; kingdom Fungi; phylum Basidiomycota; class Tremellomycetes; order Tremellales; family Tremellaceae; genus Tremella; species Tremella yokohamensis. The sequence goes on along the minus strand of BRDC01000025.1, from coordinate 201,770 downwards.
TTCAAGAGAGTCTGCAAGACGGAAAACAAGCGACGCTGATCACCCGGTGCACGGGTAGGGAGGCCGTATGAGAACATGCTCTCCATTGCAGGAACTCGTGAGGGAGGCAGGGAAGCGGTGGCATCGTAGGCGGTGGGCGAGAGGGGAAAGGGCAGGGTGGCTAGGATGGGTATGGGCGGTAGGCCAAGATGTTCAGGCAAGAGCCCAGGGACGAACAAGACGACGGTATGGGAGATGAAAGAGTGGTTCTGCCAGTCAGCATCTGCTTATGCGCGAAGCTTCTTGTAGAGCGACTGACCTCGGCGAAGATCCAATTGGGCTTCTGAGCATCCGCATTGATGTACAAAACGAGATCACGAATGTGCTTGTCGTCAGCTTCGCTCACACCCTCTGGATTAAGATGACTCACGGCGATTCCAATCTTTCTGCCATTCTTGAAAGCGCTCTGGTCAAAGTGAAATCTAGGACGGTGCCGCTCGACTTTCCGCAACTTGCCCCTCTCTTTCTTGGTCATCACCTTTGTGAAACCGTCCTCATCGACGCTGCCACCGCCAGCTGCTGCCCGAGCGCTGGCCGAGATGGCCGAGGTCCCACCGCCAGGCGTGTGCGTGTGTGTGGAAGCTGGCGAGATGGCGTGAACGGCGGGTGAGGTGGGTTTGCGCTTCGACTGGGGGGTCGTCCATACAGACGAAGACATCACCCTTGCTCACATGTGCCCTCACCATGAGGTTGAGCGATGCAGATTGATGCAGGCTCACAATGCGGACGTAGACTTTTGAGTGGGTGGCGGAGGCAATTTCAAGTCACGTGAGCGGGCCTCCAGGTCAAGAGGAGATTTTGAATGGTTGCGTTGATGCGTTCAATTGTAGTGCTTTGAGCTCAGTCACAATTGCAAGATGAGCGCAGAGGCATCGTCGTCGAGACCCAAGAGCGGCGGGAAGAAGAGCAAGTCCAAGTCTAAAGCTGAGAGTGCCGAGGAGGTCAATGGAACGGAAGAGGATGTACCCAAGAACAAGCGGCACAGGAAAGACAAACGTCCGTCCTGCTTCTAGCTCTTCGGTACAACGCTGACGCGCAGCGTGGGATACGGACGACATTGACCAGTCAGCTTATTCTTTTGCAAAGTCGCGAGAAAGCTGACCCAGTAGCTGGAAGATCGACCCTTTCCCCAATCCCGGCTCATCCTCCCACCGCCCATTCACCGAAGAATCCTCCTTTTCGCTGCTGTTCCCGAAATATCGCGAGCCAAAATTGCGCGCATGGTGGGGTGAAATAACGGCCAAGCTCAAGGCTGTCGAACTCGACTGCGAGCTCGACCTCGTACAGGGCAAAATGACAGTCAAGACGACGCGCAAGACGTGGGACCCATATATCGTCTTCAAGGGGCGAGACATGATCAAGCTCCTTGCGCGTGGTGTGGACCCGCCGCAGGTGTACAAGGTGCTGCAGGACGACATTGCGTGCGATGTGATTCAGATCGGGAACCTCGTGCGGAACAAGGAGCGCTTCGTCAAGCGTCGGGCGCGGATTCTCGGACCGAACGGCTCTACCTTGAAGGTGAGCCTCGCACCGTGTCATGGACCAAGCGAAAGAGGTGCTGATTGAAGGCCATTGAGCTCCTCACCGAATGTTACGTCCTCGTGCAGGGCAATACGGTCTCTGCGATGGGCTCCTACAAGGGCCTCAAGGAAGTACGGAGGATCATCATCGACTGCATGAACAACATCCACCCAATCTACCGCATCAAGGAGCTCATGATCCGGCGCGAACTGGCCAAAGACCCAAAGCTCGCCAACGAGAGCTGGGACAGATTCCTCCCGAGTGAGCAGAGGAGATCTGATATCGCTTGCATTCAGCTCATGTGGCAGGATTCCAGAAACGTCATCTCAAGACGTCCGAGAAGACGGCAAGGAAGAACGCCAAGCTCGAGGCGAAAGCGGGGGCAAACTCGGTAAACGCAGAATCAGAGGGAGAGCCATCGTCCGCCCCACCACCGCCGAAGAAGAAAGTCTACACGCCCTTCCCTCCGGCCCAACAGCCGTCCAAGCTCGACCTGCAGATGGCGTCGGGAGAATACTTCCTCAAACCCCGCGAACGGGAGGCGATCGAGAAGAAGCGCAAGGCCGAGCGACAAGCGGAGAAGGCCGAGCAAAGACGAGAGGAAAGGGAAGAGGCTTTCATCGCCCCGCCAGAGATGGCCGCTCCGACCATCAAGGAGAAGAAGCGGAAGCGCGCCCAGGCCGAGGAGTTTATGTGATGTACGAGTGTCATGCCCAGATGATGCGGATGCATATGCGCGTGCTAGTGAATACAACATGCCCAGAGTGTCATACAAAGTAAGATGGTGCGGTCTGCCATTAGCCCGATCAAAGTCACAGCCGAAAAGATACTGACCAATCTTCTCAATGCCGGGTTCCGCTGATCCGTGTTGTTCTCATGTGCTGCCTCGTACACCTTGAAACTCGTCTTTCCGTCCTCGCTGACCTGCATGATGCTGGCCGAGTTTCCGCAGCGGTAACAGTAATTCGGCGCCGACCATACTGTCACCAAGGAGTCGTCAAACATGTGTTTATAGCCTTCTTGGACGAGCTGATGTGCGCGGGCGATGAGGGACAAGGAGTTGATGTGGTTGAACTTGAGGTCAGCGGCCATACTGGTGTGCCGGCAAATACACGTACTTCTGCAGTGACCTGACCGCCGAATAGCCATCCTGCTCCTCTTGGACTAACAGCCCAAGCCTCCACGTCGTCCGGATCACTCCACATGAGGTCTGCCCGTGAGTCGAGCTAAACTACCAAAGGCATACACCCACCACAGAACGCCCCCTCGTGCGGCACCTCCTGTGCTCTTGGTATTATGCGGACCTGATCTAATGTTCGGATATCGGGCGAGAGTCCTCCATGTACGCAGAGTATGGAAGTGTCGATAATCTGCAAGTAAGCAGGTTTTTAGCATCAAGCAAAGGACTACTCACGGCAGCAAGGTTGAGATGGTCGAAGACAGTGCAGCAGGCCTTCCATACACTCGGATTGCCATACTTCTTCATGCACTCGTCTTGCAAGTCAGCTCGTACTCGCGCAATCGACTGCCAGCTGACCGTAGAACCCGTACACTTGCGTGATTTGCCGAGACTCGTGATTCCCTCTGAGAAGAGTGATCTTGTCCGGATATCTGACTGTCAGCTCCAACCTGGCCGACCTGAGAAAGCTGACCTCGCTTTATAAGCCAAGAGTAATGTCAAAGTCTCGAGCGAGTAATATCCTCTATCCACGAAATCGCCCTGCTGGTCAATATTGCCATCCTCATTTCATTCTCGCGCCGGTGAATCACCATGAAGATATAGCTGGTCTGCGGCATTTCCCCGCCCTGACGAAAGATCTCAATGACATCCCAGAACTGCCCGTGGATATCGCCACAGACAGTCACGGGACTTTGCACAAGATGGACGTTGCTCTCTTCCAGTAGGAGATCTCGGACGCGTGCGCAGAGGAGCTTCATCTGTCGTTCTGGCAAGTGCTTACATTGTCGAATCTACTGCATCAGCTCACGCTTTGCTCGATGCTGCAGATGGTAACGGACATGCTCTATCCATTTATCTGGGTCGGTCGAGACTTTGACCGGGACCGGCATGGTTCCGAGGCTGAAAGGGAGATATGGGGGGTGGTTCCCGGTATTTCGTCACGATTCGTAGGGGGAAAAGCTGGTCAAGTCGATTGAGGAGGCTGATGAGGTATCTCTGGCTGATTCGAAGTGTCTATACGATGTCTAGGTGTCGCTCTCGTCGTCTCAGAGGCGATTCGTTCTGTCTAGGTATTCCGAAAACTGGGCAATCGATTCGCTGATCAGCCGGGAACATCGACAGCATCGACCACGTGACATGTGACACGTCAGCCAGTGATAAGCTCTTCACCCCAAGGTGGGGCAGAGTGGGGGTGGGTGTCTCTGGATGAGAACAGCGTCTCCGGCGATGATACTGTCAGTGACTGACCTCAATGAGCCTATACGCGACTCTGCAGTCGCTCAAGGGGCCGATAACTCTCCTGTTGGTCATATTCGGACCGTCTCTGCTCCCGTCATTGGTCCGTCGCGTGAACTTCCTCCTCCGACATGGACGACTATCACCCCCTCCTTCACCGGATCAGGCGAAGCGACCAAAGCAGCCCATGCCAAATACGCTGAAGCTGTTCTTAGTGGTGCATACCCTCTTCTGCCTTATACAGCTCATTTATCAACCATACGACCTCTTCACGACGAATCGTCTTCCCATCACCGCGAGCAACGACGCATTATATCGCGCCGCCACCCGAGTATCACCCTCGAGTCTCTCGCCAGCAATCCCTGGTGGTCTGTCACCTTTAATTGAGCTTTTGCTTCAACGACTGAAAATCTTCGACAACCGACTTCTGTACTTCCGCTTTGGTCACGAAGTGATGTGCTGCGCATGGTGTGCTGAGCCCACCGACTATCTGCTCTATTCCCTACCCGGGATCCTGCAGCCATATGCAGGGGAGCTTGTCGTCCTGGGATTGCTTGGTGTACCAGTTCTGGCAGGATCTCAAGCTCAATCGAAGGCAGACAGATGGCGCTCCTTGTTTGCCTGGGCCCTGGGCGTGACCGCTGTACTGGATATCGGACTCAGATGGTTTTACGAACTTCGGATATCGAGCGATGGTAATTGCCTTTCGGTATGTTGAAGTCTACCATATGAGTGTGGCTCACAGCAGCTGCACACTCTGATCGATACCATTCGAGGCATGCTCCTGCTAGTCACGCCTATATTCTACGCCTTCCTCCCATCGGTAGCACCTTCTCCCATCGGAGCGGTTTTCGCACGATTGGTGAAAGCTCAGAACACCCTCCGACTGGCGTCTGTCGCCCGTGATGCCATTGATGGCAACCCTGCGCTACGAGACAAGGTGGCAGCAGTCACTCAAGCGCAAGTGATCAGAGATGACAATGCGCGGTCAAGTGCCGAAGTCCGTCAGGCAATGCAGGACTGGGGAGTTGAGGAGGCGACCATCCGAGAGCGCTCGGCCCGCTTCATACAAGACGGCTGGGCAGGACTCATACAGCTGCAGCGGGTACAGCACCCGCATGTTCGCTTGCCGCCGTAAGGAGCGATGACTCCGACGGAGTCGATACGTATGCACATCCTTTCTTGTATGGTTGAACCAGCTTCATCTTTTTATTCTACTGATTCGCCATGGTCGCTTAGGCAACGGCCTTCTTCACTAGGTCTGCCAACGGCACCGGCTCCCAGCCCGGAACTTGGACTCTCTCAACACCGGTCCAGTTGTATCCAGTCTTACCGGCGCGAATCAAGACGAGGGCGACCAGTTGGCCGATGATGTTGGGGCCGGCCTTCATGCCAGCGACAATCTCGTCAGTGACTGGCTTGGCGGTGGGCGCGCTCCCATGGGCAGTCTCGAGGACATTGGCCCATTCGACGTCGTCGGCTTCGTACTCGACCAAGCCGTACTTGTGGCCGGCGATCTCCTGAGGGGAATGAGCGGACACCAGCGTGGCGAGCGCTTTGGCGAGATAGGCAACCGAGCTGGAGCGTAAGAGACTGTATGATGTCACATTCAGGGGTAATCTTACACGTAGGGCCTTTTGGTAGAGTCTGATTTGCCGTAGGAGGTGTATGTGTTGCCCTTTACGTCGCTGCAATCAGCATAAGTAACTCGATGAGAGATGCGCGACTCACGGGAACGTCAGGAAGATGTCGAGGAACATGCCAGCGTAGACCTCGGTGATTGTCACACCAGCCTCGTGGAAATTGTCCTCCACGGCCTTCTTGTCCTTGAGGAAGGAGATCTGAGTTGGCTCCAGCTCCTCAGCCGTCCAGTCGATGCCGTAGTCGGAAGGAATGAAGGTGACAAAAGAGCTGGAGCGCTTGAGAGCGGGGATGAGGTTCGTTTGGGACAACAGTCCCTCGCTGCCGACGGCAGAGCTGCTGTCAGTATACCGCTATTGAAGCTAAGATGGCGGTCACTCACAGGATCACCTGCAAGCCCTCGACCGACTTGTCGTATTCCGGTCCATCGGCGGCGGTCAGGTCAAGCACGCGTGCTTTGACGCCCTCGGGGATGGCGCTCAAGTCGGACGACGCGCGGTGCAGGACGGTCAAGGCGATCTTGCCCTCTGCGTGGAGGGCCGCCAGCTCGGGAAGGAGCTTCTTTCCGACGAGGCCGGTGTGGCCCAGGAGTCCAACAGTAGTAGGGGACATGGTCAAGAGCAAGAGGAGCGGGTCTGAGCTTGATTCGGATGTGGATCAGACGAGTGTGAGTGTTCTACATGTCGACATGCAAGGTATAGTATTTATACCTGGACCACCTGCCGAAGCCGAGTCCATCAGCAAGTCAGTCCGACGCGCACACCTCGGCCATCCCGCATGGTCCATAACTCCCATAACGCCATTGTTCCGTGCTATGCTCGGAGACCGAACGGCACCTCTTTGGATCCGTACGCCGCAGATCTGTTTTCCGGGATATAGCTTCTTGACTTGAGTTTTGCAAGTTGTATGAGCAATTCGATGCTGTGGCTGATGGCTTTGTCAACGCGGGCTGAGTTTCCGACGGAAGTGGTGAAGAGGAGTAATCAGATTACAAACCTCGAGGCTGGTCCGCTCGATGGTCGACGGACATTGCGACGAGTCCAGCGACGCTGTCCGAGTAGCTCGAGACGGTCGCTTGCGCGTGGGTGTGCGGTGTGCGGTGCGATGCATTGTTGTCGCTGACGAAGCTACGCGTTGTTCTCAAATGATCAGGACTCGGTTTGCCACCGGTCACGTGATCTCTGAACTCTCCGGTTGACGCGACTGGCTTTGCCGTCGTTGCTGTTGCTTTCAATGTCTGCGTTGGTCCAGTCACACACACAGCAGCTATGTAAAGAGAGCACATATTTCAAGCTACTCCATAGCAAACAAACTGTCAAAACGACGACCATGATGCCTTCCAAAGCCGCTCGAACCTCGGCGCTCAACGCCAAGCCATACACGCGGCCCACGCAAAGGAAGACCGCGATAGTCTCGCCATTCCAAAAAGCAGTGTATGGTATCGTCAAGCAGGTATGCTCTTGCGGCGACACATGATCATCGCTGAGTGAAGATCCCTTCTGGAAGCATATCGACATACGGCACTATCGCCAAACACCTGCATACGTCATCGCAAGCAGTGGGCAACGCTCTGCGGAACAATCCGTACGCGCCGGTTGTACCATGTCATCGCGTCGTCGCGACGGACGGCAAGCTCAGGGGGTTCTTCGGCGAGTGGGTGGCGAGTCGGGTCGGGTTTTGGCGCGTAAGCTGATGGCAGTACCGCTGCGGACGGACGAGTCGGCGACAAAGCTGCCATGTTGCGCGATGAGGGCGTCCGCGTGGACCTCGTCAGAGGTGAATGGGCGATTGGGAAGGCCGAACTTTCCTCGAGGCTGTGGCGCCCGTAGCGAGCTGCGTCGCCACGCCGAGGATGCAGGATCTGCAAAAGCGGGCTGACCTTTGTCTAGGTCCATTCATGGCTAATATGCGATGCGCGTCAATTGGCAAACACCCTCAGAAGCATTTGGAAATCTCTTGACGACCTTTCACGCTGATCCTTTCAGGTCTGACCGCGAGGCCTTCCGGGTGGCAACTATTCGAGTGCTGAAAGTCTATAAGAGGCAAGCCAAGCGATGGCTCCTCGTAGCTCTCCCCAACAAATCCTGATATATACTCCTGCACTTTAGATCGGACCTACTTGAGAGTCTTTCGACTAACATGAGTGAAACCCTACCTGTTGAGGAGACGCGATGCGTGGGGCTTTTTGATACGGTCGAGCAACAGACATGGTATCGCCTCTTGAGAGGTAATAAATTGATCGGCAAGACGCCGGAACAGTTTGGCGCGGGCAGCAAGTGCCATGCATGTGGGGAGCATACGAAACCTGCTGACCACGCCTGCGCCACAGAATCGAACGATTCCTTGTATCATGTGCATTGTCACGAAAGAGGCACGAGAGCGATTAAAGGTTCGTTTTCGTCATTACAAGTATGGACGCTAATAATGTCAGCCATGCAACTTATCTCAAGAGGGGAGGCCAGCAAATGGGAGGACACAGAGGGCACATGGTACCAGCCCTGTTGTCTGTCCTTAGGCTCTCCTCGCAAGTGGGTCGATCAGGGGCCTGTCACAGGAGGAGTCGTTAGTGGACCGATCGGTCCCGTCCCAAATGACTCGTACGTCCTGGCAGTCCATTCGCTATGCCGTGATCGCGTTCTGATCCGTGAGTATTTGCCGTCTACTGTATAACGAGGGGGCAGTGGCTGACGAGTCTCGCATGCAGAGAAGGCAATATACGACCTGTCCAAGACTGGGACGGACTGGTTGACGAAAATTCGTCAGGAGATGAGCAAAATGAATGCTACCATCAAGTGTTCAGGATGTCAAATGCTAGAGGAGACTCTACCGCGAACAGGGCTTCGATTGTCCCAGCTGTCGAACACAGCCGATGCTGAGACGAGCACTGCGTCTGACCCTTGGGTTGAGAAGAGCTGCTTCTTGGAGGAGGCGGAGAGGCTCAGACTCTATGACAAAGACAATGACACAATGCGCAAGACGGACCTCGATCTCGACCATATCTTCGCCGAGCGCCCGGTGAAGTATCCCGCCTCGACATGCGCTTTTCTGCGGGTCTCCATTGTAAACAGAGCAAGCCCACATTGACAAGCTACATGTACTTAATGACAGCCTAGACGAGATTCGTTTAGAGCCTACAGAAGTATGCATACCTTCTCGGATCTGCTGTTTGTCGTCTATGGGAGAATGTGTGTTGGATCTTTGTGAGCAGAGATTGCGCTTCCAGCGCAGGGCGTCGAGGAGGCCCCTCTGGGCTGGGTTACCTCTAGACAAAGACGCGCTGGGGCCCGGCCACGAACGAGTGGACTCTGGCAGGGATGGTCACACATATCCCCACATTCTGCCGCCTCTTCCTTCTCCGTCGGTGCACTCCTTTTACCCTCGATGTGCAAATAGTATCGCCTTCGTTCAAATGCAAGGAGGTCGGCACAGCCAAAACAGACTCTACGTCTACTTCTTGTGGAGCTGCCCACGCTCTCGCCACCGAACATCTACACAACCCACACTTTGCTCAGAAGCATAGTCATGACCGAATCCTCGACACGGGACCATTATTACCTGCCGCTCGAGTTCGCCAGATGCCGGGGGCTTTTCGACTTCCCCAGATGGCGAGAGTGGTACAGGCTCGAGACTTCGCGTCAGATTAACCCAGAGTCGAGCAAATGCGCTGACCCACATGCGATTTGTGGCGCATGCCGCGAGACGATCGTCTCTCCACCCAGCAACCCGGTCGTTCGAGCCATCTCTCGAACCGTGAAGCCCGTGGACGTGTACCGCACCACGACCACCAGCACCGTGGACACAGTGTATCACAAAGAGTGTCACCTGCTCGCGCAGAAGGCTTTGAACGGTGAGCGCGGGTTTTGCCGCCCCCGATAGCGCTGGTAAACGCTAAATGGGCAGTCATGTTCTCTATCGTCTCTGGCGACACTGGCAGCTGGAAGGAAGTTCCCGAGACTGACAAGTACAAGTCGACCATGTGCGCCCTTTCCCTCCGTGCGCCCCGGCAAGCGCTGTTTTGCGGCCTGCGCACGGGCGGCCGAGCCCTAACGACACCCGATGGGAAGCTTGACGAGGCGAGCGCGACGCATTACAATTGCATTGACCGAACCTTTATTCGTGAGCATCGCATCACCTACGATGTGATACGAATCAGGCGCTGACTCAAATGTAGAGGCGACTCTGGTCAGCCTATCCAAGACCGGCTCCGATTGGCTGAGCAAGGTGGAAGAAGAGTGCGAAACTATGGACAAGAAAACCCTGTGCAGCTCTTGCGCAAGGGTCAATTGGGCCGCTATAGAACCTCGGTCGGGCTACCGTGTCCGGTCCGGTACGGCGCGGCAAAGCAGCCCAGAAGAACTCCACGACGCTCCCGACCGTGCGGATACGTGGGTCGAGTGGGAATGTTTACTCGATGAAGCTACCCGTCTTGGGTTGTATGATCCAGGGACTAAACAGCCGCGGGAGCCGACTCTCGACTTTGAGACGGTTTTTGGCACTTTTTTGGCGGCCCACTCGACCTGAAGCCTCTGAGGCCTTTGCTTATTTGTATTCAGTCATTTGCTATTCCTGTGCATGAATATGATTCAGATTCAGCAAAGTAATCCCCCGTCCGTGCGCTGTTCTCGGCTGCCGCGGACCGCGAGAGCCGGATTGCTTGGAGGTGTCCGGCATCGAGAGCATAGCGAGGCTGCGGTTCTGTCCCTTCGTATCTGCATTTCGTCGTGTTAACCTCAAACTCGGGTGGTAAGTATGAACGATCAGCATCAGATGTGCCAGGCGCAGCGGTTCTGACGGCATGATCAGTGTACACTAGTGATTGGAGGACGGCACCTGTGGGGCCTTCTATCGCACCATGTCCAGTGATTTGTGGGACGCCGGAATGCCATCGTAATGCCAGATGAGCGGCCGAGCCTGACCGCAAAGTTCAGCTTGTGCTGTTGGCGCACGACCATCTTTACTTTGCCTGCCGGCTGGTCGACCTAAAAGCAAATACGAGGACAGTCGCTCGTGATCCCATGGGCGCTGTCCTTGATGAGCCGACGCCAAAGCTGCGACATCGATCATTCGCCCCGAGCCGAGCCGAGCCGACGGACTACGACATGGTTGGAGCGGAGCGGAGCTCGGTGCCTGCGTGCTTTGCTTTGTCGGGGAAGCCAAACGGACTAAATTGGCAGAGGAACGAGATCCGGACACGCTACGCAAGTCTTGTCTGTCCCCTGTGCACCTGTTGGAGCGTGCCAGGTGTCATGATCTGCCGGTACGGACTGTGATCGGGCAAACGTGTCGGTGGCTTTGATCGAGTCTATGGGCCGCTGGAATCAGCTGACCAACCTACAAATTCGGACCCGAAGAAGGGCATGCGCTGTGCAATCGAGCCCAAATAGTAGGTGCGTTGGAGCAGCAGCTATGATGACGATCATCAGAGACGATACCGTAAACCACTTGGTCTTGTTCGTCCTCGCTTCCTCCGGTGTGAATTTACGGCAGATCAGCCACGCAACCAATGTACGACGTAGGGGTGAGGCGGGTGGTGAGCGGCGGTGTCTGTGGTCTAATTAGCCCTGCCTAGGGTTCGGCATGCTTAAACCCCCTTCCGCGCTTTCGCTATCTTCTGGGATCGTCATCGCTTCCACAGAGTTGAAACGGAGAGCAAGGTGCAGTCCGGAGTCCGCGCTGGGCGTGTCTCTTGGGAAAATAAGACTGCGCAGTCGACCTGCGATGCATGAACAAATCGTCTACGCCTTCCCGGTAGAACCCGTTGTTCTGTTTCGGGACGCGATGAACTTTGACATTCTGTTCGAGCGTTTGTCCGGGCAAATGGGCGGGGGATGAATCGGAAGAGGCGGAGGATTTCCGAACGAGGTAAAAAAAAAGGATGTTATTACGTACCATCGCTGCACTGTAAAAACGCCGCTCAGCCCCGTCATGCCAGGTCTCGGTCAAAGCCTCCCAGGCGTGCAGGCATGCGGGGGTTGGTTTGAGTTGGGAGTTGGAGGTAGACGCAGCAGAGAGAGGAGAGACCAAAAGGAGTGCATCATATTCTCAATGAGAAATCACGACGCAATCTTACGGCAACCTGTCGATTCACGCTCGGAGATGAGGAGACGTTCACACCTACTTTCCTCGTTTGTCACACCTTGGCTTCTCATGGCATGACATGCCACAAATGCAATCTCGTCTCGCACATAGTATCGTCTAAACTGCTTCCGAACGACCGAGCATCGATGCGAGCCTTGAAACACGGAACATTTTCTTCTGCTGCTCGGAGCGAAAGACTCGATTACTCCGAGTGACTGACCCCCCTATCCGTCCCCGAGCAAGTAGAGAGGAGGAGCATGCGTTGCAAGACGGAGCTTGACGCCACCCGGCGCTGGCGGTGATCCCCCTGTTCAAGAGAGAGCGAGAGCAGGTGGGACCCGGATCCCTGGGTCGCGCGCATCTGCCCCCGCTCCGCGCAGGACAAGGCAGACGCAGATCATCCCAAACATATGTACCGCAATCGGCGGTACTTTTCGGATCGACGGGCTGCCTGTCAGACACGCCCCTACCCGTCCGCGCTTTGCCGTTGCGGCATCCTGCGACTGCGACTGCGACTTGCGACCGAGGCGGCGCTCGGGCACAAAAGACAACTCGACGTCATCTGCAACCACTACCCATTACCACCACCACGCCGCCTTACCCCTCTGACACGGCCCCCCGGAACTGGAAACTCTGTGGCATAGGTTTGGGGTCAGAGTATCGTTTTTATTTCGGGGACATGTCAGGACGTCGGGGGTCGTTTCGGTTTCGTGTCTGGTGACTGAGCGGGCTCCCGTAGCGTACGTAACTGGGTCTAATTCGCTCGTTGGGCGTAGTTAGTAGATCTACCGCCCCTACCCCCGCCCCTACGACTCCAGAGGAGGGCAGAGGGCAAGGCGGCCAGGTCATTATGCATCGGAGGTGTCGGAAAAGTGCTTGATACCGGGGGCGCTGACACACATACATGCGCTTGTACGTTGACGTCTTACGGCTTTGCCCCCCCTCCCCCCGCACTGCACTGGCTGCCTGTGCTGCGCTTTCTGCCAAGTCCGACAGGAGGTAAAGAGACGGGACACGGACTATTGTCCGCCCGTATCGTTCGGCCCCCGAGGGCCACCCACCCACCCACCTCTGGGCGTGCGTCTCTCTCGGAGAGACGAGGTCAGCGCCTTGTCCCAGAGAGACCACCAAAGACATGATGCAGCTGCTGCGTGGTGCGGTTTTTGATTCAGCGGGAGGTGGCAAGGTTTTGGCTTGGTCGGGCTCTGATCCTCCAATGTCGTGCACTGCGCAGAGGGGTGTCGGGAAGGGGCATGACGATACCTCGACTTGTCGGAACCATGCATTGTGTATTGTATGCTGCTTGCATTTGCATCTCTACATTGACAGAACGACGACGGATCGACCATCCACCAGAGGCCGCGAGGTGTTAACGACGAGGATATCGAGTGGCCACGAGTGAAGCACTGGACTCGTGCGGGACGTTTGCCGCCGCCTTGCACTTTTTGGTGAGTGCCAGACTGCTCCTCTCCGCTGCTGTGGGATGTGTTCTGCTTGAGAAGAGACCCGTCTATAGTCTAGGAGAGACCAGCCGGGGGGCGGACGGTCCCGCCGGGTGACCGGCGGACTGGCAGACTGCGATGCCGGGGTCACGCTCCCGTCACGTTGATCTGCTTCTTCCTTCCTTCCTTCCTCTGCTCCCCTCCGCTCCTCACTCCACCATGCACGCCATCGCTCCTGCTCTTCCTACATCTCGTATCGTGGTGATTAGGTCAGGGCGTCGTCCGCAAGCACCGCCCATCATCACACCGGTGGGACCGGAAACTTTGGGCACATGACGAGAAAGAAAAGAAACAGGATTCTTTTTGACCCCATGTCGAGAACACGCGATACCGTCATCTTCTCATTGCTCTCGACCACATCACTATGGCCTCACCATGATCAGGGCGCAGGAGAGGACGGTGCCGGGATGATCATGACGATGATGGGGGGATGCTCAAAGGCGAGACCGAGCTCTGCTCTCGAGCGTTTCGAGACAGGGCCAAACCCAACCCAATCCAAGCCATCCTCCCCTTCTCCCTTCCTCGAATGATCTCGGTGTGCTGCGCTGCGCGTATTTGAGTTTCCTTCGACAGAACAAAAGCCAAGCAAACGTCTGTTCGGTGCAGCGACACTGACACTCTCAGAACATCAGAGACGGACTTGTTCAGACACAAGGCACACCTCACAAGGGCCCTCCTCCCAAGGCAATCGTGAGTGCTCAGCACCGCTTGGATCCCACCCTTGCATCGTCTTTGTGCCTTGCTTCTCCGCCCCGTCCGAAGAAGCTAAGAGCAACTCAATGACGATGGATGATCCCGAACACCCGTTCCGTCTCCAGCGCAAAAGCTCATGCGCAGTCCACACCACCTCTCCGACCGGATTTCACTTCCCTTCTATTGCATCGACAGCGTGGTTCACCACCGCCGTCGCCGCCGCCGCAACGAGGACGAGGACGACCTCGAGGTGCGGCGGAAGGACGAGCCCGACTCGCCGATCAGCCAGCCTTTGAAGGTGTGGCAAGGTGGTGAGGACCCCCGTCCTTGTGAGTACTCGTCGCCGAGCAACGTCTCCTTTCCCCTCCTTCCTTTCCCTTCCGACCAGGCGGTGATGGGCGTGATCGACGTGTAATATCGTCGTGTCGGCGCCCTCCTTCCCCCGCCATCACCGGAGACTGCACTGCAAGGACCAAGGCGCACCGAGGAGGAATCGGGACGTGCTCGGTCTGGCCGACGCTACGCACGCCACCACGCCAGTATGGTGTGGGATGGGATGATGATGGTGATGGCGACCCCATTTTCCTCACTTTGTCAACTCCTTCCTTCCGATCGTCGGGGTGTCCGGAGCTAGCTTCCTCGACAGTCGGGTTGCACTGTTGCTCTTTCTGCAGCAAACGCGCCCTTCGACCATGCTCTCTCCCCCAGTTTGGCCAGTGAGACACCCAAACACCCCCTTGCCTTTGGAGGACCCGCCTTGGGACCTCCCTCCCCTTGCTCCCCTCACTACTCTCCTTCGGCTCGCGTCTTGCGGCGCGCGACTCGTTCGGAGGCATGTCCTCCCCTCGTATGATGATGCTACACAGAGGCAGAGCCCGGCCGACCTCTCCCATCCATCCATCCATCCATCCATCCCATTGCTGTCTATCGTGCTTCTTTCGCGAGTCTACCTCGGCTTGAAACACGTACACCCTGCCTTTCCGTCAAAGCCGCTCGCTTTAACTTTTACAGACGCAGCCCTTCGACCACCTCTTTCCTTCCCTCTGTCTCTCTCTTTCTCTATATGACAGCACAGCTCGACACGGTGCCGTGACCGAAGAGTAGCATATGGGCAAAAGTCGGACGCTGACTCGTTCTCCCTCTCAGATCATTCGATCCCTTACAACATCACGTCTTCCCCCGTACAACATACTGCTCAACAACACGAGATCAGCCCGAACTCGAGCCTGGACCCCCTTCCGTCATCCCGGTCTCTGCTCGCCACCTGCGGACGAGTAGAGTCAGCGACTCGGCATCCCAAAGTGTCCACGCCCCGACTTCGTACCGAAGTAGGCATCGGTAGAGTACTGTATACAATCAGTCTCAGTCTCAGACCAGACACTACCCGTCGCTCGCCGCTCTCCCTCTTTTGTGAGTCAACTACCCACTTCTTTTCTACACTCGGAGGGCGTTTGCACCCAACTCGATCATCGACTGTACTTTGTCAAACCATCCCCACTCCCTCTGCGCTGCCCACTCGACATATGAAGCCATAACTCGAGCGTGACTGACATGTCTCTAGAAACCGACCCCCCTATATTCTGGATTTTTGGTCTCCTGTTGTCTCGACTTTAGAACCTCCCCTTCTCACCTCCCTCTCCACGACTTCGCCAGCATGGAGAACAATCATCATCACCATCACATCCCCTCTTCCCCCATCCACCACCACTCTCATCCCCCTCGCACCCATGGCGACCACCATCCGCAGAACGGCTCTCCGTCACAGCCAAAGGAGGTCAAGGTGAACCTCGCCGCTCCCCGCCCCGGACCGGCCTCGACGTCCGGCCAGTGCAGCGCATCGCCTCAAGCAGGACCAAGTACCCTCCCGGCGCGCTCGGCGTGGTCGCCTGCTCCAACGACCATCCCTTCCGCTGTGCAGCTCCACGAGGCATCGGCAACCGGCCCATCCATCGTTGTCGAACGTGACTGGGAGCAATGCCCGCCCACCTGGCCGGATCATGGTCCTGCTTATGACGAACCCATCAGCCACTCGCACGCCGGTACACCAGCAGTGTCGCACACCGTACAGATGCCTTCACCTGCTCAACTACCCGTCCATCCTGCCCCCGTCAGCCCCGGCCCCGGCCCAGAACCCTCCACAGCCCCACTCACTACCTCCGAGCCCCTCATCCGCTCCGCCACCACCGTCGTCCCCGCTGGACCATCCCGACCTGCACAACTCGCGGCCCCGCCGCCTTCTGCCCTACCGCTGACCCGGAAACGCCCTCGATCGCACTCTCTCCCCAACTTTAGCCTTTCCGGAAAACGAGCAAAGCACAGGCATGCCCCGACCGATCTCGCTGCGCCGTCGCGTTCGTACGAGCCAAAGCGCAAAGAGCCCACGCGGGTCGAGCAGATCGCACAGAAGGTCCATGAGGAGAGCCGGCGCAGACAGCTCCGGCTTTCGTCTCGACTGCAGGTCCTCTCAGCCAGCATGACACCGCCCATCAACCTACACACACTCCACGCTCTCGATGCCGGAGAGATCCTCAAACATCCTCAACTTCGACACGACCTCCTCTTTGACAACCTTGCTTTCCGTCCTGTCAACGATGCCGTCCGCCCGCCAGGCTACACAGAGATCTTCACTGCTGGCAAGGCGCCGACAGTCGACGCTAGGGATGGCAATGTCATGTCGGACATGTACTGGGAGAGCGTCGAAACGGAGATCACCACCGGTTGTCGGTGTCTGCGTTGGGTTATCCCCGGCGCTTACGAGGGCCAGACTTGCAGTGCAGATGCTCTGCGCAGTAGGCAGAGGTTGCCAGTGTGCGAGTGTGGCGGCTGGAGGAGGCACGAGACGGAAGAACAGTGGTGGCTTTCGGCCAAGTCGGAAAAGTTTGCGTCGAGGCTCCCGACGCTCATCCGAGGTGCGTCTTGGCTCAGGTCAGCCCTGGTTGCAGCTGATATGCAGTCCTTCGCGACGTCCTCCAGTCTCTCATGGGCTCGACGACGCCCTGCGTCAACCACTTTGCGCATTCATACTCCCGAGCAGCCCTGGAGGCGCACGAGCAGGGCTGTCCAACAGTGACCCACGCGCTTGTCCCAGAGCTGCAAGCGGCTCTTGACCCAGACTTCCTCACTGTGCAGGTCCGTCGCGGGTGTTTCGGAGTGGGACTCTTCTCGCTCCTCGGGGACGCCATGAAGGTTCACTGTGCACCGGTCAGGGACGCCATGGTAGACGACATGGTCGCGACCGCCACGGGTGCCGAAGGGAAGCCAGCGGACGTGGCTTTGGCACTTAGGAGATGCTTCGACTGCGTAGAAGTCATGAAGCTTGTCAGTACACTGCAAAGA
This sequence comes from Tremella yokohamensis, assembly GCA_024343385.1. Taxonomy (NCBI): domain Eukaryota; kingdom Fungi; phylum Basidiomycota; class Tremellomycetes; order Tremellales; family Tremellaceae; genus Tremella; species Tremella yokohamensis. The sequence continues at coordinate 184,544 of BRDC01000025.1, read as the reverse complement.
ATGATGCCACAGCGCACAGCTGACCTTGAGGATATCGCCAACCACCAAGTGCACGCCATCCGTCCTTACATGGCTCAGTCCGCGGTCGAGTCCGAGTGGGCCGCTTTCACCAACCATCTCTCCAGCGTCCGCGTCAGCGTGCTCGAGTCGTACACGCAGACATGGATCCGGGCTGCTTCGCAACGCGTCTTACTTGCTTCCGTCCCTGCCGAGCGCATCCGTCTGATTGGCCAGCCTGGCAGCGGTCCAAACACCGAGCTCGTCCTTCGCTCGTTCGCGGAAGGCTGGGTGCAGCTCGTCTTTGCAGACTGGACCTTCTCCAACACTCCCTCGCGAGCCTCGTCGTCTCCAGTCACGCCCATCGCCACAACAGCTTGGCCGCCTGTCGTGCAACGTCGCGCACTCATGCAGGGCGCGGTCTCTCTGGCCACGAGCGTGATCGCCCCCATTCCCCTGCCCGAGAGCCTCAAGCTCGACTCGCGCCGCCTGAAGAACTTCCACGCAGAAGCCGTCGATATCGTCATTCTACAAATCATCCTTGAAGTTTTCCGAGGCTATCTACGATTGGCGGTGCCGACCCTTCCATTGATCAACGTCCTCGATGAGGTGGACAGCATCCGTGGGGTCGTCATTGACCTGTTCGACGAAGGCTTCACTTCGGGTGAAGCAAGTTTTGGCTCGACCGTTTCGAACATCGCTGTCAGCCTCGCACACAGGGTCGTCGAACTCAAACGACCGTCGGGCCCCAAGACAGTCCAGCACCTGACTGCGCGAGAAGCAAACGAAATCGACCAGCTTGCCTCAAGCATGGAGCGCCAGCTGCTGAGCCTGCTTCGACCCAACTTTTCTCATTTCCAGAGAGCCTGGAAGAGGTTGCAAGACATCGCTACCCTCATGCTCACGCATACATTCCTGGGCTACCGATTCGACCCGGTCAGCCCTTTCTACATGTCGGCCGATGCTGCTCGTTCTCGACACCCACTCGCCACCTCGAGCTCTGCACCGGATAGCGATACGGACATGGACGACTCGTCGATCCAACTCATCACTGGCTCCTCCCCCGCAGACGCACGACTGCTCGCGGCGCATCAGCGAGCCGAGTGGGCCGCCGTAGAAGATCGCGTGACTCGCGTCGCCGAGTTTGCGAGCGTCAGGGCCGATATCAGAGAATGGGTGACGAGGATGGAACGTATTGGCCGCTTCAACCTCGATGTGTTTGGCAAGGTTTACGGCCAGCAAGGTATGGTGGTCGGACAGCCTGGGCCGAGATACGACGACTCCGACTCTGACTCTGACGATGATGAGGATCCATGAGCCTTTTTGGTCGTTGTACCAGTATCGATCGCACGGACTCGATATCCTTTTTTCCTTTCATTTAGTCTGGCTCATTTCCTGTTTGTCACGCATGTATCTGTTCTTTGTATCTTTAGTCATAGACAACAATGTATATAGCCATAGTTGGACTCTCGTCGCCTGTGTGTCTTGTTTGTCTTGTTTGTCTGGCATGCGATGCATATCATGATCGCGACACTCGAGCGTGACTCAATGCGAGCACTGTGGTGGTACGCACGTAGTGGTTCTACTGCTCGTATCCTTTTTCCTCTGCCCAGAGGCCAAGCTCACAGCCGCTCCACCTCGAATTTCCCAAAGACAATTTCACCATCGATAATCGTAGCTTTGACCTGCGTCTGCAGCATCTCTTCCTGCTCAACAGTCATAAGATCGTCGTCCCAAATAACAGCGTCGAACCGCCGGCCAGGGGTGAGCGATCCGGTCGTATTGCTAAACCCAGCATAGGCGGCTACGTCCTCGTCAGCTTTTTTCTGAGAATGTCAGATGAACTGAAGTCACCGTCGATCGTGAATCCTCTCAAGGCCTGTTCGCGAGTCAGTCTCTCCTGGGCCACCCAGCCGCCTGGTCCGTGTGGCGATGTCCCGTCTTCGGAGAGACGGGTCACCGCTGCGTAGAACCCTTTGAGTGGGTCGATCGACTCGACTGGGAAATCTGAGCCTAGTGCTATTCGTCCGCCGAGACTGCTCTGTCAGTCGAGTTTTAGCGAGTTGAGCTTACCTTGTGTATGTTTGCCAAGCGTAGGCGCCCTTGAGTCGCTCTTCTCCCTAGCAGATTCAGCAGACTGCACGCAGATCTCGCTGAGAATTACCAGACGGTCCTCGGCATACCACATCTTCTGTCAGCAATGTACCGCATGAACGAACCTTGAACTTGCATCACTGGTCGCGTGAGTAGGCTGATAGCTTCCGATGACTGGCTTATCAATAGCGTCTTCCCAATGTGACAGATGTCCCACCTCCCAGATTCACAGCACGCTTGATATCTTCTGGCCGCATGATCTGTGCGTGCTCAATACGCAGACGCCTCTCAGCGCCCTCCTGACGATCGGAGCCGACAGCCGCCTCGATGGCGTCCACGACGACTTTATTGGCGAGGTCGCCAATGGCGTGAACATTCTTCTCGTCAGATGAGTCGCGAGGATCAACTAGACAAACTGACCACCTGCCAATCCTGACAATTAGCTGAGATCATGTTTGCGAAAGTGCCGGGTGTCACTCACGTTGTCATACCATTCCTTCACTAGCGGCTTCCACGTCTCTTCAGGCTGTAGTAAGAAACCCTTCCACCCTGGCTGATCCGCATAGTCCTTGATCAAGGCAGCTCCCCGGGAACCGAGCGCACCGTCTGCGAACAGCTTGACAGCCTTGACGGTCAATCGACCATCACTCGCTTGATCGATCTGCTCGAAATCGTCGCCACAGTATACAGACGGGTCTGCACAGGAAGCCATGAGGTAGAATCGCAGTCCAAGCTTGCCCGAGTGGGCCATTCTGCGCACTGTCAGCTGTTTCGTATAACTCCGTGGCCTCACTTCAAGTAAAAGTCATAGTCGTCTTTCACCACTTGAGCATCATGAATCCCAGTCATGCCTTTGCTCAGGACGTCCCTAGTCGCTCGGTCAAGGAAGGTAGCACGCTGCGAGTCGGTCCACTTGGGCTTGACAGCTTTGATGAGATCTATGGCATTGTCCAGCTGCGATTTAGCAAGTCAAGCTGCCAAGTACGACAGATGCATCAAAGCTCACGAAGACGCCTGTGGGCCTGCCTTCTGCGTCCCTGACGATCTGTCCACCGTCGACATGATCCGGCAAAGGTCCCATCATGTCGAGTACTGCCTGCGAAACCCACTCCGCGTGGACGTCGATCCTCGCAAGGGATATTGGCAGTCCACGCAATATCGCCGATCGCTCGAGGTCTGCCTGGCCGATCAGAGTAAGCTGGTATAGTGCTGAGTACTTACGGCCGCTGGGAACTGCTTCCCCGCCCAGAGATTCTGATTCCATCCCATTCCTTCGATCCAAGCGCCATCAGATACCCCATTCTTCCGGACAAAGTCTTCGACTCGTTGGACCACTTCCTCAATCGAGGAAGAGCCCCGCAGTGGTAGCTGCTCGTAGTAGCCATACATGAGGGTGTGAGCATGTGCATCGATCAAGCCCTGACCAGCTCAGCTTTACTTCCTAGGTGAATCAACCAGTCATACCGGCGTCACCGAGAATCCAGCGGGTAAGCGATAAATTGGGGTGGTCTTCCGGGTAGAAAAGAAATGCTGCTCCTTAGAGTCGTCTCCGCGATAGATGCGTCTCATGCTCGCTCGGTAGGTCAGCAGGTATACCCCCATCCGAAGACCACACTCACCTAGACTGCCGGAGTCGACAATCTCCTTCCCTCGTACCACGAGACATTCCCTCGACCCTACGCCGCCCTTCTCGGGCACAGTATGAACGGCTTTGCCATGTGTACATAGCACATAGCTACCTGGAGGTCTCGTTCCGCCAAGCGAGAATGATCGCACGGGTGAAAGAGTTTTCCGTTGCGACCAAAGAACCACGAATCCCAAAATCAGAAGCGATATCGACAGGTTTAGACCTCGTGTGGGGCGAAGGGGTGGAGGACGGGGGCGAGCTTTTGACGGCGGGACATAGACATGTTTCGCTTCGTTCTTGATAGCTGGAGGGTCCTGAGTCATGTCGACGAAAGCCCAAGTGAACGTATACCGATTCTTGAGAACGTTATCAACACCTTCTTGTCAGCTCGACAGCTGCAGACAACCTCCACCGGGTTGATTTTCCCACGATGGTTAAAGTGCCACATCAGGATCCCCCGCGTCCCCTGCAGTGCTTCCTCCGTCTTCCCCCCTCTGCTTCTCTGTTTCTCCCCCCATCTCCTTTCTTCTCGTCTTGCTCACATAGCCATAGCCTCGACCTGTCTCGTTTTCGCATCGTCAACTAGGGCTTGCTAGCAGATTCATAATGTCCGACGACAAGAACACTGTTCGGGACGATCTTTACGGAGGTGAGCGTCGTTGGATCAAGCAAGGCAACTGGCTCGATCGCATCTCCTCACAAGCCCTCTTCTCTCGTTGGGCCGTTACCTTTCGAAGCTGACCAGGCAGATCTCGACCTCGAAGATCTTGACGACAATCTCGATGCCTCTCAGCTCGAGGAACTGGTGGATGTGCCCGATTCTGATCACAGCCAATATCAGGCTCCCGCCGCTCCGCAAGCGGGACCCTCGGGGCAGTATCAGGCGCAGGATGCCACGCCCGCACCTGCGCAGCCGCAGTACGGGCAGCAGCAGCCACCAGTGTCCTCGCTGCCAGGTCAATCTGGGCCGCAAGGAGCCCAAGATCAGGATGGAGAGAATGGGCTCGATCGGATAAAGCCAAGTGATATGCCCGATGAGGGGTCAGTAGTCTTTCTCCCCCTCATCCATAGCTCGTACCCTTGTCTACTCCCATATCGTCGTCGACATAGCCGCAGTCACATTAGTCGTGACGCTCGTCAGCAGCTAGCGAGGGGCGAAAGTCCCTCACTTCCTTCGGTAGCGGTAGCGAGTAGTGCCGTCTTCGATCTGTCTAGAGGTCTAGGTATGAGTGATACTGATCCGATGTACCCTTGCGCTGTTCAACCATCCCGAATCGATCAATCTCACGTGTGGCCTTTCCTTCTCCACCCTTGCTGTCTGACTACGTTCCACACGCAGGAAAATGTTCATCGGCGGTCTGAACTGGGAGACGAATGACGGTAAGTCCCAAAACGAGAACACGGTTCTGGAGGATACACTGAACCGCGAGACAACTTGAAGGCGTACATGGAACAATTTGGCGAAGTCGATGCTTGCACTGTCATGAGAGATCCGACCGGCCGCTCACGAGGTTTTGCATTTTTGACATATAAAGACCCAGCCTCAGTGACACGAGTCCTGTCGCAAAATCATCACCTTGACGGCAAGCAGGTGAATTTTAGGCCCCCAACCGCAGCGTGCAAAGCCTGATAGCCAGATCGACCCGAAACGCGCCATTCCTCGAGCAGAGCACGAGAAGACCGCCAAGGTCTTCGTTGGCGGTCTTGCGCCCACAGTCACCTCGGAATCCCTTAAGCAATTCCTCTCGCAGTTTGGCGGTGTCATGGACGCCACTGTCATGATCGATCGGGAGACGCAACGAAGCAAGGGATTTGCTTTTGCAACTTTCGAGAGCGAGGACGCTGTAAACAACGCCATGCAAGCCAGCGGCATGGAGTTGGAAGGGCGACACATTGAGATCCGCAAAGCTCAGCCCAGAGGTGCAGGCAACCAGCCAAACAAATTCAGCACTGGTCGTGGACAGACCGGACAGGCGACCGGGAACATGAATATGGGCATGGGCAACATGGGTATGGGCATGGGCTTTGACCCTAATGCGATGGCCATGATGTACCAGAACATGATGAAGAACACCGGGATGGGTAGGTCGAGTTCTGTCTTTGTGCAGTCCTGGTTGACAAGACAGGAATGGGTATGGGCGGTGGCTTTGATCCAAATGCCATGGCGATGATGTATCAGAATATGATGAAGAGTGGGCCGTTTGATCTTTGATGCGGACCGAGACTCATGACAGGTATGGGTGGTATGGGGAATGCTCCTGCTATTAACCCAAACATGGCCAACATGATGCGCAACAACATGGGCGCAGGCATGGGCGGCATGGGTATGGGCAACATGATGGGGATGGGCGGCATGGGCATGATGGGCAACATGATGGGTATGGGAGGGATGGGAGGGATGGGATCCGGCGGCATGGGATCTCCTCCTCCCGCTGGTCAAGGCGGCTTCCAGAATGGAGCTGCGATGGGCCAAAGAAACGTAAGTATTCCTGCTGCTCGTCGTAACCCTGGCTCACATGCAAGCAACCTGCAAGACCTATCCCCACCGCTCCGAGAGGCCCTGCTGCGATGCGTACCGGTCCGGCTCAGGCTGCTCCGGCTGCTCCTGCCGGTCAACAAGGTCCTGGCGCACAACGATACTCGACACAAGGAGCTGCTCGGTCCAAGCCGTATTGAGGAGGGAGGTCGTCGAGCTGTATTTCAAGGGTTCATGTCTTTGCATTTTCTCCCCCATTTTTGCGCCGTAGGGCCAACAGACTTCCGTCCCCAGAGGCGACTTTACCAAAATCAGTAACGGGAAAGACATGTACTGTCAATGCATGGTACAGGTAAATACTTGCAAGCGGCAAGCACAGAATGTGGAACGCTACCGCGGACGGTTGGTCAATAAAGCATTCCAAGCCACTCCTTCAGATAAAACCCAGTTCTGTAGTCCTGCTTCGTTCCGCGGTTCCGGCGGTATCAAGGAAGCAAGTCTACAGAAGAAACTCATTTCTTCGTCGTTGTCGTTCTGGTAGTATTCATGGACAGCTGTCAGATCGTTTCGATCTTGCGCATTGAGCTCATTCTGTACGTCGGAGTAGCGACGGGAGGAATGTACCCACCATGTCCTGTAGAGTGGCTCTAGCTGAATGTAAGCCGCCTGGTATGCGGTTGAATATAAATGGTAGGGGGGCAATGACTGATAGCTTTCCCAGAACTGTTCATATAGATTGGTATTGTGCGGTAGTTCTTCCGGGTCGTCATTGCTGGCCTGATGATTCGTAAGCTGGCCAGAGTTGCCGTTCGTGCTTGAACCGTCTGGGTGGCCGTTCGTGCTTGAACCGTTTGGGTGGCCGTTCGTGCTTGAGGAGTAGCGAGCGGAGCTGAAAAGCCGAATGTACTCCAACGCCCGGGATGCCTCTTCTGAGAGATCGGGGTATGGCTGATAGCTTAGCCAGAACAGTTCAAATTGATCGGTACTGTGCGGTAGTTCTTCCGGGTCGTCATTGCTGGCCTGATGACTCGTAAGCTGACCAGAGTTGCCGTTCGTGCTTGAACGGTTTGGGTGGTAGTCACGAGTCATTCTTTGCAAACTAAAAATATAATGTAAAGAGCTCGAAAAATACCAGTAGGCCTCAGTTGGGATTGCTGTTGAATGAGATTGTTGATCTTTCGACGTTCATCACATATTCTGATATAGATCAAGACCCCGCCTTCTCGAGAACAACTGAGCGCATATTTGAGACACCGCTGTGTCCCCAAACTGCCGTTCTCTGCCCCACGAAACCCCTCGAAGGCTCTCGACTCCCGATCATGGCGGCCTAAAGTGTTGCATCCCGTTGGAGCAGTGTTGGCCTTTTCTCTTCTTCTCCGCGCTGGTCGATTCCTCGTTTCGAACAAGTTTAATCTGCGACGCGCAAGAAAGCAAACACCAAGACGCTCTCTTCTGCCTCGGCGGCGACTGCACGACTCCGACACGGGCAGACGGCCAGAAGTCCGACCATCAGGCCGGTAGCCCGAGGTCTTCTCTCTTGAGATATTGCCTTTGTCCTTGAGCTTGAGTTGAGTGTTTCGCCAACGATGACCGATGACCGAGAAGCGTATTGCATATCAAAGCATTCCCCGCTTATTGAGATTCGGCTCAATCCATTATGCTGTCGAGCAATCAGGACTTCTGTTTCTAGGATACCCCTGCCGCTGTCGACCATGAGGAGAGGCTGCACATAGAGCCCCTGAAAAGCAAAGAAGACGGGCACATGAGCCATGCACTTGCGGATTCAAGGAAAAGACTACGGGTCTCGCTGAACGAACGGAAGAATGTCACACTGTACAGTACGAGTACGGTACAGTGCGTTACACGAACCGTAAAATATTCGTCCAAGTGATCATGCACCGTGGTCATCTGTTTCTTGTCTCGCTTAGACTGGTTGAAGCTCTGGAGTGGGAGAAGATTACAGGAGCATTTGGTCTTGGAATGGATCGGCTCCTTGCTCGCTGGTGACTGTAGTGCATCAAGCTCCTCTCCCAAGCCTTTTGGAGCCACCACATACCGGCTGGACGAGACAGTCCACCAATTATGAACCGTACCAACGAATCCGCATTATTTCTTGCATCGTGCTCATCCTGTTTGTTGCGAGCTCGGATGTCTCGAGAGCTTGACGACGGCTGCGAGTACCGCCGAAGACAGCGAAGCCGGAGACAGCCGTTCCCTATTGCTGCTGCAGAGCGGCACCAGCGCACCAGGTCGATCGGGAGTCCTAGAACTTTTTCAAAGATGCAGTCCGAAAGATCTGTGGCAGGAACCCTCGGCGCCTAGGCAGGAATGGACGGCCTCTTGCCCCGATCGAAAATGGGTCTTGTGGTGCGTGTCCCTACTTCCATGTCGACCCTCGCAACGTGCATTAGGAGATGTATCTTCGCATGTTGACCCTGTATTCTGGTGCGCGTCCTGACCCGTCATGTCGAAAAGTCAGTTGGGGTCTCGAGCAAATGTCGAGGGCAACGGCCTCCCGGAGCATCGTAAGAGGTGACAAGAAGAAAGATGCATAATCAAGAGACTATTATTGGGTTTGAGTCGTGTCGTCTGGCGCAAACTGCCATTGTGTTCGGTTATTCCATGCTCTGATGAAAGCCTTGCCGCCCTCCTGCTCCAGGATCTCGTAGCCATCCAGGGCGGCGATATCTGGCATGTCTTTTGACAACTCGCCAGCTATGAGCTCAACCGTCTGGCAGAAGTGTTGCATTGAGACGTCAGCCAAAAAATGCTGACTGATGTCAGCGTGACTATGCGTATTGAGAGTCGCAAGGGTGTTGAGGTAATTGGTAGAGCATGCGGTCCACCACTGATGGAATGAGTCGCAGAATGCTCTAAATGCTGTAGTACGTCGCTCTCGAGCGGTCCGATTATTGCCCGATATTCCACGGAGGCCTTCGTGGTCTCGTAGAACGACTCCGTGTTCGTTTGCAGTACTGGGCGTTCGTAGTTCGGAGGCCTGAATGGAACCTGCAGCCGCCCATAGACTACTGGCGGGAGCGGGGTCCACATCGACCCATCCTCCAGTAACGTACAGCTCACTGTCGGGGCTGCTCCCTGCATATTCCCCCTCTTGCGGGATATACGCTCCGTTTGATCCGTTTCCAGTCTGGCCGTCCATGATTGCTGTGCAACAAGAGTCTGAGATGTGGTATGCGTTTGCGAAAAGAACAGATTGAGATGAGAAATCTGTTGACGTTCGGGGATGCCTTGAACGGTTCTTCATATGTATCTTGCACTTCGCCTCTCCTTCCACGCCTTGAGTGACAATCGCTCCATTTTTGTGTCCGCTCACGTCTCCGCCGCCCGAGCATAAAGGCTGGGCGACTGCGGAAAGATCGGTAGAAGCCGTGACAATCCTTTGTCTTCAGCCTCGACAGACTCTTCATTTACGATATCAAACCCCGCGAGCAGCCTGCTGTCTCCGCCATGAGGGGACAGAAAGCCAAACACGTATGAGTTTTGAAGCCTCTTTTCAATCCATGTTGTCCAACGTGAAGTTTCGAGGAGGGGGGCGACAAGGATCTCACAGATAAAGCACCAGGGAGCTGGACTCATTCGCCTTCTGTGTTGTGGAGCACAAATTTACTCCAGCTCGGTCATAACCCCAATCGATGACCAAAACCTTTTGCCGCACGGTCCATGATTGCCCGGGCTTGGGGCCCTCGGGAACTCGCAATGCGGTTTCGCCATTGAAAGGAGATAGCTTTCGGAGAAGACAATGTCCTAGAACAGTGAGCACGAAATGTGATTTTTTGGGATACCGCATACAAGTCAAAATGATGTGCATATGAAGCGTAGACTGGGCAAAAAGTTTGTACAAGAGACGAAGGTGATAAATGCGCAAGTCTCCCTTTCACAGGTCCGGCCTGAAGTTGGGGTACGACCTTCTGAAAAGCGAAAAGTGATCCCGAATGATTGACTCGGCGCTGCGGTCGACTGCTTCTTGTGCGGTCGGTATGTCGATTGTCGAAGGCGATGGGTGGCTCGCATTGGCCAGCTCTTCGGCGACTTCACAAAAGAAGATCATTGGAGCATTGGGTCTGGATTCGAAATATTCGACGACCTCAGAATGGTTGAGAGACGAGTTGTTTCTGTTCTGAACCGCTTGATACAGGCTCGACGAGGGGATCCACCAGTCATGCACCGCGCCGGTCAAGTCGTCAGGGTCTTCCCCCTCGCCTTGTGATTCCGAGCGAAGCGTTTCAAAAACCCGTCGGAGCATACGTGCATCCATGCTAAGGCCTTCAAGAGGGACGCCGAAGACAGCAAAGCAAGCGCGAGTGATGCCTGGTTGTTGGTGACGAAGGGTATCAGATGGGATAGAAGTCCCCGAAACTGATCCCAGAGTTTGGGTCGAAAGTCCTGAGGCATGAGCCCTCGGCATTGGGGCAGGCGTGGACAGCGTCCTGCCTTGATCGGAAGTGGGGCTCGTCGTGTGAGCCCATATCCCCGTATCGACCCTCGTCGTCACTGCCGACAGGGGCGAAGGTAGGAACCCTCCCCGGCTGCTTTGACGAGGCTGCAGCATAGAATACGGCCTCTGTTCAATGTTGGTGTGGCCGATCATCCCAGATATGGACGTTCGTCTCTGCTGAGGGCCTTGGGTACGGTTCGGTCCAGGTATCGCATCGGGTCGGCGACGTTCCGGTCGCTCGACGCGGCTGGTTCGGGTCAGGGTCGGGATACGGGGACGACTCGAGTGGGAGTGTCGACGAGTTGCACTGCCAGCCGTTGAGCCACTTGGTGAGCGAGTACCCGAGCCGGTGACAGAGCTGTTGGCGGAGGACCTACTCAAGCTTGAAGCTGATGATTGACTGCTGGAACCCCCAGAAGAGGGGGTACCACTGGTCGGAGCCTGAGGATCGGTTGGCTGCTCGGCCGGATCCATGCTCTGGTCGTATGCACAGCTGTCAGCTTGCATGTTCGATTGATGTCTGTCTGGGAATATGGTTTGGTTCTGAAAATCACAAGTTGGTTCGAATGAGGTGTTGGGTTCGTCTCTTTCCACTCTCGATGATCGACCATTTTATACCTTTTCTGATGGTCGACTGAGGCATATGAGACTTCTCAAGTATGTTCTAGACTTTGAGGATCCTATGAGCCCTCATGATGAACTTTGCGAAGCCCAGCTCGCTTCGATCATCATGACGCAGCATTGTGCCGAGATGTCATCACCGTGACCCGTGCGTCAGATCTCATAGAACTTCAGCCTTTCAGCAATGCACAGCCAGCTCACCCCGCTTGTCATTCTGATTCAGCATTACGCAAAGACCTCCGCAGTTAGCGAAGAGGTACTAAGGAGTGACATCGATGAGTCTAGGCCTACGAAGTCTGTCGAGTCATCGGTGTCAAAGGTGTCGTGGTGGAGTCGTGGAGCGCCTGGTCGCCCAATCTGTCACTGACACAACGGATGCACACATTTCTGAAATGCTCGGACGTCACAGACGTTCAAACCTTTCTCCCCTGTCGCCTTGGCGAGATCTCCAGGCCTTCTTGGCCTATGCTTTCCCTTACCCTCCAAGAAGTGCACTTGTCGTCATCAGGCGGCAATCATTTCCTCGTATTGTGTCATAGATCTTCAACCTTTCATCGGGCAACGGTCGCGTGTGTCTGAGCCGAACCAAGCGACAGTTCGCCTTGACGTATGTCGACAAAGGCTTCGAAGAGGCCTGGACATGCTCCACGGACGCGTTCTCGATGGGCGAAAGTTCATTTAGGAGAAACCAAGACCCGCTTTTCTTGGGACGGAGTGGTCATGGCTGACTGTCAGAGGCATATGTTCCGTGCGCCACACCCAGGACAACCCAGTGCCACATTGCGTCTTAACAGGACGACGCCGGGCACTGGGGACGCTGGACCTAGGCTGACTCTGGAGTGATAGTCGCACGATGTTCTGTATCTGGCTTGAGGCGCGTATTCCCCGCGTTGGTGGCAGAGGGAGGTGGGAATCCTGCGGTGCTGTTCCAGACACCTGCTCCTTTAAACTGTCTCTCATGCTTCTGTGCTTCTGAAGCTGCGAAGCTTATCCTCACACTGACTGTGACGTTGTCTTCGTAGAGAAGGCATGTGGCTCAAGACACTCTGACGCACAAACCAAGTCGAAGATGGCGCCGGGCCTTCTCCTCTCCACCTTCAAAAGTAGGTCGTACAGTACATGTATAAAGCAACTCCACAGCCTCGCCACCCATTTCATCCAACCAAAGCCTACGCACTCTTCCCCACCACTACTCAGCATAAAGCCGGAACCCGTAAGGACGGAAACCATGACTGAAGTGCACACCTCGAAGCCTAGCAGCATCAAAATATATTCTTGTCAAGGTGCACCCACGGCCGATCACTTTTGTATTGGCGTAAACACCACCGTACAATTCGAAGGCGACCATGACTTTGGCATGGTGATCGATGTCAAGGCCAGCGGGCCATACCGCCCCGAACGCATCATACAGTATGACTACACTTACAATACACTGCCCGTAACAGAACCTTCAGTCCTCGCGAACGAATCGGAGGCGGGCAAGGTCTTTGACTGGTATCAGACACGATGGAAGACGCTCTGTGAATCCAAGACCAAGAATGCCAAACAGGTGCCCGAATCGATCAGAGGCGTGCTTCTCGATGATTCGCACCTGCATGACCTCGCCACCCAGGCGTTCGCACTGGGCTGGGCAGACTTTTTAGCGACGGACGGTGGGGCTCTGCAGAGCAGGCCGACGGACGACAAGATGGCGGTGGAGTCACAGGGAAGGCTCTCTAGATATGTGGGCAGGGCACTCTTGTCCCTCATCAAGATCGAGCTTACTCCCACGGAATATGTCGAACATGACGAGCCGCTCAATCTCTTCCAATACGGCCCAAAAGCAACAGTCGCTTCGTACAGTGAACATGATAGAGCGCGCTATGCGGAAGACGAAAAATATAACGTGACATACGAAGACCTGGAATACACCAACCAGCTTCGTGCCAAGTTGACAGCCAAGCAAATCGAAAATGGTCAGGAATCAGGCAACTCGATGCCCGCGTCAACGAGCTCCCGTCCTGGGGTCAAGCTATTGGAATCCTCTAGCTCGTGAACTCCCTCATAACGACCCATTGCACGGATCTGCCCAATGGCACTCAACTTTTTTTCTTTTTTTGGGGGGGAGATCGCTAGCAAGTTTCAAGTGGCACTGTATCAAATACTGTAAGAAGCATAGTGACCATAGCCACCGGACACTCTCCGCTGTTATCGATACGACTCTTTAGCATGTTCGTACCATAGTCGTCTCGATTCGTGTCTAGATGATACAACTCTTGTTTCATGCCTTTCATCTCTGGGCACGAGCACGCCCCCCATCGCTAGAACCACTCCCACCCGAGCTGGCCGCCGCTTCCGCCTTGAGCAGGTCCACCTTCTCCTGATACGCATCGTACGCATACTTGATCGGCTTGCTCAAGTACACTTCGTCCGCCATCAAGCTTTCCTCTGACGATTCCCGAGATACCTGACGCTTGAGGGCATTGGCATCGCCATTCGGGAAGAACATATCGTCTGGGTTGAAATGGTTATCCTCGTCGGGGATCGCTCTTCGCTTGCCCAGCGCCTTGCGAGACGGCTTGTCTCGGACGATCTCCTCCTCCTCTGCTTCGGCATCGGCATCGCCAGAGCTGCCGGTGTCTTTGCGTTCGGAGGTGTGCGTGCGGGTCATCGGCTGGCCATTGATCAGGACATGCGAGTTGACTGAAGCATCGGAATAGGTATTGCCGTTCTTGAGAGGGACAGGTAAGGGCCGTGGATTCGGCGCGCGGTGAAGACCGAGTGGGGATGGTGCACGTGGAGAGGCCGTGCCAGGAAGCTTGGGTGGATGTGGCAGCGCGCGATCGTGCGTGTCAGGCGAAGGAGTGCGAGACCGGTCGAGGGGCGTGGCGCCGCCTTGGGACGGTGGCAGAGGCAGATCCGGTCTCCTGGGAGAGCGTTCGGGAAGACGAGAATATGGTCCAGGAGAGGGCGAGCGCGAGGATGAAGCTTGTTGGGTGTCGGGAATGGACAAGCCGCCGGTAGGGTCAAGCACCTATCATCCGTCAGCATGGATCATCACGCGATTGGGCGAGACGACTGACATTCCGGTCAAACCTCGTCTCTTTCTTGCTTCGCTCCCTGACTTCCCGCATCTCCCTCTCGTCCATGGCCATCCTCTCAAGATCGTCATGCTGTTTCAAGCCCTCAGCAAGCTGACCATGGGCTTCGAACAGAGCCCCGAGAGCCCGTTCTTCCACTGTCGTACCCTTTCCAAGCCCATCCTCAGGTGGAACTCCGTTCATCAGAGCATTGCCGTCAACTCTCTCGCGCGATCGAGCAGCCTCGGCTTGTGCCCAATCCATCTGATTCGTGAGGGACTCGTGCGCATGGAAGCACTTTTGGTAGAATTCCTGAACATCAGCCAGACGAAAAGCGGGTGTGGAGTCCGACTTACGCGGATGATTGGCTTCTGTTCCAGCTCATCCGGTCGAGTGTAAATGAGAGCCTCTGCAAGCACCCTCGCGCTCTCCTTCGCCGCCGTGCACTCATCAATCAAGCGCCTCATATCCTCTTCGTGACTCGTCAAATGTTCGTATTGCGGACCGCCTTGAGCGTAGGCCGGCGAGCGAGTCCGGCTTAAAGGCGCCGGAGCTGGCGTATTTCGAGCGGTGGTATGTTGGGCCGATGATCCTCGACGTGAGCTAGGCACCGACCCAGGCGGTGTCAGGTCAGCCGTGAAGGTGTCTGGGAATCGAGCGGTAAACTGGGTTTCGGGTGTGTAGAGATGGTGGTCAGATGGGAGTGGCACGCCCTAAAGGTCAGCTGGTCCAAGTGGAGTATTCAGTGGAGAACGCACGCCTTCGGCTTCCTGTGGCATCTTGACCTTGCACCAGAGCTCGCCCAAAGCTTCACAGCCCTTTTCGTTTCCATACTGGAAGACAAGATCCGCCAGGATATCCGTGATCATGCGATGCGTATGAGCCGAGACAAGAGGGTTGCTAGGAGGCGCCATGAGAATCGGTTCGAGGGATGCGATGAACTTCTTGCTGCTGGCGTGGGCGCGGAAGCCTTTGGTTGAGATATTCCGCATCATAATGAGCCACACTTTAGCCGCTGCACGCCGTTCGGCCTCGTTCCCGTGCTTGAACTGCTTCCGGATAGCCCTGGAGGCTTCCTTCGCGACCGAGTCGGGGGATTGAGAATGGTTGATGCGCTCGGTGACATCGTAGATAGCGGCGAGGGATGGTTCTGGACCTGCACATAACATTTCTAGGCATCAGCACCAGCTGCCTCTTATCAAGGCTGCACCAACGAATGGCAAATGTCACGCTATCCGCCTGGCCGCTCTCCTTGAACTTGCCCAAGTCCAGGCCCAAGAGCTTCCCTCGCGTCTCTTCAACTGTATGGCCAGTGGAGCTCGGGGCTTGATGACCGAGGATACTAGCATCTCCCCCGTCCGTGCTGAACCTTCCATCCTCCTCTACCGTACCTCGGGAGGTCTCCAGTCCGCGATCCCGCTCTTTGTCCTTGGTCTTCTCTTTGCGGTCCCAAGCTACGCCCCAGAACTTCTTCTTCTCCTTCTCCTTCTCTCTACCTTCGATTGGTCGGGTGCTTGGATCGGGTGGTGGAGGGGGGCGCAAATCACGGCGAGCGTTTTGCGGTGCATTGAATCCTTCCATGCTCTGCAAAGTGTTGGTATGGGGATCGTCAGAGACGGGCGAGTATGGATTGGGGACGTTGGTCAAGGGTGGGCCGAATGGTTGAGGTGAAGGGAAGGCCTGGGTACCGGATGCGGCACCATTCGCCAACATGGAGTCTTGTTGATACGATTTGACGAGGGGCGATCGAGTGACACCTTGAGCTTGGGGGGACCTGGAGAGCTTGGCAGCCGTGTGATGGGAGTGAGAGTGTGCCTGCGAATGAGAAACCGATGACTCGTAGTCACTTCGACCCCCTCCGCTCGAAGCAGATGAATATCCTCTATCTCGCTGCCGGCTCTCCTCATTCATTGCCAAGGCGAAGGGGCCGTTGAGACTGGTCTGAGACGGGCTCGAGGAGAAGGGATACTTGGTCGGTGTGGCCGGTCGGATTTGTGGAGAAGGTGGTCTAGCGCCAGGGGGGAGGTAGAGGCCAGGTGTGACGGTTGGCGAAGAGCCGTGATGATGAGAAGGTTGTAGGAAGGGGGGTTGTGGTGGACCTGGGGCAGACGAGTAGGATACATCGCCATTGAGATTGGGGGGTAAAGGCATCTGGAGCGATTGAGGCGATACGATGGTCCAGCCTTCTGGACTCTGCGCGCCGGTCCCTCGAGGCGAAGATACCTGTGCTGCAGCCGGCGGCGGAGGCTGGGGTTTCGAACGCAAGCTAAGCTTTCGGCTCGTCGTCTGCTGTTGCTGCGCCGAGGGGGGCGGTTGCTGCTGCCCATACTGCGCCTGCATCTCCGCCAGACTCGGCACCCCATTCGCCGCCATCGTCATCGCGCCGAGCTGCTCTTTGCTGCCTTTGGACCGAGCAGCACCGCCAGCTGGGGTGTCGAGGGGAAAAGGAGTCACGCTCCCTTGTTGTGGCTGGTGGCCGTGGTGATGTAGATGAGGGTGGGCGTGCTGGTGATGCTGCCTCTGCGCCGTCGGTAGTGCTGACGAAAGAGCATTGGAGCGCTGATCCGGGGGTGTCGAGCCGGGAGGAGCTGACGATGTTGGTGGTGGTGGCGGTGGAAGGGGCGAGACGTCGGGCTTGGAACTCCGGAACAGGCGTTTCATGTTGACGACCCGATCCCAGTCGCAGAGTTGCTGGGCGGATACGAGTCCGTGGTGGGACTAGGGAAGGTGATCATGCAAGAAGATGACAGAAAAGCTCCAAGTCCTTTTCTCTCTGGTCGTTGGAGTGGTAGTGCAAAAAAACACAAGCGAGCTGCGGTGTACGTGTGTGGAGGGGAGTGGCCCGCCAAGAGGCCAGAACCGGGGGCTGCGAAGGCGGGGTCTCCACTCTCCTCCAGAGCCAAAAGATCCCCCCCTCGCGTCGACGAGCAGGACCAGGCGAGGTCAAGCCTCAGTGATGCGAAGTGCGTAGAGGTGTAGACTAGAAGACAAGAGGTAGAATAGTGAGAGAGAATGAGAAAGAGACAGTGGTCCATGGCGGTGTTCGGGTTCGGGGATTCTCCCAACTGCGACGCCGCTAATCGCCACGTGCACTCAGGGTCTCAAAAATCACACACATCTCCTTAAGCCTTATGGCAGCATAAATCGACACCGGTCGATGTGCATAACATGCTGCGGATACTGTCTCTCTGCTCTTGGCTTTGCTACATTTTGAACTTGTCTACAAGTAATGAATGCTGCGGAGAACATCGCTCTCGGTCGGCGGCATTTGCTGTCACAGGCGCGACACCGGCGCACAGCCCACGTAGCCTTGCCTTCTGGAGCATGAATAAAAGATCGATCATTTGCCACCTCACCGCCTCAACGCGCCGGCAATGGACAAGCGGCTTGGCCACAAATCCGACTTATGCGGCCACGGGGTTCGGTGCTGGCCCAGGTGTTACCACGTCGTCGCCTGTTTGCCTAAAGTACATGGTGGTGATGTACTGACTGTTCAGCTCTTCATTCTCGATACCGCTCAGAAACCTTACCTTTTGCCTGTACCTGGTGGTGGTTCCGACACCCAGCGTGCCATTCTTGATCGCACTTGCAGTCAAGTGGTTCAGGACGACATGGTTCGGCACTGCGAGAATCGAATTGTCATCCCGTCCAGCGGGCATCTGCTGGGCCGAGTGCCCGTGGGGTGGCAAATGGGCATTGTTGTCGATCTTGCGGTAGTCTGCATTGACAATGACCTTGTCCATGATGCGTGGCAGCATCGGTGGCTGGGGTACGGGTGCGAGGTAAGGAGCACTTTGGAGGAATGACTGGTATTGTTCCCGAGAGGCGAATAGATGAGGCAGTTCCTCAAGGTACTGGTAGAGCGACAATGCTGGTGGAATGACATTGGTCCACTTGGAGTCGTTGACTACCTCGTTAGTTTCTACAGACAAACAAAGGGTCGGCAACTCACTCTCTTCCTCTTTGGATACAGGTTTCACGGCAACACCCCACTCCTGTTTGAGCTCTTCCTGAGTCTTGGCCGCTTCCACCTCGATGTAGTTGACGAGGGTTCCGTCGTCGTCTGTGGCTGTTGGAATGCTCTTTGAACACCGCCAGCTTCCATCAACGACAAACTTGATCTTGTGCTCGCCAGGCGGTAGTCGCAAGATTGTGTTGAAGTCATGTGTACTGTCTCGTCAGCTGTGCGACCATCTTGGCCAGTCGTGTGACGCACCTCTTGCGCAGCTCAACCCGGCCTTTCCAGTTGTCCGCAAATGTGCCCGTAACATACACCTCCTTCCCGCCCTGCGTCCACTGTATAGGCACGGCCACCAGTCCATCATTCGGCTGCTCGTCCTCCCCCTCTGTAGGTCGTGGCTCGGCTGGTGTTGGAGCGACGGAGGACGGTGGCGGCGACGTCGCTGCCCTTGGCGGTGTGCTCATCTGTGTCGTCTGCCTTTGTTGCTCCCCACCGGGAGCGGTCTTGCCTGGAATAGGTATCGGCAGTGCTTTGGTCGCAGCCGCCTCCTCAGCCTTTGGCGTAGGCGCGGAAGGAAAGTACGGGTTCTCGGTCGACGCGGATGCTCTGGTCGGGCTGACGCTCGCATTGGGCATGTGCACAGGCGCGCTCATGGGACCCTGGCCCGACTCCATCTTTGACATGGGACTGAGGCCCATACCGCCCAGCGGCCCTCTCCCTCCTAGTGCCTGCTGCCAGCGCCTCGACCCGGCCGGCATAGAGCTGCCAGTGACATCTGAATGACGTTTCGCATGACCAGCGGGCGGCTCCAAGCCGTGCGAGGTGTGATGAGCAATAGTGACGACCGGTGCGGCGGGCGTAAATGCGAGCTTGTTCAGATCGGGCAGCTCGAGCGACTTGCGCCGTCTCGGTGAGCCGGATCGACCGCCAGATGGTGAAGTTGGGTTGGAGTGACCGGGAGAGATGGTGGTCGGACGAGCAGGCATGGGTAGACGGAGGTTGGGTTGACGCGAGGACGAGCGGTCACGCTTCTCCGAGGTTGGCGACGTGGATCCAGAGCCAGATCCTCCTGCACCATTGTGATTGCCGCCCGCGCCGTTCGGTCCGTGACTGTGACCGCCTCGACTGGGCGAGTTTTGATGAGACGGTGCGTTGCCCATGTTGCCGGTGGCTGTACAGCCAGGCGGCGTGTGAGTGGAAGGTCTAGTGGTATGGGGGTGTTCGGTTCAATAGCTTCTCTTCGGTCAACGGTGTAGGTGGCGTGCTGTGTTCACGTGTCGCTATGCGAGGAGGGTGAAAGGATCCGCTGGTGGGAGAGGCAGTGGTTATACTACGATGAGGAGGATGACAAGGATGTGATGCAACACGCAGCTTGTGACTGGAGCAGTTACAGTCTAGCTCCGCCGTCGTCCGCCTCCTGGCTCGCTGCCGTCGTAACTCAACGGGTCGGATCTTCCACTTCGGGTAATTCGCCGGCTCATCCCAAGCCGCGTCTCCCTCTTGGCCTCAGTCTCACGGTCCGCATCCCATCCCACCGATATCTACATGATCCCTTCCGTCACTACTTCTTCGATTCACATTAGACTACAGTCACATTCCACGACAAAGACATCTCATGGGACCATAGAAGACCGAGGCACTCGCAGCGACAGCTAGCTAGATCGAAGACAGGGAGCGAGAGGGAACGCATAGGCAACGGGCGCAAGACCACAGCAGCCCTCGTCCGCGATGGCCACCCGACCTGCGCCTCCCGCCCCAGAGGGCAGGAGCAGGATGAGCGCCCATACACATGCTCACGGGTCGAGAAAGCATATGCACCTCAAGCAGCCTAAGGTCGGGCAGTATATCGTCGGCCGCACGTTGGGCACCGGCACTTTTGGCAAGGTCAAACGTACGTGACGTTTTGTCATTTGGGCAGCGGGCGTCTGGGCGATTGGCAGTGTACCAAGTTCCGAGACGAGAAGCTGATCATCAGTCGCCACGCATGCCATCACCGGCCACCAGGTCGCCCTGAAGCTCATCAATCGATCAAAGATCACGACGCCGGATATGAACGCCAGAGTCAAGAGGGAGATTCAGTATCTCAAGGTGTTGCGGCACCCCCACATTATCAAGCTGTCAGCTTGAATGTCTAGGCATGGATGGCCATATCTGACGTCCAGATACGAAGTCATCACGACGCCCACCGATGTCATCATGGTCATGGAGTATGCAGGCGAGGAGCTATTCAACTATATCGTGGCTAAAGGGAAAGGCGGCGTATGTCTGGGATTGCCCCATGCCGAATATCAGTGCTGACCCGCCGCAGATGAGCGAAGACGAAGCCCGAAGATTCTTTCAACAGATGATAGGAGCGATAGAGTACTGCCACCGACATCATATCGTTCATAGAGATCTCAAGCCTGAAAAGTGAGCACTTTCTGACCCATCCGTGACCTGGCTGATTCACCAGTCTATTCCTCGACACTCGACATAACATCAAGATCGGCGACTTTGGTCTATCGAATCTCATGACGGATGGAGACTTTTTGAAGACCTCGTGCGGATCGCCAAACTATGCCGCGCCAGAAGTCATCTCGGGAAAGTGAGCACATGACCCCAGCTAAGCGACTGCCATGCCTGACGTGAAGACTGTATTCCGGTCCCGAGATCGACGTTTGGTCAGCCGGGGTCATCATGTACGTTCTGCTATGCGGCAAGCTGCCTTTCGACGACGACCACATTCCATCCCTGTTCAAGAAGATCGAAAGCGGGATTTTCTCGACCCCCTCGCACGTTTCGGAGGGAGCACGGCATCTGCTCAAGCGTATGTTGTGTGTTGATCCCCTCAAACGAGCTACGATTGCCGAGATCCGCTCGATGCCATTCTTCCAGAAAGACCTGCCTCGATACCTACAACCCCTGCCGGAGATCGAGCGATACCCCACCTTGCCGATGGACGACCTGTCGACCCTCCTGATGATCAACGAAGGTCAAGCAGATCCGAAAAAGGTGGCAGAGGCGAAGGGCTTGGTTTGGACAGAGGATCTTGGCATCGTCGACCCGGAGATCGTCGCCGAACTACTATCGAAGATTACAACATATACCGAGGCAATGGTCTGGCAAGAACTGCAGAAATCAGGAGACAATCAGGTCAAGGTTGCATACCAGCTTGTGCGGGATCACAAGCGAATCCTGGCAGACTGTGAGCAATGTCTATTGGGGATGTGTCAAGTGCTGACGTGAAGCGATGTCTGGCTTCGAGGATGACGACACAGGCGCGATGGAGGAGTTCATGGCGTCTTCGCCCCCAGCTTGGAATGCGGAAATGCATGTGAGCCCACAGAGAGCAAGAGTGGCAGGCAGGCACTAATTGCAGATGAAGCCTCAAGAGGTGAACGGCACCGAAGAACTCGACCTAGAAGAAGAGGTGGACGACATTCAGGATATCCCGAATGCTCATTTCGACGTTCTCGATTCATCGCTTCCCGGATTCCAGACCCGTGCGTTATCAAATTTTCGTTTCCCGAGGGATACATGCTGACTTTATAGCAACTAGTGCGGGTTCTTCAACCCCGATGCTCCCGCCAGACATGCCTCCTGCTCGCCCCCCACCGTCGTACACACCCCCGCCCGTGGAGAAGCCGCATCAGAAGCCTAAGTGGCACTTTGGCATTCGATCGCGGTCACCTCCGATGGAGGTCATGCTTGAGATCTATCGCACTCTCAACTCACTAGGCATGCAATGGAAGCGGAAAGACGGCATCGGAATGCCTGAGATCGGTCCACCGCCACAGGGCGGATATTCCGAGGAGGTCGATCAGGTGCTGGAGCAAATGAGGGAGAATGGAGAAGGGGACAAAGTTCAAATGGGCAAGAAGCCGCCGGGGAGGAAAGAAGCCCAGGCCCAGGACAAGGCGGCGCAGACCTTGTATATGGTGGAGACCAGGGCGAGATACTCGAACATCATTGTGCGTGATTGCTAGGGCGAGTGGGGTGCGAGCTGATGTCAGGTCCGCATGGATCTTCAGCTTTATCGAGTAGATCGAGAGAATTACCTGGTCGACTTTCGGAACATTGGCTACTACGCCGTTCCACCAGACGCAGACATGACCACGCTCCCGCCTGATGCGACTCGCAACCCGATGTTCGCTGCCAGACTTCCTACGCCTACCCGCACCGACCCTTCAGCGAATGTCGGAACCTCCGACGGTACCGCCCATTCGCTAGGAGGCGACGCGGGCAAACCGAAAAGCGGAGATGGGAGCAGTATTGGAGGGGTGTCTGGACCGTTCCAATTCCTCCACATGGCGTGTCAATTGATCATGGAGTTGGCGAGCGGGTGAAGTGGGGTACTCAGTTGTCCGCGGCTGGTCTGTGGGTAAACATCATCATCCAGAGGGAATATGCGCGGTGTCGAGGAGAATTCAGTGTGCAGCCCCGCCTGTCCATGTAGAGGGCTGGTCGGGATGAGAAGGGCATCCCGCAATTTCGGGGAACCGGTATAGAGTGATTGAACCCCCTTGTAGCCTATGCATCCGCGCCATGTCGGCAGCATGGCAGGCAATGAGAGTGGGAAGAAAAAGCAGCCGCGACGTGGAGGCCAGACGACTTAAAAGCACATTCCGGTTCACTTTCCTGTCTTCTACATTCACCTCGTCATTCATAGATCCATGTCGCCTAGATGACAAGGCCACCTTGCGGCATTGCCGCTTTCCTCTTCCTGCTTGTCGGCCTGGCGACATCGACGCTTGCGCTGCAGGCCAACTTGGCTGGTGTGATCGACTGGCATATCCCCCTCGTTGGCAAACCGCTCTTGAAGCCCACACCCCCGACACTGGTCGAGACGGCGCTAGGGAACAGAGGGGTTCTGATCACAGAGAAGAATGTGCTCGCTGTATTGGACCAGCAGGGCTCAGTGGTCTGGCGGCAGAGACTGGAAGATAATGATCCGGTCGTGAGCTACCACCTAGTGAACAACGGTGAGTCACATTGCATCTTCGTTTGCAGTGTGAGGGTTGCTGATTCCAAGGCATCGTCCTTCTGTCTGGGCCTGCTGGATCTACCGTACGACTCTTCGCCCTCGACACCGGCAGACCACAATGGGAAACCCATCTCTCTTCTGCAACTTCGGATCACCTCACCCACCCCGTATACCTCGGCACCGACGTCGCCTTCACCGCCGACCACCTGTCCGCCGTCGTCCTCTCTGGCGGTCGGCGCGTCTCGCGTCTATCCCTCCAGGACGGCAAAGTAGACTGGTCCCTCGAAGCGCCCGGAGCAGGCGACACGATGCTCTTCAAAAGCTTGCACATCTCTGGCGACTCAGTCCACCTCTTAGCGCTCACTTCGTCATTCGCCTCCACACAGCTGGGCACAATGACACTTGCCCTCGGCGCGGGCGTGCCGACGGGCGATATGGGCCAGATACCATCGATCGTCACTACGCCTCAAGACTGCGTGTTGGCTGCTGGTGCTGCTGGTCGCGCGCAGGTGGTGTGGCATGAGCATGGCAGGATCAGGAGTGCGCCTCTATGGCCTGATGGAACGGTTGGCCAGCCGAAGGATGTCATGCCGGGCAAGGGGAAGAAGTTTTCTGGTCTCCTTGATGTGGGCAAGGCTTCGCTGGAGAAGGGACTGGTGCTGGGTGAGGCGAGCGATGGGTCGGCGGTCATTGTGGATGTGATCAAGAGCAAGGTTGTGGATTCATTTGAGGGCTCCCAGGATGGGCCGGACCACTCGTCCTCGACTTACTCGGCCGTCAAGACGGCCAAAGGCGTGGCTTTCCATCGACTCTACTGGTCGTTCAGCCTCAACGTGAGTATCTTACACTGACTTGGACATGCCAGCTGACAACAGATGGCCATGTCTCAGTTGTACCATGTGCTCGACGATGGCATGGTGGTGCAGAGCGGATTTACTTTCGCGTTTGACACTCAGTCTCACGGAGTCATGCTTGCCGTTGGTCTCGTCCAGCACTTCGCCGGTCGGAACACTGACCAGCAGGGAGGTGCTGCACCTACTCTTACCCAAACACAACTCCCTACGCTGCTTGTTACCACATCGACTGGGGCTCTGCAGTATATCCTCCCTCACACGGGTCACGCGTGGACCCGGGAAGAAGGCTTGACCGACTTGCAATTCGTCAAATTTATCGACCTCGGCGAGCCCGAAGTAGAGGAGACAAGGCATGTCTTGACTGAAGAGACGTATATCGGGCGTCTCGCTCGACATCTCGCGGAACTGCGAGACCTCCCGGCATTCATCATCAATTTCGTCACACGCTTCACTTCGTCCTCTTACGCCTCTACACTCTCGGTCAAGCCTCTCAATGCGACCCAGCTACATCGTGATCAGTTTGGCTTCCAGAAACTCGTTCTGGGTGTAACGTCCTTTGGCAAGCTGTACGCTCTGGACTCAAGTTCGGGACAAGTTGTGTGGAGCAAGTCTCTCGGCAGAACAACGGATTCTGTTCCGGAATTGGATGTAGTGGATATGAAGAGAGTTCGGGATGTGGCAGAGGGCGGTCCGATGGTAGACGTCCTGGCAGTCCGGACGAAAGGCCAGGTCAGCTTCCCTAGCCCACATCATTCCCAATACTGACAAGTAGACTGTCAGAACGGTAGCTTTCCAAGTGGACGCCCTGACTGGCGACGCAGGCGAACTCGACTCGGCCGGTCTGCCGCAAGGCAAAGAGCTGTTTGATGGCAGACCCAAGACGGCCTTCTTGCTGCCGCAACGCAACTGTCATTCTCGTGCTCACGTGCTGGGTGTGGTCGACCAGGCAGACCATGTGAGTTCTTCCTGTGGACTGGGAAGACGCAGCTGAGACCAAGCTCTACATCTATCCGTTCTGCAAGAAAGTCGCCCGGGAGTTATCCTCGTCATCGAGCTTTTCTTTCCACGTTGTCGAACATTCGCTCTCGGGCACAACCATGCGGGGTCTCGTCCCAGCTACTCTCGCACCCAGCGACGAGGTGCGGCAACCCTTAGGCACCACCCAAGCCTGGACGATGGTCCTTCCAGCGGACGAAAATGTGCTCGATGTCAGTCCCGTGATCAACGGCCCACTCGCATCGTTCGGCCGCGTCACCGGAGACAAGCAGACTCTGTACAAATATCTCAACCCGCATTTGCTGGTTGTCACGACGCTCTCGTCTACTGGCGGTACAGTCTACGCTGTAGACAGCGTGACGGGCTCCGTCGTCTACTCTGCTGTGGTGGACGCTCAGGCTGAAGGCGGTCTCGAGGCGATAATGGAGGAGAATTGGCTTGTCTTTCGCTGGAAGAGCGAGGCCGGCTGGAGAATCGCTTCTGTGGAGATGTATGAGAATCGCACCTCGGCGGCGGCCAACACGTCAGTCGCACCCACGATGGATTGGGCAGAGCTGACATGTAGACCTGGGCTATCGAGCTATGCCGACCCTCATCACCTCATGACCTTCAGCAAGACGTTTATCCTCCCTGGCCAAATATCCGATCTTGGTCTCACCACCAGCAAGCTGGGTGTCAACGCCAAAGAGCTGATCTGTGAGTTCCTTACGCGAACCACTGCGACTTCACCAAGCTGACAGAAAGTCGTCAATGCCCAAGGCCAGCTGGCAACACTGCCTCGCCGCTTGCTGGATCCTCGTCGGCCAGAAGGCAAACCCACTTCGGCAGATAAAGAAGAGATGCTCATCCCATACGAGGCACTCATTACTACGGATCCCAAAAAGGTCGTCAGCCACCACTACCCAGTCCTGGGCCTGCGACACATCGCCACCTCGCCGTCCCTGCTCGAATCCACTTCGCTGCTCTTTGCGCACGGTCTAGATCTCTTTGGCACCCGCCTCACTCCGGGCGGCACGTTTGATTTGTTGTCTGATTCGTTCAACAAGCCGCAATTGTTGCTCACGCTGGCGGTGCTGTCGATTGGGATCCTGCTGGCGAAGCCGGCAGTGGAGCGGAAACGGGCACGTGCAAAGTGGTATTGACCGTGCGTAGCTCAGTGATGTGAAGCATATGCATCTATCTGCAAAACATCAATGACACGAGTCCAGAAATTGTTGATGGACGCCCAAGCCCGAAGCAGAGACGGTGCTTGTCAAAGTTGGCGTCGATATATGCGGTTGATGCATGGTGGATGAATGTACGTGGTGGTCGTGAACGGATATACGTGGATGAAAGGGTATACGATTGACTCGCGTTGAGGCGATCTCTACTGCTCTATCTCGACTTGTGACTACAGGACGTTCTCCTTGGGCCACACGAGCTTGGGGCCGATCTGGCCACAGCACATCTGACCCAGTTTGTGGCCGAGCTCAATGGCCTCGTCGAGGTCTTTGCCAAGCGCAAGCGCGCCGAGGAAACCACCGGCAAACATGTCGCCGGCGCCGTTCGTGTCGACAATGTTGTCCGCGGCGAGTTTAGGCACCGGGTACACCTTGGGGTTCTCGTCGGTGGGTTTGAGGTTGGCAGCCTGCGCAGACGGTTCGGACGAAGCGACCAAAGTCGAGTCCGCTCCCTGGGTAACAATGACCAACCTCGGTCGAGAGACGTTGCTCTTGGTGCTGGCCGCGAGGGCCTTGGCGACCTGCGGCAGCCCCACATCGCCCATCCCGGCGCCTTCGCCGTACGCGGCCGCCTCGCTCTCGTTGCCAATGAGGACATCGACGAATGGGAGGACCTGGTCCAGCTGGACCTTGAAGAACTGCGGGATGAACGGCGCAGAGAGGTTCAAGACGACCGTCTTGCCCTTGCTCGAAGCGGCCTTGGTCACTTCCAACACTGACTCGATACCGTGGGTCAGGAAGTATCCTTCGATGTAGAGGATCTTGGCGCCGTCGAGCAACGACGCGACGGCGGGCGTGGAGAGGTGTGCGGGGGTGAACTGCTCGGCGGCTCGCAGGGTGGTGCAGAGCGATCGGTCGTGGTTGGACAGAATGACCGCGCAGGCGCCAGTGCGCACAGGGGCAGGCTGCACCTGGTATGCTGAGACGACGCCCTCTGCCGAGTTGGCGGACTCGAGAGTGCGGCGGAGATCGTCGTCGCCGACGGAACCGATGTATGCCACCGAGTCGGAGGGGAGGACGTACTGAAGTCAGCCCTTCTCTTCTTTGCAAGCTGAGGCCACCCGGGTAAAGACTCACAGCAGCGGCACGGGCGGCGTTCTGAGCAGCTCCACCCGCGACGTAGGTCACCTTGGCGTTGGCCACAATATCATCGTAGCTATGCGTCAGTTTCAACTACGATCTGCAGCAAACAGCTGACATTGGCATCTGCTTCTCCTCGGCGAGGATAGCATCGTTGGCTTTGAGACCGTACTTTTCGAGGTAGGCGGGACCCTCCTCCGGTCCGACCTGGATGTCGAGCTGAAGTCAGTGAGAGTTTGGTGGCTGGAACAAGACGCACGAGAGGGTTACCGATGCTGACGATGATTGGGGACATGGCTATGATGCTGTTTGCTGGTGATATTAGTAAAAAGTAAGAGAACGCACGTTGAAATGGTCGTTGAGAACGCCAGACAGCCGGTCAGAAGATACTTTGGAATTATTTTTCGGAGATTTTCGGATTTTATCCCATCACTCCCTCCACCCCATCCTCTGTGTCCAGCACAGGCGATGGAAGAAAGGTCCAGCATGTACTGAGCTACATGCAGTAGGAGCTGGAAATGGACGACGCTGCGCAGAGATCCCAGTGAGGTTGATTGAAGGATGATCGTCTACTTTGCGCGGCACGGACAGACCGATGCGTGCGTCGTCTCATCACTCGGCATCTCACATCTGACACACAGCAACCTGCAGGGGATCATTCAAGGCCAGCTGGACACGCCGCTCAATGCGCACGGGAGGCGAGAAGCACAGAGGCTGTCGGACAAACTGAAAGATGTGCCGTTTGTACAGGTACACTCGTCCGACCTGTCTCGCGCATCCGAGGTGGGTTGTTCAATCGGCAGGTGGCAAGTGGCACTTGACTGATCGGGAGACGGCCGAGATACTTGCTCGACCACATGGATTGGAGGTGATCAAGTCTGAAGGGCTGCGCGAGATCTACCTTGGCTCGATGCAGGGGCGCAGGCGGTATCCGGGGGAGAAGTACCCTCCAGATTCAGAACCGATGAGAGAGTGAGTCTTCCTGAGTCCGAACTGGGTAGATGGGAAGAGTGGGGGAGCTGAGCCCAGCTTCCAAACACGTATCGTCACTTGGTTCGCGGGCTTCTTGAAATCCCACGAGACCAGTCCATCGTCCACCGTCGTGCTGTGCGTCTCGCACGGCGCCTACCTGACGCAACTCCTCAAGATCCTCTTGTCGCCCGAGATGAACTTTGCCCCGCCCCCTACTTCTCACCTTCGACGCCACTGCGTCAACACCTGTGTCATGCGTCTAGACGTGGCGTTTGACGGTGAGAGATGGAGCGGGCGTGTGTTGAGCTGGGGCGAGGCGGACCACCTGCATGGATTGATCGAGCCTCCGCCTGAGCAGACGCTTGCGGATAGTCTGGAGCAGTAGCAGTAGCAGTAGCGGCAGCTGTGGCTGTAGCAGTGTAGAGCGATACAGATGTAGATGTTAGAAACAGATGAGAGACGGTGCATCTAGCGGCTGGGTGAGGCTGTACAATATAAGTTAGTCGTACTCGAGTACTGCCTCTGTTCCGTTTGTTACGTACGAAGATCGGACAAACTGTGCCACGCAGTGTGGGGTGTGATTTCAGGGACTACCAGTAGACGCTCGGAACGGGTGGCAAGCGGTGAAAGGCACCTGTCCTTCCTCCCGATCAATCAGTCCATCAGGGTCTTTGCTTCTCCGCGTACCAGGCTCTGCTCTCGGCAAATGCCAGCAGCAGATCGGCCGGTGGCTTTTGTCTCTATAGACTAGTGCCGAGTCCGACGCCACGCCGTCTTGGCTGGGCTGGGCACAGCCGGGCAGCTGGGGTAACAACCGGGAAGGAACAGAATCGTAGCGATGCCCGGCGGTGCAGGGCGGGGGTGTGATTGAATTCCGGTCTACTGTAGCTTTCCGTGTGTGTGAGGTACAAATGCAAAGGGAGGGGGGAGGACAACAAAGGAGGGTGACGACTCTCTCTTTGTTAACACCCAGAAGGGCAAGGGCAAAGGGGGCGAGGCCCGAGTCCGACGCCGCCTCCCTCTTTGTTGTATGTACCCGCTGCCCGCTGCCCACTCTCTCCTCTCCTTCTCTCTGTTCTTCCTCCCTTGGATCTTTGGACCGGTTATCCCTCTCCGTCTCTCCCCGTCTTGGTCTCTGATCTCTGATGCATTCTTCCAGCTTGCTACGTCCAAAGCTGTGACACACCGCCTTGCCGCCCCCTTCGCCCCCTTTGACACGTTTCCGAACTTCTGAGCCTTCGGACTGCTGTTGATCGGATCGTCGAGTCTGTATTTATACTCTCGACTTCTACCTCGACTCTTGACAATCCTCACTCGTCACTTCCCAGCTCAATTGTTCTCGCCGAACACAACAGTCAGTCTGATCAACATGGCAGCGTGGCTCGCTCCCTTCATGACCGCCCTCAAGGGCTTCACGTGCTTCTGGTCGCTCGTGACCATGGCCGTTGCCGCCGCCACGCAGAGCAAGCTCATCGCCGCGAGTGAGTCTCTCCTGTCCCTTGGTCTTACAGGATCACAGGGCTGACAAGGAGCCTCGTCCGACTTTGTCAACAACACCAACCTCGCCTCGGGTAACGCCATCATTGCCTGTGCCGTATTCTCCCTGCTGTACTTCATTGCGGCGTACGTCCTCCCTCCTCTCCTCAGTCACCAATCTGAGCAGCGCTAACACTGCCAGCCTCGTGCTCTTGTTCCTCCGCCCCGAGTCCATCTTCATCTCAGTCATGGTCGACACCATCGTCATCGGCTGTCTGTTCATCTTTGCCCTCGGTTCCACCGCCGGCGAGTCGAGCGAGGCCAGCGCATTCAGCCATTGCTCAGGCTTCGACTACTGTGATCTCGGGAGCGCGACCATCGGTCTCGGATGGGTCTTCACCTTCCTCGTGAGTCCCCTCCCTATCGCCCTAGCTCCGGAGGAGAGCTGAGCCCAGCTCCTCGGTATCCTCGTCACAGAGGTAGCCTACACCCTTGTGCACTACGGCGGATCCTATTCGACCTGGCGCACGCCCTTCCACCAGCTCCTGCACTACGGCTCTCCGTCCCGCTCGTCCGGAACGGCCGCGACCACTGCTGGCGGTGTCGAATCTGGCGTGGCCATGGGGTCGGTGAACCACCAGCAGCAGCAGCCGCAGATGCAGCAGTACGCCCCGCAGTCCGTCGGCACCGGGGCGTACCAGCCCCCTGCCCAGCCTCAATACCAGGCTTACGCCCCTCCGTCTCAGCAGCAGCAGCAGCAGGCGACTTTCCCTACTGCCCAGCCGACTGGTGCTTCTCAGCAGGGCTACGGATCTCTTGCGCCGGCTGCTGGGTCCCCGCAGGGTGGGTACCCTAGTGAGAAGGCTGGATTTGCCGCTGCGAGCCAGTCGGCCCAGCAGGGTGGGTCGGACATCCGACCCTTGCCCAACGTCCCCCAGGGGTCGCAGCCTACTGCTTAAGGCAATAATCAGAAGCAGCTGGAGCAAAGTCAAGTGGGAGGTAGGCGTGTGAGGAGAGAGTGGGAGGTGAAGTGGGAGGAAGGAAGCGGCTTGAAGGTACGGTGGAGGAGTGGTGTAGGGGCAGAGAGGGAATAGAGAGGAGGTGCAGACTCGAAGATGGTCGGGATACTGTACGGTATAATAGGAGCGAAGTGTGAATCTAGTGAGGAAACGGAATAGGATGATGTATCAGCAGAGCTGGTCTTGATCATCTCCGAGATCTAATCTACTGATCGTCGATTGAAGCACGTCAATTTGTGTTCTTACGGATATCAGCGGGATCGGCACGGTTCACGGGTGTTCATCGGTCCCTAGCTTGACGATCCTCATACACCGCTAATCACTTGTCCCAAGCCTCTGTCGGCGAGTAAGGCAGGAACTGCTGATCAGTTTCCCGACTGGCTATCAGATACGCGGGATCGATCACCTTGCCGTCCAAAGTGATGACCACTCTATCACCTTTCGGATCTGGCTTGCGCGTCAACGAGGTGCGGAAATCAATGGCCGACATGATGCCATCTCCAAACTATTTAGTTGAGCCATACTCTTCTTCGTTCTGCGGCAAGGGGGACTTGCCTTTTCTTGGATGAGCGCCTTGTATGACCAGCCGTAAACGACCAGCACTTCGTACAGGCGGTAGAGAACGGGATCCTGCCATCAGCAACTTGTCCGAGCTTGCGGTGGATTCTGAGGAAGCAAGAGGATGAAGCATTGGATGAATTGGGGAAACTGGGGCCAAACGAAGGAGAATAGAGATGAATTCACCTTGGGCACCCCATCCCACGTCCCGCCGCGGTGCACCATACCCCCCACACCAGTCGACGCGCCCGTCAGACCCTTGACAACGAGCTCATCGCTGATCGTCTTGCTCGTCCCGTCCTCAGCAACGAAAGAGTACTGCGACGAGATCTTGAGAATCTGCACGAGGTTCTGCGCGGTGGAGGCATCGCACGCTGCTTGGCCGAAGAAGAGGGCGGTGGTCCATACTTCTGGTTTGGAGAGGGCTGTGGATATATCGGCGAATGTCAGGCCGAGGGATGTTTTGGCGGCGAGCAGCGCGGTGCAGTGGGCGGGGAGGTGCATGATGAGCTGATGAGCGCGGTGAGTCGAGTGAGTGAGAAGTGAGTGAATCGAGAGGATATTAGCTACATATAGATCAGGATGGACGTGAGGTCATCCGGTCTTTGCCGGACCACCTCCACTCTGATAACCGGTCTCTCAACAAGCTCTCGACAGCATGCGCATTCTCACTTCGCACTTTGAGATTTTACATGCCTGCACAACTGATGCAGCTTGCACTCGTGGTGCGGATGCTCGAGGACGGCCATAACTTTGTCAGTCTTGAGAACGCTGCTTTCAAACGCCAAATACCGCCACAGCTTGGCTACTCCAGGCAGCTTACCGCACGGCCCATGGGCTTATCAAGGCTCTGAATTATGCCACGTCATACTGATGAGCTGGCACCGTGGCATGACGTGCAGCACCTTTGTCGCGTTCTGCACCTTCGATCAACTTCCACCATTACTCCTTGACTCTCTACTTGTTCACTAGCGTCCAGCAAGTCGCATTAGCCTTGCGATGCGTGTGCCCCGTGTCGCCTCGAGCCTGGTGCTCCCCGTTCTCCTCCTCACTCTCCCATTTACCGCCGCCGACACTTCGGACAGCC
This sequence comes from Tremella yokohamensis, assembly GCA_024343385.1. NCBI lineage: Eukaryota > Fungi > Basidiomycota > Tremellomycetes > Tremellales > Tremellaceae > Tremella > Tremella yokohamensis. The sequence goes on along the minus strand of BRDC01000025.1, from coordinate 152,028 downwards.
ACAACCTGCAGGCGGTGGTGGCTGACGCCAACCGACTCTTGTCTTCGGCTCAATATGCAGAGGCAGCCCGAGCGTACTCTCAAGCCATAGGTCAGTGCCGCTGGTCCAGAAGGCTGAGTGGTACGTGCACGGCTGATTTACTACAGACCTCGACCCGACCTCTTACCTCAACTACTACAAACGCGCCACTGCCTACCTCTCCCTCGGCCGACACGGTCCCGCACTAGACGACTTTGACCGTATACTCGAGCTCAACCCTAATTTCTCACAGGCGCACTGGCAAAAGGCCAAGATCCTGGCGGCAGAAGGAGACTTTGACGCTGCAGAATCCTCGCTGGCAGCTTCAGGCAAGGGCAAAGGGGATGCCGACGCAAAGGAGTTGAGCGACGGTCTGCGATCTGCCAAAGATGCACAGAGCGCGGCTGTACGAGCGGAGAAGAGCGTTCAGTGGGACAAGTGCGTGGCGGAGAGCAGTAGAGCACTGGAACTCGCTACGAATTCGGTAGCCTTGCGCGAGCTCCGTCTGAGATGCAACGAGGAGATTGCGGATGTCATGGCCGTCTATGGGGATCTGAGGTGCGTCTTCCCGGTAGCTAGAATTGGGGACGGCAGCTGATGAGTAGGGCACTGGCAACGCTCAATCCGTCCTCTGTGCCCCTCGCCCTTCGCCTCTCGCACATTTCGTATTTCCTCCTCGCTTCGTCGTCTGCCCTCAAGGACATCAAGCAGTGTCTCCATTACGACCCCGATTCGAAACCCTGCAAGAAAGCCCACAAGCTTCTTCGGTCGCTCGACAAGGATATTCAGAAAGCGCGCAATTTTGTCGAAGGATCTCAGTGGCGACAGGCGCTCAAGGTCTTGGACGGAGATGATGGTCTCTTGGCGAGATTCGAGCAGGCGTTGGAAGATGCGCAGAAGCCGCATGACGACTTCCCGCCTCTCATTCCGCCTAAGCTCAAGGGCAAGGAGACGTCGCATTTGCGTTTGGACTTGCTCTCGATGGCATGCAAGGCTGGGGTTGGTGCGGACGCGGGGAAGAAAGCTGGAAGATGGTGTGAGGATGTCTTGAGCTTGGACCCGGAGAACATCGATGGTCTCGTTGGGAGAGGGGAGAGATTGCTCAAGGAGGAGATGTGGGACGAGGCGACTAGGACTTTTGAAGCTGCTTTCGAAAAGAGCGGGAGGTCAAGTCAGGACGTGAGTTCTGATGAGATTTGATGCCAGCGACGATACTGATGACAGATATTGAACCGCTTGCAGAAGGCCCAGCGTCTTCTCAAAGTGTCGAAACAGAAAGACTACTACAAAGTCCTCGGTGTGCCGCGTGATGCCGACGATCGGACAATCAAGAAGGCCTTCCGGAAAGCCGCCAAGACAGCTCATCCGGACGTCGGAGGTACCGAGGAGAAGATGGCCGCGCTCAACGAAGCATACGAAGTTTTGATCAACCCGGGTGAGTCCATTTGGAGCTGTGCAGATTGCATTGCTGCGGTGGCTGACGAGTTGCAGAGTTGCGTCAGCGGTATGATAATGGTGATGATCCTAACGACCCTACTTCGGGACAACACCAGAATCCCTTTGCTCATCATGGTGGGGCGCCATTCCAGTTCTTCCAGCAAGGAGGTGGTGGTGGATTTGCTCAACAGGGATTCCAGTTTCATTTCGGTCAAGGAGGTGGGCCGAAGATGCACCAGTGGGGATAGACAGTGTAGACTCTGGTGTAGATTGGGATGTATACGTGTCATACTCCTATCGGTGCTTGATGAACTGGGCTGAACTGGGCTGGGTGGACCGTGCTGAAGGTTCACTCAGGTGTTTATATTTGGCTGGCGAGTGTGCCCAGCAGGGCAGAGGCTTCTGCTTACTCTGCTGAGGAGGCACTGACACTGGAAGCGCTCTAGTCAGGTGAGAGGCAAGGTTGGACTGGCTTGCCGTATGGCCTGGCCTGGTCCTTCACACTATGATAGTGGGCGAATGTCTCGCTAGCCAGGAAGCGAAAGGACGAGATTAGCGAGCAGTCCTCTTATACCACTAAATCACCGCATACCTTCTTCATTTGCAGAGGAAATGCAGCTCTGCACTCGACTCGCTGCTCAGCCCACACTGCGCCGCCAACAGTGTATCGTTAGCAAGGGATTTCGAGTACCGTTTGAGGTTGAAACGAAGACTCAGCCGAGCTCTGTCAAACCTTGTGGACGGGCATGGGCCGGGCGGGTTGGGTGCTGCTCGCATGCAGAGCTGCAGCTACAACATATCCATTATGTATTTTGACGAGTCTGCGTCGGGCTTTTATATTACATAGAGGTGGAGTCAGAGCGTGGAGTCGAGCGAGTGTTCGATAACGGACCCAGGGACATTTTTGCGTGCGCTTCTTCCCTGTAAATCTTCAAAGAGGCTTGGCTCGTCAACGAGCCGATCTTATCACAGCCTTTGGATATGTTGTGAGGGGGCAGCCTGATGAGGGAGCCTAGGGTTAGGGGGTACTCGTAGCAGAGCTTCGACGACCGACGAGCGATACTGTCGCTCGCGCATGCATTGCCACGCCACTGCATGACATGCTGTACTGTCCTATCCTCCTCGTCCACTATCTCGGCCATGTTCGGCCTTTTCCTCGATCGGCAAGCCGGACGAGCGCGTCCGCGCGTCTCAGCACGGCCTTTGACGGGGGGCGGTAAGCCGAGCGCGGGAGACGCGGCGTGTCTCAAAACCGGCTTGGTTTCAGATCAAAAGGTATCCATTCCGTCTTACCCGATCGGTCGCTTCTAACAGCACTGCTGAAGGCAGACTGTACTGTTGTGTGCCGACTATCCTCGCTTGTGGTATGTAGTTACAATTTGTATTTCTCGTTCTCTGGGCGGGTGGAGTGGGTGCGGGGGTTTCATGCACGGACTAAGGGGGCAAGATAGGATTAGAAATAAAATAAAAAGGGGTAAGGGTAAAGGGTAAAAGGACCCCTTCTCGGGAATACCCCTGTTTAGATTCGCCACACTGTCGGCGTTTTCTCTCCCCCTGGTCCCTGCCCGCGCGCTCGGGTGCGTGCGTGCGCTCCCTCGTCTCTCTCACTCACTTTGATCATTTCACTCTCAACTCCGGAATTCCAACTTCTTTCTTTCCCTCTCACTCTTCGGATCCCTTCTTGATCTTGCCTCTTGTCATCGTCTCACATAGTCCCAAGCTTCACATCCAAGCATCCGTAGACGTGCATGATCGTAGTATAATGCGGATCGAGGCGCCCTCGCATCCCCCCATTCCCCACGGGGCATCCGTGGGCCCGACCGCGCCGGGCGATTCCAAGGATGTTGCATCTCCCCATCCATCCATCAAGCAAGGGACGAGCAACGTCCCCAGCGCCTCTTCTTCCGTCTATGGCAGCGCCCACCCAGCCGGCACCGCTGCAAACGCCAATGCAAACGGTGGCAAAAAAGGTAAACGATCATTCTTCTCGTCCAACATTACCTTCAACTTGCCTCGGCCACAGCCGACCCACGCCTACGGACCGAGCAGCCAGACGGTTCTCGCCGCTTTGGATGCGCCGAAAACGATAGATCCCAAGAATCACCGCGAGGCCAAATCACTTCGCCGCGACATGGGCAAGGCAGAGGCCACTCAATCCGACGCGACGACAACGCCTCCGATCGCCGCTACCGACGCTCTTTCATCTGCGCTGATCGGCAAAAATTCCATGGCCGTCGCAGGCGATGCCGATGGTGTCCCGACCGGCACCGGCACCGCCCAAGGTCGTGGCCAGCACGGCGGCGCGCGCATCAAGGGCCAGCGTACCACTCCTCGGCCGAAAAAGGCCGCGCGCATCTTTGGTCAAGCAGGACCGACGATGAAAAAGGTAGGCAGGCCCCGTGGTCGCCCACCCGGGTCGACCAACAAAAAGAATCCCGGCAAGAAACGCAAAGCACACGGCACACCGGAACAAATCAATGCTCGCATGGCTCACATGCGCGAAGTCCGCCGTCAAAAGCTGCTTCGTATGCGTGCTGCCAAAGAAGGTGGCGAAGCCGCTGTTGACGCCGTTGGCGATCTCAACGGCATCGCCGGTATTACCCAATCGTTCTCCCCTACCGCTCAACAGAAAGGTAAGGGTAAACGTAAAGCCCGTTTGTCCGATACGGTCGATCTTTCCCGTGAAACCGACAGTGACGAGGACGCGGTCGATGCTCTCGTCGGCGCCGCGTCACAACCTGGCCCCTCGACGGCGCCTGGTAAGCCACTGACGGGTTTCACAACCGGCAAGAGAACGGGTGTCGACCCACTTCGCAAGAAGAAAGACTACATGTCTGCCGGTTTGTACTGTCAAGACGAAAATGCCGTATCGCCAAACAAGTACATCAACAAGGTCTTACAACAACGTCAAAATCAGTCCGGCCAGTCAGCCCCGCAACCCGCTAAAAGAGGTCGCAAGCCTCGTGCTCTGGCGCCTGCCCCGGCGCCTTCCGGCGAGAGGCTTACTTTCCCTCCTTTGCCTTACGATTACGGCGAGCAACACTTCTTCGGTCAAGAGCACGACTTTGTACTTCCTTACAATATCGCGTGGGAAGCCGAGCACGGCTCGCTTAACGACAAGAAGCGACCGGCCCAGTATCAGAAAATCCGAAACAGTGAGTTGACACGGCAGTCGCCTTCTTGACGCATCCATTGACAGAAGACATCTTCCCCGAGCGCGCGCGCTTCGTTTCAGAGCACAAGGCTATTTGCCGGTGTGACCCGTCCAGCGGTTGTGGCGACAACTGCATCAATCGTATCATGAGCTACCTCTGCGGCAAAGATTGTCCAGCCGGCGACGCTTGTACCAACAAGCGTCTGGCCAAGCGTGCTCGACCCAACACAAAGGTCCTTTTCGTGAGATAGCTCGAAGATTTTTCGTGTGCGAGCTGATGTTTGAGACCGGTGCGCGAGGCTTTGGTCTTGTCGCCATGGAGGACATCCAAGAGGGCCAATTTGTTATTGATTATCGCGGCGAGGTGAGTCTACGACGCCAATCAAAACAGAGGCAAGCTGACGTGAGCAGGTGATCAACATGAAGTCAGTTTCAAGAAAAAATCCTTCCGTGTGTGTCTGACCAACAGCACCTTCTTTGACCGTATCCGCAACGAGTACCGTGGTGACAAGAACTTTTACGCACTGGCTTACGATCAAGATGAGGTCATCGATGCGGTAAGATTAGTCGAAGTGCACAAGTCTGACACTGACGCGAAAGGGTCTTCGTGGCAACGAAGCCCGTTTCATCAATCACGGCTGTTCACCAAACCTAGAGGTGCGGAAATATCAGACTCTTGGTGACGGCCTGGAAGAGTACGAAGTTGGCATGTGGGCTATCCGCGACATCAAGAAAGGCGAAGAAGTAGGTCGAGACCACCGTTGTCCAGAGCCTCCACTTATATTAGCTTTTCTACGATTACAACTTTGAATCGTTTGGTGTTCCCGCCACCAACGATTTGCGGGTCAAGTGCGAGTGCGGCGCCCCCAACTGCGTCGGTTTCCTCAGTCGCAAAGCTGGCGAGAAATCCGCTCGTGAAATTGCAGCCGACCTCAAAGCTAAAGAAGCTGCTCTCGCCGCTAAAGCTCTTAACGCACGGGCCAAACATGCCGCAAAATCCGCCGTGCGCAAGGCCAGTATCAAGCCTCTCAAGCCCCGGCGGTTCCCGAAAGCATCCCCCCTTGCGAAGAAACTCAAGCCCAAGACACTTGCTATTGGTACCAAGGTCATTGATGGGTCCAACGCCGCTGGCCCGTCCTCTCGAAGGCAGAGGCAGATTACTGCCGACTCGCCCCTTGCTCGATCGGAGGCCTTAGCTGCGGCTCGTGCTGCCGCCGCAGCCCAAGCTCAGCCTCCGGTTTCTGCTGCGACACCTGAACGCCCAGTCGAGCGGTTGTCCGAGGCCCAGACCCTGCTTCCTACACCCCCTGGTACTAGCCTGGCGCCGACTGCCGCTCCTTCGCCTCACATCCCGCCCCCGCATCGCCTTGATTTCACACATGGCCCTCTGCCGACAGCTCCTCCTACTGCGCCCCCTGCTCATCTGCTGCCGGCCTCTCATCAGCCGTACGCCGTGCAGCCCGTGCGTCACTTCTGGCAATCGTCTGGCCCTCGATCAGCACCGAGCCATGCGCAGCACACTTCGGCCCCGCCGGCACACCGTCCAGGCCCCGAGCAGACAGATCCTTTCATGGATCGTCGTGACAACTTCGCGAACAGTTGGGCGACCACCGGACCCACTCCTGCCCCTGCTACCCAACGCGACCTCGGCCGAATGGTTCATCCCCCGCCGCATTTTAGCAGCCCTGCCTTCAATGCAAACATCCCGGTGTGGCCTACACCCTTCCCGCCGTTCACGACCGGTCCTCTTCGCCGAATGCTGCCTGGCGCCGATCAGTCGCCTGCGTTGTCGAGATCAAACTCGAGTCAGGGCGGTCCTTCTGGTCGCATGGGTTCCGTGTCTTCCAGCCACGGCATGTACGGCGAGACTGAGATTGACTTCAGCACTCGGTCTCCAGTACGAGGGCATTCGCGCAGCCCTATGTCTTCTGGTGATGACCGGGACACAGAATTCATCCCCGAGGATGGGTATTACCCGCGTCAGGACACAAACGATACCGCATCCGAGACCGCAAATGGCACAAAGAGACGAGGTCGCAAGTCGGCTCCTGCTGCATTCCGATCGCGCCCTTTCCGACCTACAGCTCAGAACGATCCGCACTGGATTCCCGGTACCGCAGAAAAGGTCGAAGTTCGCAAGCGACTTCCCCCCACCCCACCTGTGGCCGGCAACGCTACAGATCCTGGTGATGACGAAAACCGCAAGCCTCGCATCTCCGGCTGGGCCGAATGGTTGCGCAAGAAAGCGGGCGAAACTCCGAGGACATTACAGCAGTGGGAAGAGGAACGCATGAAGCGTCGCCGTGGCAAGGTTTGGATGTTGAACATGATCAAAGAGTTCGGAATCCTGCCGGAAGGTAGCACGAACGGTATCCCGATCATTCCGACCAACCTCTCGATGAACCTCAAGTCCAACCGCGGGTACGTCAGGAAGAAGGCGGACGGCACTACGACTACGGTCACCGCTGGCCCGGGACCGCAGGCCATCTTCGACCAGTACGGCAGGTTCATGGTCGAACCGGCTCCTCCGGGTGAGAACAAGAGCGGCGAGGCGCCCATCACCTTCAGGACCTTCGACAAGGAAGGCTTCAGGACCGAAATTTCCGAGACCGTCACGCTCTCATATCCTCAACCTGGATTCCCCACTGTTGCTCCCGCCCCAGTCGCTTCTGGTTCTGGAACCCAGGCTGTCGCCGAAGTCGCCAACACGTTTGAAACCGTCTCAAAGTCGGTCGATATCTCGACACCTCCTGTTGAGCCCACTCCTGCCCCTCGCCAATTGTCTGCTCCCCGAGAGCAAGCCTTCGAGGCTCTGGCAGCGGCCGCAGAGCAGACGTCCGCTGTTCCCTATCAAGTATCGCCTTCTCAACAGCAGACCGAGCTTCCGACAGTCGCCAATGATACGACCGAGGAGGTCTCGATCAGCATCCAAGTGACCCACCCTGCGAGTCAGACGGCGATTCAGCCCGTTAGTCAGCCCGTCGAACAAGCACATGTCAGCGTCGTCGAGCCAGTAGAGGCTACGCAGGTATCTGCTCAGACATCTGCTCCTCTGCCCATTGCGGAGGCCAGCTCAATCACGACTGTCACCGTGGAAGCTCCGATGGAGCAACCGAAGCCGACCCCGGTAGTCGAGCAAGAACAGAAGTCAGCGCCGCCCATCCATGTCGCTGCTCCCATTGCTGCTCCTGTCGCTGCCCCCGCTGCTGCCCCTGCAGCCGCTTCGGCCACCGCTCAAGATACTACAGCAGCGCCTGCCGCTTCTTCTGTTCATCACGGGCCACCGACAGCGTATGAACAGCCAGCGCCTAATCACATTGCGTCGATGGACGAAAGTCACCTGACCACCAAGCGCAAAGCCATCAAGGCGAGGAATGGTGCTCCGATGGGCTGGGCATATGTGCCATACGACCAGACACCCGCCAAGGCTTTCAATCCGAACGAGGAGCTCCCGCCGAGGCGAAAGAAGGGAATCAATTTTGCATCACTGCAGGGCGACTATGAGGTGGGCGGCAGTGGAGCTATGAGGAAGAAGCCGCGGTACACCACCTAGACCAGGAGTCTGGCGACCCGTCAGTCACTCTAGGGGAAGATATTCCCGTTCGTTTTCAGGAGATACAGTTTGGTTGTTCTTGTTCGTACATGCAGGTAAAGCGACTGGTATATTCCTACCTCTCTTTGTACATGTGGTCATGCATACCCCCTCTCCTTGACTCCTTGCCGTGCGAGTCCGAGGCTGCTGCTCATCGAGGGTCGAATCAAGGATAAGAGAGAGACAGGAAAGAAGAAACAGAAAGCGCCACGTGCCTCAATCGTCGTCCCTTCTTTTGACTTTCTGTCCATCTCCCGGCAGCTCCTGGCCCGGCCCTGCTCAGGCCAACCCGTTCATTAAGTTACTCGTACATTAGTTACGCAGCAGCGACGAGACGGAGACGAGACGGGGACACCTCGTCATACTTCCTGACCAGGAGACAGACGAACAATCAACGAGGGAACGTGGAAAAGAGAGAAAGGGATCTCACATTCCAGCAGCCAGACTGGCCTTCGATAACTCTCTTTCCCCTTGTCGACACATCTCATTCCGTCTCATCATAGACAGTCTCATGTCTCCCTCATCGGTCTAGCCTCTTTCCCAGAGTAGACAACTGGCCAGCTCGCCTATCCTCTCCCGTCGGCACAGCTCGCGTGTTCGCGAGCCTGTGGACTCACCCGCTCGCTCGGAGGCGCACTGGCTCGTTGCGCTCGACCAATATGACCTCTCTCCTTGGTCGACGCTCACCCATCCCCCCTTCTGCCTCCTCGTGCACTGTGCCCAGCCAACCCCGGCCGTCCACATCGTCTCAACGGTCTCAACGGTCCAAGCAGGATCTGGAAGCGACGTTCGAAGCTGCACTCCTTGCGCCGGGCAAGACGACCTACCTGACCGCATCGAGCTCCTTACCTGAAGAGACGACCTTGGACGAGGCTGCGCTGGGCAGCGTCAACGTTGGGTCCAGCACCATGCGGGTCCCGGAGGGACACCCGTTCGCACCTGCTTCGGCGTCCTCTTCTCGCCGCGCATCAGCGTCAGCCGCGTCGCCAGGCGTACCACCTCTCGAGGGACGCCGAGGGAGCGCCGGTACGAATTACAGCTTGACCTCTAGACGCTCGAGACAGCCTCCGCCTGCTATTTCTACCAACTCCCGCGTGCCGGTAGACGAGTACGATGCCCCGCAGACCATTGAGAAGCGGTCGTTTGATGAGGATATGCGCGGCTCGGGCATCGTCGAGACTTATGCGGGGAGGTATACGCCCAAACGCCTCACTGGGAACTTCAGCCCGACGATGGCGCATACGCCTCATCATGATGCTGAACCGGGCTCGCCGATCAGCGGCGCGCGCAGAGGGAGCGGGATAGGCGTCATACCGCCTACACCGAGCACCATTGGCACCGTTACGAGCGTCCGAACGGGCAGGACTGTCGGGACTGGTGGGAGGAGAGGGAGTGAGATGACCACGGGCAGCGTGGCGAGTAGTGAGGGTACGCCGAGCAAGATTCGTCAGAGAAAGGAGAAGCAAGCTTTGGGTCTGGATGGTCAGTCCTTCCTCCCTCCTTCGTCCCTCCCGTCTTCCCACAACTCCGCTGCACACGTGCTGACCACCAGCCGAGATCAAGGCCAAGAACCCAGTCCCTCCGCCCAAGACGCGCAAGTCGATCTTCCGCTCGCCTGGTACTGCTTCCTCACCCGACCTTGCGACTCTCGTCCGCCGTGCCAAAGAGGCCAAGAAACCTGTCCCGTCGAACCTCCCACCCTCCGCCTCTCAGGCGTCCAACTTGTCCGCCATGACGTCCGCTCGACCTTCCTCGTCCGCATACTCGACAGACCCTACTCCTCCCCCTCCCCCTACTCAGCCTGGTCCGGCGGTCGCGTCCGCGTCCGTCGCCACGCGCACAGCACCCGCACCCTCTGTCAAGTCGCCCAACGGCAACAGGCGGCCGCAGACTGCCGGACCCTCCACCACGAGGAGCTCATTTGGGTCTCCGAACCCGGCCAGCATGTCGTCCACGTCCATCACCCGCAGTCCGGGATCATCCCGTGCGCTGAGCTACAGCTCGACGTCACACCCCTCGGCAGCTGGCTCAGACGACAGGTGGGAGAGGCAGAGCAGCACGAGCGCAGTTTCGACCGTCACGGGGCGCAGGAGTCAGCAGTCGGACGAGGGATTCAAGAGTATGCGTTCCAAAGCTAAAGGCGTCTTTGGGCGCATGTTCGGCTCCACACCCAAGGAGACAGCCCCTTCCCCATCCACCAGCTCCACATCGGATCACCCTCCTGTCCCGCCGCTCCCACCGGGATACGCCAGGGAAGTCGTACCGCCCAAACCGATGCCTCAGGACGTCTTTGGTGATGTCAAGCCGTCCTCGTCTCAGACCCGCCCGCATACTTCTGCTGGCACCACTGGCGCCCAGTTCTCCAAGCGAGACTCCCAGACCACCGTCGATGGCAAGCGGGTTTCGTCGGGCAGTTCGATGATGAGCACGGATAAACCTTTACCGCCGGTACAGCAGGATGCCCCTTCATCTGCCGGAACAGTCAAAGGTACAGAGACGAGGCGCTCAGGTCATATTCGGCAACCTGCAGACACCATCTTTGAGGACACTCACTCCGCTGATCAAGCTCCTACTCTGCCCACGCCACATCAGTCGCCTGGTCCGGCCGGCTTGGCATCTTTCAAGCGGGATGTGGAGGGCGCATTTGATGGAATCGGCCAGTCTGACCCAGCTAGAGAGCTTGGGCTCCCACCGGACAGCGTGAGACAGAAGCGGCGAGACCAAGAGGATCGGGCGCGCTCGCTGGATATCACTGCGGACGATAATCGCGCAAAAACTCTGTCCGAATTCGGACGATCCAACTCGGACGAAGCTGAGAAACGTCGAGCCTTATCGCCTTCGCCTCGACACAGCCAGTCGGCTTCCCCCATCCCTGGAACTCGTACCTCTTCTTTGCCTTCCAGATCACCTCTCCCGCTCGCAGACCCGTCGACACGGGCAAAAGCTTCGTCCGACCCACCTTCGGCTGACGCGGCGCAGCCTAGGTCCTCAATAGACCTTGCCCCGCCCCTACAAGTCACCGCTGCGGATTTCGGTCCCCCTCTCCAAGACCAGGATGCGACCCTCAAGGCAAAGGTCGACTCGCCGCTTACACCTGGTACAATTCGTCTCGTCAATGCTATCTCCAGGCTGGAAGATGCGCCGACCATCTTGACGGAATCGGAGACTGTCAAGCATGGCGGATACGCCTGGGGCAAGCAAAGCCCCCGCACGAACGATGTCGCTTCCTCTCGTGACGAGGATGAGATTGTCACTACGCCCACTGCTGCGCCTGGCGAGGAGGACGACGAGGAGAAGGGTCGAAGGCTTGCTTGCGAGTTTCTCGATGACGACTTTTCCAGCATGCCCGCCGAAAAGGTCGCAGAATTCCTGGGAGGACCGTGAGTCGCCTTCCCCGATAAGGGGCATCTGGCTGACTCGCAGTCGTCCTGTCAGCTCGATTGCCCTTCGCTATTACATGCAATACTTCGATATGAAATCTCAGAATCTCGTCGATGCCTTCCGCGACCTCTGCAAAAAGCTGCATCTCAAGGCCGAGTCACAGGAGATTGATAGGATCCTCGAGGCGTTTTCGGCGCGGTACTTTGAGTGCAACCCTTCGACCATATTCGGCTCGCCCGGCGTCGTGCACACAGTCACGGCGGCCATGCTGATGCTCAACACCGACCTCCACATTGCCGAGCTGTCCAAGCACATGTCGCGATCCGACTTTGTGCGTAATGCCATCCGCGCCATCCAAGAGTCGCTTCCGTCCGATGGGGGCGCCTCCACGCCCGACCTGATCCGAGATGACTCGTCTTCCCTGCGCATTTATTCCAGCTCTACCTCGGTCAACCCTTCGTCCGTCTCTGTCCGTACCAAGGGCGCTGTGCCCGGTGCTGTCCCGGGAGCGCAACGCTCTGCTTCGGCCCCCGTCATCACATCGCCCTCGACACATCCTGATGATGCTCCTCATGGATCCAGATCGCAGCTCCACCTCGATCCCCGGATGAAGGATTCGACATTGTCCGTCTCGTCCTTCAGCTATTCGAAGACCTGGGAAGCAGATGCGGAGAGCGCACTGAAGGATATCTATGCTGCAGTGCGGAATGAGAGGATTCTTCTGCCGGTGGCGCTTGACCCGATGACCGCGGCTGGCGGCAAGGGTTCCAGCAGTAATCGACACTCTGTGCTCTCTATCGCCAGCTCTACGCACGAACTCGGAAGGAACAAGACGATTCGCAGCCCTAGCCAGCGAAGCAGAGTCAATGCGCTCAAGCGGGGCAGTGTCCTGATGGGTGGTATGAACCTCGGCTCAACGCCGTTTGGCAGTCAGTATGGTAGTGAGGGTCGGCTCAGTCCGACACCGAGCTATGCGAACAGCATCGGCGAGGTGGGCTACTCGATTGTGCATGAGAGCTACCGCTGATGGACAGACGCAATACTCGTCCTTCACTCCTTCGCTTGGTTTCGCCTCGAATCTCTCTCATACTGTCATCAAGGAGCACCGAGACGAGCACTCACACTCCCACACATCGTCTGTGCAAGCGCGCAGTCGTGACTCGCCCCGCCCCGACGACGATGATGGCGATGCGGCCTCGATCGCATCGGACCATTCGGCGAGTTCGGTCAGCGATATGAATGACGACGAGCTGGCTCTTCTCGGTGCGCCCTGGGCCAAGGAAGGTCTGCTCACTCGGAAGCAGTACCAGGAGGCTGGCGGGAGGAAAAGCACGCGTAAGGAGTGGAAACAGTACTTCTGTGTGGCAAGCCAGGGAGATCTATACCTCTTTACGTTTGGCGAAGGGTCAAAGGGGATGTCGATGGCCATGGGCAGTGTGGGCGGGGGCAATTGGCTTGTGAGTCTGAGCTGGAGTTGTATGCGGAGACGGAGAGCTGACTGGCAGAACAATGCCAATGCCATCTATCACCACCCCCTCATACACACTTTGGCGATGTCCACCACGTCCAACTACCTCAATGTCCAGTCTTCCCGCCCCAACGTCTTCTTCATCGTCCTTCCCGGCGACGAGATTATCTTGTTGCAATGTGGAACAGCCGATCTCGTCGCGGAATGGACGGCCACCTGCAACTATTGGGCCGCTCGCAAGACCCGTCCGCCTCTGCAGGGCGGCGTGTCGAATATCGACTATGGGTGGAACCATCTGACTGCACCCGCCGCGCATGACGACGACCGTGCCAGTGTGCGGAGTAGGAGTTCGAGCATGTTTGGCACCCTGGGAGGACACCACCATCGGCGTGGCCCGTCTGGCGACAGAGGGGTTGTTCTGAGCGACTGGAACCCTCCACCTGCCGCGGGTATCGCTAGCACGCTGGACGAAGAGGCGCAGGTCGAGGTGCTGCAGACGTACCTCCAGACTCTGCTGGATGAGGTCGAAGCGCACCGTGTCCTTGAGGATGGGGTGAACCGGGCTGTGAGTCGCGTCACCGTGAACACGGGCTTAGCTGATAAGCAGTACGTGCCGAGCTCGCGGAACGGTCAAAAGGCTCGTGAAAACTACCGCCTCAAAGCGTCTTACCTTCACCGCGAAGTGTTCAAGATCCGGATCTACCTCGAGACGCTGCATGCTGCCATTGCTCAACGTGTCAAGCGGCAGGGAGAGAAGAAGTTGGAGAAGAGCCTGACGAGGTCGGCGAGCTTTCATCGGAGGGACAGTGAGCCGGGGTTGTTGACGGCCGCGATGTCTGCCAAGGTTGTGGACGGTGCAGAGGCATGAGAGATGGTTGTATCTGTTACGAGCATGAGAATGAGCTGTTCAGGGATCATGTGCATTGGGTGGTGAATGACAATGGATAAATCAGGGACAATCTGTGCGTTTCAGACCTTTCATAGCGCACATCTCCGTCTCGCTCTTTCTCTTTGGAGGTGAACTGCGCCCCGCTGCATCTCGCCTCACTGCACATTCACAAGCGCACAGCACCGCAGTGTAGACGTAAACCCGACGCTGAGAACGCGACACGTAGCACAACATAGGATCAAGAGTGAGATTGAGTTGTAGGTATAGGTTGGGTCGGACCTGTACCTGCGCTTTCCAGGCACACTGGGTCAGCAGCACCGCCTGACTAGGCTCGTAGTACCGTTTCATCTCTCCGCGTTGTCCGACATCCTCTTTCTCCTCGTCGACAATCAACAACCCACAACGAGGGAGCCGTACTCGACTGTACTGTCTTGTTGTTCTCTTCAACATCCAACATCCGAGAGAGTCGGTCGAAAGGCAGACAGACAGACAAGATGATAGGTACGCCGGCGACTTTGGCTTTGGCTTTGGCAAGAGTAGAGGTGAGTTGGTGCTGTTGTTCTTCTTGTTCTCCTGATGCATCTCCCATCGACACGACACGACGCGAAGGGTATGGGAGATGGGGGGCTATTGTCCCGAGTCTCGAGGTGCTCGTCACTTGGTAGCGACTCCAGATGGATGACGCCTCACCCTTACCCCTACCCCTACCCCCTTCATCCCTCTCGTCGAGGGATGAGGAGACGAGAGATCTGGCTATTGTCGCCGGCGACCTCTATCTCGCTGCCAAGTCTCATCCACAAAAGCGATCACGACCGTCGTGCGGGCACCATCCATCATACGAGATCCAACCTTGGCTTCTTGTTCTCGTCTCCTGGAACGACGCTCCATCGTTCGACCTCCCCATCGCACACTCTACATAAGAAAGAATCTTGGCTGACGTCTTCCCCCTACCTTCCTCACTTATCACTTATCACCTCGCACCCACCACCACTACCACCATCATGTCAACAGCTCTGATTCTCGTCTCGCCTCTCCCGCTGCAGGTGCATTCGTTTCCGTTATCACCTATCGAGCCCAACTTCCCTAGCCTCAGCGCCAACTGCACCGCCGTGACCACTGTGACCGCTGCGGACAAAGGAGTCCACGATCGCAGAAGCAGATCCAAGAAACGTTCTCGACCATCCGACCTCTGCTCCTCACTACCCATCGACACTATCGAAGCAGCAGAGACAGATCCCACCACCCCTCGCGCCTTTCCCTTTCCTTCGCCCCTCCCCCTCCCCCTTCCGCTACCGCCAGCGCTACCGCTCGAACGCAAGCCGATCAAGCGAGTGCGGATCGTCACGCCCCACTCGTACCCCTCGCCCCCCTCTCCCGACCACAGAGGCAGTTCCAACGGTACCCGCTGCACAGGCTCCCTCGCCACAGGGGTCCCTTTACCCAGGGGTATTCTCACGACCGCGACATCGCCGCCGACGAACATAACGACCAGCACTGCGCCGCTCCCTTCTTCCCCGCCTCACTCTCCCAACTCCACGCTGAACACTGGGCTCTTATCCGGGTACCTTGGCCCGCCGGCAGACATGTCTCCCACTCGTGCGCACCAGCACCAGCCTCGGCTTGCCAACTCGCCGTCTAAATCCCCTTCGCCGCCCAGCGACCTCGACAGCTCTCAGCCTGTCAACATGCCCCCTTCGCCCCGCTCACTTCGGTCCTCTCCCCCTTCTATACTGCAGAAACGCCCCAATGCCACTCGCAAACACCTCTCGCTATCCCTTTTCGTCCCGCCTACCTCGCACCACCTGGCCCCTGCCACGCCTACTTCCCCTGCACCGCCCACTGTGACTCAGGCTACCTCGACAGAGTCTACACCTTACACGCCTGGCCCGCCTAGGACTCCCGCGCTGGCCACATCACTGCCGACTTCCATCTCTTCCGCCCGGACCAAGGCTATGCGACGACCCTCGCTCCTCAGCCTCATTACACAGCCTCCTACGGCCGACGATGTCCCTCCTACTCCTGCCCAGGTACACCCGTACGCCTCGATACGCCGCAATCGCGCACGCCAGCGTGCGAGCACTCTTGATGAGCGACCCGCAGACCGTGCGCCTACGGCTTTGCCAAGTAGCCGCTCGGCCTACCCGAGCTACGGCTTCCCTCAGATCGGTACCATCTCGGAGCACCCCGCATCGGATGATTACTCGACCGCATTCCACCAGCCCCGCCACTCCTCTCCCGCATCGTCGGTATCGTCTTCGACATCCACCACCGCCTCTACCAGCCCATCATCGCCTCCGATCCCCTCCACCTCTTTCAGCGTTTCCTTCCCCAGTCTTGGCAAGTCCATGGAGCCGTATGGCAATGGTCCGGTCGAAGTGCTGCCTGGTATCTTCCTTGGGGCCGAAGATAGTATATGGCCAATGATCGACGCCGCCTCCACCTGTGCGCCTGGCCCCAGCTCGAGTCGCCGGACGGTGCGCATTCTCAATGTCGCTCAGGAGATCGAAGATCCTTTCATGTCTTCTGCTGCGTCCACCGGCAAGGGAAAGGAGAAGGTCAAACTGGCTGGATATGTGCAAGATGGTGTCGAAGTCGAGTACGGCCATCTCCGATGGTCCCATGGCGAAGCGGGCTTGGCAGAGCTTCCACAAGCTGCAGAGCTGAGGGACATGCTTCAAGTGGACGAGCCGGTACTGGAGCATAGCGACCAGGGTTGGAAGTTCTGGGAAGCGATACGCTGGCTTGAAGCCGCCAGGACCAGGGGTGTGCCGGTGTTGATACAGTGAGTGACCCCGTTTATAATGGTCGGATCAGGGCTGAATGGCAGCTGTCAATGTGGTGTCTCACGCTCGGCGACGCTTCTCATCGCCTACGTCGTAGCGCTCGCTGCGGCCGGTATCATGCCCGATCACCTTGGTCATATCCGGGGCATGCAAGATGCGTACGACTTTGTTAAGGCCAAGTCGCCATGGGTCGGGCCGAACGTCTCGTACGTCTCTGACTGCCTTCACGAGCTTCATGACTGATTGAGCAGACTCGTATTCCAGCTCGTCGAGTTTGTACGGGCAATCACACCGCTGCTAGCGGCGCATATCGCCCAAGGGCACCCTAAACCCCTCACTGCTTTTCCGACTATGACCGCTGAGATGTCCGAGGCCGAATGGGCGCGCAGGCGACGTGAATTCGACCTGGCGCATGGTGATGGTGATGCGGAAGGGGAGGATGAGGTCATGTCGCCTACTCGGGGAGACGAAGGGTCGTTTGGTCTCTACGGCCTGAGTGGAGGTCTGAGTCCCGAAGAGGCCCAGGAGGCCGGTGAGGAGGCTAGAGTGTGGGATGAGGCCATGTTGGCTCGGAAGGGTCTCTTGGGGATGACGCAATAGACGCGTTGACTCTTTTTCCCTTCTCAGGCTCTGAGAAGGAAGGCCAGGTGGTGGTGGTCGCTGGTCGATCACGCCTTGGACATGATCTTTGTAGTGAGGAGTTGGACCAAGAGGACAGTAATTTTGGGTTTTGGCGTTAACATCTAGTCAACTCAATACCTAAGCGTAGATCAGGGATGTCAAATCGTTGTGCATTTTTCACAACATCAGATCTCACGATTATACGATGATAGACAGATCTACAATAGATATCGGAAAGGCCACAACAACAAGATCATTGTCCTTGATCACACACGATGGGATCAGATACAAACTCGAGATTAGAACAACCATCACACAACACCTACGCCTACACCATTCACAGAGCCGTCCCACCTTCTCCAAAATCCAATGTCCCATCCTGGAGTCCAGATACAGGTCCTCCTATTCCGGTAGCAGAGGCGACGGGTCCACTCTCGCCTGGCGGGTCCGCCACCCCTAGTCCTAGAGCTGCCAACCCACCGGCACTCATGCGTAGACTATCAAATCTCGAGCTGCCCACCATCTGCGGTGTGAGGCTCGGCCTGCGTGCTCTCGGTCCAAGTGTGCCGAACGCACCGCCTATATTGACAGTCGACCCCGTGCGCCGATGCGGCATAGCCACGGGTGTCACCTGTGTCGCGTGCGGCGCGGTGGAGACGGGGGCAGCAGTGACAAGTGCCAGTCGGTCTCCGGCACTGGCTACGCCTGTTCCCAGCTGAGAAGCGGGATGCGGTGCGGGTATAGGTAGCGGTACGACCCCTCCGGCGACTTCGCCGATGAACCGCCTGTACCCCTCTTCGTCTTCGCTCTCCAGGATGGCCGAGTGGTGGATGTTGATACTGACGCCTGGCTCGGCGGGTGACCATGCTGGAGGCCGGTATCCGCGTTTCCGATCGGGTCTGTATGGTGTCTGAGGGATGTACTGCATGCCCGGCTCGTGCGGCGGGGCACGGCGGACTCGGCCTTCGATCGAAAGTGGGGATCGAAAGGTCGAGAGACCGATGAAAGCGGGGTCATTGGGGTCTACACCGGCGTATGGCAGGCCTATAGGGGGGATCAAGTCAGGAGGGGTAGGCGCGGGAATGTCCTGCAGGAAAGGATGGGTTGCTTTTGGGGCCAAGAGACCACCAGGAGGGGACAAGTCTCGTTGGGGCGGAGTGGAGAGTGTCTCTTCTTCACCCGAGGACGAGCCTGAGGACGGGCAGCTTGACATCCCCGGCACAGGTTCGGGAGAAGGGGTGCGCGGCTCGCCCCATACCTTTGCCTTGGCGATCGGAAGAGGCGGAGTAGGCGGGAAGGGCAGACACTTGCGCCGCTGAGCCTCCCAGTGCCACTTGAGCTTCCGCACGTCGGTTCGCGTGAGATGGTCAATCCCGACGACCTTGATTTCCTTCAGCGGGGAAGGCATCAGCTCGGCTTCGGCCCAGCTGGCCATAGTATCGTCGGCAAGCGTAGTCACTCGCATTTCTGCCAGTGCGGCAAAGGTCACCTGGTCTAGTCGGGTCAGGTCCAGGTGCTCGATCGACTCGGGAAGGTTTCGTATGAACACAGCTAGCTCGTCTGCTGGTAGGTTGGCGCACGAGCTGAGATTGAGCGATTTGAGCTGTGTCCAGACCTCGAAGTCGTCATCTTCGGCGACCTGACTGGGAAGCGCAGTGATGGCAGTGAATCCGACATCGAGTTCTCTGAGACCTCGCCCTTTGCTTCCCACCCGTTTGGCCCAGGTGACCCAGCTCGGACCTGCCAGTGCTGACCCGCGCAGATCGAGCTTCTCCAATTTGCCCCCTATACGTTCAAGCACTTCGCCCAGTTCTTTTGGCGGTAAATATGGAGCTGAGAAAGGCAGAGACAGGGAAATGAGCTGATCTTCGGGAACATGTGAAAGCAGCTCGAGCAGGATCGTAGTCGGATGGTCGCGTGCCGATGCCGGAGAAGGGTACGGGAAGAGATGAAGATGTAGGTGATTGACGCTTCTCAAGAGGTGATTCGTGAGAAGACTCGGCAAAGGGTTTGGCGGGAGAGATAGGAGGGTCAGGGTCTGATGCAATCCTGGCGAAAGGCAGAGCTTGGAGAGGTGTTTGTCGACCACGCGCAGTGAAAGCAGTTCGTCCCACTCTAGCCACTTGAGCACCTCTAGCCACAGCTCGTCTGGGAGCTTGCCGATGGGCGAAGATCCATCACCGGGCAATCGGGGTTCGAAAGGTCTGCTTCGACTCCGGTAGGTCGAGTACGAGGACGAGTATGGGAATCGGAGTGTTGTGGTGGGTGAGTAGTAGGACGCATAGCGGAACCTGCGCGAGTTGGGCACGGGAGAGGGGAGGAGACCGGTTAGTGGCTGTTGCTGGTGGGAGTGATGTGCGAGGATCGAGGTGGGTGGGTAAGGTGTGACGTCCATGATGCTCGATGTTGCCCCCTTTGTTTATGCGTTGGCCGCTCGAGGGGAGATGAGGAGCAAGGCTGCTCTTGGGGTGTTATATCCGCATGGATGATGGTCGCAGCAACGTAGGTGTAGTCTCTAAGGTGACTGATGAGTGTATGCCTTGTCGTGTGCTCAAGGATGGGTAAGAGTACAACTGAACAAAAGAAGACAAAGTAACTCTCGACTTGGGAAGCTGGCTGCTTTCGTCATTCTTCCCCCTCCCCCGCTCTCGTCCGCAAGCGGTAACCCGATCTGACCCTGAATCCGCCCTGGGGATTTGCCACCCAGTGGATGACACCGTGGGAGATCTAAAAGAGAGTTATCTATCGGCGATCCCCACTTGTCAACTGCCATAGTGCATAGGCCCGCATAGGGGTTTGCTGGAAATAACGGCGCAGTAACTTTGGAAGGAAAGAACGTGCGGCAGCCCATGACTCTGGAGAGCTACAAGAGCAGAGCGCATAGAAAACCACCGGCTTCCCGAGACAAGTTCGGCTTGTCAAAGAGGCACCCTGCCGCGCCGTGGTACCACGAAGTCCACAAGAGAAATGATAAGCTCTTCTTCCGCGGCGCATGGGGTGTCCCGGCTCGGCGCAAAGAGAACGTATGTAAGCCTCGACGGGAACTGCTTCCAAAGGCGCTGGCATCGCGGTGCCTGCTGGGGAGAGCGGCAGAGTCGTTGACGTAATTCCAAGAGCTCCTTATGCTCCGTCTACGCTTTGCCCTGCTCTGCTGCTGCCTATGCTCTGGGTTCTGCGCTGCACAGCGAGAATACAGGAACCTGACTGTACCTCCGCTTTTTCCCTTCAATCAATCGCAATGGCCAATGCAATCAGCTCACCTTTTCCTCCTTCCTTCTGTTCCATTTCTCACATCTCTTCACACATCTCTCATTCCTCGTCTCGTGTCCTGTATCATAGTGAGTATCCCTCCTCTCCATCGCAACGCGCGAGCGGGAAAACGAAGCGGGAGAAACGAGCCCGACACCGGCCGGTCTTGACCTCGCGGCGTGGGACAACGGACAAC
This sequence comes from Tremella yokohamensis, assembly GCA_024343385.1. Taxonomy (NCBI): domain Eukaryota; kingdom Fungi; phylum Basidiomycota; class Tremellomycetes; order Tremellales; family Tremellaceae; genus Tremella; species Tremella yokohamensis. The sequence continues at coordinate 131,240 of BRDC01000025.1, read as the reverse complement.
GGACGGGCAGCCAACGGGCAACGTGGTCACGCCGAGGGTGCAACAAGGCTGATCTGCTTGCTAGGTCCAGAGCTCACTTCCGACCACCCCCTTGCTCGTACTCGGAACCATCGCACCCATCGCGTCCATCATCCACATCGCATAAACAAAGCATAGATCGGAAGGCCGTTCCATCGGCTGCCGCGCGAAAACTATTCTCAGCCGCTTCACAGCCCCGTCCATCTCCCTTCCCTTCCAGATTCGACCTTGCCTTGTTTGATTATCCATCTCGACTTCTTCGTCACATCACACACTCTCACCTGTTCTGCCCGCTCGGCGGCGAGATGAATGGTTCTGCTTCTCCCTCAAACCCCCGAGCGGTGAGTGCCCGTCGGTCGCAGCCCTGAGCCCATGCAGTCGATTCGAGGTGCTGGGTCATCCTTTATCCTGCTAGAGCTGATGTCTAGATCCGCCGAAAGCTCGTCATTGTAGGAGATGGAGCAGCGGGAAAGACGAGTTTGTTGAATGTGTTTGCCCTGGGGCACTTTCCAGAGACATACGTGGGTGCTCTCTCTTTCTCACGCCGCATCGAAGTTGACAATCAGGAGCCGACGGTCTTCGACAACTATGTGAGTTAACTCGTCATTGTCCTGCAGCTCTCACTAACTTCAGGTCACCGAGATCGAGCTGGATGGCAAACCCGTCCAACTAGCCTTGTGGGACACAGCGTAGGTGTTGGGCCCTCCTGCATGCAAAGCGGGCTGACCCTTAGCGGACAGGAAGAGTACGAGCGTCTGCGACCGCTCAGCTATTCGAAAGCCCACGTCATCCTCATTGCATTCTCCGTGGATACGCCAGACTCGCTAGACAATGTCTCGCAAAAGGTCAGGTGCTGGGTGCTCGGTGGCACAGAAGCTGACGAGTATAGTGGATTGAGGAGGTCCGGTCGATATGCGGCAAAGCGATACCGGTCATACTGGTGGCGTGCAAGACCGATTTGAGAGCCAAGGCCGTGCAGAATGGGACGTTTACACCGGACAAGTACATCGACTCGGACACGGTGAGTGCTTCTTGCATGTCTCACCCAACCCCTTCTCCTTTCCCCGCGCATTCTTGCTGTCACAAGAGCTTTTCTCCGCTGTGATATGGGCTGCAAGCGCTGACACCCAGGGCAAACGTGTGGCATATTCCATCGGAGCGAAAGCATACTACGAGACTTCCGCACTGCATAACGACGGAGTCGACTCAGTCTTCGAAGCAGCCACACGTGCGGCTGTGCTGGTGCGAGACCAAGGTCACGGCGGAGTCGGACCTGCCTACGATCGAGACGGCAACAAAGAGCTGCGCACCAGCCGGCCCAAAGAGGGGCATGGGAAGGGATGTTGTCTTGTGATGTGAGGGACAGAAGGCGGAATCGAGAGGTTGTACAGCGCCGAAGCGACACTGTGGGATCAACGAGACGAAGACGAGGGTGCATCGGACGAGAGGAGACGATACGAGGTGCTTTGTTACATACACACGCATAACGACTGGGCTACGAACCATCATAGAAGACTTTTCTGCAGCATACGACCGGTGATCATAATGCATGACGCGTGACTCGAGTGTTAACCCTGCATGCGGAAGGTGGTCATACCTAAGAACGGAAAACGGGTCCGTCGGGGATAAGCGTTAACACACTCGGGGAGGGTGCAGTATCTCCGACGCCACAAATCAGCTGTGTGGGTGTGGTGGGAGCGGCGATACGATATCTCCGAGTCTCGCTCGCTCTGGTGCTGGCGAGAATTCAAGGTGCACCTAGTAGAGAGAGGATTCTTCTAACCTACAAGCACTCTCTGGACTCGTCGACACAAGCTCGCCGAGCCACTTTCTCTCGACTCGATCAGTATGGCCGAACAACGCGGTGGATTTGGACGTGGACGTGGTGGACCTCGGGGTCGTCGTGGGCCCAGACGGGGTGGAAAGAAGGAGGAGGAGAAGGAATGGTGAGTGTCGCGGTTCTCGGTCTTGGGGTGGTGTTGCGGGATGGGAGGAGCGGGAGGTTGCCTGTAGGGATGAAGAGGGGGGACGGCATGGACGTGGTGGACAAGGCGGGGAGGTCCACTGCGAGGGGAAGGTATTAGGGGAAGATCAAGCAGGAGTCGTGGCGGTGGTGGTGGTCGAGGTCGAGGTCTTGCGGTGTAGACGAGGGGGGAAGGGGGAAATAGAGGAGAATGCCCGACTCGCTGTTGCGTTGCGCGTTCGTCCTGTGCTCGGCTGACTCGTAGGGTCCCCGTGACCAAGCTCGGCCGTCTCGTCAAGGACGGCAAGATCAAGTCGATGGAGGAGATCTACCTCTTCTCGCTCCCGATCAAGGAGTACCAAATCATCGACCTCTTCCTCCCCACCCTCAAGGACGAAGTGATGAAGATCATGCCGGTGCAGAAGCAGACCAGCGCCGGTCAGCGTACCCGCTTCAAGGCCTTCGTCGCCGTGGGCGATTTCGACGGCCACGTCGGTCTCGGTGTCAAGTGCGCCAAGGAGGTCGCCACTGCCATTCGCGGCGCCATCATCCTCGCTAAATTGTCCATCGTACCCGTGCGAAGGGGTTACTGGGGTTCGCACATTGCCGAGCCGCACACTGTGCCGTGCAAGGTGTCGGGCAAGTCGGGTTCGGTCATGTGCCGATTGATTCCTGCGCGTGGGTTCCCCCTACTTCTCGGGTTGGCTGGAGTGGTGCTGATGTCAAGCCCGAGGAACTGGTATCGTCGCTGCCCCCGCTTCCAAGCGTATGCTCCAGATGGCCGGTATCCAGGACTGCTACAGTGAGTCTCCCCCCACCCACCCTCTCACACACACAAGATTCGTGAAAGTGTGCTGACACGATAGCCCAATCCAAGGGTTCCACCGCCACACAGGGTAACTTCGTCAAAGCCACCATGGCCGCCCTCGCAAAGACGTACCAGTTCCAGTCGCCCGACCTCTGGACCGTCTACCCGATCGGCAAATCTCCTTACGACGAGCACTCGACCCACCTCCAGCTCGCGGCCAAGAAGGCGGCTGCTTACTAGATTGCGGCCGTGGCTGCAGGCTAGGAGACGTAGGAGTGAAGGGGGAGACGAGACTTGTACTTTGGTATCCACGTCATGCACATGACTCTGCATTACACAAACATTTCAGTGTTTCCAGATGGAAGCTGGAGGAAGGGGCCATGCTCAATCATTCATCTCGTCAAAATGACTACATACGATGAAGTGGTGATTGGTGATCTGGTGATTTGGTGTGTGGATGGATGGATGGGCCAAGTGCGACCATGTCAAAAGTGCGACACGTTTTGTTTAGAAAAGAGTTGGAGTTGTTGGGTGGTGTCGGGCGAACGAGCAAGAGAGACTACCAAGCAAGTGCTCGACAGAAGAGACTACTGCTGCCAGCCAGAATAGCCGTTCCGGCCTTGCGAGCCATACCCGCCCTGACCATACTGCGCCCAGTCCTGGTTCTGATACCCTCCATACCCAGCCGAGGCCGTACCCGCACCAACTCCAGCGCCGTACGCGCCGAACGCCCCGCCCACCTGAGACGGCTGCTGTTGCTGCTGAGGCGGACGGCCAGCCGGGGTGGACGCCTTGAAGCCCTCGTCGGGCGTGGTAGCTTGCTGCCTGTTGGCGGCGACGGAGCCTGTCGAGGCCGCGTTGACGCCCCACGAGCTGTGCAGACCGCCCGACCCGGCTGTGGCACCTCCAGTGGCGTTCGAGGCTTGGTAGGAGGACGACAGGGGTGCCTGTGCGCCGGATTGGGCGACGGGCGCGGGCTTGGCACCGCCGAGGTCGTAACGTCCGCCGGAAGTGTTCGTGCTGGTGCTGATACTGCCCGAGAGGTTGGCGAACGACTGCTCGTCGTATGTGTTGGAAGTGTAAGATGGGATCCCACCGTACGGCGATTGAGCAGCCGGAGACGGCTTGGACGCCTGGTGGCCCTGGGGAATCGGGGCGGGAGGTGCGGCCGACTGCGGCTGATACATGCCACGCTGAGCGAGCGGCATGTACGGCTGGTAACCAAGAGGAGTCTGGTTGTCTGACCGTCAGCGACGCTTCGTCTATGAATCGCTTGGATGCTCACAGTAAGGGTTGTACGGCTGCGCTGGGTAGTAGCTGAGGTTGTTCATGCCGCCATAGTAAGAGCTCTGCTGGTGCGGGAGACCCTGCACGTGGTGCTGAGCACTAGGAGTGTGGGCAGGGGCCGGTGTCTGCTGAGCCTGCTTGTTGTCTTCAAGCTGGCCACGGGGGTACCCAGCGCCATACGTGTCGTAAGCCTGACCGTCAACGACGCTCGTCACACTCTCCGAGCCAACTCACCCGCTGACCGTAGTCGTTAGCGTGGGATTGCTGTTGCTGACCCTGCGGTTGGCCAAAGAGGTGCGATTGACCAAAGCCGCCAAAGCCACCGTATTGCTCTTGCTGCTGTTGCTGAGGCTGTTGGGTCTGTTGTTGAGGAGTGGACTGCTGGTGCTGCTCGGGTTGCGACAGCGAGCCGTAGTAGTCGTGCTGTCCGCGGTAGCCATAAGGTTGTTGCTGGTGGGGCTGTTCTTGCGGCTGGGCGGAGGGGGAAGTGTGAGGCTGAGCAGGCTGAGCCTGAGCTTGGGGCTGCTGGTGCTGCTGCAGGTATTGTTGCTGGTAAGATTGAGACATCTGTTGTTGGAGAGTTTGGTGCGGAGCCAGGTAGCCCTGTTGCTGGGTCTGAGCCTGGGCTTGTGGTTGAGGGACGGCTGGCTGAGCCTGTTGCGAGTAGTAAGAGGTAGAAGGGGCGACAACGGCGGGTTGTGTAGGTACTGGGGCGGGAGCAGCAGGTTGGGATGGCTGTGGGATCGGCTGAGGGGCTCGGATGGGCGAGGTGATGGTGGGTTGAGGAGGGCTTTGAAGAGTTTCGGGTGCAGGAGGGGCCTCGACGCCATCGCCGTTCAGACCACCGAATTGGAGACTGCCAAATTGCATCTCGAGCGAGGAGACACCGCCAATAGATGCCGGGAGGACAACACCTTGACCGTCGGCGGTCTTGTGTCGCATAGCGGCTCGTGAATTTGTCCTCGGCGCGGGAGCGAGAGCGGCTTGTTGCGCTTTGGAAATGGCGTTGAAGCCGGGTGGGCCGGTATACGTCGTGACAGGCTCTGGTGCCAACGGCGCGGAGGATGCCTCTGGCTCGTACGGCTTGGCGCCTGAAGAAGCGATTGCTGGATCCTCAAAGTCGTCCTCGGCCACCGGTTCTTCCGGCAACAAGTCTTCAGCGTGACCATTTGTCTGCGGCACTTCGGATTCTGCTGCAATAGTAGCAGCGGCCGTGTCGACTTCGGAAGGCGCTGGTGCGTCGCCGAAGCCCTCAACCTCGGGTGCAGCAGCCTCTTCGAGGATCTCGTCCGGGACAGAAGCCTCTTGGGCCACAGGCTCGTCGGAAGTAGTCTCTTGAACAGGAGGCTCGACAGCTTTGGATGCTACAGGAGCCGCAGGGGGCGGTGTGGGCTTGGGCTTGTCGGCGGGTCTAGTGATGAGCTCAACATCGTCCGGGAGGCGGCAAGCTCACTTTGCGATCTGCGCCCATGTCTTCTTGGGAGGAGCAGCAGGTACCACTGGCACGGTAGGAGCGGCAGTTTGCACATGCTTCTTGTGCTTCTCCTGCCATCCAGTGCCTCCCTTTTTGGCTGCCTTTTCCAGTTCCTTCGGGGCAGGCGCATCGCCCAATCCCCCAGCAGCAGAAAAGTCGTCGCCCTTGCTCGCAGAGATATCCTCTGACGAGTCATCCTTCGGAGGCTCAGAGCTCTCGGCCCAGCCGCCATCTTCGACGCCGCCCGATGTAGCTTGCGCGACCTGGTTAGCCCAACCTTCGGTAGTCGTAGCTGTCGAGGTGGGCAAATCGGTCTTGCGTCCGTTGACATTCTGGAAGCCGCCTCGGCCACCACGACCACCTCCTCGACCTCCTCGGCCTCCTCGGAATGGCTCTGATACGGTCAGCGTATCTCGGGCAGGTGGTCGTGCGAGCTCACCACCACCCCGGCCCCCGCGGCCACCTCGGCCACCTCGCATTCCACCCCGTCCACGAGCTCCATCGCCATTTGCGCCCTCCCAGCCGCCCGTGTCGGCGTCTCGGTTCGAATAGCCCCTGCCTGTGGGGACGTCCTTGGTGCTTGGCTTTGTGCCCTTTTTCTTTGACGCAGAGGTGAATTGGGATGCTCGGCCTGTGGTATGGTAACAGAGAAAGAGATGGCGTCAGCCGTGCCTCTCGCGAGTGACGCGCGGTACAGATAAATAGCTCACCTTCGGTGATCATCAACACGGCGTCATCCACGCTGCCCTTTGCATCTTGCAGTGTAAATGCAAGGTCTCCGTCGTCCCAATCCGGGAAGATGCTCTTGAGTGAGCTGATCTGGGAGCGGTACTTGCCCGAGAGCTCTTCTACGCTCGCCATGTTGGGCGTGGGCGTGTGTCGCTGTAGAGTCGTGTGTTCGTGTGATGGGGGTGGTGAAGTGGGGAGGGGGTAATGAGTCCAAAGTCGATTCGAATCGAACTGGACGGGGGCGGAAGGGAAAAAGTCGTTGGCAACTGGGGCCCTTTTGACTTTTGACCTTTCACTCTCTCGTGGGGAGCCCTGTGTGAAGGGAGCGAGACCTTGAGGGGGTGAGCGAGATGAGACAAAACGAGGAGCGATGCTTGGATGATACGTGAAAGAGGAGATGAAAAGACTCTTTTTGCTGCTGGAACACCCCCCCTTCACTGTATGGCTCGTGGACCGGACAAGGGGGAGCAGCACGGGCCAGCGCGCAGAAAGTGCCACTTTGGACAATACACTCTGCATTCAGGGTTATCGCCGATAATCGCCGAGTATTAAGCGAGGCTCGAGCGTGAGTGTGATAAGCCCAGCTGCTGATGCCACGTCATTGTCCGATCCGAGGGTCGAGATTTTGCGTCGAGAGAGGTCCACTTGCAAAAACCATCTTTCCCTCTGTCTCTCATAGTCAGAGAAGAGCATTTCAATAGCTCTTCCTTGGCTGTTTCGTATCGGACAGCTGGAAGAAGCACTCAGAGACCACAGTCTCATTCCCCTCTCGTCTCCTCCCTCTCCTCCCCCCGTAGACCCCACTTCCACCTCTCAAAATGGCTTCCCTCGCAGGTCTGCAGGGCATCACGCCCGTGCCGACCTCGTCCGAGTTTATCGACATTGTGCTCAACTCGACTATGCGAAAGACGCCGACGGGTGGGTTTCAAAAGATTCAAGCTAGGCTGCTGCTGACCCTCAGTGATCCACAAGAATGTAAGTCAATGATAGCTGCTCACACGATCGTTACTGACTTTGTTTCCAGTTCAAGATCTCCCGTATCAGGAATTGTGTGTCTCAGCTCCACCGCACCTCATGCGCAGAGCTGACAAAAAGTTTACATGCGCAAGGTCAAGTACACTCAGGACACATTCGACGAAAAGCTGGGCAAGATCATCTCTGAATTCCCCGTCCTGGACGTGAGCTGGCCTGTCTCCTGTAGTAGCAGCATAGCTCACGTCGTAGAACCTTCACCCTTTCCTCAGCTCTCTCCTCAACGTCCTGTATGACAAGAACCACTACAAGCTTGCCCTCGGTCAGCTCAACACCGCACGACACCTCATCTCGCAGGTGGCAAAAGACTATGTCCGCCTCCTCAAGTTCGGCGACTCGCTCTACCGATGCAAGCAGCTCAAGCGGGCGGCTCTCGGCAGAATGGCGACCATTATGAAGCGACAAAAAGACCCGCTGGCCTATCTCGAGCAGGTTAGACAGCACATTCAGCGTCTGCCAGCTATCGACCCAAACACCCGCACTCTGCTCATCTGTGGTTACCCGAACGTCGGCAAGAGTAGCTTTGTGAACAAGATCACTCGGGCGGATGTGGACGTTCAGCCAGTCAGCTACACTTGAGGCCCGCCGCTTGGATGAAGCTGATTAGGCAGTATGCCTTTACCACCAAATCTCTTTTCGTTGGTCACATGGACTACAAGTACCTTCGGTGGCAAGTCATTGACACGCCGGGAGTGCTCGACCACCCGCTGGAGGAGATGAACACGATCGAAATGCAGTCGATCACCGCCCTGGCACATCTGAGAAGTGCCGTTCTGTACTTTATGGACCTGTCTGAGCAGTGTGGATACACCATCGAAGCACAGGTCAGTTATCGCTTCTCATGAGTTTGGCCCAAACTGACTTCTAGTGCAAGCTTTTCCACTCCATCAAGCCTCTCTTCCAGAACAAACCCACTCTCCTCGTCATCAACAAGATTGACATTGTTCGTCTGTCCGACCTTTCACCCGACAACCGCGCCTTTGTGGACAGCATTCTCGCCGACAAGTCGGTGACCGTCGTCGAGGCGTCAACATACTCTGAGGAGGGCGTGATTAACGTCCGCAACGTTGCCTGTGACGCTTTGTTGGCGCATCGTGTTGAGCAGAAGATGCGTGGCTCTCGAATCGACATGGTCGCCAACAAGATCCACGTCGCCATGCCTCAGAAGCGAGACGACGTAGACCGAGCGCCATTCATCCCCGAGGCGGCCAAGAACAAGCCCAGATACGACAAGACCGACCCGAACCGTCGGCGGTTGGAGCGGGACGACGAACAGGAGATCAAGGATATGCAGGCATTCTCCCAGGATCTCAAGAGTCAGTATCTTGCTGTGTTCCACGTTATACCTGAGCTGACTGTTCAAGAGAACTACCTTCTCGCCGACGACAGCTGGAAGTACGACACGATCCCGGAGATCTGGCAGGGCAAGAACGTGGCCGACTTTATCGACCCAGACATCGAGGCCAAGCTCGATGCATTGGAGCGGGAAGAGGAGGCATTGGAGGCACAGGGTTTCTATGCCTCAGACGACGAGGAGATCGTGCGTTACTCGGTCATGAGGTCGCCAATGAAGCTGACATGTAGCTCGACTCGGAGGAGGAAGAGTTCCGCGATGCCGCCGATCAGGTGCGAAAGCGCAAGGCACAAATCAAGAAGATCTCGCAGGAGAAGAACAAGCTTCAGAACCGACCCATCATCCCGAGAAAGAAGCGTCACGTTACATTGTCCGAGATGACAGATGGCATCAAGCGGGCAGGGTTGGATCCGGTCAAACTGCAGAAGCGTGCCCAGCGTCTCATGGAGCAGAAGAAGGAGGCCTGGGAGACGGCACAAGTCGCTGGGGGCGAAGACGGAGACGACTTCGACATGGAGGTCGATGGCGACGAGGGCGATGTGGACATGGAGTCGGTCGCTACCTCGGGTACCAAGGGGAAGAAGGGTCTCGGTGTGGACCGGGCACCGCGCGGGCACCGACACTTGTCAGGTATGGCCACTCGCGAGCAAGACGAGAAGGCCGTCAAGTTGCGCAAGTTTGCCCAACGCGAGCCGAACCGTTTGGCCAAGGCGAGCGAGTCGGATCGACACGTGCCTATCACCCGGCCAAAGTGGATGTTGTCTGGCAAGCGCAAGGGCGGCAAGACACAACGACGATGAGCTGGGTGTGGGGTTGGGGATGGCTTGTGTACGATTGCGTACTTGTACTTGGCACATTTGCATGTATCACGATCTATACGATGGACCTACTGCCTGAGTGAAGGTAAATTCGGATCCGAGATGGTAGGAAGTGGAGGACGTCATGAGTCGTCTCTCCTGTGTTTCGAGGAAATTTCAGTGTTGCTTCTCGACAAAGCTAGAGTAGATCGACGAGCTCGACGACAATGGCAGTCACTCTGCCAACGTCGGCACCACCGGTTGAGGCTGCCGACCGAATAGTACCATTCCTGCTCGCGCAGCTCCCCGACACCCCTTCGATCGAGAGTCTCCCCATCCTCGGACCGCTCGTACACCTACTCGCCCAACTAGCACTATCGTCAAAGTCCAGCTCCCCTCCTACACTCCCACTCGAACACCTCCTCTCCCTCGCATCGTCCAACCCCGCACTCATCACCATCGAGCTGCTCATCGACACACTCATCGCCTACGCACCATACCGCAGCGCCGTGACCCAATTCCTCGCGCCTCTCCTGGTAACGCACACCGACGCCCTGAAAGAATGTCTGACCGAGTTGACCGCGCACCTCTCAGCAGACGACGGCTCCGACCTCTCTCACACTGCTCGAGCGGTACGCACTCTCCTGTGCCTCTCGAGGGCACACGACGAAGTGCTCGCTATGTGCTTGGAAGAAGCTGCCACTCTCCTCCCTAGTCTTTCGGCGGCATACGGGCGCCTGCCGCAGAGTTTCGAAGTTGCTGTGGTGCGTGTGAAGAACGATGCGCTTGGCGTGGTGCGTGGACTACTGAGCCGCGTGGAAGGAGGGACGAGGGATGCTTTGATGGATTTACTTGGTCCGCCGGATACGGAAGTGGGCGAGGCGGGGGAAGGGAGGGTGTTACGCTCGAACGGGCTGAGGGGAGACTACGAGGCGCTCTTTGTCAGGAGGGAGATGAAAGAGGGTGTGAGGAAGATGTTGGAGGGGATAAGGGAGGAGGTGCCGGAGGATCCGGTGAGTCTGCCTTCTACGACCATGACGTGGGTAGGGTGCTGACTACAGCGCCTGGCCGCTGTCACTTCTCTCTTCCCTGCTTTGCCTAAGCAGCTGGTGGTACAGGCCCTCAATCACCCCTTGTTCGCCGCTTCCAGCTCGACACAGAGTCCTGATGAGGCTGCTGCGCCGCTGGTCAATGCTATCCTTATGGGCGGCACAGATCTTCCGCCCGAGCTGGACGAGCTGCGTGCAGCTATTGCCAGCTCGAGTCTCGGCACCGGCGACGCAGGCGGGTCTGCGATACAATCGACCGTCCCTCGTCCAAAGAGCGATAGACGTAATATATTCGACACGGCCGACCTGGACATTTCCAAGCTCAAGATCAAGGCTGAAGAGGCGTGAGTTCCAGCTGACCCAACTGAATGCGTAGAGCTGAGCGCAGCCCGCTGCCATCTGTCGGCCGTGCCATCCCCGATCACCTGCGCGAGTCCATCCTCCGCCTGGTGCAAGACCAAGAGGACGAAGAAGAAGAGCGTAAGCGCGCTATCGCAGAGTACGAAGGCCGGCCCGTCGAAGTGGACGAGATGGACATGGATGAATTCTCGCCGTTGGTCAGGGTGGGCAGTGGAGGCGATACGAGCGACCAAGACGACTCGAGCGGCAGTCATAAGATCACCGTGGGTGCACAACAACGCTTGACAATGTTTACTGATGGGTAGCGTAAACCGCGTAATGCGCCCGAGACTTTTTACAACCAGCACCAGCTCATGGCGCTTGAAATGGCCTATCTTACCACTCCAGCAGTGTACGACCGGAATGCCGCTACGAGACGCGGGGGGGCGCGTGCCAAGTTGCGCAAGGAGACGGGGTTGGATGATACCCAGCTGGAAGGCTGGCGCATCATCTTTGATCGTAATGTGAGCCAGTCTGACTCCATATGTGATTGGTTGAGATGTGGAACTGATGTGAAGCCGCACAAAGATGCGATATTGGCGCGGTACTCGACCGTACCGAACGGCAGCCATCCGTCGCTTCTGGCACCGCCTACAGGGGACGCGACTTCGTCTGCGTCGAGCCGGGGGAGAGGCAGGGGTGGCAGCAGGAGTGGTGGTGGAAGAGGCAAGGGGAGTCACGGTGGCAGTACTGGCGGTCACTCGGGAGACGTCAGTGATCGTGGTGGTGGTGGTGGTGCCAGTGGACAAGAGGGATCTTCTGCCGGCGGCAGCAGAGGTGGGCGAGGCGGGGGCGGGGGTCGCGGGAGGGGTTCAGGGGAAGGCGGTCCGAGGAGGGAACACAAGGGTAGCAGGGGACATCAGAATGCTGCTCGGACCCGAGGACACGATAGGAAGATGGGGCGTATGGGAGCGGGTCTGGGGGAGTAATTTGTGCATATACGTCCATGCATGCCCATGCAAGAGGAGAGATTACGGCGCTACGCGTGCGGGGTAGCTATAGCTCTGGATCCAGACCAGTCGGGAGTTCCTTGTTCCTCTGTGCCTAATGGCTTGAACAGGTGAACAGCTGCTCTCAGGCATGGGCGTCAGAGGAGAAGAGCAGGTGTTGGTACATGGTACAGGTGAGATGCGCAGCAAGGGCACGGCGAGAGACATGCCGACACCGAGTTTAGTCCAGTTACCAGATCCGCGACTGGCCTTTGTGCATTGGGTTGGGTTGGCGTTACATTGGGCAAGCTTGTGTACATGGCACCCGCGAGACCGAAGTTATATATATCGTACCACCCTCCTTCCCATCTGACTTTGACAATCAACACTCGACTCTCGTAGATCGTAGACTATACACTACGCTACTACACACAACAAACAAAACAAGATGAAGCTCGTCGTGCTCTTCATGGCCACCGTGGCCGCCCTCGTCTCTGCCCAGACGTGAGCCCTTCCCTCCCCTCACAGCAGCGCACGAGCCGCTGCACCCAACATCAGGAGAGAGAGGAGAGACGAGGCTGATGGTAGTGTGCCCGAGTGCGTGCTTAGTTGCTCGACCCAGGCCGCGGCAGCTGCGGGCTGTTCGTCCTAGTGAGTCCACACTCCTCCGACGTATTACGAGTAGTGGAAAGGGCGCGTGTTGATAGCTAGTACCGACATCACTTGTGTTTGTTCGTCGGCCACGTTCCAGAACGACGCGGGAGAGTGTCTGTCCGCGTGAGCCCTCTCAACCCTCTTACATCCCCTTACACCACTCCTTCCTCTCTCTCAAGCAGCCCCAGCCAGCCCGCTTCTCGACTGGTAACGAGGCGTAGACGCTCACCCAGCTCGCTTCGCTCGCTGACCCTCAGAAACTGCTCCTCGTCCGATCAACAAGCCGCCGTCCAACTCCAAGAAGCCCTCTGCGGCGCCGTATCCGTCACCTCCGGCAGCGTAACCGCCACCCTCGCCTCGGCAACCGGCACCACCTCGATCGACGCCTCCTCCCTCGCCTCGGAAGCGTCGAGCGTCGAGGCATCCGCCTCGTCGGCCGGCTCGTCGGGCGCAGCGGCCATCACCTCTGCGGCCAGCTCGGTCGTCGCTTCGCTCACTTCGGCCGCCTCGGCGAGCCACAGTGCTAGTTCTAGCGCTAGTGCCAGTGCGTCCAAGTCGTCTGCCGCGAGCGCGACTGCGAGCGCTAGCAAGTCTGGTGCGGCTGTGGTTGGGGCCAAGGTCGATGTGAGGGGTGTCTTGGGGTTGGCGATGGGTGTGATGGGTGTTGCGCTGGGTGCGGTGGTGGTGCTTTGATCGTGAGCACGAGCATCAGCGTAAGCGTAAGCAAGGAGCATCGGTACGGCGTGTAGGGCGAGGAGTTGGGAGGGGAAGAGATCGATACGAGCTATAAGTGAGATCATGTTTCTTCTTTGTGGATATCTTGCAGTGGTGCGAATCATGTTACTGGTCTTTTATCTTCCATCTTGCGCACGGGTCGCTCGACTGATAGCTGACTGCTGACAACTGACAACTGACGCTGAGAGAGAAAGGTGCATGTACAACACCGACGACCAGCGCCAGCGAGTGATACAAGTCAGAAGACAGACAGACAGAGACAGGACAAGACGATGAAAGAGCGATAGGACGGAAGGGGCCGAGTCACAGGGTGATCACACAACAGAATTGATGAAGACAAGGAAGGGGTTGGGTAGAAGTGGGGTTGGGGTTGGTCAAACCGACACAGGCCTCGAAGAGGGACTCGCACCCAACTGAATCCTGCCCGATCGTCTCCCACTGACGAGTCCCTCCTGCGCCCCAGTCACACCATTCGCATTATACACTACACCACCAGCGTCGTCCTCGTCGTCCAGTGCGGCAGCACGGCGAGCGAATCGAATAGGACCTTTACGGATGATGCGCAACATGGCGAAGAGCAGTCCGCCGAGCCAGAAAGACGACATGACACCGGCGCTGAAAGTATCAGCTTCACCTCAACTCGACATCGCCGATGTCCTGGAGACGAAAGGGAGCCAGTAGAAAGAAGTGCAGGAGTGAGGAGGACTCACAAAGCCTTCTCCACATCACCCCTCGAAGCAGCCGCCAACCAAATACTGCTAAACGTGAAGAAGAACAAAACCAACATCGCCCCCAGCGTGACGATCCACTCCCCTACAGACCTACAGGCGGCTCGGACACGCCTGCGGCGCTCGAGGCGACGTTGTCGGCCGTCAGCGATCCGCGTGAAGAACGCCGAGACTTGGTCGAGCTGCAGCTCGTCTGATGCTGGGTGGTCGTGGTGCAGAGGCAGACCTTCGCCGTTGGAGACGTCCGAGTGGTGGGGACGCGCAAAGAGCTGGAGCGTAGCGAGGCGGGACGATTCGGATAGCGAGGCCCAGCCGAGGCTGGCGAGACGGGAGAGGTATTGTACCGTCGGGACGGGGAGGGTGATGTTGGTCCATCGAGCTTCGGTGTCGGAGGCTGAGCGTCAGCGAGTCGCAGTGATGATCGCCAAGCGATCAAATCAGAGTGGTCGAAGGGTATCAGGGAGGGTGTAGGGTGTAGTGGGAAGTAAGACTCACCCCTCTCAGACGGATAAGAATTCTCAGAAGCTTCTTTCGACTCTACCCCAAGGTCCCGCTCATGCTCATACTCATCAGGCGTCGGGTCAGGCAGAGGCAGCGTCAAAGGCGATACCGCTCCACTGGGCACAGCAGCAGAGCCTGCCGTGGGAGGCTGGAGGGAGCGCTGCAAAGCAGGTTCGAGCGCCATCCAGTGGTCCCTCGCTTCTGGGCCCACTTGGGGGTTGGACAGCAGGACGTCTCGGAGGAGCGGGACGAGCGCTTCGAGGTTGGCCAGCTGGGTCTGCGACATCTTCTTCTTCTCAGAGGTAAAGAGTCAAAGAGTCAATGGCAACGAGTGGAGTGAGAAGCAGGAGACAGAGAACAGAGGGGAGAAGCAGGCAAAGGACATGGGCGTCCGGTCAGTCGGGTTGCTCGGTCAGTAGCAATAGCAGTAGCTTCAGCAGAGTCCAGGCCAGCGGGAACCTACTCCAAGGAGGAGGAGGAGGCTGTGCTGTGCCCCGTGTCCCCTGGTCTCTTGTCTCTCTGGCATCGCGCCTCTGACCCACATAGGCCACTTATCAAGGTTCCTTCGAGATGCTACACCCACTCTCCAACCACAGGAACGAGGCGGTGTCCATGGCGTTCAGTCGCGTCTACTCGGCGGAACGTGGCACTTTTGCTACCACTTTATATGAATATGCATTGTGATGATAGATGGTCTAGCCAAAACTCCTCAACTCGATACCCTTCTTCTCGACGCCCGTAGATGGCGTAGCCTTGACTTGGCCTCCCACCGCGCTCCTGATGGCCCTCTCCAGCCGTCCCCTCTCATCCTCAGGCATGGCCAGCGTGGCATCTCTGAACGCCTTGGGTGCGCCTTGCGCAAGTCCCAGCAGCGCCATGACAGATACCTGATGCAGCCCGCTCGTGTGGCTATCTTCTCCCTCTGGATCTAGCAGCAGTCCAAGAGTCGGCAGCAACACTCCATACGCCCTCGGTTTGTGATCCTCCGGTAGTCCCGTTGACCATGTCACCAAAGCTTTGATCGTTTCTTTCGCCGCGTCTAGCTGAGGCTGTGCGACCGCGACTTGATCCGACAAGAATATGATGCACGGCGGCAAGAGGTGCAGCACCAAATGTTGTAACACCGGATTCGGGGTCGTAGAAGCAGGTCGCAATGCAGCAGTCAAAAGTGTCGAAGCGACACCAATGGCAGTGAGGCCGAGCTGCGAAATCAGCTCACATCAGAAGGCAAGCTGGAACACTCACCTCTGGTCGCTCCTGTCCCGCACCGAGATATTGCCCCACCACATATCCACACTGCTCGACAGTGTCTTTGCTGACCTTGACGCTCGTCGGCAGGCTGGTAAGGACAAGCGTCATGGCCAGAAGGTTGTTCTTGATTTTCGTGCTGGCCACAGGGTTGACTCTTGCCCGCATGTCGTCCACATGACTCAAGCACGCTCCCAACAGCCCGCTGACCACCCTCTCCGCCGTCACACCGATACCCGGCACCTGAGCAGCCCAAGTCGCGTCGAGCAGAGATTTGAGACTGCCCAAACACCCCCCTGCCAGGTCCATTGGTCCTTCGTCCGCCAGCAGATCAGAGAAGAGGTGGATGCCGACTGCGATCAGATCGGCTTGCTGGACCTTCTCCACACATGCCACAATGTGACCAAATGCGGTGAAGGCATGTCGCAGGAAAGAAATGCGATCTTCCCTAGAGTCGGAGTAGACAAAGGTCGACTTGATGTCGCGCGAAGGAATGGTCTGGCGAAGGACGTAGGTGATAATCGCCAGAGCACGCCGTGTCTGTCCGGCATCGCCAGCGGGGCTGTTGTGGCGCGAGACAACATAAGACGCCATAAGGTTAACCATCTCAGACTTGACCGCAGCCGGCTCAGACATGGCGATGCGGTAGCAGACAGTGCAGAGCTCGTCAAAGAATGCTCCTTGGAACACCGACGATCCAGAGATCTGAGGGCGGACAAGAGAAGCAAGTGCCCGGAGTGCCGTCTGAGCAACCAACGACGTCGACGAGTCGCCCATTGCCTTGACCAAAGACTCGAAAGCCAAGCCATAGATGATGTAAAAGTTGGTCACCGGTTCGATCGTAGCGGTGGGTAGCGATGTCGGTGGGGTTGGCGAAGTGAAAGCTTGTCCGTCCAAGGACCCTATAGTGAAAGGGTCATTGAGGGCCAGAGAGACCGAAACAGCTTGGAGAATCGTCGGAATCGACGCCTCGTAATACGGCAGGAGAACCTCGCGGCCCACTCCACCGGCAAGATCGAGACCTGCTGCCAGACCAACACCCATTTCGGGGTCGGTTCGTAATTGAGCATAGTCACGCATGGCCCCTATCCAGAATGGCCCAAGGAGCCAGCGATAAGGCTTAATGACCTCCACTAGGTACGCCTGTCGAACCGAAGCCGACTGTAGCTCTGCCCATGCAGCGAGAATCGACACCTTGAGCATCACGGCAGCATTCGATGACAGGTCCTGGACGTCGCCCAGAGAGAGCATTTCCCCGTCTGTCTGTCAGCTTTGCAAACACGAGCGTCGTTTAATGAGCTTACCTTTGCAGCCCTCCAATGCACTTGTCAACATCCTCAACACCCTGCCCATTCTGCTGACCTCTCTCACGACACCACTGCCAACGAATGTCGCGCATATCTGCACGGCTTTGGCAAGTACTTCTGGGGTAGAATCAGACCCGAAGCTCGGTGTCAGTGCCGCAGCTATAGGAGCCTGATGCTGCTCGAGCAGCAGAGAACCCTCGAAGTCAGGATCGGCAGATGCCGCGAATTTCTGCTCGTCAGCTTCCAGGTCGTGAGAGTCACCCAAGAACTCACTTCGATGACATCCTTCAGCACAACCAAGCCCTGCAGCCTGACCTGTTCGACCAGAGCGGCAGAAGCTGAGAAGGCCATCCTAATGATATCGGCGACGCGAGAGTATAGCATTTGCCTCACGTTCGCGCCTACTTGCCTAGCGACGATAGGATCAAAGTTCTCTGGCCTTCCGCCACCCGCTACGGCTTCGATGATGTGATGCAGGCATACCAGCGCAAAGAGCTGCGTCCGCCATCTCGAACTGAGCGCATTCGATGTGGTGGTACTCGCAGTACCAGCAATCGATTCGCCTTCGTCGTCGACAAATGAACCTGCGGTGGGCGCAGGCCGAGCTTGCTGTGCCTGTGCAGCCTTCTGTGCGGCTGTACGTGTCATGATTCGCTGACAGAGATCGATCCATCCTCCAGGCAGAGCGGCGGCGGTCTGTTGCAACCAGCTTGTGATGACTTCTCGGACACCTTCGATGCTGGGGTCATCGTCTAGGAGGCCGAAGAGATCTTCCACGAGCTGATTGCCGCCAAGTTTCGAGATGAGAACGGCATCTCTCTGCACAATCTGATACAATGCAGTGATGGCGGCAACTTTGAGTGGACGGCGGCTGGATGCCAGGTGTTGTCGGAACGTCTGCAGCAATTGTGGGACATCGACCTCTGCTGGAGCAAACATGAGGAATTGCTGAACACATTTGATTGCCTCGACAGCGAGGCCTTCGTCTGTCTCCTCGCCAAACTCATGCACCAGCAGGAAGACCAAGCTGCGGATCTTGCCCGGCTCCTGCAGCTCAGGTCCCAGCACGCCGATGAGGGCATGCAAAATGCGGCAGATGACCTGATATGCAGGAAGATCGCCTCGGATGTTGACGCTACCAAGCGAGCCGCCGTCGGGCTCGTGGGTTTCCAACAGGTAGATACTCGCGAGCATACCGAGCGTAGTCGGCACGAAAGGCTCGTATGACAGAGAAGCAGCATTGATGACGGTTGCTAGGGCAGACATGGCGTAAAAGTGCACGACTGGATGCGGGTCCGTGGCGAGTGACATCAGGATGTTGACGATGGTCTTGAGAATGGGTCCACCCGAGAGGCCTCCTACCGAGGAATAAATGGCTCCAAAGGCTACAGCGCATCCAGCTCGCGATTCTGGGACGCGATTGTTGACAACTTGATCGACGAGCCACTGGACCTGAGCAGAGAGATAGGACGACCCCGCAAGAGATGCTAACGCGCCCATCGCCTCGGCAGCCGCTGTCCGTATGGATGGCACCGGGTCCAGAACGGCGTCTTGCAGAAGACCCTTGATCATGTCGGTGATCTGCTGGCTGCCGATCGACCTCTTCGCCTTGGCTCCTGCATTTTCGGCATTAAGCAAGGTCTGCTTGAGGGCCGCAATCGTGTTCGTGATGACCGCTTGCTTACGGCCGGGATTCCGCTCGAGCTTGCTAGATCGGCAATGACTCGAGAGGGTGGCGAGCGATTGCACTTGTCCTTCCGCAGAAAGATGAGGGAACATGATACCGAATAGGCTCACTCCGGCATCAATCACGCCTGTCTGGGCAGGTGCTGGTGCCGGGCTAGACAAGAGAGGATGAGCGGGAAGAAGGGCGAGGAAATCATGCTCGATCGACCCCATGATGGGGTGAGAAAGCTGCATCGATCAGTCTGACTGCTCGGACTCGAGGACTTTGCTTACTTGAGACTCAATGGCCATTTCGATTTTATCTCTGTTGAGGAAAGGATCTTCGCCAGAGCCGCTACAATCTTCCCTTGCTGCCAGCAAAGTAGTGACGCCATAAGCGTAGCCATCGGTAGCTTGCCACACGCTCGCGAATTGGCCGCTCTGTGCCGCAATGGCAGCTTGAGCTGCCGATCCAGAATAATTTTCAGGATCGGCGAAGACAGTCACAGCCGCTTGAAGCAGGGCTGGCTGCATGCTTTCCGTGGCGGAAGAAGGCCCGAGAGTCGTAAAGCACTGAAGTACCCTGCGGCGCAACATAGCTTCACGCTCTACCAATGATGGACGCATGGTGAAGATAGGAGAAGGATTGGGACCCGCAGGGTTGGCGGCTTGTTCTCGAAGCGCCTCTGCGTAAGCGGTAGCGAAGCCGTTGACAAAGTTGAGGGTGTTCGTAAACAGAGTAGCAAGTCGGCGTGCCACGTCGATATTGACCAATGCAGAGTTGTGACGAAGGAAATTGAGAACTGCGGCCAGAGCACATTCGCGCACGAGCAACAGATAAGACCATTCTGCCTCGCCTCTTTCGCCGACAGAAGAATCTTTGCTCGTGGGCTTGGGCAGAGCGTTCCGCCAGAGAACGAGCAATTGCGGTAAGTGCATTTTGACGAAACCAGATCCCAACGCCATGAGTGCGGCGATGAAATACCACGCCACTTGGATCTCGACTTGCGCGACCGGGACCTCGTGATCGCCAGCTTTCTTGAGCAGGGAGACAGCGAGGTCAAAAATCTTTGCGGAGACGTCGTGAGAGACATAGAGAGGCCGCGAGTTGCTGACGGCAATGATGGCAGACAATGCAAAGGCCTTGCCAATGATCCGGTTCGGCACTTCCTTTGGTGCAGTCGGCGTGCCAAGGAAGCCTAGATCTTTGGTGACATCCGCGTAAAGGATACCGATCATTCGGGGGAGCTGACCGGGATTCACCGCGCAGAAGCGCCGTAAAGTGTATGAGGCGGACAAGCGGACAGAATAGGACTCGTGCGACAAGAGGCGGACCAGCGGCTCGGCAAGAAGCTCAAGTACGGATGGCGGGGCGTTGCCTAGCTGTTCCAGAAGCCCTGCGACTTCGCGAAGAGCAACAACAAGGACGTGCTTGTTGGTTTTGACGTGTCCTGGAAGAGGCTGAGGGGACCATTTCTTCAGGTAGTTACTGGTCAAATCTCGGATGGCCGAGACTTGGCCAGACTCAGAGAGTAGTCGAATTCCGATGAGACCGCGAAGAAGTATTCCCATGGAATCCCTCGCCGACAAGACCTCGAATCTGGAGCTCTGGGCTCTTTGAGGCAGCACGATCTCATCAAACAGATGCTTGACGATTTCGGAATAGTGTGACTCGACGTATGGGGCACCGAGTTGATTGAATAGAGTAGCATAGACGTCGATGATGGCGTTTCGCAACCTTCGAGCTGCTTGAGGACGATTATAGGGAACCGACAAGGCGCGAAGCATCTCGTGCGGGGTGAACAACGTCTTCGAGCCTCTGGCTTCGACCGCAGAAGTAACGACTGTCTGGCTGTCCGGCTCCTCGCCCTCTTTCTTCGGCGGCGCCTTCCGATCCACAGGTGCGACGCCTGATCCTGGGACCTGTGTGGCGGCGAGGAAGTGTGCGAGAAGACGCGAAAGTGATCGTCGGGTCAGATAGTCTGCCGCCTCCATCGACTTGAATACCAGCGGTGAGATGGAATCAAGCGTTTCTTTGAGCGGGCACGCGGTCGTGTACACCTGTAGGGCGACGAGCGCCTCTGCAGACGCCCTCTGAACTGGCAAGGCGCGGTCTTGCAGGCCATTGCGCAATGCCTTGAGCAGGTCTTTGAACAGGCCGTCCGGTAGTGCTTTGCCGGCGGAGACGAGGGACTTTGAGAAGCACATGAGGGCATGCGTTCTGAGGATGACGGAGAGGTTGGTATTCCGCAAGACCTTCAGCGAAGAAGTGCAGATCTCGGCCATGAACGACATCATCTGCGAATTAGGGCAGTCTACCGACGTTTGACTATACTCACATTCGTACCGTGCTCCTTCATGACTTCGCCTATGCAATACCATGTTGCTCTGCGCTTCAGCCCAGCCTGGAACAGGCGTATCGGTCATTTCTCACACTCTAGCGACATTCTCTGCTGCACTCATGTTCTTTCCACCACCATCCCCTACTGCCTTCGCCAGAGCCTGGACAAACTCGAACAGGCTCCGAGACTCGACCCTCTTGTGTAACTTGACTAGGCATCGTGTCAGCAATTGCCGGATAGGCCGCCCTGGCTTCGGTAGTGTAGGATTGGGATGGGGCAGGAGGACCTTGAGGAAGAAGGCGTGCAATGACTGGATATTTCGAAGAAGATCGTCCTGGCTGTCAGCTACTTTGACACAGGCATCGCACGAAAAGGACTCACCGAGGGCAACTCGTCGATAGCCTGCTCCGCGTGACGTAGCCAATGGAGGAGGGTGAGGTCACCCCCTTCACCCGTGAAGCGGCCCTACTCTGTCAGCTCTATTCGCTTCCTCAGCATGACTGACCCACCTCGTCCACCTTCAGAGCCTCTGCAGACGACATGACGAGCTGCTGTGTTCAGCATACGAGGAAGAAGAACGAAATGGAATGCGAGCGAGGGCGCTTGCTCACGACGCGGGGGAGGTGGTGGTATCTAAAGTTTCCCACGGTCGATGAATTCCTTTTGACACCCCCAAGTTTCGCGCCGAGAGCTTGGACGACCTTTTGTTCGTCGTCCACTTCATCACTCACAACACCACTCACGGGTCCACTTAGAAAGGCAGGACACTGTCTCAAAGTCGTGCAAAAGTACTCTTCGACCCATTGCAAGGCAAGGAAAAAACAATCGGCATCATGTCGTTGGACGCTTCTTCCTCGGCGTTGCACCTCAACCTTCCCCCAGCCTCTTCTTCTCAATCGTAAGTCCAGCAAGGAAGCTTCACTTGGGCTGGTAGCGTCGATGGGCAGCAGGAAATCATGATAGTCTAGAGGCTGACTCTCAGTCGTCCGCCCACGCAGATCACGGTGCACCCTTCCGTCATCGCCTCCATCCTCACCCATCACCAGCGCCAACCAGCCGACTCGGCGACCCCTCGAGTTATCGGCACTTTGATGGGCATGCGGAGTGAGAATGGACTCGAAGTGGAAGCTCGCAGCGCCTTTGCTGTCCCGCATAGCGAGGGAGAGGACCAAGTCGCAGTGGACATGCCTTTTCAGCAACAGATGGTCTCGCTATTCTCGCGCGCCGGCCCGAAAGAGGTTGTCATTGGATGGTGTGTTGAAATCAGCGCTATCATGCTGTATCAGTGGCTGACATTGCAGGTACGCGACCTCCCCCAAGCTCGATGCGAACTCGGCGTTGTTCCACAACTACTTCACCAGCGAGTCCGCTCCATACCCCGCCGTTCACCTTACTGTCGACACCGATGTCACTGCGCAAGGTGAAGGCCTCGGTATCAAGGGATGGGTCTCGACTCAGCTAGGCCTGACTGCAAAGGCGGAGAACTGTGTCTTCCTCCCGGTACCGGTAGTCGTCAAGCAGGGCGAGACTGAGCGTGCTGCTCGTATGTCCTATGTTCTTTTGCGAGCCGAGTCGAGCTTATTCCGTAGTGGACATCCTTACCACCCAACCGACACCTTCCCCCTCTCTTCCTCCTCTTCCTAACCTTGCTGCGTCCTTGACCGATCTTTCTTCGCTCATCGACACATGTCTCGCCTACGTTCAGTCGGTGAACGCCGGCACCACTGCCCCCGACCCTGAAGTTGGACGGTACTTGCTCGAGGGTGTGGGACGGTGGTCGAGCGCGGACGAGACCGATGGAGTCAGGAAGGGCTTGCAAGATACTTTGACTGTCTCGTACCTCGCCAACTTGGTCAGAAGCCAGGTCGAGTTGAGCGGACGGTTGGCGCTTTTGCAGCAGGCACAGGTATAGGAGCGATGCGGCGATGCATTGCGATGAGTCGCAGTTTGTACCCATGCCACCGTCGTCTATACTCCGAGGAACAACACGTTGCCTCAATCGTCTTTTCTCGATTGTCTGGCGATAATTATCAGCAACCCGTCGAATCGCATCGCACGCCCACTATCTGCGCGGAAGAGAGGACAAGCAAGTCATACACTAAGGAAATAATACTTCTCTCACTTGTCGAGGTGACAGCGTGACGTTCTAGGCGCTCAATTGGACTATCGTGGTCGACCCCTCGAACACTGACGGATCAGCGTCGAGATCCCCCCTGATCAGCAGCAGTTTGCACAGGCCAGCGACGATGTGCTCGTCGCACGGCACCCGGCTGTAAAGAATTATCACATGGGTATCCTATGGAATGTCTACTACGCACTAGGCACTGAGTCATCTGCAGATCGATGCTCGCGGGAAATATCCCACCTTCCTTCCCTGCCTAGTTTGGAAAACGCTCTCCAAACCTCGGTCTTCAGATGTGCGTCTTCCACGCTCATGGTGGCAATACGAAAGCAGTCGATCTTGGAACCATGGGACCTCCATGTAATGCGAGAGTGGTGCATGACGTAGTCCACACCCAGAACACGGCAGGAGCGGAAACAATGACTGTCCCGTACGTGGTTCAAGACATCCACCCATGCTTTCTTGGAAGGTGGGCCCGTGGTCTTTCTCGGGGCCATGCGTGACATGACCCAACGATGCTTCTTCTGCCAGGCGTTCCCCAGGTTGAGAGGGCTCGCTTTCGCGATGGCTGTGTATTGCTTGTGCCAGTGCGTCCACCACGCCATCGTGGCGGCCTGCGCCCTCTCTAACGACGCTTCGGCGCTCTCGGCGGAGCCGTGCTCGCCAACTGACCAGAGGCGAAAGGCTTCAAGAGCTTGGCTCCACAGCTCATCTGAGCTTGGCCTCCGGTCGTCATGGCCGGCGGCAGTGGCTTCGTCGGGCAGAGATGGCCCAGGTAGTGGGCATTCGCCGGGATCCTCGTAAGTTGTGCCGGGAGACGTGTACGTCTCGGCAATACTGGCCTCTGCGGTTGGCGGCCGGGCGGTCTCTTCGTTGTGAGTATTCACTGACCACTGGACCGTGCGGTCGAGACTAAGCTCTGCAGAAGGATAGTACGTCAAAAGACTCGGATCGATGGTCCCAAGGGAACCGTTGTCTGAATTCTCGACTTCGTAGCTGTCAAACGGCATGGCGACTTGCGATGCTGGACAGAAGGAAGCAGTGACCGGAACCTCTGAGCGGTTTGGACAGACGAACAGATGAGGATGAGGTCAATGATGCGATGCACTGCGCGAGGACGAGGTCCCATTTTCTGGAGAAGACCGTTCATGACGACGAGTGGGGCTTGAGCGCCTTCGCCAATAACGCACGGGAATTGCCTACCGTGAGGGCGACAAGCTACAAGTTGTTACTCATTCCTGCACGTAGCCCTTCCATGAAGAAGCAGTAACGACTTCCGCGAGAGTCGCGCTGCCACCAATCAGAGAACCTTCGCATGCCGATGATGTTGAGCAGAGCCCAGTGATACATACAAAAGCGTTGGGGGAGTACGGTGGAACCCTGCAGTTTTTCACAAAATACATACATACAAGAAGTTGCCGAGAGACAGTAACTGTGAGGAGACTAAATTCGGTTACAGAATAGTTGCTAAAGGTGCCAGAGATCGTCTATGTCAACAGTCGCGCGCGATCGTCACGCTTGGAGTGAGAGCATTTCGAATAAAGATTGATCAAATGGGAGCAAAACATCTATTACTTGTCTTTGACCAGTAGCAGTGCTTCCCATGCACCGGCCGCTAGAGCTTGAGCAGGGTCGAGTGAGGCGAAAGTTGCATGATCCTCAATCGAGCGCCCTTTGAGCAGAGTCTCACTGAGGTTCTCGATGGTTCTTTCCACTTGTTCAAGATCCGTGGAGGGATTCGAGTACTCGAGTGCTGGATGATCGTGAGCTTCTCGAACCCAACCCTGACTGGTTTGCCAGGACGGGTCTTGGGGCTGGTTCACCGACACCATCGAGTACGATTGTGTTGTCATCGATGCCTGTGGCTGGGGAGCCATATCAGTGTTTACTTGTGAGCGGCCTTTTCTCTTCACTTCCTTTCGTTGCTTGTAGTTGTTATCGGTGCAGATCTTGATGACACGATAGAATGCTTTCCATGCTTGACGGGCCTCTTTGGGACACTTTGATCCAGGCAGAGACTTGATCACTCTGGTGAAATGCGCCCCAGGCTTCTCGTCCGACTGCCGCGGAACAACGCTTGCGAGCCATTCATAAGTGGTAGAGGATCTGATCCACCATTCAGTAAAGGCATCTAGCAGCTTTGTCAAAGTACACGCTCCAGGAGGAGACATAATCTTCTGACGGTTGTCGGAGTGGGGCGTGGTCTGCATAGACGATGGCGAGCCATCGTCATTCAGCATGCTTGCTGTCTGTTTCAGGAGCTCGGTCCAGGTGTTGGAGTAAGCTGATACTGTTTCCTGCTCCCTTACGGGAATGAAGGAAAGATTATTGTTCGAGGGTTGCATGTCATATTGCGGGAATGAGTATAGTGAGTCGAGGTTCGACGGGACCCACTCTAGGGACGAAAGAGACCCATAACTGCAGTCGAGGATGGGGGAGTCGTCGCATTGGTCATCCTGCTCGAAAGACATTGCGCAATACTGTGCGGTCCGGCGAGTGCTTCCGACTTCAAGGTGGGGATGGACCCATTGGCATCTGAGAGACGTATATATATCGTATGCACGGGCCTCGACCAATCTCGCAAAGTCAAACGTTCACAAGCTATGACGACGTTGGAAAAAGGAGGGCGATATGTGAAACTGAGAACGACTTTTTGCTTCTGCCATTTCGACGCAGCTGATGACGACAGCTCAAAGAGCACTGGTCCCTCCTTGATGCGCGGCTTCCAAAGTGAGAACTTGAAAGCTTGCTTCTGTGCAAGAGAGGCATCGGTATGCGGCCGGAACTTGAAGGAAGTTGCGAGAGCTATCAAGAGCGAGCCCCGTGAGCCTCGGACGTGGAGAGCTTCATGGGCCCACGAAGTTGTTGTTCCACGCGCAAGCTCGCTCATGAGCTGTCACACATCTAAAACGTTTGTAGGGGGCTTCGGTTCAGACGCCCGTATGGAGTATTTAACCGATGTCATCCCGAGGCTTCTCCCGCCGGCCTCGAAAGCCTTTCAGCCCTGCATAGCCTGCTTAACGTTTCCCAGCGTCAGGGCTGTTCCCCTTGTCGGACATGGTGTTCTCGAGCATTCAGAGTCGAGGTGGCCAAGAGCGTTTCCGACAGACAACTTCACGAGGTACGTTTCGTGATCGCTACGTGGCTCGTCCGACTGTTTATCGATGTTGGAATAGTCAGTCGCGTACATGTGTCTGGACAGATGCCACCAGTTGAGGAGTGGTGAGATCATTTTCAGTGCCAGTTGATCCGCCGGCCCGTGAGCTCAGGCGCATACTCGTTGACTTCGCTTCGGTCCAGCTTTGAATGTACTCGAGCACAATCTTCGGATTGACTGAATGTTTGCAATGTAGCGTGTCGTACATTGCCTGATCATCGCCCGAGGAGATCGGACTCGAGCTTTCCGAGGCTCCCGTCTGTCTTGTCAATGGAAAGCAAAGTCAGTTCAGAATTGATACGGCTCGATGGCAAGTCCTGATCGGTCTCATAACGTCCAGTGGACTAGTGATAGCTTGTGAAATGTAGAGTGGCGACACGGGAATGACCCACCGACAAACGCAGTGAATTGCCGTGTTCGGCGATGCTTCTTTGGAGGGGTCGACCACCCAACCGACGGACGACGGCCGTCGAAATGGCCGGGGCTCAATTGGTTATTGGGTCATTAGCATCATCATCGTTGATCACCTGGTCGTCATCTGGCAATCAAGCAGACGCAAGAAGACAAAGGTAGTTCCACGAGTCCATCCGCGCATCTGTCTTGCCCATCACCAAAGTTGGTAATCCGGTTGACCGGTTCGCGGCTCCCGGCGGACCTCGGCAACTTCCCCACAACAGCGGCCCAGTTCACATCACATTCTCTCGTCGTATGATAGCCTAGTCGTCGACAACCCCCATGAAGCCGAGATAGCGACGGCGACATCGACATCGACATCGATGCAGACCGACACGGTGCCGCCGCCTCGGCGTGCGACCCATCCGCCCAATACTGCACCGCTCAAACACTTGCTTAAGCCATACACCTCAACTCATCCCCTTCGTTCCCCCTCACCGCTCCCTCCAAGCTCGCGTGTCGACCCAAAGCTCACTCAGCGCTCGGCCCCTCCTACTTCGAGCTCTCCATTGCTATGGACGATCCCGACGTGGATCGCCTTTGTGCGCTTTGCCCTGGCGAAGGGCTGGCATATCATCTGGAGTCTACTGCGTCATGCGTTGTTTGGGCCACTTCGGAAGAGCTGGGGATACAGGATGACCTTTGTGATTTGACGTTTTGAGGTGTACTTTCACGGTCGAGCTGACAGACAGATCACCAGCTTCATGCGGAACGTCGCAGATCACACGTCCCTGGCGGATATCGTCATGATACGTCGTCTCATCTCGCTACACCACCTCGTACCCTTGCCCACGGATGCAGTCGTGACGCCGATCACGTTCCTCGTACCGCGGCCTACTGGCGACAAGGTGGCACGGGGCTTCATGCGGGAATATGACCTCAAGGAGACGGGCCTGAGGGAGCTCTCGGGCGAGTGGGTGGTCGGCAATGAGGTTTGGAAGAGGCTCAAAGCCGAGAGGAGAGACCGTAATCGCGCTGCGGCTGCGGTGGAGCGCAAAGGGAAGGGTTCGATGGGTATGATCGGACGGGACAGCCCGGATGTCGACACCGAGAGCGAGAGCGGGTTCAAGAAGGGAGGAGAGAAGATCATCTACTACGTCCACGGCGGGGCGTACTACGTGGGCAATGCGGCCACACATCGGTTGATCACCATCGGCGTGAGCAAAGCTTGCAATGCGAGAGTATTCGGTGGGTTGCAAGTCTTCGAGGAGTTGACCAGAGCTGACAGGCAGCAATCACGTATCGCCTAGCGCCTGAACACGTATTCCCCTTGCCCCTGCACGATGTCCTTCATGGTTACCTTCGACTGCTTTCTCCGCCCCTGTCAATACCGCCAGAGAACATTATCATTATGGGGGATTCTGCTGGAGGAGGGCTTAGCTTGGCGCTGTGCATGTACCTGCGAGACGAAGGTTACAAGATGCCCAGCGGCCTGGTCTTGATGTCACCATGGGTCGACCTTACAATGAGCTGCGGAAGCTGGGACGAAAATGCCGAGCTGGACGTCGTTCCTCGGCCTGAGGCGGATGGTGAGTCGCTTCGCGTATCTGCCTCATGACAAACAAAGCTGACTTGCAGATCACCTTAATCCGGTTGGATGCTACCTCGGTCCCAAGGGCATCTCGTCCTATCTCACTCACCCATACGCCTCCCCACTCTTTGGCGACTTTCATGGCTTGCCACCGATGCTCATCCAGTCCGGAGACTCGGAAGTTCTTCGAGATGAGATCACCCTCCTTGCTCACAAGGCTTCACTCGCCGGTGTGGACGTCACGCACGAGCTATACGAGGATATGGTGCACGTCTTTCAGATGTTCACCTGGTTGCCTTCGGCCAAGACCGCGATCGACTCGGTGGGCCGCTGGGTCCGATCCACTCTGCCTCAGATCGAGCAACAGGCTAGCCGTCATCCAGATCAAGTTGTGTCCGAGGCGGTCGGTCGAGAGGTCCGTGCTGGCGCCAGAGAAGTCAACGAGCTCGGCGAGGAGGTCGGCGCTCCCATGGGACGACTCGTCGTACCCGAAGACGAAGCGGAGTCTGCCGCCGACATGGAGGCCAGAGACAGAGCCGGCAGTGCGTTGCACCTCGACACTGGCGCTGAGCCAAACGTGGACTTTGACAGTCTGCCTCGATCGAGGTCGAGGTCCAAATCGAGATCTGGGTCACCAACACCTACCAGAGCCCGGTCACCGGTCACGCCGCATCGTGCATCGATATCCGGCGCAATCTCTCCCTCGGACGACAGAGATGTCTTCACTGCCCATGCCCCTCAACTGCGTCGGGCGCTGACTGCTATTGGCTCCCCATCTCGTGGGTCCGCCGAGACTGATCAACGGTCTGCCACGGCCACCGTGGGCGCATCAGCCTCTGTGTCAGCTTCGCCACAAGCGTCTATCCGACGCAGGACGCGGCGCCCTACCGCTTCCTTGCATGCCTCACCAATGGTACCCTTCCCATCCATTTCCTCTTCGCCCGCTCGGTCTGTCGCTGGTCCCGGCTCGACGGGCATGCGATCCGGAGCGACGTCCCCGACGCCGAGCATACGCATGCGAGTGCGCAGCCCGACCGTTGGCAGCTCGATGGCCCAGGGCAGCAGCAGGCCGAGTACACGGGAGAGGAGCATGAGCCACTCGGACATCACACATCTTGTGGAAGGCTACGTCGAGGGAGGTGCGGCCAATGAGACGGTCGTGTATGCTCCCGGTGGTCAGGTCAGATTGGTCGGCGTGTTGGGCGAAGACGACTAGGAGAAGACGCTCAAGAGAAGAAAGAGAATAATGCGTGTCCAAGCTCTGTCGTTCAGCGTGTTGTACTGTTACCTACCCATCATCTCGTGTACAGTAGCCATGCATTGCAATTCCAAAGAGCGTACAAGCATCGTAGACAACATCCATTACCAGCCTGACTTCGGAGCAAGCCACCGCCACCGAGAGTACCGGGCGCGCGTCACGTCCGGATCATCAACACCGAAAAGACGTCACCAATCTCAATCTCCCTTTCTTTTTCCTTTGTTCCATTCCACTCTCACCTCTATACCACCTGACAGCCTCACAGGCGTGCGACACTCGTGAGATAGGTATATCACGCCCACGGGAACCGCAGAGCAAGACATACACGATGGCTTGGGGCGGGGCACCGAGTTGTGTGACGTGTGGCAAGGCGGTGTATCATGCAGAGCAGGTTATGGGTCCGGCGAGAAAGGTGAGTTGAGGGCTCTATCACCAGGGCGAGAGAAGCGTGGGAGCGTGCAGGATTAGCTGCATCATGAGCTCGCGGACACGCCGGCTAGGAGGATGCTGCTCAGCGGCTCGGATGTGTTTGTCGTTGTCGCTTGTGCTCATGCCAGATCTACCACAAGCCATGTCTCAAGTGCACGCAATGCGGGAAACGTCTCGACCCCGGAGGACTGGTAGAGCACGACACCGAGCCGTATTGTAACCCCTGTCACCGCCAGCTATTCGGTACAAGAGGTACATTGTTCCGTTGCTCATGCCTCGCCCATCAACATTCCGTGACGTGGGAGCTGATGACAGATCTGCGCCATGGCAATGTGCTGCCGTCCACCCCGCCGGTCCGGACCCCCTCAAGACCCGCTGTACAGAGTCCACCTATGACCTCTTCCCCGCTCTCACCTCGTACTTCACGTCAACTGCCCCAGCCGCCCGTAACGGAATACTACACCCCGCCTCGGCTGTCCGACCCGCCCACGACTTCATTTGCGGGCAGTGTACCGCAGTCTCCTAGTATGCGAGAAGACGGCACGCCCATCACACGGCCGGACTTTCGCAGCAGTCGGCCGATCAGCGTACCGTATGCGGGCGGGCCGAATGCGCTGGATGATAGGGGGCTGTTGAAGTCTACGAATAGCCCGCGGGCAAAGGTTGGCGAGAGGCCGCCTATAGGGGAGGATATGTGTTGGGGATGCGAGAAGAGGGTCTATGCGGCGGAGCAGGTGAGCAATCCCTCCCCCTTGCTTGATCAGCTCTGCAATGATCTCGCGATGTCCCCTGCGGTAGTGATGAGTTGAGACCGGATGCTGATTATAGGTCTTCGCCATCGGTCATAAATGGCACAAAGGATGCCTCAAGTGTACCTCTTGCAAGACCACGGTCGACCCTTCCAAGGTGTCAGATCGAGACGGCGCAGTGTACTGCAAGAATTGTTATGCCAAGGTGCGTCGTTCCCAGGAGGTGCGAGTGTAAAAGCTCATAATCAGGAGCACGGACCGGGCGGGATCATGGGCAAGAGATAGTGTTGAAGGATTATACGATAGTCGATAAAGTAGCGATCAGCTAGGTATAGAGCTAGTCCAGTAGTGTATCGTATAGCAGCGTCGGAGCGATGGCAATCGTTGTTGTCATGAATATCATCAAATGGTCGTTCCCCTACTGTTTTGCTGCAGCAAGGGCTGTCAAAGGCTCCTCTCCCGCCCGAGCTTCTGCCGCCTTATCCTCAGCATTCAGCTTTTGCAGTCGCACCAGATTTCTCTTCTTCACGAGCAATCGGACTGTTCGCTCCTGCTCTATCGGGTGCAGCTCTTGCCAGTTCTGTATACGAGACATGGTCTTCCGTCAGCCTCCATCGCAGCGGGCCAGTCCTGACTCACCCCGTCAGAATTGATGATCATCGGTCCGAGCTTGTCAAGCTTGATCACGTTTCCTTCACCAAGATCAAGCGACTGCACCGGTTCTTCCTCCTTCACAGCCTCGCTACCAGCACCAGGATGGGCATCTTCAATCGCCAAAGGCTGTTTCGGTCGTTGACCAGCCGAACTGCTCTCCCCCGTCGTAGGGGGAGGAGGGGCAGACGTACTGGCGTCCGGAGTGCCGGCTGGTTCAGGCGTATCGAGTTCAGGCTGGTCCAGAGGGCTAGGCATGGTCGTGCCAGCTGAGCAGTGGGTGGAAGTGGGCGAAGTACAGCAGAAAGAACGAGAATTCCAGTCTTCAGGCGTGTGTGATACGTCATCAGACTGAGTCATATTCACGTGATTCTCGCGTGGCGCAACGCGTCGAACCAGGCACCGCGACTGAAATGACCTGACGCGACGACCGATCTTTGTCTTTTGACAGACATCTCCTTCATCGTTTCTGCAGCAGAGATGTCGACCAAGATCGACAAGTTTGCCGCGCTCAGAGAGGCGCGATCGAAGGGTGGTCGGCTTGGTCAGCTCAAGGTGCGTTGAGCATCCTGCCTTGACTTATGAGATCGAGCTGGGCACCGTTGGTCGAGTGTTGAGGAGACTGGCGGCGGCAATGAACGGACGGTGTACTGATGCCAGGCCGACGATGGCGAGATCTACGACTCGGTCACGGATGATCAGTATCGGTCTATTGTCGGCAGCCGTCTAGAGCAAGACGATTTTATTGTTGATGATGACGGGAGCGGATATGTAGATCATGGGCAGGAAGACTGGGATGGAGAGGGCAGTGAGGAGGAGAGCGAGGACGAGGATGACTTTGATGGCGAAGATGAGGATCTGCGCAAGGGTACGCCTCCCTTTAAGCTGATATGGTATACTAAGCTTAACCTGCAGCTCGCAAACAGAAGAAAGCAAAAGCCAAGGCTCGTGCACAGGCAAAAGCAGCCAAACCCAAAGCCAAAGCCGCCTTTTCAGACTACGCTCGACCAGTCGCATCCACGTCCACCTACCGACCTGCCCCGAGCGCCGTCCAGGAAGACGACTTCATGGCTTCTCTCCTGTCCACCGTCACGTCGGCGCCCACGGCGCCCTCTTACTCTTCCTACGATCGCAAGCGGAAGTCGTCCCCTGACATCCCATCCTCCGAGGGCATCGAGCCTAGTTCGGAAGACAGCACTTTCTTCTCGCGCAAGCGATACGGCGAGTCGGACGACGACGAGCCGTCCTCGTCACGCTTCCCTATGAAGCCTCTCAAAGGCAAGAAACCGAGAGTCTCGGATGTCACCGTCACTCCTGGCTACGAGCCCGAGAACGACTACTCGATGGAGGTGCACGATGTGCAGGTCAAGGCGGAGCCTATGGACGATGAGGAGGACGACGAGCTCGACATCAAGGTGCAGGCGCGGCCTTTGGCTCAGTCCGCACGGGCAAACGGAGCTGCACCTGCTCGGAGAAGAATGGTCAACTCTACCAGCGTCAAGGTGGTCAAGCCAGAACCGGTGACTGTCAAGGCAGAACTCGATGCTTCACCTGTCAAATCCTCTCCGAATCCACGAGCCAATGGAAAATCCGCCCCTCCCGGCTCAACGCATTGGTCAAATGTGCAGGACGCGTTGATAGCGCCGAAGAGCCAGGAGTTTGACGAGGTCAAAGCCTCTTTTACCTCTGTCAAGGTGGACAATGTTTTGGAGGCGGATGGGAGTCTGAAGATGTTCTGGCTCGACTTTATGGAACAGGACGGAATCGTACACTTGGTGGGCAAGGTCCTGGACAAGCAGAGCAAAAAGCACGTATCGGCCTGTGTTACGATCAACGGCATCCAGAGAAACCTGTTCGTCAAGCCAAGACCAAAACGCTTCTGTACGTATCTGTGATGCTCCACGTTGCATATTGCTGATACCTGTAGCTGGGCAGCGCGAAACAGATCTCGAAGTGACCCGAACCGACGTGTACGAGGACTTCAACAAGGTTCGACAGAAGGCTGGCGTGGAAGAGTGGGCGACCAAATTTGTGCAGCGTAAATACGCTTTCGAGGAGCATGATGTCGAGAAAGGAGAGAGCGAGTGGATGAAGGTTGTTTACGGCTTTGATCGTCAGCTTCTCGCATCTCTATTGAGCTGAGCTGATGACCGGAACCTGAACTACCGGCCAACTGCAGCGGCGCGACCTTCAGCCATGTCTTCGGAACCAACACCTCTGCATTTGAGCTTCTTGTGGTGAAGCGCAAGATTATGGGACCTTGCTGGCTTGACATCAGGGATGCCGTCTTGAGTACCAAATCTGTCAGCGTTTCCCGAAAAGGACAGGACCTTGGCTGAGCTTCAGACTTCTTGGTGCAAGATTGAGTTCAACACCTCGACACCAAAGAACGTCTCTCCCATGGCGGAAGAGCCGCCAATCCCTCCTCTCACGATGATGTCCATCTCCCTTCGGATGATTGTCAATCACCGCGAAAACAAGACTGAGTTGCTCTGCGCCACGACTCGAACTTGGGAAGGCTGCAACATCGATGATCCCACTCCGCCAGATAAGCAGCCTAGCTCGCTAAACACCATCATCCGACCGATCGAAAAGTTTCCACCGGGACTTGAACAGCGAGCCAAGACAGACCGCAGCCCCTTTCAGACTGTCAAAGCAGAGCGTGCGTTGCTCAACAGCTTGCTGGCTACGATTCAACGGCACGACCCGGATGTTATTGTCAGTCATGGATTCTTGGGGAACAACTTTGAGGCCCTACTGTACCGCTTGAAAGAGCTCAAGGCGGATCATTGGAGTAGAATCGGTCGGTTCAGGCGGAAACAGTTCAACATTTCCAAAGCGGGCAGCAATGTCCGGCTTCTGGCTGGACGTTTGGTGGCGGACTTGTCGAGTGATGCAGCCAAGGTCAGTGCTTCTCAACAGGTATAATTGGGTAGCTGATGAGCAGGGGATGATCTCGTCCACGACCTGGTCGTTGACTGAGATGTGTGGCACACATCTGAAGATCCAGCGTGAGGATATCGACCCAGAAGACACGCACGGCTACTTTGATCATACCCTATCTGGTCCGGAGAAGCTCCTCAAATTCATCCGATTGTGCGAAGTCGATGCCTACTTCCAGATGGCAATCGCAGCCCGAGTGCAAATGCTGCCATTGACAAAGCAGCTAACCAATCTTGCCGGCAACTCTTGGTCAGTCTCGACGTTGAAGTACAAGTGATGGGCTGATGTATAGGAACCTCACCTTGAATGGTGGTCGTGCTGTTCGAAACGAGTTCATCTTGCTTCACGAGTTCCACCGCTTAAAGTACGTCTGTCCCGACAAGTCGTTCTCGCCGAAGAAAGCGAAGACGATCACTGCCGAAGACGAGGATGGCGAAGAGGCCCCGCCGGCGAAGGGCAGGAAGGCGAAGTATGCCGGTGGTCTCGTCTTCGAACCAAAGCGTGGTCTTTGGGACACGTATATCCTGGTTATGGACTTCAACTCGCTGTACCCCAGTATCATCCAGGAGTACAACATTGACTTTACGACCGTCGAGCGGGATGCGCAGGAGGACGAGGTCGGTCTCATTCCAGGCAATGGTCGTCAACTGATAAGCAGGACGGTGAGGAGAAGATACCCGATGTACCGGGCAGCGAGATCCCTCAAGGTGTACTTCCGCGCATTATTGCTACGCTCGTAAATCGCCGTCGGCAGGTCAAAGGCCTCATGAAGGACCGATCGGCAACCCCAGCGCAGCTTCAGCAGGTCAGTGCAGAATGATTGTCTCGCGCGGTGCTGACGGGCAGTACGACATTCGACAACAAGCGCTCAAGCTTACAGCCAACTCGATGTACGGATGTCTGGGTTTCCAGGGTTCCCGATTCTCGTCACGACCTCTTGCTGCTCTCACGACTTTCAAGGGTCGTGAGATCTTGACGCATACTCGAGAGCTGGCCGAGTCATTATCTCTTGATGTGCGCATCTCACCTTTGTGTCTGGATATGCTGACGGACAGGTGGTCTACGGTGATACCGACTCCGTATTCGTCAACTCGAATGTCACATCATACCCGGAAGCTCTGAAGATCGCCAACGACTTCAAGAAGCTCGTCAATGAGCGGTACAAGCTGCTTGAGATCGATCTTGACGCCGTCTTTGAGCGCATTCTTCTTCTCAACAAGAAGAAGTATGCCGCTGTGAAGATAGACGAGGGCGGCGACAAGCAGACAGAAGTCAAGGGTCTGGATATGAAGCGAAGAGAGTTCTCGAAGATTTCTAAGGATGCTTCTGCGTATGTCTCGGTGTAGTACCCTGGTCTTAGCTGAACTATCAGGGCTGTGCTCAGAGAAATCCTCTCTGGTGAAGCGACTGAGGCAGTCGTAGAGAAAATTCACGAATACCTCTCGTCTCTTGGAGAACAGGTCCGAAGCGGTATCATACCCCTCGAGGACTTTATCATCTTCAAGGTCAGTAAAGCATTCCCTTGTTGGGCCTGCCTAATCATCAGCGCTTGGGAAAGAACCCCGAAGACTACCCAGACAAAAAATCACAGCCCCATGTCCAAGTCGCTCTGCGCATGAAAGCGAAGGGTGTCGCTGTCCGAGCTCACGACGTCATCCCGTACATCATGTGTCTCGGCGAGGACGGCAAATCCGCCAAGACAGCTCAGGCAGATCGAGCTTTCCACCCAGACGATCTCAGAAGACAGGGGTCGGAGCTCAAGATCGATTATGACTTCTACCTCGACGGTCAGATCTTGCAGCCGGTGTTGCGATTGTGCGAGTCCATCGAAGGGACGGATCGCGCGCGACTAGCCGAATGCCTTGGACTCGACGCCACTCGGTATGCACAGCAGACTTCTGGCGAGGTTGCAGAGAAGCAATTCTTCACCTTCGAATCTCAGATCTCGGACAAGGACCGCTTCAGAGAATCGGAGCCTCTGATGTTGCGGTGCATGACCTGCGAGGCGATGTCAGCGTTTGGTGGCATTCTGGACGATACCGTGAGTCTAGCGGTCAAGA
This sequence comes from Tremella yokohamensis, assembly GCA_024343385.1. Taxonomy (NCBI): domain Eukaryota; kingdom Fungi; phylum Basidiomycota; class Tremellomycetes; order Tremellales; family Tremellaceae; genus Tremella; species Tremella yokohamensis. The sequence continues at coordinate 94,868 of BRDC01000025.1, read as the reverse complement.
CCGTGAATCGGAGCTAAGGCGCAGACCAATATGATCCGGCCCACCGGTTTGACTTGTCCCGCCTGCGAGAATCCTTTCCCCATTGCATCAATAGCGATGCAGATGGAGAACCAGATCCGAAAATGCGTGGCGAAGTATTACCTCGGCTATACTGTTTGCGATGGAGAAGGGTGTGGCGCCAGAACACGGATGATGGGCGTGTATGGTCGGAGATGTCTGGGCCTTGTCAAAGAGGGCTGCAAGGGGACAGTGAGGCTTGAGGTGAGTCATGAAACCAGCCGTCTCGAGTTCAGCTGATCGTTTTAGTACTCGGACCAAAAATTATACAACCAGCTGCTGTACTACCGCCACCTCTTTGACAGCGACAAGGCCATGTCGGTGGTGCGAGGTACGGGCAGATACGGTCAGCTATTTCCAATCCACCGGCTATCCAGCTGACAGTCGCAGAAGAAGTGCGCGCATTGACGACGGCCAACCTGCCCACATTCTCCGCTGCAGCACAAGTGGCAGATCGGTATCTCGACAAGAACGGGCGGCGGTATGTGGACATGAAGGGCCTGTTTGGGTTCATGGAACGTGTACGATTGTAGATCTCATTTGCATCGCCTGCATCAGCTACATGGGGCTTGACCTTAGCTTTCGTAACCCACGCAATGCCCCAGTGCAGTTGGGTGGTCTTGAACGCGGAATCTTGTCGCTGAGGGAGCTCGTTCCAGTCATACACATACTTCTCTCATACAGAGCATATATGCCTTCGATCGACTCGCCATAGAAAGCGTCTGTTTCTTTTCTTGAGTATTCCGATCGCACGGACCATCCCACGCTCGTCAGTGCGCTGCGATTGACCAGGCTCGATGCATTGCCTGTGAGTTCGTCGACCAATAGCTGCAAAATGTTCCTTCCAACGAATGCACAAAGGCGACGGCGAGTGGAGCAGAGGAGAACAAGGCTTCTTTCTATGCTCTCAAAGGAGTTGCCACAAGGAAAGGTCTTCGACACAGCAGCAAATTCTGCCTGCACGATCCACTTTAGCGAAGCACGAAGGTCAGAGCAGAGTCTACGTTTCGGGTCATGCAAGGATGAGTGGGGGGAATCAGCCAGTTCGAGTAGCAGCGGTGGCGACCCGCGACTCAAATACGCAGGCCCCAGCTCTCTACTTCCCTCCGTACCCAGCGATCGATTATCCACCTGTTCTGAAGAACTTCTCCATCCTTCCGTATGGAGAACTCACTTGCTCCCTCCCAAGATTCCTCGTCGTCCAGCCAAGACTCGGCATCCTTGCAATCGTCGGCCGAAGATGACCAAACGACCTCTCCCACGAGCCGTACGCCGAGTCCGCACCCGACACACACAAGTGAGGAAGCCCACAGACTTAGTGAGTCGATCTCGCTCGCTCCTCTGCAGCATAGCTCGCGGTGACGACATGAACTAAAGGCAGGTGTATTCAGTCCAGCTCCAGCCAACACCAACGTACGAGATTTCGCTTACGAGTCTGACTTAAAACCTTGGATGGTTGGAGATCCCAAGATTCTACATCGCATGCACAGACCCCTGGAGCTCAGCAAATGCTTCAGGGAAGTCATCGAGTGGCTTCCTCCAACCGAGGCGGAAGAACCACTCCCTCTTGGATTCAACAAGTTTCGCGAACAATCCATGCTTGACTATTATCCCGACGTGACGAAATGGGTCAGTCGAGGGAAACCACTCGCACCTTGGGACGATACGAATCGAAACAAGATGCTGGACCTGTTGACGCTGCCAAACACGCAATTGACCTTCGGTGCATTTGCCTACGTACCTCGGGACAGCGATGAAGAGGAGGATGGAGAGGAGGATGAAGATGAGGATAAACGGGACAGATTCCGAGAGCTTGTCCTGTCCGTCCCGGAATACTTCTCCTATTTCCGCGGCGGCCACAATAGGATTTGCGCACCGGCGGCAAAGACGGTAAAATACCATCTGACAGGAGGTTCGGACTGGGGAGATCTGGGACGCAAAGCAGGTAGTGCTTTCAAGCGCAGCTGTATGCGGCCCAAGGAAGACTGGTTCCTCCATAATGGGGAGTACTGGACTGCCGCCCCGCCCGAGAACGAGGACGAGGACCCCACAGGAGTACTGAAGTGGGGCCGCGACCCGTCTACTATCGTGGGGGCTCCTTTTGAGTGGGGATGGTTTGAGCTCGACCCAAAAGATGAGGAATTGGAGGCTGAAGTTCTTCAACTCTGGAACGGACCGATGCGTTTCGAGACGAAGGCCAAAGACACCGATCGTGCAAACTCCGGCGACGAGAATGCTGCAAGCGCAACAGAGACCGTTTGACTTTCCTGCGAAGACCAAAGCAGAATGAGGGCTTCAGCCCGGTTGACATCGCCCATGTCCTTGCTTCGTTGCAGGTAACAAGGTTAGCACAGACATCATGACCTCAATCTCCTCGGATCTAGAATCACTCCTTCGCTGTACAGTATGCGCATTGACCTCTCATCGTCTTGTCCAGTCGACCGAGACTGGGCTTATTGATTGATATAAGCTTGTGGACAGAATCATGCAAGATGCAAAGATGTCTAAATCTGCCACCCTCTCATCCTCCCGACCCTCCGCCACACATCCCCCTTATCCTTGACTTCACCCTTCCATGCCTCTTCGTCCTTGCCCACAACTTCCTTCCACCTCTCCAGCTCCTCCCACTCGACATCCAGAGCTCGTACAGCATTACTGAGATACCCCAGATCGCTGCTGAGCTGCGCGGCGCCCGCGTTGCTCAGGCTCTTGATGCTCGGCAATGTTTTTGACGTCAGGTAGCTAAGGAGCCCCAGAGCCAATGACGATATCCATGTCGACAATACCGCCTCGGGGCTCAATTTGGTCTCTCCATTCGTGGACGAGCCGTTCTGCGTCATACTACGGTACGACGCGCTCTCGGCGCTTCCCGGGGTTTCCTTGGGAGTTGTCGAATTGGCAGGCGATAAGAGCGGGTTCTCCGCCTCGCTAGCCTTCTCGTCCTCTTGCATAGCTCGGATCGCCTCCATGTCGACGAACGGCAGCGTCTCGACGGAGAATGCAAGAGCATCATCCCTGGCGTAGACCTCGAAGATACCCAGCAGATTGTGCAGACCCTCTGTGACCCGCAAGATGGTGTCTGTGGGCGAGAGGGAGAATGTTGGGACAGGCAGTTCTCCTCTTCTGGGCGCCTTGTCCGGCTGAGCCCACACCGAAAGCGAGGGATAGGCATCGAGCTTGCGTCGTAGAGGTGACAGGATGATGTCCTGGAGGAAGCTCTGTGATGCTCGTGTGAGCGATGTAAGACCGTCGCGAGCGCCCAGTAGGGTGTAGGACGAGGTACGAGAGAGCACACTCTGCAGCTCGGCCGAGTTCAAGGGGGATTGCTGAAGGAGCATCATGGCACCCATGGTTGTCTCTCGTCCTACTGGAAGGGCACTCGAGCGCAGAGTCGTGCCAATGTCGGTAAGCGCGGAGGCGAGCTTGTCCTCGAAAGCATGCAGACGGTTCTGGACATCCCGACATGTTGTGAGGATGTGCAGGCCCAGCTGGAAGCTACCCCAATCCTCATTGGAGTAGTCGAGACCGACGACATCGAGATCGTCTGGTCCACTGCCGTTCGCCGTAGTTCCTCTTGACGCAATTTGCAATATGGTCTGCTGATTCGCATCCAGGAAGCCTTCGATGAAGCCGTTCAACGCGTCTACCAACCCCTTGGCGCCGTAGCCATGGGTGAAGGCAACGCATCGACCGATCGCCTCTTCTGCCAGGGTGAAAGCCAGCTGACTTCGCTCAGAGAGTATACGAGCGGCGTCTGACCGGCCTGAAGTCGAGGCGTTGAGAGACGGGTCGGTCTGGAGAATATGGGTAAGGTATCGGCGTTCGAAGGAGGCGTACGCAGTTTGAAAGTCGAGGAAGGGTTCATACAAGGTAATCTCCCAGGGTGTTGGCGACGTGGACGGACCGGAAGAAGCTTCTGCGATCGACGAGGCGGCTCGTGAAAATCGTCTGGAGACCGACAAGCGTTTGCCTCGCGATTTTGGAGGATGGTCCTTGTCTGGCGTAGTAGCCGCGGTTGGACTGACGGGATTGGGAGATGGGGAGGTGGCGAGAGCAGAACCGCTGAGCAGTCCGCCTTGGGTGTTGAAGGCGAGTTTGTCGAGCGATCCTTGCACGGAGAAACCTAGCTCTTCGGTAGCCTTGAACAGTCGAATGAGCTCGGGCAGGGCAGAGGCACCATGGTAGTCTGCAACGGTGGAAAGGCGCGACTGCAAGGAAGGGTTGAGGACGTCGAAGGTGGTCTGCAGGAAGCTGGCGAGAATGCTCTGGGACATGCTCGGCAGGAAGATTTGCGGTATTTGATTGCGCTCTGTGCTGATAGTGGCCAAAACGCTGGCGTACCAAGTCGGTAGAAAGACGGAGCACTTGACCCCTTCTTCGATACTGCCGCTCTCGAGCAAAGCAGCCTTTTCCCATTCATCCACTATGCTCGCGCGTCGTGCGGAGAAGTAGTAATTCCTGAACTCCTGTTCCCGCTCCATCATCTCAAAGATGCCATAGAACCTCGCACATCCTTCAACGTCGACCTTGGCAATAGCCTCTTTGAGGGCAGCCGAGAGCGATGTCTCTAGCTCGTTTTGCAAGCTGACGAGCAAGGTCTTCTTGCTCTCGAACTCGCCCGGGGTGTTCTGGAAGACCACCATACTCCTGCTCGCTTCTGCCAGTCTCTCTCCGGCCTTGGTGAATGACTGCGACTCGATGAGAGCCTGGACCTCCGCTTCGAGAGTAGACCACGATTCAGCTTCGCGAAGGATATCGCGGGCTGACTCCATGCGAGACTTGAGCAGGTCGAGATGTGCGAGCTTCTCTAGGGATCTATGCGTTTTGGCTTCCTCGGTCTCCGGGACAGAAGTAGGGCCATTACGCCCACTCGTCACCTCCTCGCCAGCCTTGGGCGATTTAGGCGATTTGACGGCCGTCGCCGAAGTCTGCCGCGCTACGCGATCTCGAACCAGTGAGAGGGACGATTGAAGAGAGGTAGCAGACTCGCGCATGAACTGCAAGTCGTATGTCAACCGAGGGACTGTCCGCGATATATCCTGTATGCTCTGCTCGAGAGCCGAAGACGTGTCCGAAGAGAGGAGGGAGAAGCGGGTCGAGAGGTCATTGAGGGCTTTCTCGAGTGGGAGAATATCTGGCGGGTCTTCCGGGTCGACAGAAGGATGTGGGAATAAAGGCGCGAGGAGTTCGTTCAGGAAGGAGGGGATGGACGGATGAGAGTCGACGGCTGACGCTATTGCTGCTAGGGAGGTGAGGGAGGAGGGCGTCTCGTCTGTTGGTGTTTCCGGTGGTGGGGTGGCCAGGTCGACCACATCGTCGTCTGCGCCATCGATGGGCGGAGTGTCCATCTCGTCACCGATCACTCTGCGCCCTCCTCAAGCGCGCTCGCTCTGGTCCATAAGCTGGCCGTCCACCGGGTCACACTCTTCTGCTCACCTTGAACGTCCTAGCGGGCGTTGCTCGCCTAACGTGCCAATAGAGACCGCAGGTCGCAGATCGGCGGAGGAGCTTTCCGGAGACTGGTTAAGGAGACCTGACCACTTTTCACCTCCTGCGGCCGCCCCTGCTGCAGCTATAACCAGACCGGGACTTTGAATATGATGAGTATTAACGGATAGACTGTGGAATCCACTTCGTTCAGGGTTGACGCGCATGTCACGTGGCCTCCGCTTTCAGGCACCGGGTTCAGCGACCAGCGAGCATTTTGCAGCGAACACAGCGGCTTGACGGTAGTCGAGGTTGAACAACGACCTAGGAGCATGTCGCTCGGGGCAGAGGTGAGCGACGCACAGCTGCAAGAAGGAAAAGATCTGATCTCTCAGCTCGACCAAGCTCTGATCAGAGCACCATGGCAGCTCAAAGCCGACCCGGACGACCATCTCTGGCTAATCGTGAGTCTGATCTGATGATCCAGTGGCAACTCGAACTCCAGCTGACAGACGGGCAGAAGTATGCCCCACACCCATCGAAACCCGGCTACGTATTCATCGCCACGGATCTCGAACGAGTCCTGTTTGAAGCCCTCACTTCGCCTGCCATCCTATATCGGCTCGAAGAGGTTCGCGAGGCGCTGGGAGAGTCGAACGGCGCCGAAGAGGGGGATATCAAGTCGCAGACTGAATCAGCGCTCTCTAGTCTTGGCAACTTGTTCGGCGGGGCGTGGGGAAAGACAAAGCTAGAGGTGAAGAAGCACGATTATCATGTGAGCCCATTCGTGCTCCAGCTGGTACGACAAGAGGAGAGGTACTCGTACTAAGCGCAGGATGCGATCTTCGAACTGCGCCACTCGAGCTTTTCCTGGCAGTTCTTCACTTCGTATGTCCAATACTTTACTTCAAGAGAGGAGCTGATCATATAGAGAGATCAAAGGTCGTCAACCATTACATATACTCGCCAACCACCTGGTCGTACCGCTCATCGGCCTCTCACATCCTTCCGCCATCCAAAACCCCCCAGACGGCGAAGGGACGCAGGGTGTCCTAGCGATCTTAAAATCTACGGATATCCTCAAGGAACTGGGTGCAGCTACACTACGTCCTGAGCCCAGCACGTCCCGCAGCCCAGGCCCGTCCAGACATTCCAGACAGAAAGAACAAGAAGAAGAGCTCGTGCCGTCCAGCAGTCCTGTACCGGAAGAACAACCGGACGAAGGGGAAGAAGAAGAGTATCGTTCCCCCTCGGCTACACCGACACCTACGCCTCAACCACCATCACCTACTACCACGAGTAAACCTCCTCGGTCAGCTCGGAAGGCCGCTGCTACATCGAGAGACGGTGAAGATTCTCCGCCACCACGCAAATTAGGTATTGCCAAACGTCGCCAGGCATCGCCAGAACCAACAGATAGCCGAGCGACAACAGTGGCATCGGGTAGTGCTCCACCATCGAGCGGGGAGAAAGATCCTCCACCTTCAAAGACGAAGAAGCGCGCGTCTCCTGCTAAGTCCAGCTCCTCGCCACCTCCCGAACCGCCGAGACCCTCTCAGAAAGCCAAGCGAGAGAAAGAGAAAGAAGAAGAGGAAGCGCTGGAGAAGCGGAGAGAAGAGCTGAAGCGCAAGATGGCCCGCGGGGGCGGGGGCAGGTTAGGGGCGAGAAGAGGGAGGTTGTAGCATCATCTGTCAACATGCATACGAGCATAGCCATGCGAGAGGAAAGAAGAGGAACAAGTACAGTCGAACATGCAGATCACCCAAGCCTGGTCGAAATACCGAAGGACTACCGGCTACCGAGTATGGCGGACTTGGCGCTCTTCTTGCTTGCTGAAGATACCTTCTTGGCATCTTTCTTCGCCGCCAACTTGTCCGTCTTCCCTGCAGCCTTCTTAGCCGGTGCCAAAGCCTTCTTGGGCGTGGGCGCGGGCACTGCAGCTACCGGGGCGGGTGTCGGTTCCGCGTCTTCCTCTTCCTCGCTGCTCATTTCGACATCGGCCTTTGCTTCTGCCTTCTTGCCCTTTGCGGACGGAGTAGGCTGTACGAACCGCCCCTCGAGCTTGCTCGACCATACAGGCAAGAGGACGCTCTCGCTCATTTTTATACCGACACTGAGGACGTTCTCCAGACCGCCATGTACCTGGGCGAGGACAAGGGGGACGGCCGCGAGGACGTTGTCGAGTGTCTGTTGAGGGGTAGTGGTGGGTGGCGTGGCGATCCGGACGGCGAGGGAGGTACCGGTGGAAGGGTGGAAGTAGGTAGAAGAGATGGCGCGAGCAAGCTCGGCTTTGAGGTCCTTGCGCTTGAGGTTGACGGGGATGGGTTGTCTGTCATTAGCATGCGAAGCGGCGCAGCGAGCAAAGCAGGGGGTTGCTTGTCGACCCCAGAAGCTCAAGCCGGGAAAAATGAAAGGGGGGGGGGGGGGGAGGAAGGGGGGTGGGAGACTCACTTTTTCGCCTCGAAAAACATCTTTCCAAGCAACTGCGGCATCATGTTCACCACCGCATCATCGCACAAAAACATCTCATGCTCCCTCAACAACTCGCGGCGCGCTTCGAACGGCTTGAACTTTCCCTTGAGCTTGTCGATGCCCACTACGCGGTTTACGAATTTGATATTGTGCGCAGCGAGGAGGTCTTTGTAGGTACGTTGGGGGTCTTTGGAGAAGAGGCAGACGGATGTGGCGGGGGGAGGGGGGAGGGCGGGGTGGGGGAGTTGGCTGCGAGTCAGCGGCGGCGCGGCGACGCGGCGAGCGCAGCGAGCCTCTCCTCCACCAGAACTCTTACCATCGCTCTCACTCGTACAAGCACGAGCGTCTCCGCGAGCCAACAACCTAGGGCGGAGAAGCGTATGCGGTGGGGAGGGGGAGGGGATGGAAGAACTCACATTCGTACAGGCTTCAAACCCTTCCTGGTACTTCCCGTCTTCAAATTCACAACCAACCAAACATGTTCTTCCCTCGGGATCAACTCGTCCTTCTCCTTCTCGACCATGCGCTTCTTCTGATACGCCAAGAGCGCATCGACTGCTTTCTTCGCTTGAGCGCGGTCGAACGATTCGGGGAGGACGCCGGCGGATTTCGACGCTGATGCGCTGGCTGTGGCTGGGGTTTGGTCGAGGGTGGATTCTTTGGATATCCGTGCTGCTTTTGGTGCGGGGGGCATCTTGATTGTTCACTCCTTTCGAGTTGAACCTGAGAAAGATAGCTTTGAAGTGAGTGGTGGACAAGTGGACAAGTAGACAGGTGCACCAGTGCAAGTGGACGACCTGCTTTCAACTTTTTGCCGGACACTTCTTGTCCGAAGTCATAATTCCACGTCACTCCCTGACCCTTATCACTCCCTCCTGACCGGTAGAGAAGCCAAAGTACTGAGATGATATGCATGTTTCGATCAAGATGGTGGTTATTGCAGAAGAAACCAAGTATTAATGCTGGACCCACATACCGCCTATGAATGCGTGTCTGTGAATCTGTGTATGTGTCGTCCGACGATGCGCCATATGCTGGGTAAAACTCTCAACCAACACTACTCCTACACTCGGTGTCCATTAGGATGTCCCACCATGGCCTCCTCGCCTCTGGCCCGCTCCCGCGTCTCCTTCTCCTCGCTTATCGAAGTCATGCTTCCCGAGCTCATCGGCACCAGCCCGTTTGTGCGACTCATCACGGGACTCGTCTTGCCATTGGGCGCATGACCATTCGGCAGTTCGAGCGATTTCGACTGCATCGGCGTCATGCCAAATACGCTCGGGGTGACCGCACCGGGCGTAGCGGGCACCGAACGGTTATGCTTCATGTGCGCCTTGATCAAGTGTCCAGCAGCAAGGGCGCTCATCAAGCTCAGCTCGCCGGCCATGACGGCCGCGCAGATGATACGGGCGAGTCGCTGGGCGTTGGTGCCGGGCACAGTAGGGTGCGCGCCGGCGATACCGAGCATCTCGAGCATGGAGCGTTGCGGGCCGAGAATGGTGCCGCCGCCAACTGTACCAACTTCGATGGACGGCATCGAGCACGTGAGGAGGAGATCTTTGCCGTCGTTGATCGGCTCCATGAGGGTCATACAGTTGGACGATTCGACGTTCTGAGCGGGATCCTGGCCAGTAGCGAGGTAGACGGCCTGAAGGTCAGCTCAATACCACGCGTCCGACAGCTAACGCACCGTCAATATGTTGGCCGCATGCGCATTGAAACCTCCAATACTGCCAGCCATCGCACTGCCAATCAAGTTCTTCTTGATGTTCAAGTTGCACAGATCCTTGACGGTCGTCTTGAGTACACTCTTCACGACATCTCCGGGAATAACCGCCTCTCCCACGACGCTCTTCCCTCGTCCTTCGATCCAATTGATAGCCGCAGGCTTCTTGTCCGTGCAGTAGTTGCCGCTGAGAGCAAGGACGTGCATGTCGGGGTAACGCTCTTGCAGGCGCTCGAGAGCTTTCTCCGTCCCCTTGGAAATCATGTTCATGCCCATGGCATCGCCAGTGCTGGTGGCGAAACGAACGTAGAGCGTTCGTCCCGCAACAGCACACTCGAGCGTCTGAAGTCTTGCAAAGCGTGAAGTCGAGTTGAACGCCTCGCGAAGCTCGTTGAAGCCCTCAGGCGAGTCGATCCATATACGCGCATCGCAAGCCAAGGTGATAGACGGGAAGTCGATAGCGGGACCACGCGTCATAGCGTCGTGCGTCAAGACTGTCGTCACGCCTCCACCGGCATTGAGAGCCTTGCAGCCTCGCGAGGTGGACGCTACGAGCGTGCCTTCGGTTGTAGCCATGGGGATGTGCAGTTGTTGACCATCGATCATAAGAGGCCCGGCAATACCGACGGGAAGGGGCATATAACCGATGACATTCTCGCAGCACGCGCCAATGATGGCCTTGTAGTCGTAGTCGGCCATGGGAAGGGCGCTCGCTTCAAGGGTCTGAGTGAGCGAAGCACGCGAAATGACAGCTCGGCGAATGCGGACGGCTCGCTCGAGATTCTTGAGAGCTTTCTCCAGGGCGTAAGGGGCCACTTTGCCCTTCTGAACCAGCAAGATGACTTCTTCGTCCGAGAGGTTGTTGGCGCCAACACCACCAGCGAAGATCTCGACGATCTCCTCGAGCGGTCTTCGGCCGACAAATGTCTGCGGGGGAGAGCTGCGACCGAAAGAGGGACCAGCTTCCGCGATGACTGGGATCTTGGGCGAGGCCGGGACGACAACATGACCATTGGCTGTAGCCTGACCGCTGTGTCTCGACTTGGGCGTATGATCACCAGCAGCATGCTCAGCGGCCGGAGCGGGATGGGGCATGTGAACGGGGATTGCTCCTGCAACAGAGTGGGCGTGCTTGGGCGTCATGTGACCATTTGCCGTTATATCAGCAGCGGCGGCGGCAGGATGAGCCGTGCCATTGGCGGTGCGCGATCGGTTGAGGTGTTCTCCGCCGGACCATCGACGTCTCTTGGGGTCTTTCGGAACGGTGGTGTCGAAGACTCCTACGAGAGCTTGAGCAGCAGCCGCAACAGGACCTTTGCCTCCGATCGAATTGCTGGCGATACCCTTGAGGAGGTACCCATTGAGCAAGACCGAAATACCAAGAGCAACGACGATCCACTTTGACAAGACGGGGTCGCCGACTAGCTGCGTCCACTCAGACATGAAGTGGTCGATCGAGGCCATCCTCGAGGGAGTGTAAGCGTCGAAGGACATGATGACCGAAGTAGGCGGTACAATCTGTACGGCCATATCTGTTTCTGCGGGCTGACTGGCATATAGGGCCTCGAGGATGGGCGAGAGGGTGGGCGCACGGGGGTCGATACGGGAAGGGTGGCTGGTCGGCAGGGAATGAGTCGAGTGACGCTTGAGCGCCGTTTGCTCGGTGAGGGTCGTGCAGAGGTTGAGGATGTGCAGGGTCAGGAAGGAAATAATGAGGAAGAGCTTGAGTCGAACGACGGGGCTCTCGGGCTGCTTTTCCTTTTCCTTCTCGTCCTTGCCCTGGGAGCGAGACCAGATGGAGGTAGTCGCCGAGACGTCCGGATTGGATGTGAGAGACGAGGTGGACGAGTTGCGCCTGATGTCTGCCTTGGAGGCAGAGCGCCTCGGTTTGCCATTACCGCGGATGAGCTTGATGCGGTGGACTTCGACCATGACGCTCAGGATGGAGACGTAGAAAGTGAACAGCATGAGGCAGTCGGCAGCCATGATGAGTGCGGCGAGGTAACAAAACTCTCTCAGACCGCCAATCCCACTAGCCGCGCCGACACTGAGGACGGCGATCTCGAGCGCGTAATCCCTGACGATCCCAACGCCGACGTTGCGCACGGCGTCGACGACGATCTCCTTGGCAGCGACCGGTGCGGCCCAGCGGACACCCTTGCCTTCTGCAAGACGCTGCAGTCGCTCGAGAGGAGCGAGCTCTTTGTGCAGCTGACCGAGGTCGAGTCCCAAGCCTACACCATCGGCGCCTCCGTTCTCCTTGCCGTCAAAGTCGTCTTTGAGGGTTATGGGCGAGAGCTCGGGTGACGCGGCGACGGGGGCGATCTCTGGGTTCTCAAAGACCGCTTTGGCAAGGAGGAAAGGCTTGTCCCATCCGATGGTGATGACGAGGAACGGGAGGGCTTCGGACAGGCAGACGGGGTCGATGGGGACGTTCAGGAGGTAGGCAGCGAGGAGGGCGGAGAGGAAGCCAAAGACCGACGAGACGATGGTTGCAAAAGCTGATGGTCAGCGGACAAGAACGAGAAAAGGCGTGGCTAAGGACGGTGACTCACGCAGCCAGAACGAACTGCCCAACCTGCGCATGTTGATGAAAAGGTGAACGAATGTGACGTGCATGAGGATGTAGCCGAGGAGGACGACGAAGATGTCGGCCGAGTCGGCGTTCTGCAATGAGCTTTGATCGAACGCAAGCTGGGGGGAGGGGAGGACTCACCTTGGCGAGGGCGTAGAAACGCATGACAAAGGCCCTAGCGGCATAGGCGAACCACCTGACATTCCTCAATCCACTCAGCAGGTCCTCCTCCTCGCGCTCGCTCTGCGTGACATCCCCAGCGGAAGTGAAGAGTCCAGCTCCATCGAGACTGGGAAGGAAGCCCCAGGAAGATCCAGGCGCCGGCGCAAGGCGGAACGTGGCATTATCGCTGCTGAGGAAAGGCGGGAGACGCGTGAGGTGATTGAGGTATGTGAGCGTGGGCGTGTCAGGCGTAGGCGGGAGGAGGTAGAGCGTGAGGACAGATTGGGAGGGGTGCAGGGGATGAGGGGTGAGAGTGGTGGACGAGCAGTCGAAGCAGAGGTCTTGGTAGGTATACCGCCTACCGCCGACGTCGACCGACAGGTCGTGCATGATCCAGTGCTCCCATTCCTGTATGGATGTCGATGCGGGTGTTTGGGACTCGCGCACGACAGTAAGCTGCTTGACGAGCACGACGACGGCCTTTTCGCCCGCGGCGTTGCCCCCTCGCTCAGAGGGGAAGACGTAGCCTCCATCAAGGGCGTTGCTCTCGAGGATACGGCGAAACTCGCCAGGCGGGACGGGCGTCCATCGATCCGGGAGCGAAGCGCTGCCTGCGGGCGCTACACCTGCCGCAGGGGCGTAGTAGGGTGTGGGGGAGGAGGAGAGGGGAAAGTAAGGTGAGTCGGCGTCCGCCTGTATTTGGGGATGTGCCAGCCGCACGAGGTGTACTGGCCTGGGGGCAGGGAGGGCCGAAGGGACGTGGAAGAACTCGGAGCCCTTGATGGCGTGCAAGAGCTGAAAGTAGATGAGGGTGACGAGGACGAAGGTGGCTGTGATGGTTTCGATGGGCGAGGACGAGGCGAGTGAAGAGAGGGAAAGGAGGGACGAGCGTAGTGCGCGGGCCATCGTGCAGCGCTGCAGCCGCGTAGCGGCGTCTTCACTCCTGTGATCTCCTCTGACCTCTGGGCGGTGCTATCCTCAACTGTGCAGCCGGTGGCGAGGATGCTGGGGGTGGGTGAGATGTAAAGAGTCGATGTCGAGCGAGATCGACAGTGGAATGCGAGGCGAGACGAACCGGGATATGGGTCGGTGGCCAGCTTCGCCCGACTATGCAGCTCGTGGCCGTCGAGAAGGGCGGGGCAGCGGAGCCCAATCGGAGCCGCCGTAGCTGCAAGGGATTCCAGCGACGCAAGACGAGAGAGAGAGAGAGGTATCAAACGGTCGTCGTCCCACCGAAAAGCTCGTTTTTTTCGTCGGACGATCCCTTTTGTTCGTTTTGGGCGCGTCGGACGATGATGCCGGCAGTGCACCCAGAATTGGGGATGGGGCAGGGGAGGGGGCAGGGAGGGGTGGTGGTGGTATTATACTATGCTCGAGCGTCTATATCTATGCTTGGTATGGAGGTATCTGTTGTGTGATGGTCGAGAGACGAGACGAGACGAGAAGAGAAGAGAGGAGAGAGACAGAGTAGAGAGACGGGGATGGGGATAAGTCCAGGGGCAGGGTGTAATCCAATCGATGAGCCTGGCGCGCGCGACAATCGACTTCCCTTGTCTGCTGCCTGCCTGCCTGCCTGCCTCTGCCTCGAGCAAGGAGTAAAGGAGAATTTCGTCCCGGCAGCCTAGAGGCCAGACGGCCTAGTGCGATTCCACCATGCTATACCACCACCTGCTTGACGTCAATCTTGGAAGGGATGCTGCGAACACTTCTGGGGTGGTGGAGAGAGATGCAGCATTTCATACCCACAATACAGCAAGAACCGAGTGCAGGGGAGAGTCTCAAAGGAGTTGTCGTGCATTCAACACCGTCATGCCTCATCCACTGTACTCGGGCCAATCCCGACAGCTGCATACAGCGTTACACATCAACCAAGCCGTTGCCGACACCGAGTCCCCAACCGGCCGCTCACATGCATGGCCATCACGTGTCATCACGTCGTGACGCCCGAACGGAACTGAGAGCCAGTGTGTACACAGCAACGTAAGTCACCATGTACGTCTCTGCATCTCACTCTGTCTGTGTATCTGTATATCTGCTGCGTCTGTATCATCAAGGCGTGATCATGATGTAAGATACGATCGACATGTGTCTTCATTCCTCTCGAGGGTCTTATTGACTCTTGGCCGCCTGCACCTGCTCGCTCTCGACCCAGTGTCCCTCGGCATCGCGCCGTCTGACGGTGAAGCAGGCGATACCGGTGTACTCGCAGCTACGCATCAGCACAGTCATCTGGGGAAGAGTGGGGACGCACATCTGCCAGATGACCTCGCGGGCAAAGCGCACATAGTTGAAGAGGGCCACGAAGAAAGACATGCAGATGAAGACGTTGGCAGCGACGGGGTTGGACTGGACCAGGGGTTCTCTGGGCAGTGAGCGAAGCGAGCGCACGAGAGGTTCGGTGGAAGTGGGATGAGGCGACTCACCGGCCAAAGAGGTACTTTGAATTGGCATCAATAGCCCCAAAGAGCGAATACACCATCATGCCATTCCAATACGGGAACGGCGACTTTGTGACATGCGCCAAGATGAGCTGCGAGACCTGGTACGAAAAGCTCATTCCCCAGTAGCCGAGGAAGGGGAGGAGTCTAGCGTCGTGTACGATCTCCACGCCGCCACGGAGTTCCGCCTGGAGCCAGAGGACGAGGATGACTGTGTGGGTGAAGAATGGGAGGTAGCCGAGTAAGGGTGAAAGGAGGGGCTTGCCGGCTTTGCGTCGGGCTGCGAGGACATTGTGGTAGCTAGGGTCAGCATCTGCTCAGCGAGGCGAAACAAGGCGGCGAGACCGCGAAGACATAAGAGGAGGACGCACGAGTTGACAATGTTGCCTAACGTCCCAGTCGCACCAATGATCATGAACGCCACATTGATCCCCACACCCTCCAACCGCATATCCCCCTTCAAGCCCAGCACCCCATCAAGGTACTGCGCCAGCTCTACACCCTTGTTGCCCGGGACGAACGAGACCACCGGCTGTGCCCAAAAGCCTGGTCCAAGGGGATGAACAGCCGTAATGAGATAAATAGCGCAAATCATGAGGATACCCTCTACCGGTCCAGAAAACGCAGAGAGGTACAGTGTACCGGTATGGTACTCCTCCCACGTTGACGCGTAAAAGTTGCACAGGCTCGCGGCTTGCGAAGCGACGGTCCACCAGCTGCGTCCGAGCCCGAGGGCATGGGCACAGAGGATGACCTCGAGAGTGGTGTTGATGGCGTCGCAGCCGTGGTCGAACATTTCTCCCAGGGCGGAGGACATGCCTGTTCGCCTGGCTTGTTTGCCGTCGATGGCGTCCATGGACTGGTATGCGAAGAGTCCGAAGGCCCAGCTGAGGTAGACCCATGCGGGTAAGGGGGAACCGGTGTAGGTCGGGTCGAGGACGAGGAGGGTGCCGACGTTGAAGAAGACGAAGCAGAGGCCGAGAAAGGTTATCTATAATCAGTCATGAGACTACGAAAGAAGCAAATCCGATAGGAGAAGGGGCAGCAATGAACTTCGCAGACCAGAATCCTGCTGTGGGAGACGGAAGGCGGTAGGGAAGGAGGAAGCAGCTCCCCTTTCGGGGGGTGGGCTCTGATTGCTACTCACCGTGTTCGGCGCCACCTTCATCGGGAACAGCGTGACCAACCACGTCCAGAATGGCCCCAGCACATGTTTCGAGACGACCGACTTGTCCACTCCGGAGTACTTGTACTGGTCCACACCGGCGAATTGCTCTTTGGTGATGCGCATCTTGACCGAGTAAAGCGAGGAGCGGCAAGACCGAGATCAAGGGTATCGACCAGGCTTCACGACTGACTCGAGACAGATGACAGTCTGCGTCTGGCAGTCGTGAGTCGACGAGCTATAGCCCTGTATGCAAGACGAAGAAGGAATGCTGGAAGCTCTGAAAATGACGGACGGACCAACAAATTGGCTACGTGATGGGATTTGGGACTACTGACGTCAGGCACACACAAGCTATGACATGTGGCAGTCCTCGCCAAGCAAACTCGAGGCATCGCTGCACCACCATACATAGATAGACCGCGCGCAGAGCGCACGGCAAGTATCTGCACAGCCCATACGTAAACACCCAGCCATACGAATCATATTGGGGAGAAGAGAGGATAATTTAGGCACCGCGACAGAGGGGGAATCGAAGGGGTATCAAAGAGCCACAGCGCCAGTCCAGTCCGAGAGTGTACGAAAAGAGAGAGGAAATCAGGCAGATCCGAGTGGGAGAGAAGAAAAGAGAGAAGAGATGGCCATCCGAAGGGACCATCTGCATCTAGTCGCTCTCATCTTCGTCGTCCTCCTCCTCTTCACTACTCGTCAGCATGACTTCTGTCAGTGGGAGACGGGACGACTGACACGGCGGGCTTGGACTTTTTCGACGAGCTGGGCTTGCTGCCCTTCTTGATGGGCGCGTAGGCCTCTTTGTCCTTTGCGGCGCGGAGCTTGTCCTTCTCGGCGGCGTCCTCGTAGGGCTAAGTGTCAGCATAGGCAAGCTCAAAGAAGTGCAGACTCACCTTCTTCTCGGACGGGGTCAACTCCTTCCACTTGGCACCGAGGAGCTTGCCGACCTCACCAAACGAGACGTCGGGGTTGTCGGCGATGACGCGGGCGCGGTGGTCCTGCACGAAGAACATGTACGCGGACAGGGCTCTGCAACGTGAATGTGGGTGGGAGAGAGGGGGAAAGAGAGAATGCATCAGGAGGAGACGCCGTGTCAGCTGAACGCATGCGTCGGACAAGGTGGTGGCTCACCGCTTGGGGGCGTTGGGGTCCTTCTTGGCGCGCTTGGCCGGGGCCTTCTTGGTGTCTTTGGTAGCGACCTTGGGCATCTGTGTGGATCAGTGGGATGTTGTGATGTGGGGAGCCACCAGAGTGGATCGGCTGAAAGCATGAGATAGGGAGGGGAGAGTGGGGCCTTGGACCCGTCGTCGGGATGAGGGCACATGCAGTGAGGAATGGGGAGTTGGGGGAGAGTGAAGGTGAAGATGAGGAGGGTGACTAGCCAGCGCGGTATTGCCACCCGCCAGCAGGAGAGAGGAGAAGGGTGGGAGTGCAAGTCGCATCGAGGTGGGAGGGCAATCAGGACCATCCAGCCCCCTTGCCCATCACCCCTCATCATCCCCCGGACAACCCCCACGATCCCCATGCATGAAGCATGAGACGAGCCACGACCCCAGTCCACCATACAGGACGAGCGGGGCAAAAATCAGCCGCGTCGACCCGCGGCGTCATTTCATCCCCCGTGGACGATACACCTCGAGAGGGATATGCACAACGTCGAGCAACAAGGGCTCGACGACGTGCGGGAGGGTGTGGTGATGCCCAGAGTGCATGATGAGAGTGTTATGAGAGGGGGTGAAGTGAGACCTACCTTGAGTTGTCCTTATGCGGTAAGATGGGTGGTGGTCCTGGCTGGTAGGTGCTGGTTGGTGGGTGGTGGTGGTTGTACGGTGTACGGTGTGTGAATGGGTGAATGGGTGGGGCTGGCTGGGCTGGGGCGGGCACACCTATGAGTTGGCTGGGGCCGGCCGTTGTTTGGCTGGTCAAGGGGAGTGCCACAATCGCGTCTTACCTTGACCAGCAGTTTATATTGCCGAATTGCCGATGAAGGTCGGTTGTTACTTGGAGACGGCTTTGGATATGCTACGTTGTCATGGTGATGAGCAACTTGCGTATATGTATCGGCGGTGCATCCCAACACTCACCCTCAGATCATGCTTGGACTGCAGCTCGACATGCTTGCTTCTGTGCAACTGAAGGACGACAGCGTCTCTGCTGGTGGGAAAGGTGTGTCACGTGATGTTGTGTCCCCCACTTTGCCCCACTCTTTGTGTCATGGAGATTGCGGGCTGCTTCGACTTTGCTTCTCAAGCCTTGCTCATTTGGTCTGCCTTGTTGCACTCTGTAGAAGCTGCAGGATCTCTCTCTGGACAGCGCAGAAAGTGTAGTGTGTAAAGCGTCCTACTTCAGTATGACACAACTACACAAAGTGCCGTACCACCGGTACTCGCCCCAAAACAAGGACAGGTCAGTTGACTCTCTGCCGGCCGACACTCAGCTGACATGCAGCTTTGCGTGAGCTGTGGTTCGATTCGCACCTAGCAGCTGACACAGTAGCTACACTACCCTCACCAAACGATGGCCGTCCATCCTCACCACCATCATCTCCACCGTGTCCAACGAGCTGCACGTGTTGCACTCGGACCACACGCCAGAAGGGAGGGAGAAGCTCGAAGAGGGCAAGGGGATAGTGAGAACATTGTCGGCGATCATATATGAGATGGGACATGGAGGTAGTCTCACGTGAGTCCCTATGGGATCCCCACTCGTGATAAGGCTTACAATAGTGACCTGCCTGACGACTCAGAGCCCAATCGCAAATGTTACAACGACGAGCTGGCCACTTGGTCCGAGACGGAGAGAAAGTGGACACATGCCAACTGGCTCTTTGCAGAGTGTTACCTCTACCGCCGACTACGGAGTATCTTCAGCCTGACCAATCGGTGGAAAGACTTCGATCCTTTCTTTGGGCAAAAGGCCGAGACGTACAAGAGCAGCTCGGCGGCCATCATCCGTGAGCATTCTTCACCGCTGGATCGTCATCGTCCGAGCTGATGTAGAAGACTTGGCACAAGCGCTCAATGCCATGGTCGAGAGCGAAGACTTGCACCACGCATACGAGACTCCTGGCTCTCCACTGGAAATCGCGTTCTTGTGAGTTTTTGCCCAAGGCTACGTTCCATCGCTGATGCCCTTAGGGAGATGATCCAGTCCGACTTGTGGGGCAACGCCACCGATCTGTCCCTCCTTGTCGACTTGAAATACGAGGACTTGCAAAAGCTTCAAGCTGTTGGGGCACAAGCGCAGGCGGAACAAGCCAAGAAGATCCTGCGGAATGATCTGCCACAAGTGTGGGATTATCTGAAGACGATCAAGGATGGACGAGTGGACTTTGTTCTGGACAACGGTATGTAGCTCAGTTCCAGCCCGACCCGCAAGGCTGACAAGAAGCTGGTTTTGAGCTGTATACCGACTTGATTCTGGCCGACTTCCTTATCTCGTCCACTCCGTTTGTGAAAGAGGTGGTCTTCCAGTAAGCATAGTGCATCGCCGCGACTCAGCTGACGAGTAGCGCCAAAAGTATACCGTGGTTCGTCTCTGACGTCGTCCCGTATGATTTCTCGTGAGTCGGTCCTCATTTGCCACTTCGACTGACAATGTGTAGGTGGGCGATCGACTCTCTCCTCGATGCATCTTTCTTCGCTTCCGCCTCGACTCCTCCTTCAGAGTCAGACCTGAAATCTCTGTCCACGTTGGCGAACCGATGGAAATCGCATCTCCAATCCGGCGCTTTCCGACTTTCGGTGCCACTGGGCACGCCTCTTGGCGCAGATACAGGCACCAATGGAGGCCTTTGGACCACTCAGTATGCCTACCAGGACATGCCGGCGGCGGCACCGGAACTAGTCGAGGAGCTCTCCAAGAGCGATCTGGTCATCTTCAAGGGCGACTTGAACTACCGGAAGTGAGTTTCTAGGAATGCCAAGCTGCAACACCCAAGCTGATCCCAGACTGATTGGTGATGCGGCTTGGCCCACCACGACACCATTCGACGAAGCTCTTGGGCCGCTGGCTGGGGAAATTACATTATTATCTTTGCGTACCAACAAGGCGGACACGATGTGAGCTCAATTTGGGCTAAGGCGTGCTTGCTGACCAGTAGATGTGGCCTTGGTGAAGGGGTCGCCGAGAAAGCAGAAGCAGCAGATAAAGACTGGCGAGTCAGCGGCAAATACGCCGTCGTGTCGTTCAGTAAGAAGCGATAGAGCTTAGACCGGGGCGGAGGCAGCAGTCTGCATAATCTCCCCAGGTAGAGGTTGCTGACTACTAATCTCGCTGGGACTACAACGATCGCTCGAGCTCTTCGCTCAGCCCGTCGACGGTTCCAGGAGCATACAGGCCCCCATCAAGATCACTAGCAGATATAATCCTCGACCGCCTCGCACTACCTCCTCCTAGACTGCCACCCAAGTCTTCTGTACCTGCAGACCCAGACGACCCCCCTGAACCGCCAGACGACCCATAGGCAGCACCGAACCCCGGTCGGCCATCTATACTACGACGGCCCACCGCACGGGATAAAGACGCGTCTCTACTGCCTGGATGTGCAGTAGGACCGCTGCCGTTGGGATAGACCAGTGGGCCCTCCCTTGATCGCCGGGGCGTCCGTGCGGGCGAGCCGGCTGGACCTTGTCCATTCTGCGGGCCGTACTTCAATACCCGGCGCGGAGTGATGGGATTCGGAGGGGGTGTTGTCATGCGCGGTGGGGTGCTCGGGGTAGGCGCGCCAGGTGTACGGATCCGCGGCGGAGTCAAGGGAAGGTCATCGTCTTCCTCTTCGCCACCCAGGTCGCCTGCCGGAGACGGGGAGGGAGAGCCCAAAATCCAGCCTGATCGTTTCTCTCTCGTCGTGCTCGGTAGTGCTTTTCCTCGGTCCACTCGGTCGAGGCGGCTTGGAGTCTCGGCAAGGTCCACGGAAGGCGGCGGGGACCCAGCTGTACCTGTTGCTGCATGCCTGGAGGATCGGCTCGGTCGACGGGCCGCCCGACGGGGTGTCATGTCCAGCGGGAAAGAGATGAAGACCATCTTGCCTACTGGTTGAGACAGACTCAACGAGAGGTTGACGGAAGAAGCGGACAGAGGGGCAGAGGCGATGGTCGATCCGGCCCCTGCTCCCGAGGCTGTTCCAGAATCTCCAGTGGTGGAGTCGGAAGTGACGCCTGTGGGCCCAGGAAGAGAAGCAGAGATGTGTAGTGGAGAAGAAGGAGCTACTGGTTCTCTCCCTCCTGCTCCTGCTCCTCCGGCTGCATCTGCTCGTGGCCGAGGTCGGATGGTGATAGTCCAAGTTATCTCCCCTGACCCCTCTGACTCGTGAGCCAACACCGATGGCTCTAGCTCCAGAGCGGGTTGAGTGGGCGCAGCCACACAGCAAACCTGGACTTCGTACCCTCCTCCTCTTTGAGTGACATTTGGCGCAACCGCAACTCGAGAGGGCATCAACGTCGGGCTGGGCGTCCTCCGTCCTCCCCCGTCCCCCGGAGCAGCTCCTGCAGAAGCACCCAAACCAATCTCGCCTTCACCTTCAAAGTCGGAAGATTCAACACTAGCACTCCCACCCAAACTCGACCCGTCTTCTCCTTTCCTCTTGCTCGGCGAGGCTCTTCTTCCTTGAGAAGAGGAGGACGCAGTCAAGAGTACCGGCGACGGCTGCAGTGTTCCTGCACCTTGGGATCGAGAATGAGAGTCGGTACTTCGCTCTGGAGTAGTAGGTGGTTTAGAGGCCATGGGCGAGCGTTGGGGGTTGGTGCGGCGCAGTACGGGCGATGATACGCCTGCGATTGGGGGATCAGGACGGGGACGACGTAGTTTTCCTGTGGATGGTTTTCGCGCGAGCCACGCTTTGGACCCGACGACGTCTGCTTCGCCTTCTGCATTTGCATCCGCAGGATCTGGGTCGGTCACTGCTGTGGAAGGTCCTGGTGCTGGGTGATGGGGTTGGTCGAAAGGTATTGGCGGTCGGACTCGAGGTGCGGTGTTGCGGCGAGGTGGCGAGAGAGGAGTAGGATATGTCGGACCTTGGGCTCCAACGGGTTGAGGCAGAGGGGGAGGGTCGTCGAGAGTAAGAGGCAGAGGGGGAAAAGTCGACGGGTCGGCAATCCGTCCTCCTGGTCCTCCTCCCAGCCCCCCTCGGATATCATCTACGCTTCTCCTCACTTGACTGCCAGTACCGCTGAAGGGATTGTGGTCCGCCGTATCGTGCCAGCTCCCATTGGTCCCTCCTCCTGCACCGAAGGAGGCAGATGAAGACCCCGCGCCAAAGCTCAAGGGAGTACTCCAAGTGGGCGCCGGTCCACCAGCATCAATCACCACCGTGCGCTGTGTCGTCCCATCCCCACTTCCGCTCGACCCAGTCGTATAAGTCGGTCTCGGTGGCCTCTTCAACCGAGGCGATACGCTCCCAAACTGTCCTCCCATCCCCACACCAACCCCAGGACCTCTCCCTTCGGAATCCCCATACAGAGTCGGAAGAGGTGGACCGAGACTGAACCCATCCGAGCTCGCTGTAGGCGGTTCGGACGCCGACGCCGATGCAGAAGCAGACGCAGACGCAGAAGCATCCGTGTCGCCCGGGTCGATGGGCGGAGGGACGGCCTTGGTCGATGGTCGGCGTCGGAGCAGTCGGGCGGAGAATGATTTAGATGACGAGCTGGGCGTTGGGGGATCTTCTGTCTTATCTGTTCTTTCAGGTTTGTCGGGCCGGTCGGGCGTGCCGGCCCCGCTCCCGTTTCCACGGGAGAACAGGGGCATCTCGGCAAGTGATAGTCGAGTTGACGCGCAACACGTTCACGCCCCACGCGTCGGATCGCGTCTTGTCTTGTCTTGTCTTCTTGTATTCTATTGTCGCCACGCTGCTCGTAGTATCTCTTCGTGTGGCAGACAGCTCGGCGCGTCGCGTAGTCTCTCCCTCGGATATACACAATGTCGCGCAATACAAGACAAGTCGGACGGACCCAGAAAACACTGATCCAGTAATGATGCAACACCACGAATCCCGTCACCGCCGGAGAACGGTCGACGGAAGACGGTAACTACACGGCAGAGGGACAAGGGACAAGGGTCGAGCCGGACGCCCAGCGAGCTGGATACAGCCCAGCGAGGTGGGTGGTGGTGACCGGTTGGGGAACAGAAGCCACAACAAGGTTCAAGGGAAAGTCCACAAACCGTAGACGTCATTCCCAAAATGAGCCGGTGGTCCGGTGGCCCCGGTGGTGACAAGCAGCGATGAGATGGGAATGAATCTCAGGAACGAGGGTCCACGTCGTAGTCCCTTCCGTGTGATCCGATCAATCAATCAATCAATGCCGATCAATCTCCCATCACCCGTTACCCATTAGTCGCAATTATCGCCTCGTGGGATGTATATTTACCTAACGCTACAGCTGCCAAAAGATAAACCCAGATACCTCTCCCGCTCAGTGCATCATCGCCCCTCCCTTGCTCCTGCCCTCTGCTATCCGCTCAAACGGGAGAGCGAGAGAACATGCAGCCGTCACCACGAATATGGCTGCCGCAGTGAAGACAGGTAATGAAGGGCTGACAGTGAGAAGACCACCAGCAATCACAGGTGCGAGGATACCAGTCCTTGCGTGTCAGCTAGTAGTAACATTGGCCCACTCAGCGATGCTTACAAGCGCGACAACGCCGCAGAGGTCCCGCACGCTGTACCGCGTATCGACGTGCCAAACGTCTCGGGCGTCATGCCATCTACACCTCAGCCTTGTCTCTTTCATTGATATGGTACTCACACAGCACGGCATACATCGCCGTTGCCGCCAGGGCAATGACCATACTGCTCGTGATGACCGCCCAATTAGTATCGACGCGGATGAACGCAAATGTCGAGAGCGCAGTGGCGATGGTGCAGATCGCCAACGATTTCCGTCGTCCAAGTGAGGTCTGGATCATCCAAGCGCCGATCTGTACTCAGCACAGATTCAACCAAGATGCAGACCTCAAAACCCACAATAGATCCAGGACATCCGGCAACTGAAAATCAGCTAATCACTTGGCCTGGTCAAGCTGCTCACGGGAATACAAGACAAACTCCATCAAAGCCTCCTTGATCGCTTCGTCACCTTCACCTGTCGCCCGGCTCTCCAGCACGGCAGGCAGCCAGACGTTGAACATCGTATAAGCTTAGGTAAGCCATCCACTCGGTACTTCACATGAGCTCCATATGACCCACCAAAGGACATGCTGCCCCAGATGATCCACATGAGAATAACCGTCCGCCTCCACTGGGGCACGAATAGCTTCCCCATCTGCGTCTTCCAACTCTCAAACCAGCCTCCATCCGTCATCGCATCCGCATCTTGGCTTTCACCCTTGGTGTCCCCATTCATCAACCCTTCCCGCTCTTCTTGTTGAGCAGCACCAAACGCCTCGTCAAAAGCGTTCGCATGCACATTGCTCAGATCAGGGTTGGTGTAAAATGCCGAGCCTTGCCGGATAGGCTGTGATCTCGACGATGGCGCTGGACCCACACCAACCGAATCATACTTTGTCCTCGATCCCGAGCCAGCGGAATCATCGGCAGACTGGTCGCGAGAATGATCGGAAGGTGGCAAGAGCCGGGGAGATGGCCGTTGAGACGAGGCGTCTTCGACCTTATCAGTCGGAGTTGAGTTGTGACCCTCCTCGCAGAACTGCACATCGGCCTCTTGTATCTCGATATTGTGGTCGTTGTACGTCGCAATCGCCCGAAGAGCTACGACCGCATCTGCTTCTCTGCCATTCGAGACGAGATATCGCGGAGACTCATGCAGCCGGAAGAGAAACCATCGCATGAGAGCACAGGCAAGGTTCTGGAATAAGCAACATAGAGCTGTGAAGATAGTTGACTCACGACCAGACCGAGCACAAATAAGACTCGTCGCCAACCGTCGTTCGCCCCGCCATCAATGTCGCAGCCGTCCGTATGCCGGCAACTGGCTCCGGGCAAGAAGACATAGCTGACAGTGGAGGAGAGTACGGCGCCGAGACCAAAGAAGACAGAGAGGAGGGTGAGGAGGTACTGTTTACTATGTGGAAGGTTCTCAAGGAAGAGTGTGCCGTCGGTGGGCATCGAGCCGCTGATGGTCAGCCTACCACCCGTACCACGCCAGTATGTATCAGGATCGAGGTTGCCGCCTCATGAGCCAGAGAGGGAAGACCTACCCGACCGCCGTGCCAAGGAAGAAGAGACACAGACAGAGTGTCCCAAAAGTAGGCGCAAAACTCGCTGCGATCCCGAAAACAGCAGTGAGGAAGAGCGTAGAGTTAAAAGGCAGTGCACGACCCAGGAGATCCGACACGACACCCCATCCCACCGCGCCAATCATCATCTACCGTCAGCCCGTCCTACCCCTTTCTGTATTTATGTAGGAAAAGAGCTCACACCGGCCATAGTTGAGGCGGAAACGAGACCGACCACGCGGGCCGAGAGGTCCCAGTGGACCTGAACCCGAGGAAGGATGACAGCTGGACCTCAGCCCCCTTCCTGGCATCATCATGTCCCACGGCGTGAGTGAGGACAGAGGACAGAGCACATACCTATACACTGTAGAGCAGAGTTATCGCTCATCCACCCGAACCCGCATAATGCCTAAACATAAGCTGACTCCACTGAACCCCTCAAGCAAGCTCACGAGCAATCTCCAATGGTAAGCGCCCAATCCGAGCTTCTCCAGCGTCTCCTCCAACCCCCTCTGCTCCTCATCTGCCGCGTCCTCCTCATCCTCATCAGGCATCTCAAAGTCCTCCTCATTCAACTCCGCCCCTGGCGTAGTAGGCCCATGCGACCACGCCCTGCTCGCTTGCCGGGAGACGGAAGACTGCCACGGGTTGCTAGGTAGCCGCGAACCGATCGATAGGCCAGAGAGGTGTCGCGAGATTTGGCGCGGGAGGGTGTGGGGTAGGTTGAAGGCGTACGAGTTCTGCCGCGAACCTCCTGGTGGTGGCAACATCTTGGGAGGGAGTACCGAGATTGATTGGGTGACTGTACTTCAGAGACTCGGTGATGATCAAACCAAGACCGATCGGGGATGGCTGGGGTGCGCCGAAGCCGAGGCCGAGTCTTGCTGATGCTATGTGGTACCGCTGTACATGGCCCTCTGTCGATGCCGATGCGATGAATGTACAGATGCACTGATTGTTTCTCGATGTGCCAATATGCTATTTGGCATCCTTCCATCACGTAGAAAAGACAGTGACGTGCGACACCCCTCCCCCACTCGACACGTGTCTCAAGGTGGGGAAACACAGTCATTGATGATGCATGCTGTGATCTGGATTAGATGATACAAAGTATATGTCGACACATCCTCATCGCCTCTCCTTGACCAGGAACTCGAGCACGAGGTAGCTCAGCAAGAGGAAGATCCCAAAGACAATCCCCAGCAGGGCAGTGTCGGGGAACCAGAATGCCTGGGCGTGGAAGCCAAACGACGAGAGGACTAAAGTCAGAGCTGTCTGCCAGGGCAACAGAAGGGATGCTCACTGGTCGCACTTGGCACCTGGATGTCCAGGCCAAACTTCCTCTCCACCAGCTGGAGGTACCTGAGCTCGTTGACCAACAGAGCTTCGTATCCGGCATGGAAGAACGAGAGCGTTTGAAGCCATTTCAAGCCATCCGGCACTCGGTCGTAGTTCATGAGCAGACCCGCGAAGAGCAGACTGCATGTAAGCTTCATCTCTTCTTGCGTAGCAGAGCGACCTACTTGTACAGCATGACCAAGCTCCCAAGCAGGTTGGCCAAGCCGAGATCGCTGATCGCAACACTGAGGAACAGAACAATGCTGCTGGCGGCCAAATTGAAGAGCACAAGGGTCATGATGAATTTCCAGAAGCAAGCGACATCGGGATTGAGTCCAGCGAGACCGTAGACGATGGAACCGAGAACGAATGGCGGGATGACTCGCAATGGGATAATGTCGAACATAACCTTGGATAGGAAGTACGAAGAAGGTTGGTAGTATCCGTTGGCACTGGGGGGTCAACACGAGTCTCAGCGAAGAAGGCCTGTACCCACCGCTCCCGCATGAATAGCACCCGCTCGTTGGCGAAGATGCCAAGAGACGAGAGACATGAGAACCCAAACAAGCTCAGGATGAACAGGAACAAGCCGAGGCGATTTCTGGTCGTCAGTTCGATCAGACGACTTCTTCACAAGGGACTCACTGGAAGCCCGGGATATCATTCGTGACGTGATAGAAGAAGAAGCCGCAGATGAGAGCCACAGCAATGGCCACCGCATAGTGCGTGGCCATCAACAACGGATTGCGATAAAGATTCTTGAAGGCTCGTCCGCTGAGCAGGATGAACTGCCGTCCCCAACTCGCTTTGGAGTATCCACGCAGTTCGCCCAAATCTCTCGCATCGCCCGCATAGTGTCCATCAGGATCCAGTCCTTGCTGAATGCGCGTAATTTCGGCTTCGACAATTTTGGCATCATCACTGGCACGAGCAGCAAGCACGAGGGATGCAAGCTTTTCGGGGACAGAGCGAGTATCGGTCGGCGTAGATGCACCGGACGGTGTGCTGGAAGGCGCTGCGAATGCGCCGAGGAGTCGCTGAGCCTTGCGTTTGATCTCGCCTACCACGCTCGCTTTGGGCGCCTCCTGTTCCTCTTCGTCGTCGTCGACATCGACCTGCGCAGAAGCCGATGAAGATGCAGCGGCAGACCGAGCGAAACCTCCTTCAGCATCGGTAGGGGATACACGACTAGCAGGAGTGAGATGGCCATTCGTCTTGCCATTTGCTTTTGGCTGACGATGATCGCCGGCAGCTTCGACGGTCAAGTCGATGAGGTAGTCGGCAATGTTGTAGCCCGGCGGGCAAGTGTGACCGATCCGCTCAAAGTGCTGCTGAGCTCTTTGACTCTCGCCAGAGTAGACCAACTGTCCCTTGGCAAGCAGCAACAACCGATCGAACAAGGCAACAATGTTCGACTGAGGCTGGTGGATGGTGAAGATGACCGTTCGGTTGTACTGCTTAGCAAGCGTCTTGAGACTGTCAATGACGTTATAGGCGTTGTACGAGTCGAGACCAGAGGTGGGCTCGTCCAAGAAGAGAATGGATGGACCAGTGACGAGCTCGCAAGCGATCGAGACTCGTCGCTTCTCTCCGCCCGAGATCGACCGCTTGCCT
Organism: Tremella yokohamensis; assembly: GCA_024343385.1. Taxonomy (NCBI): domain Eukaryota; kingdom Fungi; phylum Basidiomycota; class Tremellomycetes; order Tremellales; family Tremellaceae; genus Tremella; species Tremella yokohamensis. The sequence goes on along the minus strand of BRDC01000025.1, from coordinate 66,708 downwards.
GATTCGCCTATCCTCGAGTCTTTGATGCCCAGAATGCCCAGTTCGTTCATCGTCTCGAGCGTTCGGAAGACTTTGGCCTGGTATGACATGTCTCTCGGCAGGCGTAGAAGAGCAGAATAGAGAACTGCTTCGTACACGGTCAGCGTCGAAAGAAGGGTGTCTTCCTGGTCGACGTAGCCGACGACACGGCGGTAGGTAGCTTCGTCGGGGACGTCCTTGCCATTGACGAACAGGTCACCGGTGACACGTCCGGTCTTGGCTTTCCGAGCAAGGATGTCCAGGAGCGTCGATTTGCCTGCACCAGAAGCGCCCATGATAGCCAGCAGTTCTCCAGGACGGACAGTTCCTGTGATATGCGATAGCACTTGCTTGCCACTTGATAGAGCGTACGAGATGTTGGAGAAGTGCAGGGTAGCCGGGACGTGATCGGTCATGAGCTTAGCCGCCTCATCCTCGGGTAGCTTGACGCCGCCAAAGTTTTCGGATCGACGAGAGTGGCCGATATACCACAGCGCTAAGCGTGAGCTTATGCCGAATCGCACGAGGATGAAGCTCACCAAAGCACATCAGGATGAAAACAGCGAGGGCAGCACCTGCACTCAGTCCAACAAGAAGCGAGTTGTCTGGCGGGGCGGGTCGCGTGTATCCTGGAACCTGTGTATAGTGGAGACACTCTCCGGAGTCGCAATTGAGCGTAATGGCCTTGTCTCCAAACACGTCGTTGATGAGCTGGTTCATCGCGGGCTCCTCGAACGAGCAACCCTTGCCAGAAATGCAGTTGAAGCTCCCTGGACCTTTGACTTCCTCTGCCAAGAAGTCGTCGATATTGACCGAACCATCTTCTCCACACAGGAAACGTCCAGGAACACAAGCGCACTCGATCTTCTCACACCGGTAGTTGGTCTGATTTGAGTCGTACGAGTCTTTCCCCTGCCACGAGCACTCTCGAAGGTTGCAGTAGAACGACTGGATGCGATCAACCCAGAATTGAAATTCGCAGGTGCCCATGGCGGCATCACCGACATCGTTGCCACCTTGCAAGGTCTGCAGGAGTGGATGAGTCCACTCGGCCGAGCCATATCGCGATCGAGTGAGGTTGGAGGATGGTCCATCGGCCGTACACGAAAAGGTCACCTGAGGAGGTTTGTTGTCGGGGATGGTGTCGATGATTTTGCGGTTGGTGACGTCGCACATCTGGAAGTTCTGTTCCACCGCGAGCCCACCCTTGTAGCAGACCATGTCGTCCTCGGTCTCCGAGTCGCCACCATCGGGAGAAGAAGGGAATCGACCTTTGAAATCCTTACATGCCGAGTCTTTCTCGCAGACTGTTCGTCAGTCTCAAGCCTAGTGTCATGTCAGCTGCGTTCAGACCCACCATTGCAGTTGATGCCCGACCACCCTTCTTTGCACTCGCACAACTCGCCATCCGGACGAGGGAATCGCTCATCGCCATCGGACAACGCACCACACACTATGTATAAGCTTCGTATTGCCTGGAGAACCGCAGCTTACAGGGCGTCAAGCAGTCCTGTCCACCAAATCCTGGTGGACAGCGACACTGCCCATCGTACGGGTTACACTCGCCCGCATTACCACAATGAAACGCTGGGAGTAGGCAGTTGAAGCAGGGCGGGCAGCCATCGGGATCGGTACCCGGTCGCCGGCGAGGCGGTACGAGCAGAGAGCTATTGGCAGACGAAGTATAAGGTGTCTGGTCGAGAGACGAGGCTTGGCGTTGAATGAGGTTCAAGGGATTGCTGGATGCTAGGACAAGGGGGACCAAGGCGGCGAAGAGGAGGGACCGCATCGTGAGGGAAACGAGGAAGTGCGGGATGTGTGGAGGGATGTTGAGGTCGAGAGTGATACTATCTATGTCACCAGCATGGAGAAGAGTGCCCGAGTATCTAGATTGGTCGATCTCGAGCGATGGCGATGGACAAGTCAGCGTTGAAACGTTGGTGGACAGACTGGTCGCGCAGTCGAGCGTGCCGGAGAGTCGGAGATCACCAGCCGGCGATGGTGGGGGGAGCATTTAAAGCACTCCAAACGCGGTCGAGACGTCGTCACCCAGTGTTCGTGATGATGACCCTCTCTACGACTGATGAGTTGACGAGAAGCCACAAAGACCGAGTGAAGAGCAGAAGTAGAAGACTGAAAGAAAGGCGGTGCCAAAAGAGGAATGGGAAGATGAACCGCACCGGCCTCCTGCCTGACATGACGGCTTGTAAGCTTGTAACGCACTGACCTCCAACTCTCATTTGAATTCACATCCTCATTGCCGACCAGTGCAACATCATGGCCCGCACGAAGAAGGCCCCCGAGGGTCAAGACGGGCTCAAAGCAGTCCCAAAGCCCGAAGACAAGAAATCCGGTGCTGGGCAGCGTGATACCAAGGGGAGCAAGGGAGCGCCGGAAATGACGATCGCTGCGTTCGAAAAGCTTGCCCAGCCAAAGCGGCTCAAGATGAGCCATCTGGAGGGAGACAATACGAGCATCGCAGAGCTCGTGATGGATCCCAGGAGTTTCTCCTCCGGGTCAGTAGATGCTCTGAAGGGTGAGGACGCTGTTGATGGTGGAGCAGATCGTTCGGTTGGAGCCATTCGAAAAAGCTTGAGATGCCGCTGTCTGGCCCCGGTAGCGAGCGAGTACAAGTACAGGTGAGAACTCCCCTTTCGCGGTCCCATCCGCCTCATGGTGAAGCTTACCTTGGCGGAAGGTCAGCTTCAACATGACCGTCATTGGCTCCAAGCCCGCCGAGTTATCGAGCACGCGGACGAGAAAGCGCAAGGCGGGTGCGGAGGACAACGAGGCAGAGGAGGCCGAGGAGGAATAGACCAACCGGTCAAGTGACGATTTTCCAGCGAGACGATCACGAGATCAGGTAACTGTGCACAACATGCTCGTTGCAGCATAGAATACAACAGGCTACTCCAGATCGACCATATCGTCCGACCCTTCCACAGCGGCCGCTGGCTTAGGCTCATGCTTCCGCTCCAAAGCCCACGCTGGCGGCCGCACACTGGGCACTCTTGGTCCAGCTATCTTGCCCAGCTTGACCGGTCTATCGTTCTCCTTCAACAACGCGATGCTTGCCATCTGCGATGTCAGCAACCAGCATGATACCGCCAGCGACTCACCCTCTTGGCTTGATCCTCATCGCCCATCCCGCCAAGATGCCGTGTCGGATCGAAGCCAATGAGCTTGATAGCTTCCGCCGAAAAAGGTTTTTTCTTGGCCTCCGTAACCTCCCCATCGTCCTTCTCCTCCCTCGCCCTCTTTCTCCCCGGCATGGCTTTCATCGCCGACAGATACTTGGCGCCCGTCGTGCCCTTGCTGTCTTTCTCCAGCAAGCGACCGAGAGCCGCTTCCGCCTCCTTTTCCTCGGCTTTCCGCCTGGTCCTTTCTGCACGCTTACTCCCGAGCTTCTCAGACAGGTGCTCGTCGCCAAATCTCCTGAGACTGGAAGAGTCGGACCCCGCGCCAGTACGTACAACACCAGATCCAACGAGGTATGTAGCACCGCCGCCTCCGTTGTCGACGCCGCGTGGAGCCGCTTGCGGGCCATTTCCCGGCAAGAGGCCGGTCTTGGAATTGAAGTTGGGTTTGGAAGGCTTGGCGCCTGCAAAGGCATTGTTCGGTCTCGTAGACAAGGCGAAAGAGGACGTGCTGCTATGAGCCGCGTCTGTCTGGAAGTGGAGGAGCTCACCTCGCTGTGAATTCCGCTCGCCCAGCTCGTCCTCGTTGTACAGCGGCGTGTACATGGTACTCGCATACTTGACTCTGTCGTCTGAAGCAGTCAGCATATGCTGCAGCCGACGAGCGGCACTCACAAGTCAACCCAGGTGCTGCACCTGTTGCCATCCCGCTGTATGGCTGAGCAGCAACCCAAGTCCCGGCTGTGCCCAATGAGCATCACCGCATCAGCGCTGTTCGGATTGAGGGCAAGGGGCAGGGTGAGCGGATGTGGGGCGCCTTTTCCAGCCTGCGATCAGCTTCATACTCCTCGTGTCCAGTTGCTACATACTCTGAGTGGTCGCAAGACTCGAGCATTGAGTATCGCTACCACGCTGCCCACAGCAAGGTTGCACCACTTCTCGTAGGCTCCTCCACTACCGCCTCTATAGCTCTTGACCTCCTCTCCCTCGTCGTTCTTCTCAAGGACCACGGCATCCGCTTCGAAGAGCAAGAGCTGCAGCATAGCATCGCCCGAGGGTCCCGAGGCAGACTTGGTGTGCGATCGCGGCGGCATCGAGCACAGTTTGAGGTTGATGTACTTGCGGGGAGCCCTCTTGCGCGCCTTTGGTTTCTCCTTCTTGCGCCGTTGTGCGAGACTCCCCGCTGTGGGCTTTGCAGTACCGCCCTCGCCTTCTGAATCAGACGAATTGGCACCGGTGTCATCTGCATCTTTCGTCCCGCTGACACGGACCTCTGACCGTTCTGCAACCACAGCGATAGTGATCCAATCTCCATCAACCGGGACATCATATGTCGCGCCGTCCCGCGAGAGCCGTATGACCGAGTAGAGCAGTGACGGAGGGAGGTAGTATCGTGCTCGTAAATGATCCTGAACTGTGTCATGGGGAAGGACGCGTTTTCTGGAAGTCAGTACTATGGGGAACAAGGTCATCGTGGTAGACGTACGATAGCCTGATACCAGAGTTTGGTTCCAAGTCTCGCCAGACATGTTCCCCCTCCGGATCTCGTCCAAACTCTCGCGGGCCCATCTGAAGCTTCTCTATGATGGCGAGCGAGTCTGTGTCCCTCTCGACCTGCCCCTCAGGGGTATACACCTCGAGCTCGTCCTCGCTGCCTTTAGACTGTTTCGGTCGAGAGGGCCCAGCTTGGGGTTGTGAAGGACGAATGAAAGATGTCGAGCGAGTGAATGAGGTGTTCTTCCCGTCAGACCCCGCCGCTGATCTCCTCATCGCCGCCAAGGAGGATGACATGTTGCTGGCGGTCGGCTTGAGGGGTACTTCGGGGAGACTCTGCCGAGGTGGCCGCGGAGCCTTGGTGAACACTGGCTGCGCAGGACGGGAGGGAAGAGCAGCATCTTTCTCGACATTTTGAGGCTTCTCTGCTAACTCAGCTTGGACACGCAAACGTCCTTGCCAGCTGCTCACGCTTGGGCTTGGTGGGTGTCGATCCGACCAACACCTTGGCATCTTCCCTCTCTTGTCTCTCCCGGGCCGCCGCTGCTTTCGCCAGCTTCTTAGCCTTGAGCGCTTCGAGCTGAGCTATCTGCGCGTCGATATCGGCCGTGTCATCGTCCATCTCGATTGAACGTACGAACAGAGAGAGAAGAGATGCAAAGAGACGCGTTCGTTTCGTAAATGAGCCGGACCAAAAGTCATTCGCGTGTACGTAAATCCAATGACTCATCATCCTCTCCTCTCTTCACTTGCCTTCTACTCGTCTATCCGTCTTGGCCACCTTAGACAGTACAGCGATGACCTACCCGATCCCGCTGGTCAAGAGCGATGGCTACGACCCATTGCAGCCGCCGCCGGTCGTTGTGCCACCCATCAACTTTTCATTAGTCGCCCCAGGAGTCTATCGAAGTGGGCATCCCAACAGGCGCAATTTTGCTTTCCTTCGAGGACTGCATCTCAAGGGCATCATGTGGGCTGACACTGGTAGCTGTGGTGTGAAGCTCACTTCAGGTATGTCGAAGGGGACCAGCCATATCGACCCGACTCGACCGATTTTGTGAACGAGACTGGTGTTACTCTGCACCGCTACGACCTCTCAAAAGAAGCCGTTGGTACTGCTACATTTGTATGGACGGGACTCATCGTCAGGTCTTATGGGATAGCGCAGGCCGTCATCAGCTAGACAATGCTCTGCGTATAATCCTTGACACTCGCAATCACCCCATCCTGCTACACGACGATTCCGGCAAATCGACCGTCTCTCTGTTGTGCGGGCTCATACGCCGCATGCAGTGCTGGAGTCTGATGGGCGTCTACGCCGAGGCCGACCTTTTTGCTGGACCCGCAGGGGGCGCAGAAGGCAGTGGGGTCGGGGAGGCCGGGAGGGAGGTGCGTCAAAGTTGCCTACAAGGGAGACGCGCTGACCAGGGAGTTTATCGCCATGTTCGATCCTAGAAAGGTCGAATATGACACGGCCTACAAGCCGGGCTGGGTCGCTTGATCTCCCTGCTCCACGATTATCCTCACTGATAGCGCCTTCGCCGAGACTGGGAGCAAGGGGAAGACTCCCAAACCCGCCGCCTGCGCCGGCTATGCCTCGAAGGCGATATCCCTGCCCGAGGCCGTCCTCGACTTGACGTCTCAGACGACCTCTTCCTTTCATGCCAATAGGTGGCGATGCGCCTGCGACACCTTTTCCAGTGCGTCACAGCGCACCGTTGCGACATTTGCCACTCAATGCCCACGGACCGAGGACCGATGCGGTACGATATAGACCTGACCCCTTGGCATCCCTTTGCCACTGTTTTCCCAGGCCTCGCTACTTCGACACCATGGCCAAGTCACCTGGCGTGACCGCCACCGCACAAATCATCAGCCCCATCAAGCACACATCGTCCTCGCGTCCTGCCCTGAGGGTGATCACCTCTTTCCCCGGCGAGTCCTCCAAGACTGAGCTCGTTCGACCTCCAGTACTGGTCCAGTCCGCGCCGCTCTTCCTGCCGCACGATAACTACTTCGATGTTGCCTCGACACCCGCTCAGCCCAATGGTCTCATAGTCAAGGTAGATCCCCCTCGGACTGGCCATCGTCGTCGTTTCTCCGACAAGTTCAAATCGATCCTTCATCTCACCCCACATCCTACGAACGCCGGTCACAAACGCTCTGCCTCTATAACTTCGATGTTCCACCCGTCTCATGCGCCGCCCACCCCTCCGCCCGACGAAGACGAGAACGCCGCCCGACGTACAATTCCAGCTCGGCCGCATCGCTCGCCGGGAACAGCATCTTTCCTGGTGACTCGTCAACCGCGACACGACATGCCCTCTCGGCCGTTTCCACCGCGCCCAGCACCTGCCGCGATTCCTGCGCCTGCTCTTACGCAGACGCGAACTCTACTCAAGCTACTTCGGACGACGATCAGGTCAAGGGGTTTCTAGCACCACCAGCTACAGGAGCGGTCAGCCACTTCAGCGATCCTTCGACCCTTTCGAGTCAGGCAACCACGCCTACCGATTGCTCGACTCGAAGATCGAGGGAGGAAGGTGGATCGTCTATGCTTCACAATACTTAGCGTGTATCCTTGAGGCAGCTGATCTGGTCTAGGAAGCGTACATGAATCCTCTGCATACTGTTCCCAACATGACCACAGCGTGTTTGGGGCTGTCTTTGATCATCAGACTGTTCTACGTCAGCCTCTTTCCTCCTCCTTATAGAAGAGTAACAGAGGCAATGCCGCATCTGCTCCCTCCCAGAAAATCTCCTCGCTCGACTTGAGTTGCGTCACAATATCATCATTGACCCTCCATAACTTTCCGTTCTCCCCACAACGACAACACGTTGTGACCGGTATCCACCGATGTACCGATGCGCGAAACTACAGACTTGAGGCCGTACCCCAACACGCCCGCATCGGTCGAGCTGTCCTCGTTGGGCCACGTCGGTATCTGGAGGAATCGACCGATGGGCTTGAGAAATTCGAAGGTAGGGTGCGCCCGAGCTCGTTCACGACCTCGGGGGTCCACACCAGCTCGACCACTAGCCATCGAGAAGGTCTATCGAGATAACGACGCACGGTTGAGGTGTGCACCTGGGTACATTCGGGACCCGAGCATCGTCCTTCATCGCTACGCAATGGTTCGCACCATTGCCGACGTATCAATTCTTCGATCGGGAATGGCTGATGTCCTCCGTTCTCCGAATCTTTCGCTCATACTACAGGGGTGCAGTCGTAAGACGAATGACTCGTTTACTTCGACAGGTCTCAGTAGTTCTAGACATCCGTCACACCTGGTCGAAGTGACGCTGACAATGCGAAGGAGATGCCGAAGTTTCTCGTCGTTCCAGTCCGCAATGTACAGTTGAACAAGCTTGCCGAAGAGCTCTGCGGGGTCGTGCTGCCCCTCTGGTCGATCCACTACCCCCGCAACTGACAGTCAACACGACGCTGCATCGCAACTGCGCACGCACCGTGCAGGGCTTTGCCAAGATCCGGGTAGCCAGATAACAAGCGTTTCTCCAGGGATTGACAGATGGCTTGGAAATGGGCGAGAAGCCACAGCGTCCTCGGCCCTTTCTTCTTGGCGATGTCTTGAAGGTGTCACTGCGCTATCGCAGGGAGCCTCAGAAGGGCGCCGAAAAGGGCATTTTGATAGCAGTTCGAACCGAGATTTACAATTCCCGCTGGTGCAGGATTTGGCGATTGGGGAGGAGTATGTTGTACTTGGTCAGTCTGTAGCCATTTGTAGCTAGTTGCAGCCATTTGTAGTAATGTGTACGGTATGACATTGGTCATGCGCCTCAGTTGGAGTCCGATCGCACCCTGGTTTTACCAATCCTTGGCACGTTTTTCCAAAGCTCTCCATTTAAGAAGATTCCAAATCCCAGCAGTCTACCTGTCTCTTGCCGTCGGCCGACAGTTATCTGATTGCTGCTGCGCACCCAAGCCACATCTTTGGTAATTATGCATGTGATCCTTACCTGGAATCCTGCATGCCAAGCCTTTTATAACGCTGGAGCGGAGCAGCATTCCTCTGCCTCGATGCCATCGTCAGGGCGATGAGCAGCGTCGAGACGGGGATGTGTTCAGGAACCCTGAGTCGTATCTGATAAAAAGGTCGAAACGCCCCGTGCAGGTGTTCGCCGCGATGCCACGGGGCTGCTGCATGGCTTCTTGCTTCTTCTCCCCCCGGTGAGGAGGAAGCAGAGCGGGCTGGCGCCGAACTTCCAGGGGAAGCCGTGCGTTCCACCAGACAGCCGTCAGCGGTCAGTGGATCGAGGGACATGTAGCTGGCTCATATTTTTTTTCACCGCTGGATTGGCTGCCCCGACTCTGTCCGACGAGCACGCTCCTCTGACTACATATAGCTGGAGTCAGGCCTAGTCGATACGATCTCATCCTTCAGAAATACTCAAGATGTCCGCCCCGCGATCAGAGCTCGCCGTCATGCCGGTGCTCCCTGCCGATACAGAGCACGAGCCCGAGTCTCGTGCCCCCACACTTCACGGCGATGTCGAGTCAGCTGTCGACCTCGAAGAGAAGCGGGACGATGTCCCTGCTCCCCAGCTGGAGGTTGTGGACGAGCAGGAGCTCGGTGCTCTGCGTATGGAGGCGCTGTGTAAGCGGGTGACCTGATTTAGTGGTCGAAAGCTGACGAGTAGACCAGGTATTCGGTAAAGGATGGAAGCTCTACCTCCTCTGGGGATCTATTGGGCTCATCTCCTGGGCATACGCCCTACAGCAATCCACCACTTACTCCTGTGAGTCTTGACTCCCGTGCGTCTGGGTATATTCATACCAGACCTGTCGTTCGCAACCAGTGCATTCGGAACCCACACGATCACGTCCACGGTGAGCGTCGTCACTTCGATTATGGCCGGCGTGGCCAAGCCTTTCCTCGCCAAGGCGGCCGACATCACCACTCGTCCACTCGTGGTCGCTTGCTCGGTCGGTTTCTTCGCCGTTGGGTTCGCCATGGTGGCAGGAAGTAAGACCGTCGACACGGTCGTTGCTGGCGAGGTCATCTATACTATCGGCAACACCGGTATTTCCTTCAGTGCGAATCCTTATCGTTCCTTCCTTTCTTGAGCTCACCATCAGTCATGACCATCCTCATCTCAGACATCAGCCCGCTACAATGGCGCGGTGTGGTCCATGGCGCCTACAGCATACCGTACGTCGCCACGGCGTTCATTTCGGGCTTCATCACCGACGGTATCAATGGTTACTCTTCCAATGGATGGCGTTGGGGCGTGAGTCGGTGATCATAAGAAAGAACAACGAGCTGAGAAGTAGTACGGCATGTTCGCCATTATAGAGCCTGTGGTCATCCTGCCCGCACTGACGATCCTGTTCTGGGCCGACCGAAAAGCGATGCGTCTAGGAGCCTTGTCGCTCGCCTCGTCTTCCTACGCGAGGCGAATGCAGGTCCAGGGTGGGCAAGCGCCCAAACGACCCCCTCTTCAGGCGATGAAGCAGTGGCTTCGCCAGATAGACGCCTTTGGGATCCTCCTCATGGGCTTTTCGTTTGCCCTTCTCCTCTCCCCCGCCACGCTCAAGGCGACCGCCAAGGGCGGCTACTCAAACCCGTCCCTAATCGCCATGTACTGCGTCGGCGGCGTCCTCGGCATCTGCTTCCTTCTCTGGGAATGGAAGTTTGCCTCGCATCCCATCATGCCCCGCCGTGTGCTCAACAAAACGTTGATGTGCTCGATCGGTATCGACTTTATGTACTACTTCAGTGGATACGTGTCGTCGACCTATCTCTTGTCTTACATCTACGTCGTCAAAGACTACGCGACCAAGAACTACAACTACTACTCGAACGCGTGCGTCTCTCTCATCGACATCGAGCGTTGCTGACTTCAGGCTCACCGTCGGCCTGTGCATCTTCGGTCTGCTCGCCGGTGTGATCCAGCGCCTGACTCATCGCTACAAGTACATGCAGATCTGCGGCCTCGTCATCCGGGCCATCGGCCAAGGGCTCATCTACAACGCCACCACACCCCGTGGTAACAACTCGGACGCCAACCTCGTGGCCGGGCGCGTGCTCATCTCCATCGGCGGCGGTTTCTCGGTCATCGCCTCGCAGGTAGCCTGCCAAGCCTCGGTCCCGCACCGAGATATGGCCATCGCCCAGGCCCTCCTCTCACTCTGGACCTCGATCGGCGGCTCGATCGGCAGTGCTATCGCCGCGTCCATGTGGAACTCGCGCCTACCTGCCGCCCTCCAGAAATACCTCGGCGACACGCACACGCCCGCCGAGCTAAAGACCATTTTCGGCAGTATCGTCAAAGCGAGACAGGCTACGCCCCGCAATCTCGTTATTGAAGGTAATGTCGCCCGTTCCCACGTCCCCACGTGCCATCTGCTGATGCTCCAGCCTACACCGAGGCGGTGCGCCCCATCTACCTCCTCGCCTTCATCCTCACATGGCTCGCCCTTATCCCCGGTATCCTCACGAACAACTACTACCTCGGCAACACGCACAATGCCGTCGAGGACCACATCATTGACGTCAAGGACGAGTCGGAAACCACTGACGAGGCCGTGCGCGCAAAGGTCCAGGCCGCAGAGGAGAAGGCGAGACGCGAGATCGCCCCCGCGCAGCTTACAGACTAGGCGGGCGCACGCTTCCCAGTGTTCGCACGGTCCACATTTAGCGTGCATCGCCTCTGCATATAGACTTTCTTCCTTTGTCCTCGGGCAAATCGGCGTGGGGAGATGCATCTCAGTTCTCCCTGCCTAGTGGCTTGACCGCGAGACCGCGAGAGACTCGCTTGGCGTCCCGCGCCCTGCTGACAAGCGGAACGAGGGCGTGGGCCAAGGGGATGCTACCACTGGTCATATATATACAGTACACAAGTAAGGCCAAAACGTGCCAGACGTGACCACATACCTTCTCCAGCGACACATCGACATCTTGCGAACCCTTTCTTCCTGCTCTTGCATCATGTCCCAAGTTGGCGAAAAACGATCCAATCAATCTGTCGACGAGGCAAAGCAGACAGATGTACAGTTCACCAAGCGGCCTCGACTCGAAATCGATCTTGCGTCCCAATTGTCGATCGAAGACCTTCCCGAAGATCCGGTCTACAGGTCAGCCTGCTCACATGCTCCTTGTCGCCTTGGCTGACCTGAAGATGGGAAAGGATTTGTGCTCGTACGGAACAATGCCCCGACGCCGAGCACTTTATCGTAGTGGTTACAACGCAGTATGGCGTATTCTGCGTTCATAATGGTTGCGAGCACTGCTACATGTGGAACGAACGCGAAACGGACTGTGGTGTTTTCCGTCGAATATATGGTATGCTCTTCATGCCCGTGCCGTGCGAGCCTTCCTGACATACCTGCAAAATACAGGCCAGCTCCCGCATTAGTCCGCCTCGCTATCAAGAGGCGCGCCGAGAACAAGCTTAATACACTTCCGTCTTCTACCGATGCAGCCCAAAACGTAGCCGCAAAATGCGAAGAATCCAATCGAGGTGCTGGATCCGAGGCAGAAAACTCGGGCCATCCTCCTGTTTCCGCTCCTAGTCCGCCCCAGTACAAGCCCTACACCCTCGAATGCGGAGTGGGAGACGGGCTTGATATCGCAATCCGGCGACCGACTTATGTGACACGCATAGACGAAGTTTATCGCGCATTGCTCTCCGCTATGGCGGCTGCAAATGGATTTGTCCAGCAATCCCTCGCGACCGAAACGAGCCGTACCGACAATAAGCAGGCTTCGAAGCGCATGGAAGGTCCCGCCGTTGACACACGATGCGGAGAGCCGCCTAGGGGCCAACGCAATGCCATCACTGGATCAGCTATGGGAGAGAGGTATGACCTACTGGTGGCAGCGACCTCAGCTTTTCACCAACTTTCCGGTGCGTGCCGAGACCTCATTGGCGATTTCTCGCACATCTCTGAAGAGTGGGACACGCAGAATGCTCTTTTGGACGCCAAGTGCAAGGAAGTCGATACCCTCAAGAAGATCGCGCGACGAGAGGCATTCATGCGAGAAGAGGCAGTGGAGAATCTCAGGGGTCTCGTCGAAGGGTTGCAGTTTGAGCTGGACGGGTCGCCTCTGACAGATCCGGATGGGAGTCCGATGACCTGCCAGCTGATACTAGCGGCCCAACGAACCGAACCCGAGGCGGTATAGCGCAGTGTATGGCAACATCACTGGCGATTCGACCAAATCTTATTAAAATTTCGAGAGTCGAGTATCATCCACCCTCACTGTCAAGATCCCGACCGCCGTCCATGATCACTTGGCGTTCCCACAGATCTATGTACTGTAGATATATCATCACTGCTGCACGTATGTATCCCATCGCTTCGCCGGTGCTGTCAGACATGTCGGCTCCTTCACCCCCCAGTGCAACACATCTTAGTAGACTCTCGCACGGAGTCTGGAACGCGATCAGAAGATCACCGAGCTAACCGATCGCTTCCTCGCGTGGTCGACGTACGCCGAGCTGGACGAGATGTACGAGAAGGAGATTCACGCGATGCACCTGCGCACGTATCTTACGCGAAGCGAGAGGGCCGGTGGCAAGAAGCGATGTGTGCCGGGGGGGGAGGTAGGGTGCTCCGTGCGCCCATCACAAGTGAGAAAGTGGCGGGTTTGTTAGTCAAGGAAGGGAGAGTGGTGAATCGGGTGCCATGATTTGTCTGAGGTCGGACTGTATGTCTTGTAGTATCGGATCCAGGTGACAATGAACACGGCACACAGATGAGCACCACCAAGTTAGATGGGAATCGGATTACAGAGAGGGTCGTATGGGTGCTTGTCGCGAATCCGTGAGACATCCTGCCAACTTCTATCGCGTGACCTAGGGCAAGTGCCACATCTGGTCACCAGCACCGGTCTCTAGCCGTCGGGAACTGAAGTACTCGCTATGTGCACCGATGCATCGCAGACGCAATTCACCATACAATGCCTACTGTACTCTCTCTCCTCTCCCCCCACCCCACTCAATACCGCACCACTACGTCGCCAATCTAAAACTTCTCGTGTCCGTCCTCCTGGGCGGGGTGGTCGTGTTGGTGCTCCATGATGTACTTTGGCTGCATGTGGCCCTCCTGGCGCTCGCGGTTCATGAAATCACGCTTGGGCTCGTTGAGGTCCGAGTACGCCCAAGGGAAGACAAAGGCGAGGATGAACGAGGCGACGGCGAGGGCGACCCAAGGCCAGATGAGGTACGGGTCCTGGATGGCCTACAAGTCAGCACCGGATCACTTGGTGGGAAGGGGGGGACGTACGTTGGCACAGGCGAGCGAGATGGCGTAGGCGATGGCCGAGTTGAAGAGGGCGATGGCGTAGACGAGACCCTTCATGCGTGCGGGGGCACGGGTGTAGGCCAGCTCGTACGACACGGGGTTGATGAACAGCTCGCCCTGATTGTAAGCATTGCACTTGTGAAACACAACGTGAGGGGGGACGCACGATGGCGGGCCAGGCGTAGATGGGAAGCTGCCACCAAAGGGAGACGTTGGTGGTGGTGTCACAGGTCGAGGCGTAGTTGCCACACGCCGAGGTCTTGTAGATGCGCCATTGGACGATCGCGGCAAGGATGGAGGTGGTGCAGGCGATCATCATACCGATGGACATCTTGGTCATGGGCTTGAGACCCCAGCCGCGACGGTCGAGCCAGGGGAAAAGACCTGCACGGATCAGCCTCCACCTTTTTTGTCTTTTTTCCGATCGCCCCTATGTCCTCCCTATCCGCTCGCTCCTTGTCTCCCCACTTTCTCTGATGCTCTGTTGGATGTAGGGTATGTAGGGAGATGCAATTAGACTCACCCCAAGTCAAAACGGGCGTGGCGAGAATGATGGCGAGCGAGTTGAAACTGTTTCGAGTCAGAATTCTGACCCAAATCGCCCGGAAATCGAAAACTCACGAGTTGAGCAAGTCGTTGGGCAAGCCGTCGAGTTTCATCGCCGTGCTCATACTGTTAAGGGAGTTACCAATACCTTCGAGTGAGCCGTATTCTTCCATCTGAACAGCTTGACATACCTCCATCGGCCATGAGGAAGACGGGAATGAGCAGGAAGACCTGGCAGGCGCGGAAAGATTGACGGATCTCGTCGACAAAGGTGTCGTCCCAGAAGACGCGGTTGATGTCGACTGTGCCGTCGCGGTCGTGGATGTACGAAGGCTTGGCCTTGTCCCAGAAAGCGGGGCCGCCCTTGAAGATGCGGTGCCATCCACCGTCGGAGAGCAGGACACGGAAGACCTTCATGGTCTCGAGGACGACGGATCCCTGAGGCGGGGCGTGGTAGAGACGCTTGTAGCAGTAGAAGAGGACGACGGGCATGAGGAGGTAGACGATACCGGGCAAGAGCCAGGCGAGCCAGAAGCCAATGTACCTCTCGGCGTAGGTGGTGGCGAGCTGCATGAACGCGCCGACGTTGATGAACAGGTAGAACCTGGTTATTAGCAAAAAGGTACGGGGCCAAAGGAGGGTTTACGTACACTAGGAACGCACGCTCGACGGTCTTGGCCGGGTCGACGATAACGCGCTCGCCGCTGGGAAGCACCTTGATGGTCGGGACGGTGACGCGGGACTGGTCGCACATCAAGGGGCCGAGGCAGGGCTTGATGAAGCCGGAAGCAAAGGAGAGGATGTAGACCGAGGGGATGAAGATGCCGAGCGAGGCGTTGGGCTTGGCGATGATGGACGGGATGGCGGGGATGACGAGCAGGACGTGCGAGATGACACCGACAACGTTTCCGACAGCGATGGTCTTGCTGCTCACTCAGCATCCTCCACAGTTATTTCTAGAAGGAACTCACAATCGACCCCACTTGGTGTCCGCCACAATGCCACCGTAGATGGGAATTACGTAACTGCCCTTTGTCAGCGCCCGTTCCGCAGCACACGACCTCGACGCTTGTCTGTCGAGTGTGCATACAGACTCGAGACTCACGCAAGCATCTGGAACGAGTTGACAATAGCCGAAGCGGCGACAGATCCCAAACCGAGAGCACCGGCAGACTCTTCTGTACCGGCGGCACCCTTGGCGACGGCACCAGCACCGTTACCTCCCACAGGGAGGGGGTTGTTGATGAAGTTGTTGAAGGGGCCGGTGGAGCCATAGTACGAAGCACGCTCAGCGAGCTCGATGAAGCACATGAGGTAGCCGACCATCCTGCTGTAAGTGTCTATTCACGTGGGACCGAAGTGGCGACTGTGGCAAGAGGCGATCGCAGACGATCGGACCTCGCTGCGCTCGCCGGGATCGTAACTCACGGGATGGGCCCGGGGACCTTGCGCAACGTCTCCAACTCTTCGTCGGTAGGGATCATCTCGTCCGACACGAGCGTCGGAGCGGCGGTGACCTCGATCTCGGAGGGCATGACGGTGGACGAGTGCTTTGCCTTTTCGCCATGCTCGACCGCGACCGCCGACTCTGTGAGTGGCATGGTGGTCGGCGGCAAGGGCGCCAGGGCGTCCTCGTACGCGTTGGTGTGCACGGTGGACATTTTGTCTCGTTTGTGTTCAACGGGTGGGGACCAGACGAGGGAGGGGGATCAGTATTAAGTAGTCTTTGGCCTCGCTCCACCGTTTTCTCTCTCTACCGGATAACCCATGTCTCGCCCAACCAACCGCCAGACCCCCTCGGGCCTTGGACTGCGTATCACATAGTTTCGCCATCCCGTAGCCTTATCAGCGAGACATCACGCGATCGCCATAAGCACCATGTGGAGACGCGGGGTATGGCCAGAACCATGAGTGGCCGTAAGCCGTAGCAGGCGTAGGTCAGGCTGCTGCTGCGTCCTGGGCTCTGGAATCCGAGTGGGTCTATTGGTCGATTGGGCTCATAGTACGTCCGAAAAGCACCGTGGCTGCCGGCCCTGCTGCTCCGACGACCAACGTCGGGAAACAAGCAAAGCAAGGAAAAAACAAAGCACCACGCTGGCCACAGTGTGACACACACGGTCCTCTTGGACCAAACTTTGGGGAATCGCCCATCTGTCGTCATGTACCGAAAAGAGGCACATGTGGTCGCTCGGCGCTCTTAGCGAGAATGATCTGCGGACGGAAATAGGATCTTGGCTCGGCAGCCCCACCTGTGCATAGAGGCTCAGAGCATGAGACAAGAGGGAGAAGCAGAGGCAGAGGCAGAGAGGAAGAGGAAAAAGAGTCAGGGATGACCCCGCGTGGTGCGTTTTTCACGGAGCAATACATTAAAACTCTCCATTTACCACCCATTCCACCCTTAACAAGCACCATGCGGTTCTCTTTCTCTTTCTCTAAGCAGCATGCTGACATCCTAGCTGACATCTTATCGCGCAATATCGACATCCTAATGAGCCTGCATGATACAAACCCCGGCAGGAACTCCGGGAGGGTGATAAGCGGGTCCCACGCGGTGACAACTGCTCTGCTCCTCGTGAGAGTGAGGTCGGTGGTCGGACGGATCTGCCGTATCGCAGACGAGACAGGTGATACGTCGGACACACACTGCGTCGCCCCGTGGACACTTGGAGATGGATCCGCCCGACCACACTGCGATAGAGATAACGACGGGCGTCTGTGTGACTGTACAATGTACAGCGAGGTCGACATCCGACGGAGAGAGGCGGTCTACACGTGCAGACACATGCCCACACCGTTGGCCCCACATGACATGATGGGCGAGAACAAGCTTATCGTTCACAAGAGCATGAGGTCATCTTTGAGTGTCTTGGGTGGTGTGGTGTTTGGAACTGTCTTGGGCGCCACGCCACACGATGATAAGCTGTTGAGATCACCTGGGCCTGGGGAGGAGACGGAGGGCGATAAGCTGTTGCGATGGCTTTCCCACCCACGACGATGGGTCAGGTGGTCTGCCGGTTCGGCCCTTGGACCATGGACAAGCTTTGCGATCTGGCCAGTGCACGTGAGGCCGTGGGATATGACGTGGACGGTTGAAGCGATTGATAGCGATCCGCGGATCTGCCAGACTTGCCGAATGGCACGCTGGACTGTCTGCGCCTACACTCTTGGCCATGCTAGAAGGCGGTAGCCTAATTACGCGCATAGACCTCACTGTCCCAGCACGCTACAAGTCTTAGACGCACTCTATCTTGACAACGCAGCCTTTCATCAGGCAGTAGTCCATTGGAATGGCCATCAATTCCAGCACTGTCCGTACTCGGCCAGACTCACCCATGGCTAGAGCACGCTACTCTACGATCACCCTGCCGTTCAAGCCGAGACCATGGCCAGCATCAGCAGGACAAGCCACGCTTCCAGCCGACACGTCCATCATAGGCACGCGTCTAGACTTATCGTACTGAGTAGTCCCAGGGGCAGTCACCATCCGCCCTCACTAGGTCATTAGAGTGGTTGCATATACTACACACTACACACTGCTCCTATTCCCAGCTGGCCCCGGCTAGACCCGCCACGTCCCCTTTGCCTTGCGGGCATCAAAGATGGCCACAGCCATGATCGCCGCCCCAATCATGACCGACACTCCTGAAAAGATGATCGGCGCCACGAACCCGTACTTGTCCAAGAGCGCGCCCGCAATAGGCCCAAAGCTGAGCGCCGCACCAGACATGATGAGCATACCGAAACCAACGCGCATGCCTATCTCTGTAAAGTTGCGCGCGAGGGACATGATGGCGGGCGACATGAGGCCGACAAAGGCGCCGGAGAAGAACCCGAAGAGGATGGCGACGACGACCATGCCGCCGTTTGTGCCGCCGCCGAAGAGGGCGAAGCACATGGCGCCTGTGCCGACAGTCATGACGAAGAGCATGTTCATGCTGCCTACTTTGTCGGCGATGAGACCTGGGAGGAGACGACCAAAGACCGAGGCGGCGTTGAGGATGGCCAGGCAGTAGGTCACGAGGGTCTGGGAGACGTTGTGCTCGGACGCGTATACCCTGGCGTAAGCCTCGTACTCACAGGAGGTCTCCGAGGTCTAGGAGACTCACTGGAGGAAAGTGATCGGCACAAAGAGTCCCCAGGTGGTGAAGAACAGCGCGGTGCAGAGGAGGGTGTACGCCTTGTTACCCCTGAACAGCTCGGCGGGTGTGGGTTTCTTCGGTCCGTTCGGGTTGTGCGGGATACGCGGGTGCATAAGGAATTGCGAGACGATCAGGCAACCCAGCAAGAGGTAGGCCGTGTCGCGTACGGCCTCGTCAAAGCCGTTCTTGGCGATGAGCTTGTTGAGCATGATGGGGAGGCAGATCTGTATCATCAGCGTCGAGCGAAGCGAGACGCGTCGCTGGCCCAAGGCATGGGAGTGTCAGAGGGATTGTAAAGGAGGGGAGACTCACTCCGCCCGAGGACGATCCAGTGACGACGATCCCGGTCGCCAACGCCCTCTTCTTGTGAAAGTAATGCGAGATGATACTGAGAGCAGGGAGGAACAACATGCCGATCCCAAATCCGACCACTATGCCCTGGGCCAGCACGACCTGCCAGAACTCCTTGCAGAGCGAAGTCATGAACAGGCCGAACATGTAGATGACCGTTCCCCCAGCCATGAGGTACCGAAAGTACCCCTTGTCATAGAGAGGGCCGACCACCGCGCCGAGCGAGAACTGCAGGAAGAGCTGGATCGAGGTGACCCATGTGATGTTGGATGATGATTCTTGCGGGTACCCCACGAGCTGGTAGTAGTCTTGAAAGACGCCGCCGCTATTGGCGTAGCCGAACGTGCAGAAGATGACGAGCCACGCGCCGGCGACGGCCATCCATCCGCGTAGGGAGCCTTCGGGGAAGGTGGGCATGACGTGGTGCGCGGGTTTGGCGGGTTCTTCAGCGACTGCAGCCTTTTCGACGTCGCCGTCGACGTCGACGTCGACGTCGACGTCGGTGACATCTGCCGTGAGGGTCGGGGCGGCCGACGCGCTGTGACCTTGGTCGTCGACCGCTTGGGCTACTGCCTCGGCGGGAGCTTGCATCGTGTCAAGGGCAGCTCAGTCGCGTGGGAGTCGGTCAACGTTGTTGGAGGAGAAGAGGGCACATTCCTCCCCTCTGCGAAGGCAGTCGTCGTCCTTTATACCTTAGTACGATGTGTAGAGTCAACGCAGCAACATCGCGGACCTCCGTCAACCCGTGTTCTCTGACCGAGATAATCAGGCCTTCCGTCGCAGCAGGTAGGTCTCGAGTTGACCTCGGTGTCGGAGAAACTCCCCTTGCTGCTTACTGCTGCCTTAGCAATCAAGTATTCACCTCGGACATCGGTGATGGGATTTGTCCGATTGTCCTCTGGCCTCTGGCACCGCGTGCATCTAGCTCACTGTTGCCTTGTTCTGTCCTGGTCATTGCCAAAGCATATCGCATGCCTATCGGACCCGATAGATACAGACAGCCTGCAGGTACTATCAGATACCTACACCGCCGAGGCCCGCTATGGCCCCGGCCACTACTGACACCCTATCGAGTCGAGTGGTCCACCCGGCACACACTCTCCCAGTCGCTCCAGCGCTTGCCGCGCTCTTCCACCCAAAGCTTGAACGTCTCCCACTGACAACTTCGGCCAACGCCATCTTCACATCCACCCATAATCTTGTGGCGGCCATTGACCACCGCTCTGACATAGTCCCCTTTCTTGTGTTTGTCGTGGAACCTCTCGAGGGCGATATGGCCAAGGAAAGAAGAGAGGTGCGATGTGCGCCATTGTCTATCGTCTACTCTGTGGTCTAGAGGGGGCGTCTCGGAGGACGGATGGGGTTGGTCGGTATCGTTGAAGAGGTTCAGGAAGACGGCTACGAAGCCGGGCGACTCGCGGTGGGTAAAGTGAGGATGAAGTCTGGAGTCAGCTCCTACCTCTATGCAAGTGTCAGAGGACTCACTGTTGAGAATGCGTTGCGTTGGGAGGGACCTTTGGCCCGGGCAGATGGCTCTTCCCGAATCCCAAACCCAAGTGGTCATCCCCGTCCCCTTCACCCTCCAGCAGATGCGTGGCCGTCTTGACCCACGGCATGCCGAGGTATGGAGAGAGGTGCGAGCCGTACCCAAAAGCATGGTGCCATCGCACATCCTGGTGATACTCGAAGTCGCGCCATTCGTCGTCGGTAAAGACGTGGCAAAAGGGCGATTCGCCAACAGCGATGGTCTCGTACCCACATAGCTGCAGTAAGTATGCGCAACGGACTCCTCCATGTATGGGATGGACTCACCATCTGCATCCCCAGCACATCCTCGTCCGTCAAGACCGCTGCCAGCTCTCCCAAAAGCTGCTTCGCTCCCAGTCTGCGCCTCACCCCCTCCGCATAAACAGCCAACCACTTGGCAGCCGGCACCAGCGACGACTCCTTCTCAAAAGCATCGCACGCCTTGTGCGGCGTCAAACTCTTCTCCCACTCCTTGGCGTGATTCGGCACCTCGATGAGCTGCACCACGTCCCCGTCTCCCTCGCCATCATCCCCACTCTGGTGCGAAGGGAAACTGCCAAGGATGTACGCTTTGGCTGTATCGATATCCCTGCCCGAACTGGCCGTCCACACCTTGTATGCGGGCCGCTTGGTGCTGGTCATCTTGCGCGGGGGAAAGAGGACATCGTATTGTTTACGAATATACTTGCCCAACTGCTTGGCGTCTTTCTTCCCTCTTCCAGAGAGCTTTTCTAGTTTGTCCTCCACTATGGGTGTTTTCCATTTGCGCAAGAACGACCATGGGCCGTGAGACGGCAGGTCGGAGGAGGAGAGGTTGCCGATTTTCCACACGAACGGCCGCATGAACGCCTCGTACTCGTCGTCGTTGCCCAATATCGCCGAGTGTCGCACGAGGAGCGAGACACGCGTGAGGGCGCATCCTGCAGGGAGAGGGTCGGGCTTTTCAAGAGGGATGAAGAAGGGGGAGATGGCCGAGAGGTCTGATCTCAGCTTTCACTTCACTGCGAAAACCCAGGCTAACGCTTGAGGGGGTTGAGCTTGTTGTGGATCTCTTCGGACGACTCGAAGGGTGATTGTGGAGGGGCGGACAAGGCTGCCGGTGCCAGGCAGGCCAGGACGAGCGCGGCGAACCGCATTGCTACTACTGTACAGAAGAGTTGAGATGCTGTCTTGCGTGTATCAGACTTTTATTCGTTTGACTCTGAAGAGGTGAGTATCGATGACGTCAACCGATGTTTCGATCGTGACGGCGCCTCTGACGATGGTATACTACATTCCACCGATCCCACCCTGCTCGACCATGGTACATCGTACTTCCGACTGCTCTCTGAACGCTGCTGATTTGAACTCATCTCCCCGTATGCATGCATAGCTGCTTGACTTTGTAGTTTAAGGGGGTTGAGGAGATTCGCCACTCAGTTCCGCCGCCGAGCCGTAAAACTCCGCCGACGCCGATTGATGACTCGGCATTGACAACTCGCGTCCCTCTCCTCTCAACCAGTCCACCAGTCTTGATTTTTTTCTGGGATAGAGTCGGTCAGAGGCCAGCGGGAGTGTGACGTATGGCACAGCATAGCGACTCGTCGCGATGAACGTGAACACATCCAACACCAACCCAACCTACCCTTTCACAGCGTGGCCGCCAGCTCCAGCTCCAGCTTCGGCGCCCATCAACATGGCGTCCAGCGTGCCGACGCCATCGTCGAGCAACCACGAGCACGATTCCATCGACGACCATCCTACCCACAAAAACTCGCTGCCGCACCAACACTCGGCCCACAGCAACGGCGAGCCTCGGCCCAAACGCAAACGACCCGTCCTTTCGTGTCTCGAGTGTAAAGTCCGCAAGACGAAATGCGACAAGGCGCTCCCGTGCTCGACGTGCGTCGGAAGGGGAGAACCACAGGCGTGTCATTATGACGATGGCACCGTCCCCCTTCAAACCTATGCAGACAAGGAAGAGTTCGACTCGCTCCGCCGGCGAGTGGAAGAGCTGGAGAAGATCATCTCGACAGGTACGGGCATCATCGGTGCCGGCGAGCGCGGCGGCACCGGTCTCAACGGGTCGAAAGACGAGCCGAAAGCGCCGAAAGAAGTCGAAGCGGCGCTCACGGCGCTCGAATGGGGACCCGACGCCACGAAGGAGACAAAAAAGCAGCCCATAGGTGTAGGCATGACGCGCGATCGCGAGTGGCCGAGTATTGTCAATCAGTCCCTTGGGGCCAAACGACCACGCTGGCTGGCCCAGATGCGAGACCTCATCACCGCTCTACCGAGTCGGTCTATGGTGGAAGGCCTCATCGACTACTACTTTACAGAATTTATGATTGCCACTCATCTGCACGAGTGGGTTTTTCGGCAAGAGCTCGCCCAGCTCTGGCCCATGATCGAGTCGGGACACTATACGTCCATCGACCCGGCGTGGCTAGCCCTGCTCTGTGCGGTGCTCAACTGTACTGCTTTCTCCATGCTGGACGATGTGACCCGGTGTCCGTTTCCTACCACCAGAGATGGCCTCGAATCGATAGCGGACGATCTGTGGGAGGGCATGCAGCTCGCGCTGGGATGTGCGGATTGTATGCTCCGACCACAGATGCGTAATCTCATGGCCATCCTTGTCTGCCAGTCTTTCCCGTGAGTCCCCTCATCACACACCCGCGTCGCTGACGTGTAGGAGCGGCGCATCGCACCCACGCATAAGCTCCAGGAAAGACGACCTGAGTGTGACTCGGAATTGCTGGCACGATCTCAGCGTAGGGTACGTCTATCTCCCCTCCCTTGGGACCAGCTGACACGCAGGATGGTCAAAGGTCTCGGACTCCATCGCCTCGGCAGCGACCCCACCATCATGCCTCCCGACGACCCCATGTACCCTCCCGGCCCCTCCAACTACCGTCGCCAAATGGCCTGTCGGGCATTCGCATTCGTCCTCCTCTCCGACACATTCATGAACTACCTCTGGAGCGGCGGCCACCAGCCTCTCTTCGCCTTTCCCCCCGGGTCACACGATACGGCCCAGCCGCTCAACTTTACAGACCAAGAACTTCTCTTACCGTACGGCACACCCCGGCCGCCCACCGAACCGTAAGTCCTAAGCTTCCGGCTGGTCGTGCTGACCTCAGAACCGAATGCATCTTCCTCATCCACATGCCGCGTGTCTTTCTCACCTTTCAAAAAATCATCAAGCTGCATGGGTCCGACGTGCCGTATGAAGAGGTCCTACAGGTCGACCGCGAGCTACGGCAGTCGCAAGAAGAGCTCCTCACTATGAAGCTCAACCACGACTTGAACGAGAACCAAACGGTCGCCTTCTTCCTCACCAACTCGTCGTACATGGCTCGCGGTATCCGTCTCCATCGCAGCTTCTTCCTTCGGAGCTACGAGGACGAACGGTACATGTACAGCCAGCGTACGGTCTTGTCATGGGCGCGGCAGACCATGGCGGGGCATCAGATCCTCCTGACAAAGTATGCCAACAAGCGCGAGTCTCCCACCTGAGCTTATCCCCAACCATTGCTGATGTAGTAGCCGTCGTGCTCAGCTCGCACTTTATCATCTTCCACAACCTCTCATCCGCCATCATCCTCTTCATCCACGCCCTACACCATCCCGAGCTGCGCGAAGAAGTGAAAAACGAGCTCGAAGGCAGCCGCAAGCTCCTCTGCTCGCGCAAATCCGAACATATGGGCATATTCAGCCACCGTCTCGTCGCCGCCATCCGGACCGTCACAGCCATGCTCGAAATCCTCGAAGCGCCGTCCGAACTCCTCGATCCCGCCAAGCACGTCGCGGAGACTCTGCGCGCCGTGCAGAGCGAAGCGGCCCGCGCGAGCGCGATGGATACGGAAGTATGTCCGGTACCGTCGAAAGACCCCGCGGAAATCATGCAGAAGTTCCCTATGCTCAATGGGACCATGCAGAGCTTGACGGGGTTCGGTGGGCCGGGTGGGACTGGCGTGGGAGGGATGGGTATGGGTGGTGCGATGGGCGGGATGGGGATGATGAACGGTGCAGGAGTCGGGTCGACTGTTACGGATATGACGCTGGATCCGACGGCTTGGTTGGAGAATCTCGGAGGGACGGAGCAGACGGGCGAGATGGACGGTCTGAGCGATCAGTGAGTGGGGTCTATCACAAATGTGAAGAGAGGCTGATAAGCAGGTGGGACTCGATGATGAGTTATTTCTTCTAACGGCTCCATCGTGGTCGGGCGGAGGACGTCGTGTCGTGTCTTGTCATTCTGGTATTTTGTTGTGCCACCACTCATCTCACATCTCACATCCACATTCTCACGGTTGTATACTACACTACATGTCATTCATACAACATACTGTAGAGTGGTCACGCAGCACCGAGGCCACAGACGAAGGAGAAGTATCTCCACATAATGTATCGCCAGATCGCATCATGACGTATGCACCCCTCCCACGTCTCACCTGACCCCCACACCGGGGTCCATGCCAAATACCTTCAACACCACCACCCCGTCCTCCTGACCACTCATCACCGCCATGCCTTTCGGCGGTCGCGCGATATACGCCATGACGCTCCATTCCACACTTGGTCGAGGACGCACGCCATCCGTCTTGGGGCCAAGGAGGATATTGTCGACTTTTCGGCATATCTCCATTAACCTCACGCGGGTCTGTTTGTCGTCGTTGGGATTATGGCCGAATGCTTTGAGCGGCGGGAGGGCGGGTAAGAATTCGGCCTGACGTCAGCTCTCACTCTGGAATGAGATGACTTGGCTGTGATCTGACTGGAAGATAGACTCACAGCGTCGTCGTCGCCGATCAAGACTGGCACAGTTGCCTGAGAACCAGAAGGTGAAGGGTCTTCTAGCACGACGACAAAGCGATATCTGTATTCGGCATGATCGAGATGTGTATCGCTACACGAGTTACACCATTTCTGCTGGAACCTACGATCAGCTTAGGCTAGCTACTTGACCTCGGTGGCCTCACCCCCTCATGCACTTTCGACAGTGCCGCTGGACGTACGTGTCCCTGCCCAGACCTTCTTGGTGTCCCGGGACACGGGGATGTATGGACCGAACTCGCGCACGGAATCGGAAGAGATTTGGCAGAGTTTGGTTGTTGAGCACTCGCTGCATCGTCGACAGAGGGTGTTTGACAGGATCAGTGAACCGCGTTTGGAGGTACTCTGACAAAGCGACTTCTTGCTCCTCCTTTTCGTTTGACTCTGTTGTTGTTGCCGGCCCATTGCTAGGAGAGCCCCGTTCCGGGCTGGGTACCGGTTTGAGAGGGGACGACGGCGGTGTGTCACCGCGTTTCAGCGCATTGACCCGCCTGTCATTAGCACTGCATCACCGCGAGACTTGACTCACCGAGTGATCAGCTTGGCCCGCTCGTCGTCCTTGTCCAACATCATGCACCTCCTGCGCTTCGTCCACCCAGCTTGTTCTTGCTCCAAAGTGGCATGTTCACTCCACATCAGTTCGAGCTCCCCGCGATAATGCTTGGCGCGGATGTTGGCCATGAAGAGCACATTGCCGACGGTGAGGATGTTTGCAACTTCCGCATCGGGCTTGTCCTTGATGGCCAAGGAGTACAGTCCCCGGTCCGGAACTTCCGTAGGGACGCGATGAAAGTTGCGCAGCTGGTATGTCGACAGGGTACCGTCCGCCACGTAAAGCTCGTACGCGGGCTGGTTCGAGGCCGTATTGTGGACCACGTGAATAATCTGTCGTCAGCTTCACCTTGAAACACTGGCTGCTCTCACCTTGAAGACACCATCGAAAAAGTCTCCAGGGCGGAGTTCGCCAAGAGGAATCTGACCCTGTTTACCGCCTCCTCCCCCGTCGAACGATGGGGCGCTTGTACGGCGGGTCTCCTTGAAATCCAAACCAGAGGACCGACGACTTATGCTCACACCTCCTGCACTAAAAGCATTGCGCTCGTTGGGGTACAGCTCGGCCCACCACCGCTTGAGCAGAGAAAGCCGGTTCAGCTCGTCTTGCGTTGGCAAGGGAGACGTCCTGCTCTGGGACTCATATCTGGGCTCGCTCCCTAGTAATGTAATCCAAGTCGACCGGTCGTTGGAGAAGCCTTGCGCCTTGAGCTTGTTGTTCCAGGTTGTGATCTGTCGTTTAGTCGCCACATCGAGGTTACTGTGAATTGGCTTACTTTGAGCGAGCGGAAAAGTATCGGCGTGCCTCTAGTAATATCGAGTGGAAAGTCGCTCTCTTTCGGTCTCAGCAGTGTAACGACCAAGTCTTCGCTTCCTATGCCGCCATCGTGCATGGTGGGATCAGCAATGATAATCGAGAAAGACTTGTCCGCTGAATGTCAGCTGTCAGCGCCACAAAGGAGGCAGCCGACTTACGACCCCGCGTCTGCTTGGGCTCTTTGGGATGATCGGAAACGATACCGCAGATATTCACTAAAGTGCCATTTGTGAGCTGTCGCAGAGGGGTGTATGCGAAGCCCTGCCATCAGCCAGGGCCTACAGATGTCAGACTCACGTTGAGTACAGCAGCACGCTGTAGACTGCTCATATCTGGCGTGGCCGCCCGGCGTTCTTCTTCGGCTTCTTGAGCAGCACGCATAGCCTCCGCCTCTGCCTGCCTTCGTTGAAGAATACGCTGGTCTTGGTCGGACAGACGAGGCCGGAAAGCTCGTGATGGACCAGCTTCCACCAGAGTGGCGGGGAGAGACTGTCTGGCAAAGCGCTGTGTAGAGGGCAGTGGTGAGGTCTGAGGTGGTGGGAGTGGCATTGACATTCGATCGAACTGGGATGGCGTGGGCATCGGGGCGGTCGAGGGAGGCGGCCGGGTAGGAGATACTACGTCGGCTCTTGCATCGGTTACATGTTCATGCTCCGGCTCTTCAGCAGCGGGGACACCCTCATGCCTGACTTGAGCCGCTGCTCCAGGTGGGCCGAGTTGCCAGACTGTACGAGGCTGGACCTGTTCTGGCATAGCCGGGGACTTCTCAGGCGACAAGTCAGCTTTGGCGGGAGAAGCAGACTTGACCGGTGGCACAGCTCGAGGCGGGTTGTTCTTTACCTGCTGAGGAGCGGTGAGCCTAGGCTGCTTCGCCGGACGCGAATCGATATTCGCAGCTGCAGGCGGCTGGCGTTTCTTGTTGCCCTTGGGCTGCTGCTTCGGCGCCAGCGGGACCGGCAGATCCGTTAGGGGTGTCATCTTGCTCGTCGGCGGCAGCGGCTCTTCTCTGACGGGCAGAACAGGCTCCGATTCTTCCGGCGCAGGTGTACTGGCAAGCCAAGCAGGCGTATCGTCCACTTCCGGCTCTATTCATCAGCCGACACGTCGCCATGCACAGACCACGCACCTTGAAACACTCGCCAAGGGTCCCGCTCTCCCGCCTGGACCCACCTCTCACCCGTGCCTTCCAGCTCGACGGTCCACGTTGATCCGTCCCGCTTGAGAGACAAGACGGTCATGCCCTCCAACGACACCGAGAGACGCTTGACAGTTTCGGCCAGCCGACGCTGGTCCGCTTTGGCCCCTGCCGTGCTGTCGCTTGTAATCTGCCGAGGGTGTAGGGTGAGCTTGATGAGGAAAAGAGATGGCTTGGTGCTGCTTTGGGCCTCTGGGGCGTAGTCGTCTGTCGTCGGGTGGCCGTGGAGCCTGCATCGTAGTTGTAGGGCTATGCGCGCTGGGAGAGGCGGTTTGGGCACAGGCCAGAACATGGTAATGTCGCCGAGGGCATGAACGGCGGGGAGTGTCGTACCCACGACGAGCTGTTCTCCGCGAAGGGGCACGGAGTGGTCAAATGAGCCGGGGGGCATCTTGCTGTTGTTATGCTCTCCTCTCCTGATGGAGTTATGCCATGTTGGGAGACATGGGAGTGAATAGAAGGTGATCAGCGGCCAAAAAGTCATAGCCAGACGCGTCTTGCCTTTGGTGGTGAGTTGCGCTCGGACCTCCACTCGGTCATCACCGTCAACTCGTGATCACTCTGATACACCATTGCTATCCTCTTCTCATCTGCATCTTCTCATCATCAAGCATGCCCTCTCGCTGACGACACCTACGTTGTACATACACAGTGATCTGGGAGAGCCTCACCGACCGATTCGATTTCATGGTCGGATCGCCCACCCCGCTTCTCAGGGCAAAGGACGAGTCGAGGTCGATATTCATCATGGACTTTAGGCGATGGACAAGCGAGGAGAGGAGAAGGTTGTTGGTTTTGGCTGCGAGTACTATGGTGGGAGTGTGCTCGTGAGCTTCTCTAATACGCCGACGATATGAGCTGACGTCGTAGGGGTTCCAATTATGTGAGGTCAGAGCAAGGCAGAGAAAGCAATACTGACGCACCCCCTCCTACAGGTCTACTCTGGTATGCCAGAGCTTTCCAATAAGATGGCGCTGATCCCAGCCTATGCCCCTCAACTCGCCACCCAACTCCATCTCAGCTCGACCCAGGTCAACCTCGTCGGTCTCGCGGGCAATGCAGGGATGTACACCATGGGCCCATTGTCAGCTAGTCGATCGCATCCGAGTGTAAGCTGACGAGCAGCTGGGGCAAGCTCGTCGACCATCGAGGACCTTTCATGTGAGCTAGCATGGTACCGGGGTGCTAGCTGACAGATAGTCCCCTTCTATGCAGCGGCGGCCTCCTCCTGGTTGGTTACTCTATCGTGCACGCCTTTTACGCGTGGCCTCTGCCAATACATGCCGATACCCCGATAGGAACCACTTTGCTGGCTTTCGGCATGTTCTTGACTGGTACCGGTGGGGCAGCGGGCAACACGGCGGGGATGAACACCGTCGCCAAGTCGTTCACCGACAAGACCCGTGCCAGTGCCACAGGTCTCGTTTTAGCAGGTTTCGGACTGAGCGCATTTCTGTACTCTTCCATCGGCCACGCGCTATTCAAAGGCGATGCGGGAGGACTTCTCCTTCTCCTCAGCCTGGGCACTAGTATACCTGTTATCATTGCCAGTTTCGTGGTCCGACCTGTCCCGCCAACACACGATACGAGCAAAGAAGGATACGAGCCTCTGGCCCATGACGAGGAGGGGCTATCGGTTCATTCGCGCACCAACTCTCTCGAGCTTACCCGGAGCCGCTCACCAGTCCCCCGGGGTCGACATGCTCATCCCCATGCCCACGCCCATTTTGAGCTGTCCGAGGAGGAAGAAGGGACTGAGCACCAACGTAGTGGCTCGTCACCGCCCTACAAGCCGAGTCATACGCGATCGTCCAGCCTCGCCAGTCTCGGCCCGACAGCCATCGCCGATTCGCCTCTGCAGGTGATGCGCAAGCTGGACTTTTGGCAGCTGGCATTCGTGCTCGCTACCCTGTGCGGTGCGGGTCTGATGTACATCAACAACGTGGGGAGTGTTGCGTTGGCACTGGCTCGAGGAGGTCAGATGCAGTATGATCAACGGGTCGTGGGAGGCTGGCAGGCCAAGCAGGTCGCCACGCTGTCTGTGTGGAACTGTTTGGGAAGGATCATCGGCGGTCTGTATTCGGACACGATGAAGGCTCGCTTCCGCCTGGCCCGGGTAAGCCATCTCATCTTCGGTTATGGAAGAGCTGATAGGCAGATATGGTTTTTGCCTATCGTCGCGGGCGGCTTTCTGTGCACACAGCTGCTCGCATTGAACACTCGTACCGTGGAACATCTGTGGATTGTCTCTACCCTTATGGGGCTGTTTTACGGGAGTCTGTTCAACGTCCTTCCGATGCTGGTGCTGGAATGGTTCGGAATGGCCCATTTCTCGCAGGTGAGTTGATCGGGTCGGATGGTGAGCTTGGGGCTGACGGCAGAACTACGGCTGGATGTGTGTCAGCCCGGTGGTTGGCGGTAATCTGTTCAACATTGTATTTGGACGGGTGTACGACTCGAACACTGTGAGTGGTTGGGTGAGATAGGGCGTGGCTTATTACAAGGTATCCCGTATCGGTGCTCCGGCAGGCACCGACGATGGGACGATCAGTGATATGTTGCGACGTGCAGGGGCGAGTGTGCCCGACGACGACGCGCATGCCTGTGTGTCTGCTGGGTCGGTGAAGGGTTAAGCTGATCTTAGGCCTGCTGGGCACAGCATGTTACGCTTCGGCATTCAAAATCTCGGCGTTTGGGTCTTTCCTGGCCCTCTGTACGAGTGTGTGGGCAGGGGTGCGGCGAGAACGTATTAGCGGAGAACGGAGGCGAGCTTCGTGAGTGTCTTGAGCTGCAGGGTCCAGGGGTTGACATGCAGGACTCTAGAGAGGGTAGAGGAAGACGTGACGATCTGATCTGGTGTGGGATTTGTAACGTTAGAGTCTTAGAGTAGAGGCTCGTTCTCGTTCGTCTATTCCGATTTCCGATGGACCGGGTAACGGCATGTCAAGGTTTACCGCCGGCCCATTGTTGGACGATTAGCCTATCGCCAGGAAAGTGTCCGATTCTTTATTGCCCCTAGGCCGCCGCAGGCTGTAGGCCCGAGGGAGGTAAGAGTGGCTTAGCGCGAGTGGGGATCGGCGGAGGCGGGGGCGAGAGGGACGGGTCTAGGAGGGCATTAAGGTGGGTGGGGGAGGAGAAGGAGAAGGAGAAGGAGGAGGTCGTGTTTTAGTGTCGAGGTGTGGATTGGGCATGGCGGTGTCTCGTGCAGTGTGAGTGTTCTCGGCCCACTGCACACTCGTCTAGCTGCCTTGCCGCTGCCTCGTGTTGCCCTCTGTTCAGTGGCCGTGGACCGAGACGAGGTGCACGCAAGGAGTGTCTTTGGGGCAAGCGTAGGAATACAATACAAAAGAGTGGTCGGCAAGACGAGTTGCCGGGATAGAGTCGGATGCTCGGATTAACCGGGTTCCCCACCAACCATTTACAAACGAGCGAGAGTACTGCACTGTACTGTATTCAATAACCGTCTCTCTTCTCTTCATCGCATCCCTTCTCATCGGTACTCTGCGATCTGTACGCTGTCCGTCTCACTCGGAGTGGTATGTGAAAGGGAGAAAGCAAGACGGAGATGGGGAAACAAGAAAAGAACCAGCTGCACCTCACTCGACCCAACTCGTCCCCGGCATTATCGTCCCTCTCCCACCATCACCACTACCACCACCACCCTCGACTCCGGGGCGAACGGCGAGAAGGAGGGGGATGGGAAGGAAGCGACAGAGAGGGAAGGGGGAGGGGTACAGGGACGATGGTGGCACTTGCAGGATGGCCCGAACCTGTCTATGTCGCCATGGAAGATCAGAGTCAATGGGAACGACGGCGATCCCGACCGCCGTCGCCTACGCTCTCACCTTCTGCTCCGCCCGCTCCGCATCCGCATGCTCCGGCTGAGAAACACCGGTCGACTCGTCCGACTCCTACTACTGCTACTGCTACTTACAGTAGTCATAGTCATAGTTATAGAGAGGACGTCTCGGGGCGCTCTACAACGGGACGTGCGGCACATCCGACGTCGTTCTCCCGGTCGAGGGAGAACAGTCCTCCTCTTCCCTCCAGCAGCAGCAACACCTCCACCACACCCCACAACAACAACAACGACAGCAACGGCACCATTCCGTCGAATGGTGGTGGTGCACCACGCCCTCCTCCACGAAGCATATTCGCCGCCTCGTGCCCCTACACGACCGAAGGACGTCCATGTCCGTTCCCCAACCATCCGGACTGTTTCGCTGGCGGACATGGCCAAGCGAGGTTTCCCGCCCCATCTCTACCGCTCCCACAACTCCCGAGACTGCCGAGACCGCTACAGCCACCACCGCCCAGGCAACCAAGGTCGACCGACCATACCGACCAGCGGAGCGAGAGTCTAGATGAGGCCGAGGCCAGAGGGGGAAGCTCGCCCCTTCGACGAAAGACGAGTCTCCCTCCTGATTTCTTCAAGGCGCCTCTGTCACCACCCTCTGCGTCGACCTCATCATCTTCCAGGCCCTCCTCGCGGACGGCTACATCGCCTATCAGCTCGTACTCCCCCAACGGCTCTGCCTCCTACTCGAACACCGCTTCTGCAAGACGACACGGGTCCGCACTGGGCATGACCATGACCAGCGCTAAACGCTCCGGGCTGTTGGTGTACAAACCTACGCCTATTCCTAAGTCGTTTCACGGCGCCACTACACCTCGACTGCCGAGGACAGATCAGACGATGGCGACCGAGGTGTACCCCCGGGATCCGGACAGTGGGTTCTTGTGGAGTGGTGGGAAAGATGGAGAGCCTGAGTCTGGTCAGTCGGATTCCAATAGTATGGAGGTCGACTCGTAACACCCCTCCGTAGCCTTCTCACATAGACCCCCGCTCCACTTCACACCTCATACCTCACAAATAGTACCTACCTCCTATTGTCTCTCCACATCGTCCTGTTGTCCTGCGTTGCTACACTCATGCATGAACACCGTATCTGTCCATTCAAAAAGTCCACAGATGCGACACGACATCCCTCGTTGTGCGTTCTTGCTTGGTCACCCCCTCACCAGGGAACGGATTCGCCACGACCTCGCCCTCCATCTCAACCGACAACGCCGGGGCATACTTCAATTTCCTCTTGAGCGCATTATCGAACAACTAATCATCAGCCCTACCCACCCACATACCAACCCTCCCAAACGACTCACGGTCGTATAGCCGTGATCTAAAAAGTCCTCCATGTTGTACTCTGGCTTGGTGAACACTTCCGTGAACACTTTGCTGAGCGTCGACACGCTCGCGAGGTAATGTTTCTGCAGAGCCGCCAGTTCCCACAGCGAAGATTGGATCGCTCTGGACGTCAAAGGCGAGGGGTCTTTCTCGTCATATGGATCTAAGCGTCAGCTAGACCCCAACTTCGAATTTAGCTCTTACCTATTTCGTCTGAGTCCACTCGCTGGATCATCACCATACATCTCGGATGGCGCTTGAAGAGGTTGTAGATGAATGGAATGACCATGATGATTGCCGCTGGTGGGGCGGTGAGAGTGAGACGAGCCAGGCGCTTGATGAACGATGCCACGAGTGCGGCGGGAAGGAGGCTGGCAGTCAGCACTATCCTCCATGCATAGGCTGACTCACGAAGATGCCAAGAACGTGTCCAATAAACGGAAGAACCGCGCGCGATACTTGACATGCAAGACCTGGCAGTCGAGCAGGCTGTACAGGCGCTGGTAGAATTGGGGATAGTCACTGCAATCAGCTCCTACCCCTCCTGGGCCAACCACACAACTCACAGATTGTATTTCGTCATCAACACATACAGCCCGTTCATCGCCAGCATCGCCCCGGCTCCACCACCATCCACCACGTTCCCCAACCAGTCGGCCACTCTGACCCGCCTCGCAGGGCGCATATGTCCCAGAATACCCCGTTCGCCATGCAGTCCCACCAAGATCTTCCTGG
Source organism: Tremella yokohamensis (assembly GCA_024343385.1). NCBI lineage: Eukaryota > Fungi > Basidiomycota > Tremellomycetes > Tremellales > Tremellaceae > Tremella > Tremella yokohamensis. The sequence goes on along the minus strand of BRDC01000025.1, from coordinate 32,926 downwards.
TCCAGCTCTCCTCGAGGTCCATGCCAAATACAGTCTCCCACAGTGCCGAGTAGACCAGCTGGTGACTCGGTATCGAGTACACCGATCCGTGCATGTTGAGCTGCGAGACGATAGGTCGGCCACGTTTGCCTAGAGTCGGCGCCTCAGGTTCTGACTCGGGCTCGGACTCTGTTTCGTATGCGTCCATCCAGTCTGGCGTCTCGTCAACTTCCCCCTGACCTTTCTTGGAGTTGTTCTTTCCCTTGCCAGGCTTGGTCTTCTTCACTGGTGCTGCAGTCGGGGGCGGGGTGGCGAAAGAAGGGACGAAGAACGCGTTGATGTCTTTGGGCTCTCTTGGGAGGTTGGTGAGGGGTAGGAGCATGTTGAGGAGGTTTTCGTGGCGGTTCAGGCGTCGATGCTGAAGGCAGTATCTACCTGTCAGCTTGAGATCCAAACGTAAGCCTGATACAGCTGACTTGGCCTCGCGGAAGAACATCCACCGAATGTCGTCGTACTTTGCCCAATACTCTTCCTGGATGAGCTCGACCACATCATCCGGCAAGACTCCGTCCTCGAGATCGATCTGGTTGTCGGGGTCGACTTTGCCGTCTTTCGAGCCTCGGAGAGAAGGAGTAGGGAAGAAGAACGCGTCAAGAAGTACGCGGAAGTAGACGACGTGCATGACGGCCGAGTTGGACGACGAAGGCAGGGTCATCGAGAGCGGTTGAAGCAGGGAGAAGAGCAACTTGACTGCTGATGACTATGTTGTGAGCTTGTCCTCTCGACGAATAAGAAGCTCACTCTAAGATTCTCCTCCGAATCTCTGAGAAGACTCGAAAGCACCTCTACATATTCCATCAATCGATCCCGTACCCAATGCTTGACTTCGGCGGCGTCATCCCCCTCTCCGCTGACAGTCGACTGAGGAGCATCTCCTCGGAGCAGCGGCCGGACCTGTCCCACAATACCCTCGTTGATATAGGCAACAAATGAGCGGTAGAGAGCCCATATGGCCTTGTGCACGATCTGCGGGTCGTCATGTCGAGCCAAGCTCAGGAGGACGAGCAGGGAGTTTGGGTTGTACGGCTTGACCAGGAGCTGCGCCTCGAGCTTGGCGATGTGGGCAACCGGTGCCGAGGCAGAAGTCCCTGCTGCTTCTTCTTGAGGCTTCTTCGCCTTTGTCTTTGGGAGTGACGCGACCATGTTGACTATAGAGTAGAGAGGAGAGAGTAGACCAGAGTGACGAGGAAATATTTCATCGTTGCTGGTGTCCCAAAGTGGAGGTCCGAGCACGAGGCGGTGATAAGCTCCTGGAGGTATGAGAATGACGTGGCATATTGGTGGTAGGTGGGTGGAGGTATCGTCGCGGTGACGGTGAGGATCACTCCCAATCTTCTCGTTCTCATCTCGTCATCTACTCACTCATACTCGAGGTATACCCCTCGAATCGCAGCTAATACAGACCGTCTCAGCCCGAGGAAGGACCACAGTACCCCCTACTATCCGCGTATCCAACTCTCAAGTCTCCCGACCGACCCATATCCCTGCCCAGCACCATGCCTCCCGTCCGAAGCACGCCAGCCGGTGGCAACCCCAGCACCAACGGCGCGTCATCCTCCTCATACCCCTCCCGGCCAGGTTCAGCCAAACCCGGCACACCAGCACAGGCCAACAACTCATCGACCTCCAACTCGAGCTTGATCCTGCGGAAACAGCTCATGGGTAAGTCCACACTTCACGCGAAGTCGCGAAGTTGCGCAAGTCAGGAAGCTGACGAGCAGAAATGCAGAAGAACCCCGTGGACGGGTTCAGCGCGGGTCTGGTGGATGAGAGCAACATGCTCGAGTGGCAGATCGTCATCATGGGGTTCGCCCAGCTTCTCGCGGCGCGAGCGCAGAGCTGACAGCTAGACCCGCGGATACGTTGTGGGAAGGGGCGATCTTGAAAGCGCGGCTCATCTTTCCTCCAGTACGTCTCTCCACTTTTTACAACTCATGTCATACTCCTATTTGTGATCTTGTATCGACTGCCGCCCTCTCCTTTGTCTCTGCGGTGGCACCGCCCTGGTCAAAGGCATCGCTGACGAAAAGGAATACCCTCTGCTCCCGCCAAAGATGGTCTTCGACTCGGAAATGTGGCACCCAAATGGTCAGCTCAAATATTAGCGTCTGTTCATTCGCTGACTGTCAGTGTACAGTAAGGGCGACAAGAAGGGCGAAGTCTGCGTGTCCATCTTGGTACGTCAGCTTTGGTCTCGTGCACATAGCTGACCCACAGCACGCGCCAGGGGAGGACGAGTGGGGGTACGAAGATGCCGGAGAACGGTGGTTGCCCGTACACAGCGTGGAGAGCGTTGTGAGCTGGCCAACACAAGTTCGTTGAGCGGGATAGCTCACGCGCAGCTCATCTCGGTCATTTCCCTCTTATCGCAAGACGTACCTGATCTCAACTCGCCCGCCAATGTGGATGCTGCCAAAGAGATCCGCGAAGATTTCCCATGTGAGCCGCACACCCCCACCTCAGTGTACAATTCTGATTCTCAGCGTACAAGAAGAAAGTCAAACGATTAGCTCGGCGGAGTGCAGAAGAGGCGTATGATTGATCTGTATTTCTGGCTCGCTCGGCTCGACTCCTCTACTTTTCTTCCAGGGATGTGGTTGATCCAAGGTGACATGTTAACATGCATGGCGACGGTGTCTTTCGCCAATCTCACAATCAGTCATGTTTGTGATCGTGAGAAGACGAGGGTCACTGGTGACTGGTGATGGGTGCATGCTGTGCCTATGCTACTCTCTAACGTCCTTCTCATCTGCTTCTCTCAGACGACAAAGAGCGTCGACATACAACCTGTTCCAAAAGAAATCGTACAACCAGAATACCTGCCCTCCCCTTCTCTGGGGAAACCTACATACCTCTCCCTCTGCCTCTGAACCCCCCTCCACCCCTCATGAAACCCATCCCGCGTCCTCTGAATCCAAGTCCACCTCCGAATCCTCTCGGCCCACTGGGGGGCGGTACAGGCGGCCCATCTCTCCCTGGACCCAGGGGCAAGCCTCCGCTGGCAGAGCGGGGCGAAGCGGGGGGCCAATTGTTCGCGCCTGTCGGACCGCCCTTCGGCCCCCTGGGAGCAGTGGGCGGAGCACGTACGGGAGGAGGTGCGAAGCCTCCTCCTGCTCCTGCACCAAGGGAATCTTTCCGGTCGTATCCGTTCACAGAAGGTGTGTGGGGTGGCGGATCACGTCGATCGAGTGCAGGGGGCATCTCTGCGAATGTCCTCTGTGGGCTGAGCGACGGCCCGGTGGGCGGGTTGAGCGAGGACGAGCGAGGTGGGTACGGCGAGAACGGGGGAAAGTTGGCAGGTGCGTTGTCTTGACCGTAAGCAGACGTCGGTGTATCGATACTGGGCCGAGGAGCAAAGTTCGGTCCAGGGGTGTACGGCGCGACTGGCTGCTCGACCGACCGAGGAGGAAAGGGCGGCATGGACTCTGGCCGAGGGACAAAGCTGCTGGATGGCGAGACGCTCGGGTCGGCGCCTTGCGGCCGAGGCGCGAAAGACGAGCTGGCTGGAGGTGCAGCGGATGTCGGAGTGGCAAAGTTGGGCGTCACAGAGCCCGCATCAGTCGAGATGGATGATTGGCGGGGCACGAAACTGCTCGATGCGCGAGGGGCAAAGGATGAAGACGGACCCGGAGCAGGAGTAGAGCCTTGCGGCGGAAAGTATTCGGACCGCGGGACAAACGAGGACGAGGCACTGGGTGTCGCGAGAGGTCGAGGCGACTCGACAGGCGTAGTCTTGCTGGACGTGGGTAGAAAGTCCAAGAAGCTACGCCTGTTCGGATCGGCCACAGCTGGGGTGGTAGTGCCAGGTAGGGTCGCTGTCTCTTGTGCAGGTGTCGCGGGGGGCTCGACCTTGAGAGCGTCACTTTCGTTTGTAGGCGCAGGAACAGTCACAGAGTCCTTCTTGATCTTGTGCGTCTTGAGGTATTCTGCGAGCGAGACCTTCTTTGGCGGTTCTGGCGGCGGCGTCGGCTCCTTGGGAGGCGGCGTCGGTTCTTTCTCTTCGAGCTTTGGCTCGACGATAGGGGTCGATTCGTCAAGGAGGTCCGGAGCGGCGACAGCAGCTTCCTCTGCTCCAGCGAGCGGAGCAGTGACCTGGTCCACTGCCAGGGCCCGAAGTTCCGGGACATCTCCAGCCAGCTTTTCCATAGATTCGGGAACAGGAGCCGCTGGCTCCGTATCCACCTCCATCTCATCCTCCGAGCTGACTACCCTCTTGCCCCTTCGCCTCGCCGGCACGCGGACCATCGCCGGGCTCGAATCGGTCGTAGAAGAAGACTTTGACGCTCTCCCTTTTGCTCCTCTCCTCACCTTGTCCGATGACTTCCGTCGTCCAGCAGGCGCCGATTTGGTCTCAGACTTCACCTGCACTGCTTCGGGAACAGGCGAAAGGACTCTGCGCGCTTTCCGCGCGACCATTGCCGGAGCCTTTATGGGCTTGGCGATTGCTGCAGGGGGCTCTTCCGATTCGGATTCAGAGGTGAAATGCGTCTTCGGCTCGGTGTCTGACGTGTGGTCCGTCTCGTTGCCTTCGTCTGCAGGCTCAAGCTCAGGCTCGTCCTCCATAATCATGGCAGCAGGAAGGGCTTCGATAGCCACCGCCACAGGACTGACCGGTCCGTTGGCAAGTGTCTCATTCGGCGCGTCAAAGGAAGAAGTCGAAGCACGGCGAGTGCTGACATCTACATCCATCGTTTCGGGCGACTTGGCGGGTTCAAGGGTCTCGACACTCTTCTTCGTGCGCAAAGATTGACCGGGCGAGGTCCACTGGCTGTTCAGACCAGAGTCCAGGTCCATCGGCTCCACCTCGGCGCGCGACAGGTCGAAAGCCATGGAGAAGCCTTCCGGGAAGCGTCGACGCCTCGCCTCTTCTTCCTCGAGCTCCCGCAACCTCCATCCTCGTGCTTTGCCAATGAGTTCGCCGAGGTTCGTGACCTCGCCAACATCCTCCAGACGGATCAATCTGTGGCGACCTTTTTGCAGGCTCTCGCAGATATGTCTCAATTGGGCGACAGCGCAATTGCCCGGTACCTGACAAGCGCACGAAGAGAATGTCGAGAAGAGGTGAGTCAAAACGACCTCGTACTTGTTCCCAAGGGCGAGGGCGGTTTTCCGATCGACAACATAGGACGGGTCAGAGACAGAGCCGGCCATGTCCAGAGAGGGGAAGACCAGCTGGTTGAGGGTATGAACGACATGCTTGTCATCCCACTCCCACGCCAAAACCAGCTCATCACCCGCGTCGATTGGCTTGGCGGCGAAGAGGCCGAATCGAAGCTCGGGGGTCGGAGAGTCATCAGAACGCCAGAGAATCGGACGAATCACCACATTTGGATGACAACCTGATCGGACGAAGCGAAGATCGTTGCCGTATCCCCGTGCGTCGAGGAGAAGGTTGACGGGAGGTCCGATAGAGCGGACATACGGCTTGGGCAAGCCGAGACCACTGTACTGGTTGATTGGATCGGATCGGTATGTCCTCGTGTCGGTGACTTCTCCAGTACATTCACCGACCAGCGCACCAATATCGAGAGCTTCTTCGGCGTAGACGGCGTAGATCGTGGGTCGGCCAAAGGTGCCGAACGTGACCTCTTCGACGTATCGAGGAGGCAGGAACGAGCCGCCATAGTCGATCGGCTTGACCTCCCAGGACGAGGAGAGATCATCGAGGGACACGCCGGAGAGAGGGATAAGCGGAAGAGGTGGTGCGAGTATGCCAAAATTCTGTCTCGGCAGAGTGCGATCGGGTGAGAGCCGAACAACGCCAGTCTCGGTGGGTGAGGGCAGACCACTGGGATTGGGTGTAGGACGCTTCTTGATGGGAAGGTCCTCCTCATCCTCCGTGTGGTCTCGCAAGAGTCGATGGTAAATCCTCTTCGCCCGGTCATTACGGAAGATGAGATCGTCGATAGGGATGTACTCCATCTTCCAAGCAGCTCGATAGAATCCTTCGTCCATGTTGAGAGGAGCCATGGGTGCTCGTGCCGAGGGACCTGGCGTACTCTCGACGGTGCTCTGCTTGGTCCTCTTTGGCCCGCGCTTTCTCGGCTTGGTAGGGGGAGGTCCCATTACACCTGGACTGGCGTCCTTTTCCTCTGTCTCTGCGACGCTGACGCTCTCTAATCGGGTCCGCTTTGTTTTTCCACTACGAGGCTTTGGCTTCTCCTTTCTCTCAATCGCCACCCGCTCTTCTTCCGCTTGTCTTCGGTGTTGCTCGTCTAGCCTTTTTGACATCATTTGTCGAGCCCAGGGCGCGTCGACAGGCCGTGGTTCGCACAACTCGCAGTACCACACCTCTGGGGCGAGAGACTCGTCGGCGATGCGGAAACAGAGCATGTGCTGCCAGGCGTAGCAGGTCTCGCATTGGATGGAGTAGCCGTCATCCTCTGTAAGGCCGCAGATGCAACGGATGGTGTCGTTGTCCTCTCCCATCCAGTGCGAGGGACGTTTGCCATTGTCGTTGACGTGTCTCTTGTGTCGGGATGGACCGGCGACGGCGTTGGGTGTTGGTGAAGGGGCCCGAGCGGGTTTCGAGATGGGGGAGGATGGACCGACGGTGGGGACTGCAAGGGGTTCCGAGGGGATTGGTTCTGCTTGTGAAGGCTCTTCCTCAGGCGGGGTGTGAGGGTAGCCATTGGGAACAGGTCGCGGGGAAGGAGCATCGACTGCTGAGGAAGCTGGGGGATCTACAGGCTTTTGCTCTACAGCCTCCTCGACGGCGGTTCCTATCCCCAGTAACAACGCCGCCGCTTCCTGGGACGCTGGCCCCAGCGACACCTCCTGGATCACTGCCGAGTCCACCTGCATCTCCAGTGGCGGCTTGAGAGGCTCTGAAAGGGATTCCGGGAGGTCTACCACATCGACGCGGGGGCTTTCCAGTGAAGGTTTCGCCAAGATGGGTGACGGGACTGGTGGGAGAGTCGAGGCTGCAGGCGTAGACTCTGGCGCTGAGACGGTGGACTGCTCCTGCACGGCCTGCTGTGAAACTTCTGTCATCGTAAAACAGAGAAGCTGCGCAGTCGAACGACGTGGACAAAGGGGTGTCTAAAGGAGGACGGTCGAGGATCGAGTCTCGCGTCTGAGGGGATCAGCCCGATTCTGAGCAAGAAAGGGCGGCTTTGTTGCCACCAATAGCTTTGAGAGGGGTCAAGACGCACCCTTGCCCCATCAAGACTGCTTCTGACTAGGTTGAGACCGAGAGAGATTGAAGGTCGCGTCGAGTTTTGATGTCGTGGGTGGTGTTTGGGAAGGAGTGTCGATTGTGTCGAACTCTGAGCTCTCTTTCGGCTACTCAGTCAAGAGGTGAAAGAGGGCGTCTCGAGTGTTTCGGTATGGAGGGGGGGTATTATAGTCGATCCGAGTGTCACAGAACGGGCAAGCTGATGGTATATGTCAAAGTGGAAAGAGATACAAAGTAGAGGTGAGAGACGGGGAAGGGAGGGGAAGAGGGGGAAGTAGGGGAAGGAGTATTCGAGTGAATTATGGGAGAAAATTGTGAAAATTGACCGGGAGAAAATTCCCCAATTGGGCAAGTGGCAACTCGCACCTCGACATCGACCACCACCACCAAAAGACCAGGTCCATTCTATCTGCTTCAACCTCTTCTCTCCTTCTTTGCTTCTCTTCCTCTTCCCCTGCGAGCGAGCGCAAAAGGCCCAAGAAGTGGTCCATCGGCGACGACTGATAGAAGCGCACTCGCCGTGGAGGGTCTAGAAGGGGTGTCATCTCTGAAAGTTTCTTCTACACCGTCACGATCTTTACGACCCATACCTCTCATTCAACATGTCTCGTCAGCAAGGTGATGGGAAGAAAGGCGGGCGCGACTTGTCCGGCTTCAACTATGGAAACATCTCGTCCCTCGTTGTCAACCAAGGTATGTCTCGATCCACCTAGCAGGACCGAGCTGACCTCAGATCGATCCGTTCTCAGGCAAGATGAGCCGACCGGTACACCCGAATCCCTCGTCGGACGAATTAACGTCAAAGACATGGGGTCTCGCGTTCAGAGGGAAGGTGTGAAGGACTTGGAGAAGAAGAAGGCCAAAGCACGCGTCGAACCTGCCGACGAGGTGGAGAGGGCACTGCGGCGGCAACAAGAGCGGACAACTACTCGATTTGGCGCGGCAGATGTGCTCGAGAGTGTGGCGCAGATGGAGGGATTGCGGTATCGGCCACGGACAGCAGAGACGCGCGAGGTATACGAGCTGCTTCTTGGGCTCGTGCATCAGATCCTCGGAGACCAGACGCAAGAGGTCGTGCGGAGCGCTACCGATACTGTCCTAGAGGGATTGAAGCGGGAGGATTTGAAGGAGTTTGACAAGCGGAAAGAGGTCGAGATTGTCCTCGGATCGACTAGCGAAGATACCTGGAGCCAGCTTGTCAACCTCGGCAAGAAAATCACCGATTACTCCGAGGACGATGACGAGGATGTCAAGATGGACGACCGGGAGCGAGCAGTGGACAATGAAGGCGTTGCTGTCTTGTTCGAGGACGAGGACGAAGACGAAGACGACGAGCAGGCTTTCGAGGTCAAAGGTCGCGACTCGGAGGACGAGGATGAGGATGAAGACGAAGAGGAGGAGGAAGAGGACGATGAGGCGCCAGCCGATGAGGAGGAGGCGTTGATTCTCGGCAAGGAGACGTCAAGAATAAAGCCCAAATCCGACAAGGTCTCTCCTCACGAGGTGGACGGTTTCTGGTTGCAGCGTCTCATCGCCGCAGCATACCCCGATCCCGTCCAGTCTGCCGACTTTACCCAACGCGCTTTGGAACTCCTCGGCTCCGAGGCCGAACTACGAGACCTCGAAAACTCGCTCGCAGAGATGTTCGGGTACGAAAACTTTGACCTTGTCGCCACCCTCACCAAGAACCGAGAAGTCATTGTCTGGTGCACCAAGCTCGCACGGTCGTCCGAGGAGGAGAGGCAGGATGTCGAGGTGGCTATGCGGGAAAAGGGAGTCGGATGGATCTTGCGACAGCTTCGAGGAGATCGGAAGCAGGCCGCGGAGGCAGAGCAGCCTCAAGCTGCAATCCCCACCAAGGCGACGCTTGCACCAGGTTCCGTCGCCCGGCCCCAGAAAATCATCGATATCGACTCGCTCATCTTTAGCGAAGGAGGACACCTCATGTCCCGCAAAAAGGTCAAGCTGCCAGAAGGATCGTTCAAGCGTCAGGCCAAAGGCTACGAAGAGATTCACGTGCCGGAACCGAAACGACGGGAGATCCAGAAGGGAGAGCTTGTGCCGGTGTCTCGGATGCCAGATTGGACACAGCCCGTGTGGGCCAGTGTTCACACTACTCAGCTCAACCCGATTCAAAGCAAGGTCTTCCCCGTCGCCTTCGAGTCGAATGAGCCGATGCTCATCTGTGCCCCGACCGGTGCCGGAAAGACCAACTGCGCCGCTCTCGCCATCCTTCGTACCATCTCCCAATTCCGCGACCCTGAAACAGGCTACATCGACCGCGACGCGTTCAAGATCATCTACGTCTCGCCGATGAAAGCGTTGGTGCAGGAGCAGGTCAATGCGTTTGGAAAACGATTTGCTTCTCTCGACATTCGCGTGGCCGAGTTGACCGGTGACTCGCAATTGACAAAGCAGCAGATCTCCGAGACACAGATCATTGTCACGACTCCGGAAAAGTGGGACGTCATCACGCGAAAGTCGACCGACACGTCGTACACGAATCTCGTGCGGCTCATCATCGTCGATGAAATCCACTTGCTACATGACGACCGTGGACCGGTACTCGAGTCGATCTTGGCGAGGACGATCCGAAAAATGGACCAGACACACGATGAGGTTCGGGTTGTTGGTCTCTCAGCGACACTGCCGAACTACAAAGACGTGGCGGCCTTCCTCCGTGTAGACGTGAACAAGGGCCTGTTCTTCTTTGACGCCTCATACCGACCAGTCGGCTTGAAGCAGCAGTTTATCGGCGTTACCGAGAAGAAGGCGATCAAGCGATTGCAGACGATCAACGAGGTGTGCTACGAGAAAGTGCTCAACCAAGCGGGCAAGTCGCAAACTCTCGTCTTTGTGCACTCGCGAAAGGAGACCGCCAAGACTGCAAAGTTCCTGCGCGATATGGCAATGGAGAAGGAGACATTGACCCAGTTCATCAATCCGGAGGGAGCATCGCGAGAGGTCCTGCTGCACGAAGCATCCCAGTCGCGTGATCAAAACTTGAAGGACATTCTGCCTTTCGGATTTGGTATCCACCATGCCGGCATGTCGAAAGAGGACCGAGCGACAGTCGAAGAGCTCTTCCTCGACGGCCACATCCAGGTGTTGTGCTGCACCGCGACGCTCGCCTGGGGTGTCAACCTTCCCGCCCACACGGTCATCATCAAGGGAACGCAGATCTACAATCCCGAAAAGGGCAAGTGGTGCGAGCTGTCGCCTCAGGATGTGCTACAGATGCTGGGTCGTGCCGGTCGACCGCAATTCGACACCTACGGCGAGGGTATCATCATCACCAACCACTCCGAGCTGCAATACTACACGTCGTTGATGAATCAGCAACTACCTATCGAGTCGCAGTTCGTCAGCAGAATGGTGGACAATCTCAATGCGGAGATTGTGCTTGGAACGGTGCGGAATCGGGACGAGGCTGTCCAGTGGCTGGGCTACACATATCTGTGGGTTACTCTTTGCAAGTGATTGTGCTGATTGCAGATATGTGCGTATGCTCGGCTCGCCTGCGCTCTACAACGTCGGCGCGGACTACATGGAGGGTGATGCGGCTTTGGTGCAGAAGAGAGGTGAGCCTTATTGTATTGGTTGTGCTGACGAGTAGCCGACCTGATTCATTCTGCCGCGGTGCTGCTTGAAAAAGGAGGGCTTATTCGCTACGACCGCAATACTGGCATCTTCCAGTCCACCGACCTGGGCCGCATCGCCTCACACTACTATGTCACGTACTCTTCCATGTCGATCTACAACAAACACCTCAAACCCAACATGTCGATGATCGACCTCTTCCGCGTGTTTGCCCTGTCCAACGAGTTCAAGCTCATCCCAGTGCGACAAGAGGAGAAGCTCGAGCTGGCCAAGTTGATCGAACGTGTGCCTATTCCTGTCAAGGAGAATGTGGACGAGCCGATTGCCAAGATCAATGTTCTTCTCCAGGCTTACATCTCGCAACTCAAGCTCGGCGGTTTCGATATCATTACCGACATGGTATTCATCCAACAATCTGCGGGCCGTATCATCCGAGCTATGTTTGAGATTTGCTTGAAGAAAGGCTGGGCGGGTCCTATGCGTGCCGCGCTGGACCTATGCAAAATGGTCGAGAGGAGAATGTGGAAGTCGATGACGCCACTCCGGCAGTTCCCGCGGATCAGGCAGGAGATCGTGACCAAGGCTGAACGCAAAGAGTTCCCCTGGTACCGATACTTTGACCTCGACGCTGCGGAGCTCGGAGAGTTGATCGGTCTTCCGAAATCTGGCCAATTGATCGAATCGCTTGTGCACAAGTTCCCCCGGCTCGACCTACAGGCGCACGTCCTCCCCCTCACTCGCTCTCTGCTCAAGATCAACGTGACCATTACGCCGGACTTTGTATGGGATCGCGAGATCCACGGCGCGACTCAGGCGTTCTGGATCATTGTGGAAGACGTCGACGGCGAGCAGATTCTGTACCACGACACGTTCCTCCTTCGCGAGCGGTTCAAGACCGATGAACACTTTGTCACCATCACCGTTCCAATCTCCGAACCCGTTCCGCCAAACTACTACATCTCGGTGATTTCCGACCGGTGGTTGCAGTCAGAGACCAGGTTGCCCATCTCCTTCAAGCATCTCATCCGACCCGAACCCTTCCCGCCACATACCGCCCTACTCGATCTGCAGCCAATGCCTATCAGTGGGCTGCACAACGCGACGTTTGAGAAGCTGTATCCGTTCGACTCGTTTAACAAGATCCAGACGCAGGTGTTCCAGGCGATTTACGCGACGGATGATAATGTGTTCCTTGGCGCGCCAACAGGCAGCGGCAAGACGATCTGTGCAGAGTTTGCCCTCTTGCGGTTGTGGAGCAAACGCGACCCGCCTCGAGCGGTTTGTATCGAGCCGTACCAGGAGATGGTGGATCTGCGAGTGACCGAGTGGGCCGACAAATTCTCACCGCTCAACAAAGAGGTGGTGGCTCTGACTGGCGAGTCGACGGCGGATCTTGCTCTTCTGCGAAAGGCAGATCTGGTGGTCTGCACACCGGCCCAGTGGGACCTGCTGTCCCGGCGGTGGAAGACGAGGAAGGACGTGCAGAACATTGGTCTGCTGATCGCCGACGAGCTGCAGCTTATCGGCGGTGATGTCGGCTCGACCTACGAGGTGATCGTGTCTCGTACGCGTTACGTCTCCCAGCAGACCGGCGTCAAGACTAGAATTGTCGCATGCTCGGTCTCCCTCTCCAACGCGCGCGATCTTGGCGACTGGATCGGCGCGACTTCTCAAACCACGTTCAACTTTTCCCCCTCGGCCCGGCCACTACCCCTCGAGGTCCACCTTCAATCGTTCAACGTCCCACACTTCCCCTCTCTCATGTTGGCCATGGCCAAACCCGCTTACCTTGCGATGGTTGAGCACGCGCAGAACCGCCCGACAATCTGCTTTGTCGCGAGCAGAAAGCAGTGCAAGCTTACCGCGAATGATATTCTCACGTACTGTTTGGCGGACGACGACGAGGAAAAGTTCCTTGGAGTAGAGAGGGAGGAGCTAGAGCCGCATCTCGAGCGGCTACAGGACGAGGACTTGAAGGAGACTCTACGGTATGGTATCGGATTCTACCACGAGGCACTCAGCAAGCTGGACAAGCGGATCGTCACGACATTGTTTGAGGAAGGCGCCATCCGGTGTCTCGTAGCGTCAAAGGTGAGCCTTCCCATCCCGAACCGTGCTGACCTCAGGACACTGCATGGTCGCTCCCCGTCTCATCTTACATGGTCATCATCCTCGGCGTCCAGACATTTGACGGGCAGGAGCATCGCTATGTCGATTATGCCATTGCCGACGTGCTGCAGATGATGGGCCGCGCGTGTCGCCCGAGCGTCGACAAGTCGTCTCGCTGCGTCTTGATGTGTCAGCAGACCCGCAAAGACTTTTTCAAGAAGTTTTTGAACGAAGCTTTGCCTGTAGAGTCGAGTCTGCCGAATTATCTGCACGACCACTTCAACGCGGAGATTGTGGCCAAGACAATCGAGAACAAGCAAGACGCCGTTGATTGGTGTACATGGACATGGTTCTACCGTCGATTAATGCAAAACCCGGGATTTTACAACCTCCAAGGGACGACGCCGACACATATTGCCGACTACCTCTCTGAACTGGTCGAGTCTACGCTCAACGATTTAGTCCAGTCCGACTGCATCATTATCCAGGACGAGATGGACACGCTGCCGAACAACCTCGGCATGATCGCTTCGTTCTACTACATCTCGTATGTCACGGTCGAGACCTTCTCCGCGTCGATCAAAGAGTCGACCAAGCTCAAAGGATTACTGGAGATTGTCTCTTCGGCACACGAGTTTGAGACGGTTCCGATACGGCACCACGAGGAGACCCTCCTCGAGCGGATCTATGACCGTGTACCGGTCAAGGTTGCCAAAGCCGACTACAACTCGCCCTACTTCAAGACGTACCTCCTTCTCCAGGCTCACTTTAGCCGAATGACTCTCCCACCCGACCTGGCCATCGATCAGGCGTCGATCCTCGGCAAGGTCACCGGCTTGTTGAGCGCCTGTGTCGATGTCATGAGTAGTAAGAGCTACTTGGGATGTCTCGGCGCAATGGACCTCAGTCAGATGTGTGTCCAGGGGATCTGGGATCGCGACAGCCCTCTGAAACAAGTGCCTTACTTTGACGCCGAGGTGTTGAAGCGATTCAAGGCCAAGGGTCTCGACTCGGTGTACGACATTATGGAGCTGGAGGATGATGAGAGGAACGACCTGTTGAGGATGAACGAGCGGCAACTGTGAGTCTCAATGATAATGATAAGGCATCGCTGATTGACAGGGCACGCGTGGCCAAGTTTGTCAACTCGTATCCCAATATCGAAGTGTCATACTCGTTGGCACCCGGCCCGTACACCTCGTCCGACTCGATCGCTCTCGATGTCATCCTCGATCGCGAGATTGACGAGTCTGACCCGGCCTCGGTGGACCAGGTGGCCGATGCGCCTCTGTTCCCACATAAGAAGATGGTCAGCTGGTGGCTTGTTGTCGGGGATGCCGCGTCAAAGACGCTGTACGCGATCAAGAAGGTCACGGTCAAGGGACGTCTCGAGTCGAGACTCGAGTTGAGCCTTCCTGAAGGCGATCACTCGCTCAAGCTGTACCTCATTTGCGATAGTTACGCAGGGGCAGATCAAGACTTTGATCTAGAGAAGATGAAGGTGGAAGAGGGCGACAGCGAGGAAGAGGAGAGCGACGAGGAGATGGACGAGGATTAGCATCTATATGCATGATTACACGTGTGATTTATCATCCCTGCTCCGGAGTGATAAGGAAACACCCGCCCCACGGGATCCGCTTCCGATCCCTTCTGCCGTCTCCGAAGATTCAGCTCGTCTTTTACATCCACATCAACACCTTAGAATGTCGTTCGCATTGAGGACCAAGGGCCTACGAGCGGGCAGGGCATTGGTGGGTAGTCTGGCAATAGGAGAGGCTGACGACAGACCCGCGCTCGGCCCGCGTACCGATCCCTCCAGACCGATGCGGACAAGTCGGAGCCCGTCTCTGCCCTTCCGTCGTCTGACACCGAGCCTGTAAGTTGCAGCATTGATTCAGCGATACGATTCGCGCCTTTCGGCGCTGACTGCAGTTCACCGTCCGCCTCCCCCAAGACTCTTTCCACGCCTACCGATGCGACGCCCCCGAGCTCACCGTCGACGTGACCAAGAAATCCCTCGTGGACATGTACACCAAGATGGTGCAGATGCGACGGATGGAGCAGGCCGCCGATGCGCTGTACAAGCAGAAACTCATCAGGGGTTTCTGTCACTTGGCCATTGGACAAGAGGCGATCTCGGTCGGGATGGAGAGCGCGATCGACGAGAATGACAGGGTCATCACGTCGTATCGGTGCCACACCTTCGCGGTCTTGCGTGGCGGTACCATCAAGGGTGTTCTTGCCGAGCTCATGGGTGAGTCGACTCTCTGATCAGCGCTGGTGTGCTGACGCTGCGTAGGACGCAAAGACGGCATGTCCAACGGCAAGGGCGGCTCGATGCACATCTTCACCCCTTCCTTCTTTGGCGGCAACGGTATCGTCGGCGCTCAGGTCCCTCTTGGGGCTGGGATCGCCTTTGCTCAAAAGTACCTCAAGAAGCCCAGCGTCACCTTTGCGCTTTACGGGGACGGTGCGGCGAACCAGGGTCAGGTGTTTGAGGCGTACAACATGGTGGGTCTTTTCTCGACTTCAAAAGATTCCGGCAGCTCACATCCTTCAAGGCCAAGCTTTGGAACTTGCCTGTAGTCTTCTTCTGCGAGAACAACCTTTATGGCATGGGGAGCCCAATCGAAAGAGTTGCGTCCAATACGAACTTTTTCGAGAGGGGCGACCGAATCCCAGGCCTTCAGGTGAGTTTCTCGAACTCCCGGACACTTGGCAGCCCAGAGGGACCTTTGTTGACCACACAGACCAACGGTATGGATATACTAGTCCAGCACAAAGCCTGCCAGTGGGCTAAGGAGTGGACGACGACCGGCAAAGGCCCGCTCGTCATGGAGGCGAAGACGTACCGCTACGGTGGCCACAGGTCAGCTCCGGTCACCAGCCTATTGAGTTCTAGCTGACCGCTCAGTATGTCGGACCCGGGTACTTCCTACAGGACGCGTGACGAGGGTGAGTCTCACGGCATCCATGACTGCGCCGTCGCTGATGCATAGTCCAAAAGATGAGGTCTGAGCGCGACGCCATCGCCGGTCTCCGCAAGTACATCATCGAGTGGGAAGTTCTACCCGAGAAGGAGCTCAAGGTGCGTCAACCCTACATGACCTGTATATCATGACTGACATTCCAGGCTATCGACAAGGCCGCCAAGGACGAGGTTGACGCTGCCGTCGAGGAAGCGAAGAAGTCAGCCTTCCCCGACCTTCACGAGTTCTGGGGCGACATCTACTATGCCGGCACCGAGCCTCCCTTCCAGCGAGGCAGGACCAAGGACGAGATCCACTACTACTAGACATGTCATTCCTCATGGGCTATACATCGCATGGCCGTCTGGCTGCTCACCACGAGTTCATGCTAATATCGTCTGACCATCTGGCCGGTCAAAAGGATGCTGTCATTCGAGGTCACGGGGACAAAATACAATCAAGCCTCAACATTCGCCTCGCCCTACCTCCCTCCTGTCAAGAGATCTCGCTCTAGCATATTCCCTCTCGCTTCAGACTGACAATGGATCCTGCAACCTTTGTGGTCTTGGTATGTACAAAGTCTTCCCCACCCAAAAGATATGCAAGCCGCCCCCCTCGGTGGGGGTGGGAAAGGCGCACCTGGGGCGCCCGAGGGGTCTTTGTCCTGAGCCTTCGCACGGGGATGACTCACCTTTGATCTGACGAGACTTGCAGTAGGCCAGAGCGGATCTTTTGTCCTGCACCATCCTTTCTGCTCTGGCGTGTTTGCAACAGCTTGCTGCTCCCTTGCCACCTCGCGCTGTATAAATAGCTTCTTGCCCACAAAACTTGTAGCTATCGAGCATCTCACTTGTGCTGTCACACTACTCTCGACCCCAGATCGACCATGGACCCTAAGGCTCTCCTCGAGGCCGCGAAGTACTTGAACGAGGTCACCTCCAAGCAGGCCGTCGAAGATTATTTCCCCCACCTGCTCCCGTTCCTGAATAAGCAACGAGACAAGACGGTATCAGAACTCTACAACAGTCTACTCTCGCAAGGACGGCAACCCGTACTTCGGCCGATTACATTCCGGATCTCTGAAAAGGTCTGGGTTGAGAAGGATTCACTGACAATCTTTGCAGCGCCAGTGACGTACCAATTTTCGAGCGACAAAAATACGGTGCGTGTCCAACTTTACCATAAGGACAGTGATGAATGCTCGATCGTATGGTTGCACGACGGATCCTCGCCGTCGATGATATTGTGCAGCAGGGGGTACAAACTCAAAGAGTGGGCAACAAGTGCAGAGTTGGTGGTTTTCGAGGTGAGCCGGTTGAACAATGGGCGCCTTGAGAAATTCGTGGGACCGTGTGTGACGAAGGTGCCTGTTATGCCGACTTTCCGCGCCGCCTCTGTCAGTGTCAGAGGTGCGAGCTCGGCATGTGGCGAGGCGACCACATCTTCTGAGTGTTGGTCAGATGAGTTGGTGGGCTCTGACGTCGACATGGATTCTGACGCCTTTTACTCGACTGATTAGCATTGTACTTACTTTTAGCATTGTACTTACTTTACTTTATGACCGTATAATCCTTATCTCGCAAAGGCTCTGCTCCGTTCATAAGCGTCCTTTCTGCTCATATTGAATTCCCGATCAGCAGAGGCTATGCGCAGCAAAGCTGCTCGAGGCGCAAAGTCCCCTTCGACATTGCCTCTCCACAACACTGTGCACAGTTTCCACTTTGCCACCCAACGAACCAAGTGACTGATTGATTGATTGTTGCTTCAGCCATGTCGGAACAAGGATACTCTCTGCGCTCTTCAACGAAGGGAAAGCCACCTTCCGCAGAGAACGAACAAGGATCTTGCACTATCGCGTCGATGCCGATTAGAACTCGTTCGCTGCCCGAGTCAATCTCGCAAAGTGTAGTGAAGAAGAATTTCGGTCAAGTATTGCCCATCGTGCAAGAACTTGTCGACCGTTCAATCGCAGACACGTACCGGCGCTATGTGAAGGGCGAGACGACGCTGGCCATCTCCCATTCAGAGGTTGATCCAGAAATGATGCGGCTCTGTGTGACCGTCCCAACACGTTCCGTCGGCGTGTTGGTCCGCCTTTTCGACGACGACAGGGGACGCAAGTGCGGCGTGACACTGTTTACGTCCGATGGACAGGGAAATAAACCGGCGTGGTATTGCGAGCGGACGCGCCCTGACGGGACAGTGGAATGCTGTTTGAGGACTGGGGATCCGTTGGTAGAGTGTCCCATGGAGTGGGATGGCACCGGGGCTTTGCTGCGCGGGAGGTCCTCGGATGTGGCTGCGTATGGGGAATCAAAGAAGGAGGCAATGAAGACGTGGCGCGAGAGGAAACCCAAGACTTCCACCGGGGGCTAGGAAGAGTAGGGGAGCCCGACGTGAACGTTCGATCCGTCCTGCTCCCTAAATTCATGGACGATGGGTGTGCACTATGCTATACTTAGCTGGACATTGGCACCGTGACGACTTCTCTCTTCCAGACTGTAAATATTTTCCAAGTACTTTGTAGAGTAGCCTTGCTTTATGACCATACATCATGTTTTTGCTGCGGCTTCCTAGCGTCAAGCTTTCCTCTCGCAGAGTCGCTGCTCCATTCAATACTCGCCTTCTTACTTTGCTCATGAGCCGCCGCGGCTGGGGCGTGGCGTCGGACATGGCGAGTCAGTCTCAGTCGCCTTTGAGCGTCGGGTCGCCGGGCGTGCACGATGATTCGGACATTGCACAGAGCGAATTTTCCCGTCTTCAGTCAGGCAAAGATCTGCTCGCTTGTTGCTGTATACCATACTCAATTTCCTGACTATACTCTACTCTGCTCTGCTCTGTGCACGTTTGTGGTCTACTCGGCCGTGGGCCACCGCGTCCACCACATGTCCGCGGGGATATACCCCACCGAGCCCACACTGTGCGGCATGAGATACTGACCCCATTCCATCTCCCCTACAGCAGGCGGGGCCCTCCACGCGTGTCCACCGGCGGGAAGACCCATCATGCCGGTCCAGATATCCCATTTGTACTTGTTATCAGCCTCTTTTTGCTTTTCGTCAGCCTCGGCTTTGGCGGCGACGGCGCGGGGGTACAGGTCGCGCGCGATGGAGGTGATGAGTGGGTAGGAGGTGTCGGTGAGTGATGCGGCTGCGAGTGGGACGAGTTGTTCGTGGAGCTGGGCGAGGGCGGGATTGGGGAGGAGCTGGCATAGGACCACGGCCTGGGGTGAGCCCCTCCCCTCTACCCCTCTATCCTCTACCCCTCTGACCCTCTACCCTCCTACCCCTCTGCATCGGACTAGGAGCTCGCTGCGCTCGCTGGAGACTCGCCTTGTGATTATGCGGCACCGGCAGTTTCAACCTCGACTTGAGGACGTCGGTGATGATGCCGAGTTTATCGCTGGTGTCAACACTCAGCTCTCACCTCACAGCTCAGCTCCGCTCGGCTGCGCCTCGCCCCGATGCTCACTCGTCCTCAGCCCAACCCTTGATGACCGCATACGTCGCATAATCCGGCCTGGTACTCCAATCCCCATTCGTAGCACTTTCGACCGTATCCCTTACATAAGCCAACGACACGTCCGACTCGCGCCCAGCCTGGGCAATCGGGGCAAGCGCATGATAGGGCGATATGTTGGGTACCTCGGGGGTGGCAAATGGAAGAGGCATCATCATGGGTGGAGGCGCAGGAGAGCCGAATGGCACAGCATAGGTCTGGCCGAGAGAAGGGATGGGCATGGGGCGGGGGTTTGCGAAAGGCGACATGAGCATCGACATGGGAGCCATGGCGGGCAAGGTGGACATGGTCGGGAAGGGCGGCGAGAGGTGAGTGTAGTCTGTGGCGTATGGTCTCCAGACGTGTGTGCTGGGTGGCTCGATGGATGTTTCTGGGGCTGTGGCGTCTTTCGGCCATTCTCTGAATGGCAAGCCCATCTTGTTTGGTCTCGCGTTGAGGAGACTTGAGGTGGTGAGTGGTGACCGTCGTCAGACAGGTCTTGTCAGTTTTGGTCTCTTGCTATTGGTCCTCTGAGTCATTAAGGGTCATCATGTGTCCGACGCAACCGGCTGATGATGGTGAGGGTGATGGTGATGATGATGGTGATGGCGAGGGCGTTTGATGGTACCTGTGCCGCTCTCATCATCATCCAACGGCCAGTCATCACCATCACCTTGTGCAATCGTCAATTCCATTAAGAGACGTTGCTCTAAGCTTTAAACACCCCTCTCTGCCCATCTCATCCATCCCGTACGCCGCTCCGCAGTCCCGACTCTCCCCCCCTCTTACGAGGACCAGCAGGCTGTAGCCCAGAGACAGAGGACTAATTCGGACATTAAACGTGTATTTGACTCTTCAGTTTCCGCCCCCTTCCCCCTTCTTTGACCGGCTCGGACGTTCCTTACTCTTCCCTGTCCACCCTTACTACCCCTTCTACTCTTTCTCTACCTCTCAGCCCCGTTTCTCACCGAACAACGTCTCATTGTCAGTCTGTCACTCTTGTAGTGTACTCGAGCAAGGCATCCACATCTGCTCTCTCTCCCATCGCTCCTTTACCATCGCAACCACTCGTGACCGACCACAGCTTCGCACACCCACCACTTGATCCTTTCGACACTTGCCTACAAGCTCGGACGGCGGATCGTCCACCGTCGTTCCTTTCTGCCGCCCCCTCCTGCCTAGTGTGCAGCTGTTCGTTCAGCTGCCACGCCACTCTCGCACTAGTATAAAGGAGCGTTGGGAGGGCTCGTGCGGTCGGCAAAAGGGTAGGTGGGAAGTGCACATGCCGCAGAGAGGTTCTTAAGCAGTACAGTAGCCACCAGTTCAACATCAGCCACCACCATCCACCGAGCAGTACTCTGAAGTAGAGACCAACTGCATCTGCAACACATACAGACAGGTGAGCTGCTCTCCCCAAACTGCGGCTCCCTCCTCCTTTGACGCCCCCGAAACTACTCTACTCCAGGAGCAAAACGGATCGTCCTCCTTCCTTGGTTCTCGTCTCGTCTCTGGCGTTTGAACCGAGGTGTATATCCTCTCCACTCCCGAGCCCAAGGGCCCACCTCTTGAGACATACACACCCCAAATCCTGATCGACTGTCTGACTGACTGTCTAGACACAGTGACGCAGGGACACACACGCATGGCCAGCACGTACCGGTCCCCATCCTCGCCGCCCCTCGTCCCCGTCCGAGCGGAACCTTCCTACCGCTCGCCTTCACCTCTTCCAGATCCATCATCATCATCATCCCCACCACCGCCTCCTTCCTCCATCCGTCTCTCGACGTTGCCCGACGCGACGCGCACAGCGCTCGGAGGGACGGAACGTCCTGCTGCTGCCGCCGCCGCTACTGCGAGAGAACCTCTCCGGCCGACCGAACCCAACGTGATGAGCCAAGGGACGGCTGCGCGGGGCGAGAGTAAGAGGGGCCAAGGGAAGGAGAAGGATGGTCAGGAGTATGCGTACGAGTATGTTTCCGTGGCGCAGGTGAGCATCCCTTCCTATAGGCATGAGAGGGATGTCGCTGATGACCAGCGGCGAGAGGGCAGAGAGAACATGTGAGCTTTTCTTCCTTTGCGTTGGCTTGGCTTTGGGCGACACGACATGATTTGTCCTCTTTCTCTTGTTCATCCCCTCATTCCTTCGCGACTTCGGGCAGCCGGCATGCTGCTTGTCCGAGGGCAGTCTGCAGCTCAAGCGCCTCGCTGTTCTGTACTGCTCAACTTCCCACATGCTTCTCTCTGCTTCTTCCATCACACCACTCATCCACGGACAGACGAGGTCCGAGCGGACGGGGCTGTGTTGTCTCTCTTGTCATGCTCCGTGACCGACGAGATCGCATATCAACATCCATCCGGGGTCCACAACACATCCTCCTCCTCCACACAACACATCCCATCTCTGCTCATCGTCCACCTGATAGACGACAAGACGACTTTTTTGTTCAACAACACCCCCCTCTCAGCCCGTGCTAGCATTGCATACCTTTGGTCAGAGATGCTTCCACCCAAGCCCTGCTCGACCTTCTGTCGCCTCGTGTTTTCAATGTCACCTCCATCTCCCAATCGTCACCATAGCCACCGCCGTCGCAGCCTAGACAACAAGCTGACATGATCCATTATCTGCCTGTATTCTTCCCGCCCAACGTTCCCAACCCAACGCACCAACTCGTCTACGTGCCTCCATCTCCCGCCGACTCGATGCCCAACTCTCCTCGACCTTCCTCGCTCCCTCTTCCCTCTCGCCGGTCCTCTGCCCAAACATCTCGTCATCTCTCCCTCTCGCACTCCCTCCCTTCTCTACCCGCTGATGCCGGCCCCTCCCATTCCTCTCCTCGGACCCCCCGACCCCTCCCGCAACTCTCCATCTCCCCTACCCCTATCGAATCCCCGCAACCTGTCAAACCCCTCATCTCGTCCATGCTCATCACTCCTATATCCGCATGCGATCCTCCCTCTTCCGGACCTCCCCACGACCACGATTGCGTACTCAGAACGTACGAGATGAAAATGAGGCAACAGCCTGTCCAGGCGAGAATGTGCGGCGTGGGCGAAAAGTGTAAGTATTCCCTTCCACCCGCTCAGCAGTCATCTCACTGATGAGCAGCCGACCGACGACCGGTCGACCCCACCCCCATCATCCAGCTCAAGGTCATCGACCGGAACGGCGAGGATGTCACCGGTGTCGACCCTCGATACAGGGACTCGGGCGACAGGCGACCACTGCGACGACCCGAGCCGGGTCCAGGGGGCATGACCTTTATGCAGAGTGAGTCTACACCTGGAGTCGAGATGTGGCTGACGTCAGACCCGTACTACTTTCTTTTTGCCTGTCTTGTTGGCGGCGACGAGAAAGAGGACGAGCTGCACGTCATTGACGATGGCAAGACCCGCTTCCTCACTGGGACGCCCGTGTCGTCGCTCTACCACCTTAAAGACCTCGACAATACCGACGCGGCATTCTTTGTCTTTCCCGACCTGGGTGTGAGGAAGGAGGGCCGGTACAAGCTCAAATTGACCCTGTTTGAGATTGTCGAGTGGGTACTGCCGGTGTGAGAGGACACAACTGATCCCCAGCCAAGAGGTGTTTTACTGCACCACCATGTACACTTCGACCTTTTCGGTCTACTCGGCGAAAAAGTTCCCCGGCATGTCCAGTGAGTCATCTACATCAATCCGTCCAATAGCTGACTTGTTAGGAGCCACCGACCTCTCCAAGACGTTTGCGGAACAGGGTTTGAAAATAAGGGTGAGAAAGGATTCCAAGCGTAAGTAGACGAAACTGAATTATGAGAAGAGACCGACTACAGGCCGCGTGGTCAAGGCCAAGCGCAAGTCGAACCAGTCGGAAGACGAGGATCCGAACAACAAGCGATCGAGGCCGTCGGACCCGGCTCCAGAGAACTACTTTCGACCTCCCCCTCCGGGCCAGCCCGAGGGGTATTACCAGAACCCTCCTCCGCCGGGTCATCCTGGGCAGTACCCACCTGGCTACCCGTATCATCCTAGTCAAGCACAAGGCCAGCGCATGCCGCCTCCGCCTCCGCCTCAAGGACCGTATGACCAGTATCGGGGTCCGGCGCCGCAAGGCTACTACCCTCCTCCGGGCTATCCCATGCCCCCTGGACCCCCTGCTCCGCCCAACCAAGGCCCTCCTGGCCCTACTCGGCATCTCCCACCTCGGGCAAGACACTCGATGCCTCCCGGTCCTGGTGACTACTATGCTCCTCAGCCGTACCCACCTGGACCAGGCGGACCGTACGAGGTCGGCCGGCCCAATGTGCCCTGGCCTCAAGGTCGTGCTCCGCCGCCCCAACAGCCTCTCTCACAGCCGCCGTCGGCGTCATCTTCGCGCTTCTCTCACCATCCCTCGCAGACACCCCGACCGCCATCCCGGTCCCCTCCCAGGTCTGCTGGGTCGCACCGCTCACACGCGTCGCACCCCAGTACCACCCACACGCATGGCTCGCCCCATCAGCGTATGCACGAGGGTCACCTAGAGGCTACTGGGTCAAGTACCAAGGGCCTGTCTGGCGGTGGACTGCCGCTGTTCTTTAAAGAGCAGAGTCCGAACACCAGTACGGCGCCGACGTCTGCGGTGACCGCGCCTGAGGACATGGGTCGTCGAGTGGAAGAGCGTGACGAGAGGGAGAGGGAGAGCAGGGGAGGTACGCCGGTAGCTGGAGGAGGTAATAGGATGCGTCTGGGCCATCTGCTCGATTAGACGTCTAGTCTCTGGTTCATGGTCTTGGCCGATCTGCGCGGTAGTCTGTACATTTACATCTCTATGCACCATTGCCTACAAGGTGTAAGCCGACGAGCTCGGAGCAAGACACGTGGTGGCCGATGTGATTGTCCGGTGAGACCGGCAACAACAAGGAACAGTTGAAGCATCTTATCTCTGTAAAAGTATTTGTAGTGTGGGGCGGGACGGAAGATGTAGCTTTTCGCTCTTGTATCATCTCGACGACGAAGAGTATAGACTTAGAGCTGAGAGAGGGCAGACAGACGTAAAAGGTGAGCCGGGCAAATCCCTTGGTTGTTGTTGAACATGATGACATTGCTGGGGTTCCGACCTCCCCCCTGTGTAGGGGAGAGGGATGTGGTCGTGCCAGCTGCTAATCTCCCATTCTATGGGCTTGTCTGATCTTGCCGACGCTTGCTGAGATGGGGAAGAGAGGACAAGCTGACGTCAAGGTACATTGTATCGTCGAACCCAGAATCCACAGTCAAGTCGACAGCAGGCAGCAGGCTACGAGTTATTGTTCGAGAGTCGGGCCGAAACAGGTCGTGCGAGCAAGAGAAGATGTCCACCGCTTCGCGAACACAAGTGTACATCGGGTCGATAGTGCATTCGCTATCGCTCAACGAGATCGAATATATCAGCAGCGCCGTACTGGGCGTCACAGAGGGCAAGATAGAATGGGTGGAGAGGGATGTGGATGTCACTAGGCTGGAGGAGGTTCTGGGGAAGTATGGGTTGGATAGGGATGGGGTGGACGTTGTTGAGCTTGCGGAGGGGGAGTTTTTGTCGCCGGGTTTTGTGGATACGCATACGGTGAGTCTCCTCTTCCCTCCCCCTTACCACTCGAACACACCTCCCACGCCTCCAACACACCTGCCCGAGACACACTAGGGCCGGCCGAGAAGTCTTCTGCTGCAGCCGCTCGTGTGGACGTGACCGGTACTCGCAGCACTCTCCCACTCGCCCACTCGCTTCGCTCGTGCGCTCGCGCGTTCAGACTCGTGCTGACCACAGCACGCACCCCAATACCCCAACATTGGTCTCGGCGGGACGTACCAGCTGCTCGAATGGCTCGAACGTCTCACGTTCCCCGAAGAAGCCAAGTACGGGGACATGGACTACGCCAGAGAGGTATATGAACAAGTCGTCGGTAGGACACTACGAGCGGGGGTGAGCTATACCTTTAAGAGAGGGAGAAGGGAGGCTGATGGCAGACCACCACGTCGTGTTATTACGCTTCGTTGCATGTTGGCTCGAGCAAGTTGTTGGCTGATATTTGCGAACGACAGGGTGGGTCTTCTCACCTGCCCTACACCCCTCACGATCAATCGCGGCTACTGCTTGACTATCAATTTCTGAGAAGCCTCGCTGCTGTCGTGTTACTCGGAGCCTCGCTGCGCTCGGCTGACCCCAGGCCAACGCGCCTACATCGGTCGCTGCTGTATGGACCGCAACTGCCCTCAAAACTACATCGAGTCATCCGCCGAAACCTCCCTCTCGGCAACACACGACTTTCTATCCCACTTCTCCCTCTCCCCCGACGCCCTCGTCCAACCCATCCTCACGCCCCGCTTCGCCATCTCCTGTACCCCTCAACTCCTACACGATCTCGGCGAGCTGTCCCGCTCGCACGACCCACCGCTGGCCGTCCAAACACACCTCAGCGAGAACCCCGCCGAAGTCGTCTTTGCCAAAGAGCTGTTCCCCGACTGTGGGACCTACGCAGGGGTATACGAGAAATACGGCCTCCTGCATTCCGGCACGATCCTCGCGCACTGCGTGCACCTCGACGACGAGGAACGAGAGGTCATATCGCGCACAGGAGCGGGTATCGCCCATTGTCCCACTAGCAACATCAACCTGAACTCTGGGTCGGCGAGGGTCCAAAAGATGCTGGATAGCGGTATAAAAGTCGGTCTCGGGACAGACGTCTCGGGCGGTTATGCCCTGGGTATACTGCCTGTTATACGTGCGGCCAGCACGGTATCGCGGTGTCTCATGTTCAGCGGCGAGGAGCCGAGGGGATTGTCGACGGCCCAGCTGTTTTATATGGCCACCAGGGGCGGCGCTAGCTTGTGTCGCCTCGAGAAGCGGATAGGGGCGTTTGAGGTGGGGATGGAGTTTGATGCGATCAGGGTGGGGTCGAGGAGTCCGGGGTACTGGCCGAAACTTGGTGAGAGTCTCCAGGAGAGGTTTGAGAAGTGGATCTGGACCGGGGATGATAGGGATATCGCAGAGGTGTGGGTCAGGGGAAGGAAGGTGGTTTAGCGGACAGAGGTGCATTGGGTTTTTGGTTTTCTACCACTGACTACTGCCTCTGCTGATCCTATGCGTGGTCTGATCGTCTACATTGTCTAACTTTCTAGTTCAGCTTGGCGAGGAGGCAAGATCGACATGAGTTCTTCGTGTGTCTCGAGGAGCCGGTGTAGGTAGGTGTCGTCCGGGAAAGGTACGCCCTCCCCAGGCATACCAATCTTTGAACGAGTCAAACTCTTCGGCAGCATCACCCAACCACGCTAGACGAAAAGCATTGATGAGTGCGAGTCGATGAGGGTGCGACAAGACGGCAAATAAGAGATGATACTTCCTCCCATCATCGACGCATTGCGCGAGCTTCGTACGCTTGCTTGAGCATGTCTTCAAGTGGGTAGAGGCCGTGGTGGAGTGCTCCGGAGAGTATATCACTTTCGTCGAGGAAGATCATGGGAACGGCAAAGGCGAGTCCTTTCGGAAGGACAAGAGCGCTGCAAGTCCGCATCTACAGCAGTGTACTCATCGGAGACTGGGAGGATGTCGGAAGAAGAGACCCGCCCTTGCCAATGCAACACAGCAGTGACATGCCCTTGAGGATCCACAAGTATATCCCCTCCATCGGGATGTCTTACAAACGTGGACCTCTTCCCCCTCAGCTCTTCGTTCAAGCCGACCAGTCGTGCAGCCTCGCGGTTGCGGAGGTACTGCGCCAGTCGGCGGTGAGGCGGGAACCGAAGATCCATCGCCATCCTCGCTCGAATATCGAATCGCGCGTTCCAGAAATCCACTTCGGTATCGTAAGGGCCGTACACCTCAGCGGCAGACCGTTCAGGCTCAAGGGGCACGTCGAGAGAATGGTGTGGGTGGACATCGAGGCCGACGACGACTTTGTTGGCTGGGGAAGGCGAGCGGTGTAAAGTGCCGATACGGTCGAAAGGGCGAGAAGAGAGGGTTATCCTGACCGACGGACGGGTTGGCAACGCATTCACTCTCAGGCTTCGACAAGAAGGCAAGCGGGGCAGACCAAAGTGCTCTTGCACGTCTGAGCAGCACTGTCCCTTCGCATACATGTTACTCCTAAAGCGCTGGCCGAGGAGGCCTTCCGAGCCCGCTTGCGCAGTCAAGCTTCTGGGCCTCAGTGGGCAACACTGTACATATATGCTACGTGCTTGAGAGTGACCGTCCTTTCAGATAGTCCTCCTGCCAAAGCTGCGCTCATTTCTCTGGTGGAGTTTGACTCTGTCCCCCACCCTCCAGGGTATTTAAGGAGCTCAGACTTGCCTGTCCTGTCCAGCATTCATCGAACCAATTCAGCTCGCAACCCATACCATACATACACACACATACATATACACTCCCATATACCACACTCCTCTACCACATCTGTTCAACATGTCAGCCCTGTCCTGGGACGAGGTGGACTGCAACTTCATCCTATTCACCCAGTTCAATAAATTTCTTCCTTACCTTGAGAAGATCAAAGACAAGACCATCAAAGAATATTTACAAGAGCTGCGTGAGGAAACCTCCAGCGACAACATCGTCGAGTCACAGCCCTGTTCGACAATGGTCCTTCCCACACACATATGGACCGGGGATGCCCACATACAAGTCACCATAGACACGGACTATCGTGAGCTCGAAATATCCCTCAATAACAAGGCTGGTATGATCTTCCTCAAGGAACAAGATGAGACCAAGGAACAAGTCGGGATCAATACCCTTGAGATTGTCTATGAGCCAGCAGGACGCTCTATCTCCGAGAGGCAATGGCTGGATGGTTACGTTTCTTCAAGTGTTTGCACTCTCAATCCCAAGAGGCACTTGTTTAAAGTGATTGGAAACACAATCCACTTTCGAGACTTCGATAGATCAAGGGTGAATTTAACTCCCCTTGAGGCGAGCACTAGTCCAGGCAGCACCCGCAGCCCCAAACAGATCACCAATGGCCTTCACAGTGCACAAGCTCTGTTGCCCGCTCCTACTGAAGGGGGTGTGTACCCACAAGGGAGCATTGCCTCTCAACAGATCACCAATGGCCTTCACAGTGCACAAGCTCTGTTACCCGCTCCTACTGAAGGGGGTGTGTACCCACAAGGGAGCAGTGGTGATTGTCTCTAGAGAGGCAATGCTCCTCAAGGCTCTCCATGCTTCCCCCAGTAGCAGCAGTTGCCTCAATTGGTATCATAGCTAGCAACTGCACCCGTTCCCGTCAATCCGCTTTATGTATGCCTGTCATTACATTTTACACGGCATGTAGATAATTTATATTCAAATTTTGCCTCTGACATTTACCCAGTACAATTGTGTGATATCTTGCTGCGGTGTTGGTGTCACAGCGTCCACCTTCTCTGTTCAAGGGCCCGAGGACACGTGCAGCAAACGGGGATGAGGGGCTCGGCGGGGACTCGGTGTCACGCATAGGCTCCCTGGGATAGTGACAGATGTGACGGCAGACAGAATCCCCACTCAGTGCAGGGTGTGGTGTGCTAAACCACAGGCCAAAAGATGATTATGGCCTAATTCTGGTTACTAGAACTCGGAACTCGGATATATAAGTACCTCCCTTGTGTCATTCATGACAACGGAGGAGGAACGGAGCTGGAAGGTTGGGGCTGTAACCCAACAAAGTCGTTGCTGACTTGTCGTGCAGGACACGGACTAGGAGGTTTGACTCTGACGAGGTCGAACTTGACCGAATGGGTCGGACTGGGACTGGGATTGGGACTGGGACTGGAGGGGAGGTCACTGGGAGATGTGAAACTGATCCATTGCTGGGGCATCTACAAGAAAGCTGGGGGTTTATATATGCAAAGAGGTGTTCAGGTGAACGCCCAAGTGTTTGGGGGATTGTTTGGGTGAACAGTCCAAATACTACTTCTTCTGGAAAGTGTTCATGTGAGTAGAGGTGATTGGGTGAACGCTGCTGGTGTTCAGGTGAACGGCGAGGCATGTTGTCCAAGGGTGGGGTTGCGTTCATGTGAACAGTTCTCATGTTCAAGTGAATGCTTGGGTGAACGGCGAGGTCATGGGTAGATGTCCCAGAGATGCAATGTTGGAGCAGGGGGGAGATAGCTGGAAGTCGAGTCAAAGATCGAAGTAGAGTTGGAGTTTGGTCGCTCATGACATACTGTACGGAAGTGTTAGTCTGCAAAAACTATATTTGTATTGATGCAAGCTCGCCTGCTTTTGGGATAAAGCTACCACTCCAACTTCTGAGCGTTTTGGAGTGGTGGAAGTCTGCGCCTGACGAACAACTGTACCGGAAGACGCGTTGTGCGTGACCTGACAATTGGCCCTTTTGACAGGACGAGGTGGATAACAATATGCCCCTTTTGAGGCATGGGCGAGTGGCCACCCGCAAACGACTACGGGTCCGGCTTTGTGTATTCAGAACTGCAGAATTGCCTACATGCATACGCTCATCATTGTGTGATTGATATCTCAGGACTGGGACCCGGATCCCTGCTTGCCGTTTTCGGCCCGAGCAGCCGCGGCGGCGGCAGCGGCTTTCTGAGCAGTCAATATCGGACATTCCTACTTGTCGTTATGACCTGAGGGACGAGCTGTCCTTCGTTTCCCCCATAAGAGACTGGAGCTCACAGATGTCGCACTTGCCTGCGTGCGCAGCTCACAGTGTGGCCGAATAGCGGCAAACACATGGGCAGCGGCATCGCACGGGGGTTGTTGGCGGGATTATGTTTGTACTGCGTCGACCTGCAATATCAGAGGCTGCTGCAATAGGTCTAATGGAAAGACTCACAGACTGGTGCAGTGGTTGAACTACTGGAAGTGTCATGACCCAGTCCTGACACCTCAGCTCCCAGTGGCAACCTTCCACAACACTCCATGACCTTCCATGGATTTGCCACTCAACCTTCCATCACCTTCCATCACCTTCCATCATCTTCCATGGACTTGCCACCCGTGGAATATTCCACCACTGTAAAGGTTTGGGGTAGCTGTGTATGGAAACAGGCTACCTTCTTCCTCACATATAATAATGCCAGCCTCTGTCTGTAAGACTGATAGCTGTGTTGGGTTCCTTCACGATAGTCAGTGTCACACCGAGCAACACTAGTAAGCAAGTCAGTTAGGAAAGGTAGGAGGCAGAGCCAAGACTCTGAGAGAGAGAGGGGAGTAGAGAGGAGTGGGGAGTTGGGAGTGAGAGGAATAGAGGAAGAGGAGGTTGTTGGGGGTTCTCTCTCTCAGGCCTGGTTTATATACATAAAAGTCAGGCTGAGGAATCTACGGAGTACGTACGTTGCACGTGCGATATCGTGGCGCGGCTGAGATGTACGGGAAGGGAATCTACTGTAAGAGGAAACTAGTCTACGGAAGACACGAGACGGAAACGGGTGTGGCTTGAAGGTACGTGACGGAAGGTCCAGACATTGGCCGGTACGAGGTGAGCGAGGCACGATTGTCGAATGGTGTCAGGACCATGTCCCCAGGTAGACCTCTAAGAATAAAGATCTGAAGACAGGTGGATAGGGAGGTTTACAAGCTTAGACTACGACGGACAGAGGATAGTCTGTGGACTTGAGGCTTGGATGGATGACTATGAGATAGCTTGGAAGGATCAGGCAAGCTGGAGGGGAAGGTGTGGTGAGGTCTTAGGCGAAGAGACTATTCATATTTTGATCCTTGGGAAAAGAGGTAAAGGCAAACGAAGTATGGGGTTTATATAGTCTACCTAGAGGGATTAGCCTATATCCATGATATAGGTACGCCTGAAATCTCTAGGTTAGTCTGCCTCTGCTCCTGCCCTTCGGATCTATATAATCTATGTATAATATGTAGAGAATATGGGGACAATAGGTGTCCAATATATAAAGTAGATAGAGAGATATGGAAAATATTAGGGAGATATGGAAAATAAATAGAGAGGGAATATCCAGATAGGTTTTACCCGGTCACGACCACATGGCCTTTTGTTTGGGTCGTGACAAATGGTGCAGGATGAGGCATGAGAGCCAAGGATCCTATGTCGGATGGGATGTCGGGTAGGATCGGATGGTGTCGTAGGTGGGTCCGAGGTGTGCCAAGGTGAGGTTGAGGCATAAGGTCTGAGGGTGGTGTGTTGGATACGGTGTCGGGTACAGTCGTGCTTGTGTCGCTTGATGTTGGGACGAATGTCGGGTGAGGGGTGCAGTCAGAGGCCGTAGTCCTTCTCTAAGTCATGTAGGGGACAAGCAGAGCGTCAGAGGGGCGGTCCACTACAACCACCTTCCGTACGACAACGCGTACATTCCAGGTACAAAGGAATCAGGGTCAATGACATCACGGGAATGCTGAATAAGCAAAGTGATGCTAGGAGATGAGTCTGATTGGATGATAAATCCCTCATGATATGACATCATTGAGGCATTTATCTGATTGGACAGTTTATAGAATTCCATAGCTTTCCATAGTCTTCCATGAGCTGGGTGGCAAACCCAACTCAGGGGATAAATACCCCCACCTTGAGGCCCTTCTGACCTCAAGGATCCAATATCTCATTGTTACTCATTGTTACCCATCATCAGTCTACCTGATCCTCAACTCAGGTCAGCAACCCACCATCACCGGATACTTTGACTGGCTTGTTCTTCTATAGGCAAGTCCAGGATCCTCAGTCATCGTCCGGAGCTCTCCCACTATTCCCTTCTTCATCATCACTGCTTCCAGTTAGCCCTAGTGCTGCTGAAGAGTATCGGCGGCAATCACTTGCCACCAGTCAATCGTCCACCCTTGCTAGCTCAACCCTTCTCGGGCAGCAGCTAGCCAGGCCGTAACAGGAAGTAGGCTTGCTGAAGGGCTGAAATTGCGGCAGAGCTCTCGAGGTCTTTTAGATGCTGTTCTCGCAGCCGACTCGACAGGCAGAGCGGCTCAGACGGGCACTAGAAGCGCCTGACGTTGCCAATGACGCAGACGCACGTTTCAGTGCCTATTGATGCAGAAAGGTTTGCCTTTGTATGCCCCCTTCCCGACTTGATGTGAGAGAAGTATCGGACCGCCGGCGCCACATTGCTGCTTTGCCACGATCACCTTCTTTCGACATGGTCCTTTGAACTCTGCTTTGATTGTCACACCAGCCTTTCCTTCCTCACTGGACTCTTTACACATAAATCGAGGAGGATGACTGACGAGTCCCACGGAGTTGAAGATGGGAGGCGTGGATGGACAAGGTGAGCAGAGCAACGACCTAACCGTGCGATTGGAGCTTTTCTTTTCTCCGACTGCAGTGTCCCCTGACTGACTCCGTTACACCATCGAAGCTTTGCTGCAGTGCATATGCAAACATCACAACCTTGTTGTGGAGCATACACACTCTCTGCGCTCCAGACACAACTGCATCATACACTACCTGACAAGTCAGGCAGCATGAGCTTGCATCTGATTGTGGAGTGGGACTGTCACGATGGCCACGCCCACCTCGACGACTCATCACGTGCGCCAGGTCATCACGTGATGCGCCTCGGCGATTCGGGCTGGAGAACCTCGACGAGGGTGGCTGGAGCCTCGACGAGGGTGGCTGGAAATCACAGGATATAA